>CM052438.1:73015971-73039358 GCA_028533085.1 Varecia variegata | reverse complement strand
GGACTAATTCATTTTCTTAATCCTGTCTGCCTTCCTATTTTGAGTAATTTGTAGATATTAGTATTCTTGGAATATCTGCATTCAGTCCAAGGATGTCTGCCATATGTTTAAATTTATGTACTCATTTGCCAAAAGCTACCTGAGCCCTGTTTGCATGGTGTTTGCATAGCTACACCTAAACCACTTGCTACTGCCTCTCCCTTCCAGTTTGTCATAGCCATTCAGAGTAGACATCAGCCTAATATAAAATCTCTTGGGGTCAACTTAGAATTTTATGAAAAATCTCCAAATGTTTTAGAGAATGCCTGAGCTACCACCAAGAAACTAAGGCTATTTGGCCACTACTGCATGTTTATGAGAAGTGCATTTCTACAAACAACAAATGCTAAGTAGTAACATGAGGTGTTGATTTCTAATGCCTTCTCACTAAGAAATAAGTGGAAACTCAGTCACATACAGCTGAATTTGTCAAGAAGTTCTTAATAGGAGGTTTGTATGAAAATCACCAATGTAGATTGGGGAACTTCTTCAGAATACAGACACCCAGGCCCAAGATCAGGCCTCTGAATCAGAAATTCCAGGATGGGGCCCAAGCATCTGTATTTCCAAAATATTCCTTAGTGATTCTGATGCTTGTGCTGTGAGGAACCATAAGGCTGGGAGAAGAGTCTCTGTTGTGGCCCTTCTTTGGAGATGAATGAGTCCATTTCTAAAGTGTTTCTTCTTGCCATGGGTGTTATGTTTAGAGTCACGGAGTTGGAAGACTTAGATTCAATTTGGGACTGTATAATTAACTGGAAGCAGTGTGAACTTGGGCAAGTGTCTTTCAATGTCTCTCAGCCTCAATGTCCTTACCTGTAAAAGGTGAGATGACAATAGGGGTTGTTGAGATTAAAAAAGAGATATATTCAAGGCTCTCAGCAGAGTGTCTGTTATGCATCAGCTATGAGTAAGACCCATCAAACGGATTGTTTCTTATCATTATTCCGATAAATTTGTGCCCCACACACTTCTTGGTCATTGCCATTCTGTGTTGGAGCAGTCAAAGTCTGGTATTAGGACTCGTACTATATTTTGCAGAGAGATGTTATACCTTGTTCCTAATAATGATGTCAAAGTAACCAAGAAGCATGACTTCCCTCAAAGATACTCTGTGAAAAGCCTGCTGCTTGCTCTAACTCCCGGCTCTAGCTCTCCTCCGTCTTCCTCTAATCACAGTATTGCTTTGTCAGCCTGCGTAGGACGAGGAACTTCCTGATGCATCTGAGCAGAAAGTGGATTCTCCCATGGGAAGAAGCATGGACATCTTAGAACCTGCTGTGTATGAATAAAATCATCCTACCTTCCTCCTGTAGGAGCAAGCAGCAGTGCAGAGGGACTGGTTCATGTCAGCGAGCACGCTGTGTGGTGTGCTCAGCCCTTAACATCAATCTACTTTGTTTCCCAGCTGTGCTGTCAGTGCCTCAGGGGCAGCCTCGTCCTGCACAGGGCTTTGAAGGGCTCTGGGAACGAGGATGTGTGTGCCAGGCAGCCCTCTGGCACAGGCCTGGCTTGTTTACGCTGCTGGTTTAAATTGCCTCTCTTATGTACCGGTATTTATATGTGTAACAAATGGGGGCTGGTTAATTATGTGGTTCTTAGTAGGAATCAAGTCTCTGCTGGAACCAGCCCAGTCTCTGCCCACTATTTATAGCCTTCATATGTCCCAAATTTTCCAGTTCTGATTTCAAATATTCTATCCCACTGTCTCCAGAAGTACACTTTATGCTTGTCAGACCACATGTCAATTTATGGTTTGAGGAATATAGTCACAGTATTATAACTGCCACCCTAAACACCACATTTTCTGACTGTGAGATTGGAATCCTGCCTCTTAAAAACAAATTGGATATACGTAGGAAGTGTAAAAGAAAATCTTTTTTTTCTTCAAATAGTCTTGTTAAGCAATTGATTTGAAGCTTTACCTAAAAAAAGTATAAATCTGGGATGAAATGACTATGTGATTAAATGAAGAGCTTGATGCCAATTGTCCTTAAGACAATGTCTTTCACATAGAGCATGGTCAATCTGAGGAAAATTCTCTCCAAAAAATGCTTATAAAATTAAGGATGTGGAGTACAGGTTCTGCAAGAGGCATGGCCCTGGGACCTAGAACAGTGCCTGCTCCAAAGTTGGTACTCGGCAAGTATCACAAGTAAATGAATGAACCAGGAAAAGTCCACAGGCAATTGCAGCATTTCATATAACTGCAAGACGTGATGCCCAAGGCAGAGAAGAATCTTGATTGAGCCCTGCTGGTCATAGTCAGGGCTTGTCTTATTTTTAGAGGTTCCTGGATCCCATGGCAACCAAGCCATCTGGGAAACCCAAATATCCCAGAACCCAGCACAGTCTTGGCGTAGAACAGGCATTCTATAGTGCAGTATCTGAACCATGGCATTTCAACAGCTAAGAGTATGAATTGGAACTCTCCTCTTGGTTATGGGATATCCTTAAAAAAAACTATATCAAAAAGTATTATTTCAGACTTAGTTGTCAAGGGAGCCAAGACCAACACCGTGTTCTTTATAGTTACAGTGATCACCAATTGATGCTGCTGGAAGCTTTGCTTCATGAATAATTTTCTATCACCTATGAGAATGCACTGAAGTAGCCTCTTGGGAAAACACTGGTAGGATTAAATGTTCGTGACTTTTAAGCTACTGGAACAATCTAAATAAAGTTACTGCTAGATAATCCAAAATATTCTTGGAGAAACTGGGCTGCATCTGGATTCAGCCATTACACTTCTTCATTTTAAAACTGTACGCCTGCCTCTGGGCAAGGAAAAGGAAGAATTTGAGCACAAAGTCTGATAGAGGAACTTAATCAGACAGACTCGAGGTACTGCGTTGTTTGTTTTCCAGGAAAACTGAAACAAATAGGGGCTTGCAGAAGTTGTTCTTTATTTGCCAAACCGTGAGACAGATTAATGGAACAAAAGAAGAATCACAGGTTTTTGCTTTTCAAATATGGCTAGAAATCCATAACACAATTAAAAACTCTTTCCACCACATGGCATTGTACTGATAAAGTTTGGAGTGATTTTTGAGTCGTTGTTCAAAAGGCTGCAACTCCAGCCTCCACCATGTACAGTAAAGACTGCAATGAATGAAATAGGGGCAGCATGCGGTTTTTATTTGATCTGTATTTGGTATGGCAGGATATGTTTTCAAAGTCACTTTACTATAGTGAAAAGTGAGCAATTACAGATTAGCTTTAATAAAAACTAATTAAACTGTCTCCTCTGCCTTCTGGAGAGTCATCCCCCCCACCAGATGAAGAAGGGACCATTGACCTTGGGTTGGACTTGACAACTGCTGAAGAGTAGACAAGTTTGTTCTCTAACCGGTGGTCTTGCATAGAGGCAGTCACAGGATGGAGTTGCCTCCTGCTGGTAAACTACTATTCCATCTGGCAAGGAGGTTGGAAGGAAAGAAAGGGGCAGTGGGGACTGGGCACTGAGGAGATGGGGTTCTGTGTGCGCCAAGCTGCGCTGGGCACTGGCTGACGGTCCCTTTTAAATGGGCAGAAGTTGGATTGCCTGGGATGCGTCAGTCATTTCCAGCACTATCCAATCTACCACAAACCAAAAGCTTGGGGATAAGGAAGATAGATGACCAAAGAAAAAAGAAAGTGAATGTTTGAAGGGAAACTTAATAAAATTGGTTTGATGCTATAAAAGGGAGTGAAAAAAAATTTAATGGTTTTACTGAATTTATTGAAAACTGAATTTCCTATTGCCGAATTTCCTTTTCCTCACCTTCATAATATTTTGAAGCTATACATTTGCATATACAAATGACAAACTGTTTAATACTGCATTTCTTTTCCTAAGTTTAATCCAATGATGTTTCTATTAAATGTGAGGTTTATAAAATAGGTAACTGGGCTTGATGCTTCGGAACTGGGAATGTGGGCTTTTTGAGGGGGAATGCTGTGTTAATTCTATTTTAAATTTTAAACAAAAAATAGGGCTTTCTGTTTTCTTATCCAGAAATGCTAATTTCAGATTTAGTACCCTGTGTTATGTTTTTAGTATCCAAAAGAAGTTTGGTGGAAAGTCATATCAGTTTGGTTATAGCCTAGAACATAGTCAGTGCTTAATCAATGTCTGTGGAATAAATGAGTGAATGGCCAGGAGCATTTAGCATTCATTTAAGGGCCGAACACATCAATACTCTTGACACAGCTATGGAACTCAATCAACTGGTGGCCTGAGGGAACACTTTACCGTTACAATTTGTTACTGATACAACTCATGGGGCAGATGCTCGTTATAAGATAGAGAATTAATGAGGCCAAAGATCTCAGTTTAATGCCTCCAGGGGCCAGTTATCTTTGTTCTGTTCCATGGCTGCATCCACAACCCATAACCTTTGCCAGCTGTCACACACCAGGGCATGCTCTTTGTCACAAAGAGGCCCGGCAAGGAGATGGTGAGTAGATTAGCTCAGACCCATTGCCACTTAGCAGGAATAAAGTTGAAGGCACGAGCTGTGTACAGGGGTCAGTTGGAACAACTGAATAAATGAACAACAGCCCACTTTATAGCCGAACAGCCCCGGTGCTATGACAACATGTTGTGGTTCTGTGTGTACAATGCTCTGGCTGCCTTGGCTGTAGACAACCTAGCCACATTTGCTGAATGTGGAGTAGTTCCAGAGCCCTGGCTCTAGTGAAATGCTCAACCCACGGAATCCAAAATGGACTTGGGCGTCTTACAACCGCATAGCCCTTCCATAAATCCCCTTTTGCTAAACCCATATATTTCAGATTATTTCAGCATTACCTAGTAACATTCTTTGAATAATAGACTACTATATTTTCTTCCTGGCAAGCCTCACCTTGATCTGCATTATCATTTAGGTCCCATCTGAAAACACCATTAATTTAAATAAGCAATAGAGACTGAAATAAAATTCCATTCATGCTTAACTCTCCAATGTGGTTTGGAAACGCTTTCTTCTTCAGCCAGTCTTATGTTACATGCTGGATGGTCTTTTCTTTGACCACCTCATAAAAACGGGCTCATAAATACTTTTCATGTGTTATTTAAACTAGCGGTACTCCCCGAGGCACTGTACTTCTATTTTTTTTTTAAATCCTTTGTGTATTTCTGAAGCATTTGTAAACCAGTAGCAGAGGTAAAAGCGTATTCTAACGTTCTGTCACTATCAGGCCACAAATTTCCTTTACTGATAAAAAGAACTCTCTCCTCTGCAGAATGTTGCCTGATTTATACGCTTTCTTTCTAAAAATAATCCATTGTGAGAACAAGTGCCAGGGTTAAAATATATGTGTCTTTTCTTGATGCTTCTGATGCTAGAATTGTGACCTTTCAGCACAAGGATGTTCTAGGATATTCTGATAAGCAAGAGCTTTATTTTCTCATAAGAATCTATTCACTTCTGATTAATGAGGAGGAAGAGACAATAGAAGAGTAGTTGCCTAGTCTATAGATTTGTTTTGCTGTGTGTGGCGTGGTCTTGGCTAGGAGCTGAAATGGTCCATCTGCTCTCTGCAGCAGGTTGGGGTCACAGCCTACACGTCACCAGTGTCCTGACTCCTAACTTTCTTCTTCCTATAGTATCTTTGTTCTTTCTTGTATTTTTGTGATGCTTGTATTTCTCACTTTACAATAAATTTTGGTTGGCTCTACTGCCCCACGCAACTACTATATCTCTCATTTCAAGTTCACATGAACCCTTTGCTCCCCACTCTTCACTTTAGTTACGAATCTTAATATATACTGCATTAGAGTTGCAAGGGAACTGAGAGAGCACCCAGTCCGGCTTCTCTCCAAATGCAGAAATTCTTCCTTTAACATACCACATGGATGCTCCTTCAATGTTTGTTTCCACGCTTTTATAATAGAAGATGTAGTTTTCAGCTTTGCAGGTCATATACTTATTGCTCAAAATGTGAGAGAATCTAAACATGAATTGCGTCTTCCAATCTCTGTTGGCACTCACCTATAAAGATTATGAGCTCAGTGGAATTTCTTATTCCTAATTCTACTGGACTTCTTAAGGATTTGAAAAACATCAGCTCTATAATGATTTTATCTGCCTTCTTTACGACCATCTTTCCTCAGTTTGTATATCCCAATCCATGTGAACAGATGTGATTGTGACGTCTCTCCACAGTTCATAGATCCGTATTTCCAGTCACCTACCTGGATCAATTCAACATTCTTTCATTCATTTAGCAGATCTTTATTGAGCAGCAGATATGTTCCAGGCATTGTGTTAGGCACTGGGGATACATATGTGAACCAAACACACCATTGCTTTCTTGGATTTTACATCCAATGGGATGATGGACAATAAAGAAATATATAACATGTCCCACACGTTTCTCAAACAATACATGCTTAGAAATTAACCCATCAGCTTGCTTCCCTTTTAAACTAACTCTCCACCCCCTTAAATCCATTATCAGTGATTCTCGGAGTGTGGGCCCCAGAGCAGCAGCAGCATCTCCTGAGAACTTGCTGAAATGCAGGCTCTGAGGCCCCACCCAGACCTACTATTAATAAATTTAAACTTTGGGGGATGGAGCCCAGCATGGTGTATTTTAAGCAAGCCCACCAATGATTCTGATGCATGCTCAACTTCGAGAATCTGTCTATACAGGATCACTATACACGTGTCCCTTAACAATGGGGACATGTTTGGAGAAATACGTCATTAGGTGATTTCCTTATTATATCTATTGCTCCTAGGCTGCTACACACCTGAACATTCATGTACTGAATACTGTGGGAAATTGTAACACAATAGTAAGTACAGGTATATCTAAACATAGAAAAGGTAATGCATTGTGCTATGACATTCCAATGGTTATGTCACTACAGGATAGAAAATTTTTAGCTCCATTATAATCTCATGGGACAACCATTGTATAGGTGGTCCATTGTTGACCCAAATGTCATGTGGTGCGTGATGCATCAGCCTCTCCAATTAGAAACTTCATAGCCCTCTTGATTTCTCAGTCTCGTTTTCCCTCCAGTCACAAAGTCTTGTTAATTCTAATAAATGTCTTCAAAACCTGCCAGGTTTTAAATTCATACCCTTATGTCTTTCCTGATGTATAGTACCAGCTTCCTAACTGGTCCACTAAACAGCATTTACATTCCCATCCAAGTCATCCTATGTCGACAATCTTGTCCTACTGCAAAATAAGAACAAACAAAAATTCCTATTAGCCCCCTGTTATCCTCTGGATAAAATCAAAACTGAGTGAGCCTCAGAAGGCCCTACCTAACCTGAACAGAACTCATTTAACAGCATTGTCTTTGCACTCTTTGTGCCGTTGTTCACTGCTTTTCCCTACTCCCTGAATACACCATCACACACCCCCTTCTGTAATAGTCTCTGCAAAGGGCTGTTGATTGTGACTGCAATGACTGCCTGTAACTACACAGCAACCCTTATCCCATCCTATCCCCTCATTTCTGTCCCTGTCTTTTTCAGCAGGCAAAACCCTACTTTTCCTTTAAAGACTAGACTAAATATCACCTCCTCTGTGAATTCTTCTGGGACTTCCCCCGGGAGAGTTACTTGTTCCCCTAAATTCCCACGGCACTTTGTTCATACCTAATGGAAACATACCATATGCAACACCCATTTTGATAAATGAGAATGTGAGACCCGGACAGCGTATGATTTGTCCACAGTCACACAGCTAGACAATAGGAGAGTTAAGAATTAACCTACATCTCCCAGCTACTAGTCCACAGTGATTTCTTCTGTGTCAACAAAATCCTGTTTTGTGTGTTTAGTGGTAGGAGTAGTGAGCATTTTGCTTTTCTTTAGATATTACCAGTGAAATCCAGGAGATTCTTCATAATCCCACTTAAAGTGGGAGCCTTTGTTTTCGCTAAATTAAGAGCTGGGGAAACTTGAGGATCACTTTATGCTGCTGGAGTCTCCTGCTGAATTCCCATACTATCAAGATTCTCTTACAACATCTGGCCACTTTACAGGGCATTTCATGGAGCAAATCAATTAACATTAAAAAAATAGGGGCAGAGAGAAAGAAAGAAAATATTTGAATGGTAGCGTAGCACTCTCCAAATTTCCTAAGAGGCAGTTGGTGGCTGAATTGCACAAAACATTTCTGTGTAACCCAACTTATTCTTAAACAAAAAATATAAACATTTTATTTTCAAGTTTAGATCAGGGTCATCAGATTCTTCGGACCATCAACAAAACATAAATAGACATAATTTAATATGAATGCCCTTAGCTTTACCACTGATTTATTCTTTCTCTGACAGTGGGCTCTGAGACTAAGATTGTAGGTTAGGAAATTACATTTAGCTATTAAGGCCCTGGGGGTGTGGTTCTTTCAAGATGTAGTCATTGGATTCTGCCTGAACAATGCAGGGAAATCTTGGCAGTGGCTATTGCAACCACTTGAGCAGTGCTTGATGTACTCAAAACATATAAGCTGTTTCCACTTGTGAAATTAAGTCCTGGTAAATTCACTTCAAACTATGTTCAACAACTATGGTTGTTCCTATAGAGCCTCAGTAGGTAAATGCACACACACACATGGAGTAGTGAAGTAATTCATTTATTTCCATTTTGAGCATGTAAACACCAAAAGATGCTGGTATATCTAAAGTGCCTAGAATAGTGCTTGACACACAGTAGGTGCTCAATACATATGTTGTTGAATGAATAAGTGAATGTGATTAAAGAATAGTATTGATGTGCTAATGGCCATGTTAATCTAGTAGAGTCATCATTTTACAAATTCTGTGATATTTTGGGAAGTACTTAATTTCTCTGATTTGAAGAAATCATCTGTAATAAGGGATGTTAGCACTTCTCTTACAGAGCTGATTTAAATGAAATACCATTTACAAAATGGCTCTATCACTAATTAGCAGTTAATGGAAACCAACATATTTAACTTGAGTCTGTGTCTTTATCTGTGAAAAGGGGATTGAAACATGGGGCTTAGGACACTCCTGGAGTGTTAATATCCAATAGCTCATACATGCGAGTGTGCTTACTAAATTGTAAATGTCATGGAATGTAAAGCACTGTTACCATGTGCCTTTGTTAAGAGTTGTCAAGAAAATGCCACTGCCAGGCATTCCACATAATTCAAAAAGTGAGGATCTTTAAAGAAAATGACTTTGAGATCGCAAGGTTTACCCTAACTTTAATCACCTCTTGTACATAATCAGATGAATTTACTAAGAACCTCTTTAAAATAACGGGTCTTCTCTATCATTTAACTTATATAAACAATGCTGAGAGTAAAGGAGATGAGAAAGATTCAGTCCTACATCATCTATAAAGTGGGGGAAGGGTCTCTCTTCTTTTATCCACCCTGAATGTCTTTGGATCTCACTTTTCATCTACTTATTTGCCACAATCTTTTCCCCAATGATCCCTGCCCCCATATTGAAGTAACGTAGGCTTCAGGCTTTGTTTTCTCTTTCTCCTTTCCCTAACTATTTCCCATGCTGTGAATGGTAATGGACTATGATCTGTTGGAAATGGGAACATAGCAATAATTCTAAAACAGAGCCTCACAAGTTTGAAGAATTGAGCCAAGCTGCATGATTTTCTAAACATTCCATTGCATTAATACCTTGTGGGTCCATGGGGACCTTCGTCTAAATCTCTCCAAACACTTGCCCGAGTTTGGCTAATCCTCAGTGTAGCCATGGTGAAACATTCCCACATTTTGGAGGAGCCATAAATGAAGCCCCCACTCAGCTAGGAAGCTGCTAAGGAACTGGAGTGAGAAGAGGAAATTTCTACCCAGAGCCCTGTTCTCTCTCAGCATATGCAGGAGCGCCTAGCAAATTCATAGAGCAGGACATGGGGAGAAGACAAGGAAGTTTGTTTCAAATAAAAATAAACCTTGAAATGGAACAAGAAACATCTTTATTTTTCATAGCTGAAAGATTCTATATTTGTCAAACAATGGAATCAAAAGAATCTGTCTGTAATCAGCTGCTGTCTGTGGCCTCTGCCTGGAATTCTCCCCATGACCAAATTAATTATTAATAAAGTTATGCATTCAATAAACATTTATTGAACATATTACAGGTATTGTCCTAGGTATCAGAAAAAAAATAATGTATTTGCCTCTGAAGCAGGTTGGGGTTAAAAAAAGAAGACAGAAAAAAAAATAATGTGGACAAAAACGGTGTCCCTTGCCCTTACAGAACTTGCTGTGCAATGTAACAAGACAGACAAAAAAGGATTTTTTTTTTTTTTTTTTGAGACAAGGTCTCGCTCTGTCACCCAGGTTGAAGTGCAGTGGTGTGATCATAACTCACTACAGCCTCAAACTCCTAGGCCCAAGCAATCTTCCTCCCTCCACTTCCTGAGTAGCTGGGACTGTAGGCATGCACCACCACACCTAGCTAATTTTTCTATATCTTGTAAAGACAGGGTCTCGCTATGTTGCCCAGTGTGGTCTCGAATTCCTGGCCTCGAGTGATCATCCCACCTTGGCCTCCCAAACTGCTAGGATTACAGGTGTGAGTCATCATGCCCAGCCTAGACAAATTTTTAAAATACCATGTGGTTATATATTCGCATGTGTGTATGTGTGTGTATGTATATATATACAGATACACATGCACATACCCCTCATATATATGTTTGTGAGCTTATTCTTCAACCTTAAAAATATTTCTTTTAAGGAAACTTTCCCTGAACTTTTCCTACCTAAAAGTATTTCTCTAAATTCTTCTAGCATAATAAGTCTCTCATGGTACTTTTCTCTTCTTACCTTGCATTGCAATTATTCGCATCCCTTATTTTCCTTAATAATCTCTAGGTCTCTTGAGTGTAAAATTTCTGATTTATGTTTATATTTTGAGCTCTTAGCAGAGTAACTTGATCAGAATAGACACTTAATAAATGTTAGCTGAATAAATGAATAAAAGAATGGACAGTTCAAACTTGGTCAATAACTTGGTCAAAAAGATGTTATGCTTTAAAAGAGAGTGACTATAAATATTTGTCCAATAAAAGGATCACAGGTAACTTGTCAAGAGTGTGAAGGAAGGAAGGAATTCTAAATATGTAAGATCTGAATATGTCTAAAGGAAGTTCTCAACCATATTAATGAGAAGTTTAAATAAGGCAGTGTGGCTGGCCGGGCATGGTGGCTCATGCCTGTAATCCTAGCACTCTGGGAGGCCGAGATGGGAGGATCGTTTGAGCTCAAGAGTTCGAGATCAGCCTGAGCAAGAGCGAGACCCCGTCTCTGCTAAAAATACAAAGAAATTAGCCAAACAACTAAAATATATAAAAAAAAATTAGCTTGGCATGGTGGCACATGCCTGTAGTCCCAGCTACTTGGGAGGCTGAGGCAGAAGGATTGCTTGAGCCCAGGAGTTTGAGGTTGCTGTGAGCTAGGCTTGACGCCATGGCACTCTAGCCTGGGGAACAGAGTGAGACTCTGTCTCAAAACAAACAAACAAACAAACAAAAAGGCAGTGTGGCTAAATGGATTTTTGTTCTTAGAGTTCATTCCAATAGAGAAACTGAACAATAAATGGTAGTATTCCTAAATCATTCAAAGCTCAGATGAAAACCTATATGAATTTATTAAGAACCACTTTGTATTGCTCTTTTGTCAATATGATAAACTTAAAAAATGAATACTTAACATCCTCCACTCTGCCCCACTCCAAATTAGTGTCTGGTGAGTAGACTGAGACCACTTAACTTTATGACGGTAAATCTTTGGGGCTACGTGCGTCAATCTTTCGGATCTACATAAATTTGGAGAATAATTTTTAAATAACAGATGAAAGGATACAAGGAACAGTAGAAATCATAGAATTGTACATGTGAGGCAGAAAAGCTGAGCATACCTAGGGAAACAGGCATAAACAAAGAAAAACGCTAATTGCTCAGAAATAATCGGCAGGATCCAGGTGAATAAATAAATGTCAGAGCCTACGTATATGGGTGATGACATAGTAGTAGCTGTAATAGAGTAAGCATGTTAGACAAAAACGTCAGTTCGTTTTGGGGAGTTCCTCAGCAGTCTGGAAGCATGCTCGTACGAAGCTGGGTAACCAAATGTTAAATTTCCTTAGATGGATGCAGGACGCATTTGGGACGTGGAGCTGCAAGCTGCCTACTCTGCTAGGCCTTTCGCATCTTTCTAAGCTGGGGAGTTGGCTTTGTAATACGTCTGTGGCGTGGTAGGCTCATGTACCAGATTGAGAAAGGGAGAGACTGTTTTTCCCCGCTGTGAGGAAGGTTGGAGCTACTTCGTGTACTACTGGGATTCCCTCTCAAGGAATATCTTGGACTAAACTGTCTTTTTCCTGATGGATTATGTTTTGGATCATCCTTTACCAAGGATATAATCATGGGCTGTTAACATTTTTTTGGACTTTGATTTGGCCAGTAACTACAATGTTTTTAGAAATCTGTTTTCATTTAATTTCATTTCCTCTTTCCTGTTAAGCACATCATTGGGCTAGAAGAGAAGAACCTCAGGTTTTTGGAAGTGGCTGTGCTTTGTGCTGCTGCTGCTAGAGTTGTGTTGGATTGTGGAGATGGAAAAAGCTGTAACACTAGTGACTTCCGTGGTTCCCCCAGCTAGAAAGCCAGAATCCACACCCTGACCTGCCTTAGGTGGTTAGCAGTAACATCGAAACTATAGTCATTTAGCGCTAGCATAACATTACGTAAGCCATTTCCTTCCCCTCTAGAATGTGGAGGGATATGTGAGAAGCAAAGAAAAATCTGTGACCCCACTACTCATATTTTCCATGGGCCTCCAATTTCTCTTTCATCTGTACCAAATATGGAGGGTGATGTTAAAAACTTGTGTGAGAATCTGGCAGAGTTTTGCATGTTAATGTTGTCTCTGGTCTGGTTTCCAAAACCATTTTGGTAATTTAGAAGATTTGCCAGTGAGAGCCAATTGTGCTACAGGAATTGTCAATTTGATTCTTAGACAGTGGCTTTCTGTGGTTGGTTTGGTAGTGTTTTTTAAAGAATAAAACATATGCACAGCAGGATTCCTGCTTACTCCTTTTTTGGTTAATGTGTTTGGTTTCTATGTGACAAACAAATTAGGAGTCAAATTATCTTTAGAAGACAGGAATTTTATGATATAAGAGAAGATGCAAAGGAATGAAGAAAAGTCTTAGAGAAATTCATTTTCAGACATCACCTTATGAATCTAACAGATTTTTCCTTTGCCACTGAATAATAGGTAAAATAAACTGATTTTATTTATTCATTCATCCAGCAAAAATATCTGTTGAGCACTCACCGTGTGACAAAACTATTCTTACACTAGTGATATAGAAGGTAACAAAATAAACTGCTCTCATGAAACTCTGTCTAGTGAAATCGTGTGACAGGGAAGCAATGTTCTAGGTGAAGAGAAGCATGTTATTGTCGCAAAGCTTTCTCTTCAAAAGCCACCATGAAAATAATCTGAGAGTGATATGGTTCTTTAAAAAAAATTGTGACAGTAACATGGTTATTAGTATCCCTTTCATTCTCTTCATCACTAAAGCTGAGATCTTCCAGAATAGCTTCTGGAAGGAGGTGGAATGCATCATTAAGATAAAAACAAAGTGTTAAAAAGACAGGACTTCAGAGCAGGCTGTGTGTGCACCAACACCACAGCAAGCACACTTTGGGGGAGGGATTTCTTGGTCTAGCCAAGTGTGGGCCCCATTCCTTAACGTGCCAGCTGGACTCCCCTTACCAAATCTTGGCCCCAAGAGTTTGTTTGCAATCAGTAGGCTTTGCCACACTGACAGACGTGTTCCAGAAGCCCCCCACTGGCACACAGTGGGGGATACACTGTCATACTCAGAACCTTCCACCATGTGCCTTCTCTCAGTGCCACTGGCCTGTGTGTTTATCAAATTCTTTGGGTCTGTGTAGACCATTAACAACGTGATGACAACATCTGGTTTCAAATGACAGTGTGAGCAGCACCTAGCTAGGGATCAGATAGTTAATTGGGCTTGGTAAATAGCTTTTCTCATTCTCATTTCTCTGCCCCAAGCAAGTAAAATTAAAAAAACAATAAATAAACCCACACACACTCAGTTTTTTCCTCTTTCATTTTTCCCTATCTGATAGGTATAAGGGCAGACCTGGTGCCCAGCGCGCTTGCCAACAACCATGTCAGTGTTCTCTGACATGTGTTCAAGAAAGATGGCTGCTATATAATAATGGATTTTATTAAAATGCCAATAAACAACACTCCTCCTTCCATAACATTATTCAGCAGGGATGAAAGTTAATGCCATCTTTTTCCATCCTGGTGCCCAAGTCAACGTCATCACTAATTAGAATTTCAGGAGATCAAAACAGTCAACATGGAGCTTATATAAAGGGCTTTTAACATCTGCTTTCTCACCATGATTATAGGGAAGTAGAGTCATACCAATTCTTTTCCACTAGGAAAAAGATGTTTCATCATAAAAGGGAAGGGGAGGAGTAATTAAAGAAAAAAACTTTAATAGAATGCTATCCTTTTTGTTTTCCTATTGACAAGAAATCATGTTCTCAGCTTGTTACTTAACTTAAAAATATAGAAGTTTCCTGGTTATTTTCTCATCGGTTTCAGAGCGTTTGTGACTTTGAAGTTGGTCTCACTGGTGAGTGGTTGGACATTGAACTAATGAGATTTTACTGTTTTGAACAGCTGATCAAATTTGGAGGCCCCCTGAGCCTGAAGGCAACTGCTGATTTACAAGAATTCTGTAATATATGCAGTCTTGGCCGATGCTTTTGTTGTTGATTTAGGCTAGAGCAAAGGTGTAGATTTTGTGATGCCATAAAAATGTCAAATGACTGATTTGAGAATATGTAATACCTACAGGTAGCCCCCACCAGGAGCCAGCGTCTTGTGTGGTGCATATTTGAACATGAACATGTTTTAGGAAGGTTTTGGGTTTTAAACGTGTCAATGTGTTCTAGAGGAGAGGCAGGTTTGTTTATAGCTGGGTAGAGCCAAAAACAAGCATTTCAACACTGTATTTCCCCTCCCTCTCCCTGCCTCCCTCCCTCCTTTGTTTGGTAAGTATATTAAAGCAAATTCCAGAACTTATATCATGTTACCTATACATCTTAGCATGAATCTCTAAATAATATGGACATTCTTTCAAAACATAAACATAATTCCTTGGCATCGTCTAATACACAGTCCATCTTCAAAATTTTTTGCTTATCTCAGGAGTTTCTCTTTCAATTGACTTTTTTCATATCAGGATCCAAATAAGGTTATACATTACAAGTGGTTGTTAAATCTCTTAATCCAGAATAGTCTCTCCTGAGGTACTTTTATCTCCATTTTACAGAAAAGGAAACTGACGCTTAAGAGGACCTACAGGTGATGAGAAGAAATTATGGTCTTTAGAGTCCATGTATGTTTCTATACTGCTTCCCTCTTTTTCTTAGCAAATTCATTATTTCTGTTGGGGCTGGGTTCATTTCCCCTGTTTATCTTTCTGTCTTACTATTTTACCCTAATTGCACCTCTATAGAATCTCAGATCAGAATTCTGTTCGTATTGAATTCATGTTACATGTGTTTGTGGCTTTCCCTGAGTTATTTCACAGTAGAGAGTGGCAGGATCACTAGGCTGAAGGGAGGGCCCACTGTTTCCCTTGGTAGTTTCCAGAGTCTTCCTGGGCACCCCGGTCAGTTTCTTTGCTCTTTGTGGAAGAAGGGAAGGCTGCTGCGAAAGAGATAAATAGGACACATTTATTTGTCTGTTTCTGAAAAAACAGAGATAAGGCTTCTGTGTTTAAGCCTAGTAACGACTCTAGGTACATATTAAGATAGAATTTTTAAATTGTGTTTTCACTAGTGCATGTCCAAAACATACAACTTCCTTTCAGGTA
Organism: Varecia variegata; assembly: GCA_028533085.1. Lineage (NCBI taxonomy): Eukaryota > Metazoa > Chordata > Mammalia > Primates > Lemuridae > Varecia > Varecia variegata. Next base: position 73,023,439 of record CM052438.1, on the reverse strand, counting down.
GCAGTGAGAGCACAGAGGAGTCCCCTGCTGGTCTCCTTGCCTTGGTGGGGCTGGTGAGATCAAAGAAAAACACAGGAAACATTTCATATGTCCATAAAAACCTATGATTTACTCCTGTCCATCTGGCCCAGCATTCATTCCATCTTTCCCAGAGGCAGAGACACATACTCTAGAAGGATGTGGCGAAACTCCTAAATACACATCCCAGAGACCAGGTCTTGGTCAGCCAAAGACGCACTTCCCTTAACGTCTTCCCATGGATTAATCATGTACTTTATTGAATCCTCTGTATTACCATCCGGATCCCCAAGTATTTCCCTCTACCCTAAGAGGGGTCTTTCAAGTTTTAAGGGAATCACCCCCAACCAGTGCCATTTCTTCCTTCTTTTGCTATACTTGGCTCTCCCAGAGTTAGATCCACTTGTGGGCAGGATGGATTTGTAGAAGCTTCAGCTCCACTGAGCTTGTAGGACTTGTTGACAACAGATCAGCCTGTGTGGGCTGATATTATCTCCATCCCCATCTGCACCCACAACAGGCAGGTGATAGAGCTACTGCTTTGGGTGCCTCTGTCACTTTCCTGGTCACTTGAGCCCATTGCCTAAGTCTTTTTCTAGGCCATGGTATCTGTTTGCAGAGCTGGATCACAGATCCTGGTCCTGCCCTCGGCCTTCTTCTCAAATCCTGCCAAGACCGGGCAGTTTGTTTGAAACCATGATGCCAGCGTCCACCTGGCCTGATCTGAGCTTTGCTGTTGCCTCTGAGATGTCTGCATTGATGGACTCCTTTCCCTCTCAGGTCCGCTCCTGGACGCAGAGCCATGCCGAGGCAGTGCCAGCGCTGTGGCACTGCACTGCGGACTTGCTGTCCGTTCTTAAATTAATCAGGCCTGAATCAGTAGTCAGCAGCTTACTCCCCCTGTGATCTTGCACAAGTCACTCTGATCAAGCTGTGCCTGCTTTCTGACTGTAAAAGCAAGACGATAAGATCTAGCCCTTGGGTTAGGAGCTGGCTAGCCCTTTCTGACTTTTAGTCCCAGTTGTCTTAGGGCAACTCTGGTATAAATACAGTGATTTCCTGCATGCTTTTCTTTTCATCTCTCCAAAGTCCTTCTCTCCTAAGTCTCTTCTCATCTAGTTAATGCTATTTCTTTGTAATGGCTGTGATTTTGTTATTTAGGGGGCCTAAAACACTAGTTCCTCCATTTAAAATCTGGCACTTCCTCTGTTCACCCCAGAGGGGAGTGAAATCTCCCTCTTTTGATTTCCCATAAGTTGTTATTTTAGTACATTCCGCGTGGTCTCCGCTGTATCCTGCTTTCCCTGTATTCCCGGTGTACGTGTCCTATTTACCTTACCAGCCTGCGAGGCCTTCGGAGCAGGGTCCTCTCCTAGAGTCTCGAGCCACAGCTCCCCCATCTCAGGGCCCAGAAGAAGGTTCTGAGCACAGGAGGAGCTCAGTACCCACTTATCAATGAATGTTGGCTCCTCCAGGCACACTAGGAAGGAGCAGTGTAGTTAGTGTTGATTTCCACTTGATCTCTAGCTTTGACTCTCATGCCGATTTGGGAGAAGAGAAAGGAGAGATGAAGGAAAAGGGTGTTAGAAATAGTTGGACAATTACCTGCCTCTCTGCCTTTCTAAGGCACCTTACCAGCTTATTTCATTTGCTTATCTTGTTGACTACACATTTGTCACCCGGTTTTCTTGCCAATGAGTAATCAAAATGGATGTGCCTAGAAAAGAGGCCAATTCCTCTTAGTAGTATGGATGCCATGTGCTCCTTTTAAGATCCTACCAGTCAAAACAAACTCAGAACCAAATGTTCTAAGGGGACTTCAGTATGTGTCAGTTGTTGGCGCCCACTTAGAAAGGCATTTCCTTGGCCCTAGGAACTGTGAGGCTGTTGTGAGCATGCTCCAGAGATCAAGACTGAGACATCAGCTGCACCTGAGCTTCCATTTTTGCTGAGTTTCTTTCCATTCTTGCTGGGGTGACCTTGAGTGTGAGAGGCTAAATGAGCAGCTCTCCCATGGGAAAGATTAAGTACGATACGTACGCCCCTTGATTTCAGCTGTGCACAGGTCCCACGCCACTGCCCAATGTCAGGGAGCTGGTGGCCTGCAGCTAGGTTTCTCCAAGGGCAGTGGGTCTAGAAATTCTGACAGCTTACCAGCCAACCCTTGGGGAGCTGATTGCCAAGGGGCCTGGGTGCGTCTGGGCTCTGCCTGAAGGCAGCTGCCCAGAGCCAGTCACACTGTGAGGGTGAAGGTGCCGTCCTGCAGGCTGCTGAGTCTGCCCAAGACCTCTGACACCAACTGCAAGGAGTTTGGATCCAACAACAAAGTCGGACTGCACAGTCCCAAGACTTCCCTCACCTCCGACACCAACTACAAGTTCATGGGGGTTCCCCAAACCACCCTCAGGCTTGATAATTCACTAAAAGAACAAACAGAGCTCACTAAAAGCTGTTATCCTCACAGTTATGCTTCATCACAGGAGGAGGAAGCAGATGAAAATTAGCCAAAGGAAGAGATGCATAGCAGAGTCTGAGAAGGTTTTGAACACAAAGCTTCTGTTGTCTTTAGGGATGTGTTTTCCTCCTGGAGCTGACATGTGACAGGATACGTGGAATACTGCCATCTAGGGAAGCTCACCTGAGCTTGAATGCCCACAGTTTTTATTGGAGCTTCATTACATTGGTATGAATGGTCTATCTCAGCCTCTAGGTCAATTGCGTGACCCAAAGCCTCCATTATAAGGTACATGGTTGAGGTTTCTGTGGTAGTCAACTTCTTCCCTAAACAAAGACATTCCCATCAGGTATGACATAGGTTACCTCCCAGAAGCTGAGAGGAAAGGCCAGACCTCTCTTTAGGCAAGGCCAAATTCCTGTGCACGCAGTGACTTAGCAGGTCTCTTCACTGTCCACAGGTCTTCCACCTCTGGGGCTCTTTTCCCGGCAAAACCCATTAAAATAAACCAGTAAACTTGTCACCCTATAATACCTCCCTTTAACCCTTAGATCCAAACATCATCACTTGCCAGATTAATGTGCGTCACATTGTGTTAATTCACTTAGCACAGCACATAGTACAAAGTCGGCGTGCAGTAGACCAGAGGTTCTCGTCTGGGGACCTCCTGAAATCACAGGTCATTTTGCAAGTATGGTTGTACTGGCTGTGGGTGGGGAATCAGAGTTCATCTATTTCATCAGGTTTCGAAGAGGTCTGTGTCCCAGTAAAGGCTGAGCACCCCTGGCCTGGATGAAAGTGGATTCTCTTCTCCCGCACCGCCAATGCTGGGCTGTTCCCTCGTGAGCTCTGGGGGTCTTGTTTGCCAAGGGAAGGGGGCAGAGTGGCCACGGTGCCTGGGCTGGCAGGAGAAGGGCAGTTTTGCTATCTTGGTTTACAAGGCCTCTTGGGCTAATTCTAGAAGCATCAAAGCAAGCTTTTCTTCTGTCTTTCCTGTGCTCCGCAGGCCAGGAGTTTCTTGTGCTAAAATAAACAACTGGCAGTTTCATCAGACTCCACAGAAGGAAGGAAGAGGTTTATGTTTCATACTTTTTATATTATATAACAACATTACTATGCGAACTTCAATTCTTCAATCTGTTTAGTTTATTTAAACTTAAAAAATAGTATTAATGGTATAAATAGAATAAACCATGTCCAATCCTAAGCATTTACAATAAACATGCAGCTGGTAATATAGCCTCTGAAATAATAAACCACTTATCCCTGATGGTCAGGCTTTGTATATATCATCCTTAGATTGTATTAAGCTATAGCTGGCTGGAGGGGGCAGGTGAGGGGGGAGGGTCTACTTGTTTTAAACTGTAGAAAAAACCTGCCACACACTTTATTTTGCATCGGTGGTAGCTCTTATATAATCATGGAAATTATGACATGTTTGTGCTAGCCAGGATTCAACAAGAAATCTGAAGTCTGTTCATAAAAAAGAAATCTCTTACTTTTCAGTTTAGTCTGTTTGGCTTTTAAAACATCTTGGTTCTTATCAGACAAGGAAACAAGTATTTGATCCCCTATAATCCTGATTTATTCAAAGGCATTATTTGAGTACTACCCAGTGCATGATTCAACACTGGATTCCATGAGGGATACAACATGAAATGGTTATTTTTGAAATGCTCATAGTTTAGTGGGGGAAGATTAGTGGCTCCCAACACTCACAACATTTTATTACAATTGTCAGTTTGCATGTCTTTATTGTAGACTCTTTCAAAATCTCAATGATATTTTTTTGCAGAAATAGAAAAATCCTAAAATCCTAAAATTCATGTGTAATCTTGGGGGACCCCAAATAGCCAAAACAATCTTGAAAAAGACTAACAAAGTTAGAGAACTCACACTTCCTGATTTCAAAACTTACTGTAAAGCTACAGTAATCAAAACAGTGTGGTGCTGGCATTAAGACACACATTTAAACCAATGGAACAGAATGGAGAGCTTAGAAATAAACCCTCCTGTATATGATCAAATGATTTTTGGCAAGGATGCCAAGACTATTCAAATCATTCAACCAGGAAAGGATGGTCTTTTCAATAAATGGTGCTGGGGAAACTAGATATCTATGCGCACAAGAATGAAGTTGAACCCTTATCTTGTACCATATGCAATTAAAATAGATCAAAAACTTAAGTGTAAAAGTTCAAACCATAAATCTCTTAAAAGAAAACAGGAAAAGCTTCATGACATTAAACTTGGCAATGAGATGGTTTTGTTCTCATAGGGAAAAACAGTTCAGTTTAGGGCTAGAGTCAGAGACCTGGGTTCAAACTTGATACTGCCACTTCCTACTTATGTGAGTACATTATCTATCCTCTCTACTGAGATTTTTCATCTATAAACATGTGAGAGTAATAGAATGTTGGTGAGAATTAGGTACATTAATGCATGCAAAGGGATTAGCTGCCTGCCTGGCATATGGCTCATTCTCAGAAGCTGTCAGTCATTACTATCCGTTTAGGGGGAGGCAGCATAATATAGGAGTTAAGTAGGTGGGCTTTGAGCCAGAGATTCTAGGCTCATATCCTGATCCTACCCTTTACCACCTCTGTGACTTTGGGCAACTGCTTTATAGTCCTATAACTGAGGACTTTTAAATTCTGAATAATGGAACTAATAATAGTACTCACCTCATAAATTTGTAAGGATTAAATGAGTTAATCCCTTTGTTCAGTTTTTAGAAAAGTGGTTAGCACTTCCCACTGTTAGCTCCTACTGTTGCTACCATACTTAGCACAGCATTAGGCACATAGTAGGTGCTCATGTAAAAGCCTATCATGCTGCCTTAATGACATTTAGAATGCATTTAATGATATGGATAAATACTAATCATAACTGGGAAAAACAAGATAAAAAGATGAATATGCAATTTCATCTCAACTATGTAAGAAAGAAAAGCAGAGAAAAAGGGTTAGAAAGAAATTTACTGAAATATTAACAGTCGTCACTCCTTAAATGGAAAAGTAATGCATGGGTTTATATCTTATTTCTTTATATTTTTGTATAACTTTTCAAATTTTCTACCATGAGCATGTTCTTTTAGCACTGGCAAATATTAAAATGCAGTTAAATGCTAGAAAGGGACAAGAGTCAATGCTTTCTATCACTTGGCACACTGGCTTCCAGGAGTGACTAGCAATCACCTTAATATAGTGCAAAGACCACGGCCTTGAGGGGGTAGACTTAGATAATCCTGCACTTTACTGCTCATGTGTGCTTGTGTGTGTGCATGTGACCACATCGATGTCCGATGTCCCAGGGAGTTTGAGATCTCCTGGAGGGCGTGGAGTCTTCTGGCCAATCCCTTGTGGTTTCCTTCTGTCTTGCTCGGGGTCTCACATAGATATTCAGGGTCCAGGCACATGGATATCCACTGAATGCATGGTGGGCAGTAAATAGCATTGATGGTGGAGAGAGAGGTGCAAGCTGGCTGCCACTGCAGGAGGCAGGCCTGCCCGACGGACCCACTGCTTGTTCAGCCCACACACTGGGCAGATGGAAGAAAAAGCAGAGATCATGGAAAGTCAGACAACTTCACATCTTGGACTGAGCTTGGCTCTCAAAACACTCAGCTTCAGGGAGGAAATTACCGCTTTGCAGAAGATATGGTGCTTAAGCTGATCTTACCAAAGGTGATGATCAGGAAATGGGAAAAAAATTTAATAAATTAAAATAGGTTTAAATTATTTTAGAATATCATTTGCTTATTGGAAACTTTGGAAAATAAAGACATCAAGAAGTTAAAATGCTTCAAAATTCCACCACTCAGATTATCACTATCAATATGTTGGTATATATTCATCTAACTCTTTCACTAGGCGTATATATGTGCATAGTCATATATATATATATATATAAACATTCAAGCTATATATACTGATTGTACCATGATATTTTTTCTTTAAAAAATATATTATAGACAATTTGCCATGAATATAGGTATAGCTGTATGTCATCTGATTAATGGTTGCACGGTCTTTCATTGCATAGATGTACCTTGATTTATAGATGTACCTTAATTTATTTTTAATCAGTTCTAATATGTGTTGTGTTGGGGATACAATGGACATGGCTCTTGTCCAAATAGAGCTAAGGACTACAGAGGAATTTAGGCAATTGAACCAACACACATAAAAGGTGCTGAGTGCTATGTGGGGGAGGTAGAAGTTTCTCCTGAAGCACAGAGGCAAAAGTCCCCAGCTGGTAGGCACAATTAATTATTATTCATAGTACCCCTACATTTGTCACCAAGCGTCCATTTCTATGCTCTGGTCATTATGCTCCCAGCCAAGTCTCAGTGCCATGAGGGTAGGGATGTAATCATATTTGCTCCCAAATGTACCCTCAGTGCCTGGCATAGTTTCTGTTGACAATATAAATAAATGAATAATATTTCTCTGGATAAATTCCCAGAAATGGAATTACAGAAAATTATTTAACTGAAATCTAAGACATCAGCATACTTTAATATGTAGAAGATATTAAATTAAAAAAGAAACAATCAAAGACAGATTTTTGTGTGACATATAAATAAACGTGTTGATCTACAGTATAAATCAGCCTCACTTTCAACAGATACTTCTGTGTATTTTCTTGGTACGCTGGTAGTGTAGCAAATGAGACACTATTCCTACTCCAAGAAGTTTAGAATGTTGGGCAGGGGATTAAGAAATATGCATGTGAAAAACCAACCATTGTTTTGCAAGATAATAGACAATAATACCAAATAAATGGCATAAATAGAATTCTAGAACTTTTCTCAGTAATTCAGAGGAGTGCAGCATGATTGAATTTAGTAGTTATTGCCACATAGTTTTACCAAGAGGCTGTACCAGTTCACTCGTCCACTAGTGTTGTGTACTGGTATTATTGTACATTTCATTTCAGCCATCTCGATAGTATGGGGAGGCATCCCATTATTGTTTTAATTTGCATTTCTTT
>CM052438.1:72996261-73015471 GCA_028533085.1 Varecia variegata | reverse complement strand
CCAGTTGGATACCATGTTATATGAAGTGTCTGTTCAAATCTTAGGCCGATTTTTAGTCTTGGGCTTTTTGTCTTTTTCATATTGTTTTGTAGGAGTTCTTTATATATTCTGTTTATGTGTCCTTTGTCAGATATATGTACTGCGCATATCCTTTCCTGCTCTGGCTTTGCCCTTTCACTCTCTTAACAGTGTGTTTTATGAGCAGAATATCTTATTAATAATTTAGCCCACTTTATTGTTTTAAAAATGGTTAAGACTTTTTGTGTTCTCTTAAGGAATCTCTGTCTCTCTGAAGGTCATGAAGATAATTTCACATGTATTTTTCTAATATCTCTATTATTTTCCTTTTGGACCCACACTATCAGGATTTTATTTTTGTATGTGGTGAGAGGTAGGGGTCAAAATTCATTTTCTTTCCCACATGGAAATCCAATGGATCCAACATCATTTATTGAAAAGGCCATCCTTTATCTACTGCACTGTCATCCTACTCATCACTCAGTGACAGGGTGTGTGTAGTTTCTACTCTCTGTTCTTTTTGTCTATTCTAGTGACAATATCACACTGTCTTAATTGCTGTAGCTTTGTGATCATCTGTTTGTATAATTCTTCCAGCTTTGCTTTTTTTAAGAAATTATCTTATATTCTCTGTCTTTTTCCTCCCCCACCCCATTCTTCTTGGACTATGGGATTACATTCAATCCACAGATCAATTTGAGGAGAACTGGCATCTTTGTAATATCCAGTCTTTTAATTCATGAATCTGGTATAGCCTTCTATTTATTTAGGACTTGTTTAATTTCTGTCAATAACATTCTGTAGCTTTCAGATTTTAATTGCAACTAGATAAAACATAGTTAATGTTCAGCTTGTGTTTAGATTAGTAGGTCCAGAAGCTGGCAGTTATTAGAACTACCTGTAGAGTTTTTAAATAACATTGATCTCCAGACCCTACCTCAGACCTACCACATTAGAATCTCTGGAAGTAGGACTCTGGGAGTCTAAAAAGCCTTCCAGATTCCATAAGCCTTTTAGTGGAAGTAAAAATTGGTTGCAATCTTTTTGCAGAACAATTTGGCAAATTTTATTAGCATTTAAATAGTCATACCTGTTGACCTTATATTTCTAGGAAGTTATATGAATTATTTGTGCACCTTTATAAATGCACATATAAAATTTTTATTACAGCATAGTTTACAATAGGAAAATATAGCAAACTACCTCAGTTTCTATCAATGGAAGATGTATTAAATAAATTATGCCACTTACATATAGTATAATACTAGGTAGCTGTTGGAAGTGAGGAACTAATCTATACATATTGAAGTGGAAAGATATCTACGGTACTTAAAGTTTAAAAAAAATGAAGCAGAAAATTATGTATTGTATAGGATAAGATATGGTTAAAATATATATGTGCACTCACAGGTTACACATAAATGTGCACAAAGAAAGTCACATGATTATATCCTCTAAGGAATCTAAAGCTTTCAATAATTCCTTCTGCATCTAAATCCTTTAAATCATTTATCCAAATCCTATAAATGAGCACTAGGACAATCAGTGAGTTAGTCAAACCATATGAAATCCAGGATGATTCTAATGGAAAGAATTGGGGTTGTTGCCTGTGAAGTATCCAATGCTGGATGCAAGAGCCCAGTGCGATGAATTCTTAGTGGTTTCTGATAGGAGTGGTGAGCAAGGATTGGCTGGTACATTGTATATTCACTTGGAGACAGATTGAGAACAAAAATCCTTTTTAAATTTACAAACTTCTGTACTCCATTTCTGTTTATAATAAGGCATCAATTAAATTTCATAAACATTTTTTATCATTTCAATAATTTTTAAGTGTATAATTCAGTGGCATTAAAGTACCTCCAAAATATTGTACAACCATCACCACTATCTAGCTCTAGAATTTTTCAACATTCCAAAGAGAAACTCTGTACCCATGAAATAATAACTTCCCATTCCTCCCTGCCCCAAGCTCCTGGTAACCTCTATTTTACTTTCTGTCTCTATGGATTTGCCTATTCTAAGTACCTCATATAAATAGAATCATATATTTGTCCTTTTGTGTCCAACTTATTTAACTTACCATAATGTTTCAAGGTGTATGCATATTGTAGAATATAAATAAACATTTAAAAATTAAATATTTAAAACATTTAATAAATGTGGGGGGAAATTCCTAAGTTCATTTTGATATGTAGCCAAATTTGGGACCACTGAATTAGAGGACATTCAGAAGGATGAATGATGCTCTCACGTGAGCCATTTCGCCCCTCAGCCTCCTACCTGAGGCCCTCAGTTCTTCCAGTAGCCTTCTCAAAGGTCCAGCTTAAACATCAGTTCCTCCACGAAGTCTTCCTAGACATTCCAGACAAAAATATTTCCCATTCCCATTATGTGAATGTTTTAAACTAGGAGCTCCACATGCCCAACATCATGTTTTAATTGATCTACAGAATTCTTTATTTTGATCCATAATTTATAAAGTTTAAGATTCCTATAACCAACTCCTTCCCAATATCAGGAAGTCTGGCTTCTCTTGAAAACTGGACAACCTGACACCCTGAGCCAGAATCCCTACGTGGAAACAACTGGTTAGAGTTGAGAAGCAGCTATCCTCTTCATGTGGGCTGTGTTCTTTTCTGTTTGACACACTCCCCACCACTCTCTATTGCCTCCCTAGTTCTGAGGCTAAATGCCTAGTGCTCATTACTTGTACTGTTCTTACCTTTTTCTTATACTGTAGAAATACTTTCTGAATACTTGTCACTGTCAAAAGAAGAAATTTTTTTTTTTAATGAGAGGACCCTGGAATTTCTATAATAGGCCCGTATCATTCATTCATTTATATCACCTACCTCATTCTGATTGCCATTGGAGTTTGCAGCCCCTAATGAATTTAATCCCGGGCATTCATGCACATGGCATATCTCTCTTGCTATGCTAGGAGTCTCTCTCAATAGATGTAGAAAGCACTGCATAAGTGGTTATAAACTATCAGGTCATCCAATGTCATGCTTAATTTTTTATAGCCATTTGAAGGCTCAGTTTCTGAAATGTTTTAGACATTTGTTCTTTCCCCCAGCAATGCTCTCCTTTCTCTCTTTTCATCTGTGATGCTCCCACCTGTTCTTCACATTACAGATTAAATATTATGTTGTCCTAGGAGTCTTCCCAATAATCCCTCCATCCTTCTGTGCCTGAAGCCTCTCAGCTCACCCTGCTCCTGACTGGTGAAGTCCAAGTCACCCACTTACCACCTTGATCTCAGCAGCACCCGACTCTCACCCTGGGAACACGAGCTTCTCAGGGCACTGACTCTGTCAGCACCTAGCAAAGGGCTGGGCACATAGTGGGTCCTCAGAATGTGTTGCAAGATTATATGTCAAAGGGAACTATTTTTCTAGCATTTAATTTTCTTTAAAGTCTGTTGATGTAAGGCTGTTTAGGACAGTCTGTTGTTTTTTCTGATTCCTGCATTTTCCTTTGTTTTTCATGGAACGTGCAGCACCGATTTCCTGTCAGGCTTTGCAAATAAATATCAAGGTCAGGGGCTGGAAGCATTTCTGGAGTTATCGTGGCACCTCTCGATTCCACTGGGCCAAGAAATGCTTTCAACCCCAGAGGGCAGAAGTTTTTCAAAACAAGACTGTTCCAATAAGGGCGTGGGCTTCCCCCATCCACTTGCTCACCCTCCCTCTTGCATTTTAACTACTTTGGGAAGATTGGAAATTCTGGAAACACTTTGGTATTTTTGAACCACTGAGCAGGCTGGGTAAGAGAGCCTGTGGTGATTTCTCAGTGAGAGGTTCCTGTGGACAGGGACACGGGAGGCCAGGAGGTGAAGGGGCCCTTTCTGGAGGACTGGGGAGGTGGCTGTTGGACTTGTGCTCACGGGGACTTTGATCTCTGCACCCCGGGGGCGCTTGTCCGGCCTTGTACACTCCAGGGCTGCAGCAAGCATGGGGGATGAGCCTTTGGTTTAGTCCTTTTAATGTCCAAGTTAACACAACAAACTTTCTCCCTTTCCTCCACCACACCCTTTGTCTTGGTTTTCTTCTTTTCCTTCCCTTTCTTTTCCTCTTCAACACTTAGCTGTTTGTCTGGGGCGGGCTCCTGGCACAAGGAAGTGCCAGGAACAGCATCAAAGGGGCCTTGTGTTAAGGACCTTCACACAGCGGCTGGATGCTTGGTTCATCTCTGAGGATACAGCACCCCTCTTACCGGGAAGTGCAGGACTTAGTGTTTTCTGGAACCTGTGTCCAGAGGCCCCGCCCAGGGATCAGGGTCCTGAGGTTAGGCCTGGGCCTGCGACCACCCCCAGGCTATGATTTCCATAGTGACTTGAGGGTAGACAATGAGGGTCTTCACAGCAAGGGGTTAGCAAGGCCCCTCTCCCCCACTGGAAATGGAAAAGTGACATTTTCTTAATTATATGTAAAGGCTTTAGTACTGTACTTTCGGGAACCATCAGGGAAACCAGGTTGCTATTCTTGTCCCTCCAAACAGTTCACAGCAACACACACACACACACACTCACACACACACACACACACACTCACTCACTCTCTTTCAATGATACAGAAAATTACTTCCAGACAGTGAAGCCTTCTAGTTCTGGGATAGTGAGAAGATGGAGCATGAACCAGAACCCACCTTCCTTAGCTGTAACCCTCTGACTTAATTACATGTCACTTTGTACAAGGCTGGCTCCAGTCCGACCCTTTCCTGTGCTGGGTGGGAAGGATGGAGCGAGAGGACCTTGGCAGCCGGCCCCTCCCACCCGCGCCTGGCTCTGCCCTGGGACACCTGCCATGTGGGTTCCGCGTTGCCATCCCCAGGGCTACCCTTGGACAGAGACCCTCATTACATCTTGCCCGGATCATCGCAACCATCTCCCGCGTGTCTGCCAGCCCGTGTCTGTACGTTTGTCCCTCATGAATCGAATGAACACACATCTGATTCAATTACCCCTCAGGTTAAAATTCTTTGATGGCTTCTTCATCGTAACAGATAAAGTCCCAACTCCTGAATCTCTGAATCTGGACCCTTGGGAACCGAGACCCACTCCATTTTTCTGGGTGTTTTCCTCCCGCTTCTCCTCCTCTACCCACCCCACGTGCAAGCTTGGCTCGGCAGAACTCTTTGCAATTTCGCCAGCACACGTTGTCCTCTTAGTCGCCAGTGCCTTTGCTCATTCATCCGTTGTTTATTCATCTATCTCGTCAACAAATATTGTAATTTTTCATTATGAAAAGTATTAACGTGTCGAGCATTGCACTTGATGCTGGGAATATGCTAGTAGTGGCGTTCCTCGTCTTCCTGTGGTTTCCAGCCCGCTGAGAGGGGCGGGCGACAGAGTCATCAAACAGACTAAAAATGATAACTTGTGGGAAGTCTGATAAAGGGAGCAGACGAGGGGCTCAATGAGGGAAGAGGAGAGCAGGGTTTTCGGGAGGCGAGGAGCCAGCTGTTTGAGAGAGCCTGGTCCGCAAGGGTTGTGGAGGGTGTGGCGTTTACGCTGAGACCTGAGAGGCGGGAACAAACCAGCCAGGGGACAAGTTCAATGGACGGAGCATGCGCGAAGGCCCTGGGGGAGGGGGACCGGCGAGACAGAGCATGCGCGAAGGCCCTCAGGAGCCAGCGAGGGGGACGTGGAGCCCGGGCTGCAGGCGCAGGAGCGGAGGGGCGGCTGCAGCTGAGAGTGGTGGCTCACGGGAGCTTGAGGCTTTTCTAAAAGGGATGCTGTGGGAAGGGGCAGGATTTACATTTTAGAGAGATGCCTCAGGCTGTGGCGTGGGGAGTGGGTGGGAGTGAGGAGAGTGAGCACGGGGAGACCAGCTGGAGGCTTCTCCCAGGGGCCCCAAGGAGCGTAGCCCTGGTGTGGGACAGGCGAGGGTGCGCGGGGTGGACTCATGCGACGTGTTATATGGGAAATTGGCAGGTCTTCGTAAAGGGCTGAAAGTGGGGCTTGATGGAGAGCGAGAAAAGAGAGAGAGATGTAGAATCCCTTCCCAGGACTGGACTTGTGGCTCGAGCAAGTAGGCCTTTTACTGGGGGCATTTGGGGAGGATTAGGGTTAGGAAGCTATCGGCATCTTATTTATTCTTCTGTTTCATTTAGGACAATGAAAATGTCACCTCTTCAGTGAGACTTCCCCCATTTCTCCATGCAACATTTGTTGTTACGTCTTTTGGGCTTCCATCACAAATTAAAATTCTTTTGCAACCTGTGTCCCCCTAGATTGCAGGTGTCTTTGGAATCTGGTGTGGCCCTTATAGCAGGCTGGCTTTTATCACAGATCCTTTCCCCTACTAGATGGCCAGCCCGTGAGGACACGCCTGACACTGGGCAGAACACGCACAGCAGGAGCTACCCTAGACATTTGTTGACCGGTGCTGAGTTGGGGTCATAAGGATTTCAGGGGCCCAAGCCTGGCCAACTGGGAATCAGAATGGAGGAGAAAAGAAAGGCCAAGAGCTGGAAGGCACATGCTGCCAGTTGGCCAGTCCTGCTGGGGGCGACTGGAAGTGGAGGTCTTTCTCACATACCTGCCTGGCACAAAGCAACAGCTGCTGCCCAAGCCCCACCCCAGACAAAGCAAATTAGAAGCTTCTGGGTGGGGCTCAAGTATGGGTATTTTTTAGAGGACTCCAGCTGATTTAAATGGGCAGCTGATTGGGAGCCACTGGCATAGGGAGGTTGGAACTTGCAGGGCCATTTTTGTCATGGAGTTGACAGACGGCACACAGAGGAGGAAGGGAGGGAGGGTGAGTTGGTTGGGGACACCCACATGGAAAACGTTGGATAGCTCATCTCCTTCACACCTGGAACAGCCCCTATGATCTGCGAGCCTCAGTGCTTCACGTCAAGCTGAGCAGGCCATGGGGCGCCTGCAGCAGAGGACCCCAACTCAGTTAATGAAGGAATCTGTTTTTAGGGTCATCAGTCTAGCTATTGTCCCAAGAAGCAAACTCTCCCTCTAACCAGCCCACAAACCAGCACAGAACTACCATGCTGTTAATACCATGCAAGTGTGCAGGCACGCACTTGGCCCCGGGGCACGTCTTGGTCCCCCACTGTCGAGCTCTCCTGCAAGGGCTTTCCCCTGGCGGTGCATCGGTTTTTCTCCTGTTGCCAATAAAGATCCCCAGCACTGTTCTTTCTCCTTCACTTCTTTCTATTGCTTCTGACAGAGTTTGCCAGTTAGCTGAGGTCAGGATTTCCTTTTTACAAACAACCTGCTTTCAGTCAGCAAGGCCAGAGGTTTCCTAAATTACAAACCCTTTCATTGCTCTGGCCGCAAGTCATCCTGTCAGATCGTATTATAGAATGGCACGGAATGGGGAGCAGTGGAGCCGTGCAGAGAGACACTGGAAGAAAGCAGTGCTCTCACCCACACCAGCCTTTTGCATTGTCAAAAACTATCCTGAACGTGATGGGCAAGACTATTGCAGCGGAAGCTTTCAGAGCTGCAGACAGTGTGAGTAAAATTCCAGGGTCTGGAAGGAAATTTCTTATAAGTCTTAAATGAACACACCGTGTCCATCATCTCCATCTTCTGTAAGCAAATGGCCTCTTTTCTATACATTTGAGTTGGGAATCTCCATGTCATATGCAAATGTTTTGAAAAGCAAATTTAAAAAGGCATTATGAAATGTACGTGTGTTTTCTTCGACATTTGTAAGTGCTCACTGGAATCCACTCTGGAAAGATGACATAGGATTAAGGCACTAATGTTACAAAAACAAAAGGCATTTGGACAGTGCTGGAAAATTGTACCAATTGTGGGCAGGACACCAAATCCACCTTGAAAACTGTCATAAAAGGGGACCCCTAAGCTCATGCTGCTGTTCAGTGATGGATCAGGGAGGCAAAGCCAACGGTGTCTGGCCTGGGCATTCCTCATCTTTTCAAGATTCTGAGTTGTACCCAAGAGGGTGGGTTAGGGTCACCACTTAGCCTTACTTGGCTGTGACCCTTGGGCAAAGTATTTAACCCAAGTTTTGTAATTTGTAAAATAAAAGGGGCTCAACTAGACACTCCCTAGACCTAACATTTTAAGTGTAGTTTAATGTGGAAGCATCACCCACAGTAAAGGCTGTGTGTGCGGATGCAGGAGGCTCACACCCTTTCTGTTCTCATCCTCTTCCACCTCTTCCTCCCATGAAGGCTGGGAGCATTCCCACTCATGTACAACAGAAAAACTGCCCGAAGCTGTGCTCTGAGATGAAGGACAACTGAAGCCCTTGCCTCCTCCCTCTCCTAGCCACTCGACCCCTCACTCTGAGCCCTGGACCATTAGTGCCTGGCTGTCCTCTGTCTCCTTCCCCAGCTTGCTGCACCTTCTCACTCTGGGCTGCTCTGCTCTCCTCCCTGCCTTGCTTGGGCCAACTCTACCCCAGCCTTCAGGTCTCCGCTGGGACGTCAGTTGTTCCAGGGCAGTTTTGCCCACTGCCCGTGGCAGCCCTACCCTGGGCTACACCAGTACTGCTCACTGAGCCTTCCTGGAATTGTAATGAATTCCTTAATAGCCACTGTCCCGATGCTTGAGGTCAGGGAGCAGACTGTCTTTTTTGGCTTGTTTTCTAGACCAGGCCAGAAGGACGCAGTGGACGTCTGCAGGGTGTGAGCGTTCAGGTAGCTGGTTCTTCAGTCGAGGGGAAGGAAGGTCTGTGAAAACTTAGCCAGTAACAGGCCACGCTAGAGGATTTGTCAGGCAGTGTCCCAAGCACTGTACATATAGGTATTAACTTATTTTATCTTCATAATAATCCTCTGAAGTAGATATTATTGTTATTCCATTTTTATAGATGGGGAAACAGGTTCAGAAGTTAAATAACTTGGCCACTGTGACAGGGCAGCTGGGATTTCAGGCACCCTGGGGCCTGACGCCGGCTCCTAACCACTAGGCTGAACCATCTCAAGGTGGTGCTGAGACCCATTACCTTGGATGTGTCCCGAATCCCCTTGTGTCTCACAGTTCCCGCCATCTGACCTATAGCAAGTATTTATCCATCACTAAAAGAAACCCAGGCTTCCATTCCATCATCCTCCTCTGAATCTGACACTGCCCCCCAGGACCGCCCTGATAGCCCAGTAACTGGGCCCCCGCCTTCCCTGGCTCCTGTCCAGTGCTTCCTCCCAGCAGCGAGAGTGACCGTTTCTGAGAGTAAACTAGACCAGGGCCCGCAGTGCCCTCCTATTTCACTTAGAATAGCGCCCAAACCCCGACCCTGACCTTAAGGCCTTCCTGGTCTCCCTCCCCGTACAGAGTCATCTCCCAGTCCTCTCCTCAGAAGTAGTTTTCACTTCCAGAATACACAGAAGTGTTCTCCTCTGAGGGCCTTTCCTGTGTGCTCCACCCCTCTCTTTACATTCTGCCCACCTCTTAGCAGTCGGTCTCAGCTCAGACCTCGGGGCTCTGCATCTTATCCCAGATGGCTTACACCTGTCACTGACCCATGTTCTATACTATTTTCCATAAAGAACTTGTAGCTTATTCATTCATTCATTCAGTAATGCATTTGTTGTCTGTTTCTACCAACTCCACTGTAAACTCAGCCCTGGGGGCAGGGATGTCTATCCTCAGCACTTTAGGACTGGGCCACACGGTGGGGGCCCAGAGAGTCCTTACTGAATGGAATGCGGCCTTCCAGTACAGGCATAGAGAGGGTAGGAGAAGGTCAAGAGAAGGCACTAACTCCCACACTATGGTAGGAAAGAAGGCTCTGCAGATGAGGAGGGACAGGAGCGGGACAAGATTTGGGTGGATTGAGTGTGGAGGAGTCATTGTGGGCGATGGGGTGCTCTGAGCAGAGATGCTTGAGGGCTGTTCGGCCCACTACAGAGCCCAGTGCACTAGCCTAGTGTTCTAGATCATGTCGTATTGAGAGAGAATGCTGGGAAGAAAGTAGAGACTGTATTTGGAGGCTCTAGAATGCCAGGGGGAAAAATCTGAGCTCTAATCCATGATCAAAGGGAAGCTATGTAAACACTTTGACGTGGTGGTGTCATGGTAGAAGTGATGCTTTAGAAAATTCATCTTCTGACAGTATGCCATTTTGCTTGTTCACCTGAGACCTAACAATCCCTTCATTCCCCACCCCCACCTCTCTTTAAAGAATTTCTCCAAACTTTCTTCGTTCTTGGGGTGTCTGCACATGCTAAGACACCTCATTATCCAGGCCACTTGGCCTGGTGTGTGCATGTGAAAAATACACATCAGGGGCCTGACAATTGGGCTAGACAACTGCATGCTTGATTTTCGCGTGTTTGCATACATTAATGTGTTTTTGAGATTAAATTCTCAGGAGGAAGCAAGTTGTGCTGTTTTATAGCTCTGTCAGTGATTAATCTGGCCAAATCATAGAGGTATATGTTGTGGGTGTTCTTTCTGGACAAAAGTGCTTTAGATTGCTGTCCCTTGGGTATTTAAGTGGCTAAATCTCTACAATCCAAGATGCTTTATGCTGAATTCTGTTCTTTTGCAGATAAATGAGTTGAGGGTACAGTTTATATAGTTTTGGGGGAAGTAAAGTGCTTTCCCATTCATTCATCAGTTCTTAACAGTGATCAAAGAAACAGCTGTTAGCCTTCAAGTGTAGTCCGCCTGAAGGACTGATAAAGCCATCATTGCAATTGCTTCATACAACTTCCTTTTGTTGGACTTCGTGTGCTCTACTGCAACCAAGATCCTGCTATTTCATATAACCAAAAGAAAAAGATGAGGATACTGAAAGTGAAGGAGCTTATAGTACTTCACAAATCAATTTTATTAACTTAAACACAAAATTAATGAAGAAAAATTCTGTACACAATTGTGGACACAACACACCTTTATACAGTAAGGCCAAGATAAACTTTGTCTTTTCAGTCTGCAGAGTACAAAAACGTAAAGTGAAAAGGTTAAAAAACTGTCAACTTCTCTTTGCTTCAAGCAAAAAAGGAAAAAAAAAAAAAACACCCCAATTATTAATTTAAACAATTTGGAGAATTCACAAATACTAATTCTAGCAGCAACATGAAACCTCAGAGAAGGATGGAGTAGTTCTTCAGCTATTTTGCGTCAAAGCTGGTGTTTTTTTCCCCCAGTATTAAGAAAATTCATCCTAAGAGTAATTTCATGACAATGGAAAGCTTTAGATGTGAGAAAATAGTGCCCAAACTGATCATTTTGGAGAAACTTTCTTATGGTACAATAAAGGTAATATTTTAATTTCCCAGATTTACACTTGTCATGTAATACACAATGCAGGTGGAGAGGAACATCATTTCCATGGTGATAATGACCGGGCCATGTTCACTGCTGGCAATGAACTTTCCTCTGCGAGGTGAGGAAGACAGACTATGAACGTAGGGAGTAATGCAAAAAGTTTTGCCGATTTCCAGCTACGTGGTAAAGTATTCCTTTATTTAAGTAAGAAAATGCAGACATAATAATAATTCTGAGCACGTGAAAACTTTGCTAGTCTCCAATTCATGAACCATTTTATTAATAAAATATATCTATCATCTATATTCTGTGGGAAGAAGCATTTGAATAATAATTTTTTTCCAAGTAGTTACATATAATACATTATTGAAATGAAATAATGAGGTGGTAAGAGGACTTTTTATTTTTTTCAAATTATTTAAGAAACTGCTGTATTATTTTATCAAGGCCCTCACAACAGCATTTTAAAAATTTAGAAGAACGGATGGGAAAAATCATTTAGAAAACAGAATCCTTATTGACACTTGACAATCCATGCTTTTGGTCTTGACAACATTATCTAAAAAAAAAAATCCATGATCTACATATTTATACCAATACTCGGATAAGGCACAGCACATGAGTTTGTGCACGTGTTGCCTCATGCTTCACTACCAAGGCATTGCTACCTTTCAATATCATTTCCCTAAACAATATGTAAAAGAATCATCCATTATTACAAATTTACACCAAAAATTCTTTCTGTACATGATTGTCTCAGTGATGTACATATTATACGTTTAAATTAGACATACTTTAAACTACTTTGCCATATGCTAAAATTGAAAGTACTGTACTTGCCACGTTGCGAGGCAAAGGACTTGAATCACTTATTTCTACTGCTATTGTCTCTTCAATTATTTGATGTCAAAAAAAGTCTGCTTGGGTGAACTGTATGGTATGTGAATTATACCTCAATAAAGCTGTTTTTAAAAAGTCTGTTCATAAATAAGTAGAGATGTACAGATTACCCTGGGTATGAGACACCAAAAAGTAAACCTTCTTTATAAGACAATTCCTCCACTGGTATTCAGGAAACATATTTCAGTCTTTTTTGTGCAATCAAGTTTTCTGTATTGGAGAAGCTGTTTATGTCACATTGAAAATGCTAAAACTGAAGTGTCTGCAGGTCCTTTCTTCACAGGTTTGAACCGTGTAGTTAATGTGGCAAAGACACATTACACTGTGCTAGAACATTGTCATGGCTTATTTTCACTGGATTCACAGTACTAGAGTCAACAGCTGTTCTGAAGAAATAGACGTGGTCCTCCATTTCCCACAAGGGCAGAGGTCAAGACCGGCAGCAGCTGTGCATCAGTATGTTGAAATCGCTAAGTTCTGGAGTCCAGCGCTGACGAGACACGCAGGCTTGTTGGATTTGTCCCTGGTCACAGAGCAGGTGTGCGGTTTCAAAGTGCCATGCGCTGTTACAGGTACTCCAGTTCCAAGGCGTGATGTAGGGCCATGAGGTCCGAGTGGCTGGAGATCCTCCAGAAGGGCATAGCGTGCTGCAGAAGGGGGCAGACACATGGTGAGGACAGGGACGAGCACGGCACAAGCCCTTCCAACCCCTGAAATCCACGGTGCCGCTCAGCCCTTTTCTCAGTGTTGTGAAAACTGCCGGCTCACATCTTAACATCACATCTATTTAAAACAAAAATTCAAACTTAATCCTCCCCTAAGAATACTGGACTGAGTTTTAAAATGTAATCTAGAGTCTGTTTCTTTTAAGAAGGTGATGGATATTTCTTAACTCGGTCTTTAAATAAAAGAATGCTGCTGAACACATATGTACCCAGTAGGTTTTTAGTGCTGGAAGTTGAAAAAGCTTGTATTTTATGAGTTTTAGCAGGTTTCCTTAGTTGGTAATATTTTAGATTTTTCCTAACATAACCTTGTTTGTATATTATGCAGCAATATTTCATTTATTTCCATCAGTTATTCTTCACATTGACCTTAAAATGGCTTTACTAAGTAAGAAAAAATTTAAATAAATGTCTAAGGTTGTTTGTTTTTATAGTTTAAGCCATCAATCTAAAAATCTAGTTTAAATGATGGGAATGCTTGTGAAGCACCTGAATAAACCACAGGCAAGAAAAACAGGTCAAAAACAGAGGTTACCTTATCCACAAAAGGTGAAAACATGATGATAAACTTTCACGCTCAAAAGCACTACAGTAAGTACTTTTGCACCAGCAAAATCTTTTTCTTAAATAAAGATAATCACCTTTCCAAGAACAAAATTCTGTTTAGGTCATATAAAAATAGGTGGTTTTACACAAAAAATATGGAGCCCAGAGTATAAATTATAGTTCTGAGAAATCTGGGAAAACTTCAGACTTGCAGGAGAATTTAGCATGGAAGCAAACAGAAGTGAGGTTTTTTTTTTTTTTTTTTTTAATCTGTAGGTAACTGTGGAAGCTACTACTTTGATATAGTTTACACATGTTATATATTGGCATACAAACTATTATTTATTAACAATGTCTTTGCCTCTAATTATCTGCTAAAATCATATACCACATTCCAATATTAAATGTAGACCTTTCCGAACTCAAGATTTTTTGGATTATCTATATATCTCTGTTATCCTTTAATAATAGAATAGTCCAGAAATGAGTACTAAGGATCTCTTTAGATTGTAAGATGTACCACTGTGCATTCGTTCTTACAGGGCACACTGCGCTAGGTGTAGAAGATCCAGAGATGCACCTGGACTACCCTCTCACAGTCTGGGTGAGTAGCAGAAATGTACAACAATCACAAGTGTTCATTTCCATGTTCTAATAGGAGTGGGAGAAGGGCAATTACCTTTGCCTAGGGGACTGGGGCAATGTCTGAAAAGGGGAGGTGATAGTTGAGCTAGGTATGAAAGGATAAACATTCAGAAAAGCACTCTTATGGCTGTGTGGGTTGGGGGGACAGAAGATAATGCAGAAATTCATTATTAGCATACTAGCTGGGTATTAGAGAAAAGACATAGCTGGAGACATGACTGGCTGCAGGAGCCAGATGGTGCTGGGCTTGGTAAGCCCTGTTAAAGAGTTTATTAATGAAAATGACAGTTATGATTTATTGGGTATTGTGTTAGGCACTGTGCTAAGCACCTCAGAGATAGATAGGTACTACCATCACTATCTTACTGATGAAAAAACTGAGGCTTAGAGAAGGAGCAGAGCCAAGATTCATACCACGACTGAATCTGAAGCCCATATGCTGTACTGCCTCCTAAGGGCTCTCTGTGGCCTTTGTATTCAGCTGTGTAAATTACCAGCAGCATAGCACAGGTTAAAACACAGAGGGACCATCCTATCCATGCTCTGCTGATCAAAATGGTTTGATCAGTTACAACACAGAATGCTTTCTTCCTTTGTTTCTTATTAAAGCAGAAATTCATGCATATTATAAAATATTTGTATAATATAAATTGCATAAAGAAATACAATTTCTTATCCTACTACCCAAAGACAGCCAGCATAAACATTTCCCTATTTGTTTGTAACAATTCTATATATGTACACACTCAAACATACTTGACTTTGTGTGTATATACAGTATGTACCATTCAGCATCCTGCTTATTTTCCTACTTAATCTCTAATCCATTTTAGACAAATGATTTTTATAGAAAAACATTATTTCCATTTAACTGTCCATTTGGTATTTATTATATTTTTTATTTCTAATTAACTTGTGTTTTTCTTATGTTCTTTATTATATTTGCCAGTGATTCACTGCCCTTCCCCAAATCAGCTTGTCAGCAACTGAATAAAGAAATACTACACAGTATTTCTATTGATCTTAAGTACCATTATAATAGGACATAACGAAGAATGCTGAAGGCTCTTCAGATGGTCATCCAGAAACTTTTCAGACAACTATCTTCATAAAAACATACACAAATACTAGTGAGAGGTAGAATGTTTTCAGAGCAGATTTAGTCAAATTCATTCACATGCTAATTATCTGAAGTTAGATATGTTTCTCACAGACAAGTTCTCCACATGTGCAACCATTAACAATATGAATCTGAAAGCTATTGGTGCCACTCAGAAGCAGACATTGAAGAATGCAATGACTGGCAGAGAAATAGAAAAAAGAACTGAAAAAAAATCCAGCTAATTCTTTGGTATGAGGTTAAAGTGTAAATGGGCCATTTACTTCCACAGTAAACAAAGAACTGGTCCAATGGCTGTGTGTCTCATCTTTACAGGTGTGGGGGTTGATGCCAGCCTGGAGCACAGTTAATTTAAACTGTTTTACTTTTAAACCATATTCAACACTATGTGGAAAGGTGAGATTACCCACAAGGAGCCTGAATTGGCTTGTTTACTTGCACTGATGGCTTTAGTCTTCCTGTAGAGAGTATTAGTAAGAACCACATGGTCAGGCGGCACTGTGAAGTGAGTTCAAATGGTGAAATGTGCCCGTGGTATATTACAGACAACTCATCACCATGCATTGGCAATGGGGCCATTCACTCGAGCAAAAGTACCAAAGGTTTTTCAATGAGAACTGGCAGGCTCTGGGGACACTCCCACCCTAGTAGCTGACGACAGCAACTCTATTCTCAGCATTCTCTCATAACAGGAAGTCTACTAGAGTCAACAGTTTCATTCTCTCTCACACACACATGAAAAATAGTGGGCCTCTCAAAGAAATGTACCTTTAATATTAAGTGAGTGATTATAGGAAGACTGAGTCTAGGGGAGAGAATAGGTAATAAGTTCCTATTAATGATTAGAACTAATATTGCACAATGATAATATGCAAACATTTTTTTTTGCATATATAAGAGTTTCCCAAGACAAATGGGTACAAAGTGAAGTTTTTTCCTTGCATCAGTGTTTAGCCACTGGAACAAATTTTTCTTATATGAAATAAGAGAGAAATAGTGGAAAAGGGGAAAAGAAAAACACATGCTAGAATGAGGAGACCTGGGTTTTACTCTCAACTCCAGCATTCTCTATGTGACCTTCAACTACGGCACATTCTCCCTGGAGCCCTAAAACCCCTAAAATAGGGTTTAGGGGAAATGACTCAGGGTTGCTTCTAGCTTTAATAAAATCTATGACTTTATTATCAAAATAGTATATTACCTGTATAGCACCATTGCTACAGCAGATACACACAAGACATATGTCCCCAATGCCAAGAACTGCTCAGCAGGAAAGACATATGTGATGAAACAATTTCATTACAATGTAAGGCAGTGAGGAATTAAGAATCAAAATGATAAAGTCAGAGAGAAGAGAGCTTAGCTGAGCTGCAGAGGTAGAGGGGAAGGAGGTGGGATTCCCAGTTAGGAGTGATTAGTCCAGACGTGATGGGGCTGGAATGGTGTGTTCATTACAGAGATGGTAAGGAAGGAGGTTTTTCAAGGTAGAAGTGCTTGGAATATCTAAGGAGTTTAAATTCCTATGTTGTATTAACATAATAAATGAAAGAGAGGCTAACACTCAAAGCTGGGAGACACAGGGAAGGAGGTATTTTAAGCAATTTAGGGTAGCAGCCAGGGAAGAATGGACTGGAGGTGTGTCTGGCGGGTGGCAGAGAAAGTAGGCAGTGACGGTGGAAATGGAGTGGGTGTGATGGATGAGAGACATATTGTGAAGAGAGAATTCATGTGACTTGCTGATGGTTTGCAAGTAGAGAAGCCCAAAGAAAGTTTGAGTGGGCAAACTGGGTTGGGACAACTGACTTCATTTGCTTGTATTCAGATGGGTACAACATGGGATGCCTAAGTGGAGACATTTCTTGAGGTCACTGGAACCCTGAGACTAAAAACAGCTGCCCACAAATCTTAACAGAAATGATGCTTGAACTATAACACGTATATCATTAGTTTATCAAGATTAGACATATGCTGAGAGAAGTGGGTACCTAAAGGCCTAAAGAAGCACATGCTTTTGGGTCTCTAGAACTAAAATACTGCCCATGGGAAAACTATGACACATTTTTCCTGCTCCTCTCGTCTACAGGAGCAACTTTCCAAATCTCCTTACCCCACCCTTCCCCATCTGGTGTTTTGCCCCCTGGTTATACATAACATCAGTCATATAAAAAGCTAGGTACCTGAATACCCATATGCAAAGTGAATTTTGCTGAATTATTAAAAATGTGTTAAAATATTTCAAAAATTTCAAAGCACATACTCTCTGACCCAAGTGTTGCACTTCCAGGAATTTAACCCACAGCTACATTTGCACATACATGAACCAAATAAAGATCCTAAACTGTATGTAACAGTAAATACTGGAAACCAGCTAATTGTTCAGCCCCCAGGGACTGGTTAAATAATAGCACATACACATAATGGAATACTGACGCAGTCATTTAGAAGGATTAGAAACGCAGAGGTCTGTGCACTGATAGGGAATAACTGCCAGGACAGATGAAGTGAAAAAAAGCAGGTACAGAAAAGTGTATAGTGACCGTTTGTAGGGGTGGGGACCAAAAAACGTATCTGTGCTTTCATATGCATACATTATCTCTAAAAAGTTTGCATATGGAGGTACAAATACTTCCCTAATTGCAAGGCTATTTTTACTCAAGAAATGAAAACTAGATGTCAGCATAGTGTATAGGAAGACTATTACATTTTGATTTTTTTGTGATCATACCTATGTCTAATTATTTTCACTCAAACCATGTTGTATTAGGGAAACACAGCATTTTATGGTAAAAGAAAAAAAAAAAAAGAAAGCCTGGTAGATTTTGACAAGAAAAGACAAATGTCAGTGGAAGACTATGGAAATAGGTAGGTGGCTTTCCACAGTCTTTCCAGGAACAAAGAGGTACTCACAGAAAACTCTTGCAAGAGATCCTTTTAGAATGAGGTTCTCTTACAAAACAGAGGTATTCTAAACTTCTCTTTGAAAGGGGTATTTTTTATGATACAAATTACAGATTAAATTACTGATGACAACCCTGGGACTACATTGGCAAAAAGAATAAGGATGACAGAATAGACTTCAATTGACCATTACCAAAATAGGCAACTGGCAGATTTACTTACTGGTTTTTGTTTCTGGGATTAAAAATGTACCTATCTCTAGCAAAAGAACATTTTTAGGGAGATGAAAGACATCTCCACAGAGAAAAGAGGAGAGTGTTGTATTAGATTTTAAAAGGACACAGAAACTAAGAGAGGCAAGCTAAATGGTTAAAATCAATTTTGAAATACAAAGTGTTTTGATTTGACAGAACATTTTAGTGCTCAAATGTGCAGAACTTGTTCACTATTAATCTAAATTGCTCAGTACTTAAACATCAGATTAATGTGTTTTTAAAATTGTAATCATGAATATAAATTTAGTGAGAAGACATAGTTATAACTATCTCCCAAAAGGAATGAAATAAAAATTGTACTTTAATAATTTTAAAAATATCCATGTAAATTCTTTTTAAAAATCAAGTCATCCACATGACAGAATTCATTAGTATACCTGTTCATTACTGGTTTACCTACACTTGTTAGGATTGCTGCTGGTAGAAATTGTAGAACCAGCCTTTGGGCATGTTAAAGGGCAAAGTGTGGTTTACCCTTTTTGTTAACTAAGAAATTGATGTTTTCCAAAATTGTAGTGTTGATCAGTGCAACTATTCAAGTGTACAAAGTAACGGGATGTTTTTCCTCTTCGCTTTACCCCTGGATAAAGGCACTTTCACTGCCTGTCACTGGTTAGCAGATACTGATTTGTTGCCATTAAGTAAACTTGAGTTCTTATGCGTGTTCTGTAAAGATATTTTGTAATTTTTTTCTTGAAATTGTGATTTTTCATTGACAATAATGACAAATTTAATGTATGTAATTGTCTATGCATTTTAAGTTAAACTGCCTAAAATGTGATTTGGGACACATACATTTGTATTATGAACTGTAAGCAATCTGTTTGAGATGTTAGGTTTTATCACCTGCTGCTGTATTTGTAAACAAAGA
>CM052438.1:72930705-72995761 GCA_028533085.1 Varecia variegata | reverse complement strand
ACACCTAAAAGAAAAACTGAGATAATAACGGTTTTCTAACTGATAGCAATTCTTGTTACTCACCATTAGGATTATTATCAATCCTTCAAGATGGATAGCATCTCAATTTATTTCTTTAGCTTTAATTTTTACATAGTTTTTAAAATGGGATATTGTTGAATTGTAGTATTCCCCCCTAAATTAAATACTTTCCCCAAATTAAACATTAAACATTCTCTACTTCTGTGCAGTACTCCACTTTAAAGATGCTCATTATCTATTATGAATTATTAGATCCTTGTCTCTCAACTCATGCTCAGGTACTGCTGTTTAAATACTAGTTAACCTCAAAAGGCTAAACAAAAATTCTCCTTCAATAAAGTTAGAAATAATAAAGGAATGTTCACTCTATCACTCTGATAGATTGATAATATCTGAATCTTTTGTAAGATTATTAGGTACCTGAACCTGAAAACTCTGTACATTTTACACACACAGGAGGTCTCAAGGTGCAAAGAGTGTGTTTGCAGCAGATGTTTTTGGACTCATTACATAAAGTCATCCACAAACTCAAATTTGAGAGCTAGGACGCCTTTTTCATAGTAAAAAAGTTCAAAGAAGATATTCTTTGCAGGTGGCTATCTAATTTCTTTTTGGTGTACGTGTGTGCCCGGTATAAAAAGAATGACATGTCCAAAGATAAGAAGTGGAAACAATTTTAACTGTTCTTCAAAGACAGCAAATACTTTAGTCACAGAACAGGTAAGCGGCAGAGCCATAATTCAAATCCAGGTGTCTCACTCAAGAATCCAAGCTATTTACCATTACAGCTTCTCCTAAAAGCGAATGCTACTATAATTGAGCCCTTAAAAACAGAGGGAATAGAAAAGGTGGTACATGAATTGAATTTTGAAATGTATGAAACAATGACAGAAAGGCACTGTTGGGAAAAGATCATTCCAAGGAGAGGCAACAGCAGAGAGAGAGGGCCGCACATGGTCAGAGGAAGGTGAGCCCGATGCATGAGACTGCAGCATAAGATGTGGGGGAGAAAGATCAGAAAGGCAGGTTGTGCCAGATTGTGAAGACCCTAAGTGCCAGGTATGGAAGTGATCCTCTCCTTTATTAGGTCATTAAGTATGAAATGTCCAATTTCCTTAAGTAATAAGTTTGACAGTTGACATCTCTGAAATTTCACTTTGACAATTGTTTTTTTCCTCCCTATTGTGAAGGTACATCCTCAGTCTTTCAAACACACGTTTTGACTTGTGATTATCTTTCACATTTTTTTAAGAGCAATTTTCGTGAAACCATGGATAAGTAAAAAATTTGTGTTATTTTTGAGTATGAGATCCATCGTGGAACAAATACAGTGCAGACAGCTTGAAATATCATCAAGGTGTTTTGGAAGGATGTGGCTAAGGAATGCAGAGTACATCAATGGTTTGAGAAGTTCCATTCTGGTGATTTTAATCTTGAAAATGAGCCATGTGGGTGACCTGAGACCAAGGTGGATAAGGATGAGCTGAAAGCTGTAGTGGAAGTATATCCATCTTAACCTATGTGTGAATTAGCAGCAAGGTTTGACATTATCATTCCAACAATATTGGACCATTTGAAACAAATCAGCAAAGTAAAGAAGCTGGACAGATGGGTACCACATGAATTAAATAAGCATCATCTCAAAGCTTGCCTTTGCTGTCATGACATAAAGGTGAACCATTTCTACACTGTATTGTTACGTGTGATGAAAAATAGATTCTTTTTGACAATCGCAAGCATTCAACACAATGGTTGGATACAGATGAAGTGCCGAAACAGTCCAAAACCAAATATTCATCAAAAAAAGCTAATGGTGTCTGTTTGGTGGTCCAGCACTGGTATTATCCACTACAGCTTCATGAAACCTGGTCCATCAATTATAGGGGATGTCTACTGCAACCAATTGGATGAAATGATGAGGATGCTTGCGATTAAGCAGCTGAGACTGGTCGACAGAAACAGGCCAATCCTCTTTTAAGACAATGCTGCTCAAACTAGAGAGGCTGGACTTGTCATCCACCATATTCACCAGACCTTGCACCACTTCTTGCAAGGAAAAATACTCAATTCTTAACAAGCTGTGGAAAATATCTTTTTTGATTTCATTGACACCTGCTCTCCAGGCTTCTTCGCTGCTGGCATAAACAAGCTACCCTTAGGATGGCAAAACTGTGTCGATAGTTTAGGCACATACTTTGATTAACTGTACCGCTTCTTGTTTGAGATATAATAAACTGAACTTCTGATTCAAAATAGGACATTAGGATATATTTAATGACCTAATAAAAATGCAATGCATAATGAGAAAGGTTTTGCTAAGAGGAATGATAGAACTGCACTCGCAGGGATTCAGAAGAATATGGTGAATGGGGAGCCAAGAGACTTATAGTCGGGTCCACTCCCTTCCCCCTTTACAAATGCCCTGAGAGAGGCAGGCACTGAGCTCACAGTAAAAGAAGGCATCAAGTTCTTGAGGGCAGCAGATGGTTTTCATCTTGCAAGCCAGCTCTGACCAACCAGCAGAGGGTTTTCTGAAGGATGTCTGAAAGGCTCTCGGGCTGCGTCCAGGCTCAGCTAACAAGGTTTGAATCACCTGGCAATGTCTGCCATGGGGTGGGGTGGGAAGAGGGCAGTGGTATGAGTCAGGCACGCGTGTTCTCTCTGTTCTGGGTGACGGCTACACCGCTGAGCCTTCCTTTCTGCTCCCAGAGTCTACATTCTCTGAAGACTGACCACCTGTGGCCTCAAGCTTGTACACACCACTATTCAAAAATACCACTTCATATTTATTGAATCCTACTCTGCCATTTTTTAGCGCTTACAGTTCTACACACATGCATGGTCTGTTTCAGAGAAATGGAACTTGTTTAAATGATACAGTTATGAGAATTCTGAGGACTAAGAAAAAGTAAATGGGATAAGATGCACTATCTGGGAATGCTCACCTTTTTCGCTCCTTGTTCTTCTTCCACACCATCTCCTATAACAACATACACCACTTTTCTTCCAAACCTTTGAATTATCCTTTCAAAACAGCTTTCCTTTCCTAATGAATAAAAATAAATCATATTAGATGTAAAGTTTGGGTAACTCAATGTGATAGCGCTTGAGCTTTTTATATAAAATGTTTTCTTCCTGCTCTGATTCAATCCTATCCCACTTGTGCAACTTGGACTGTGTTTTTATGCCACTTGGGTCGTATGCAGAACAGCACAATAAATTAAAAATTGTAAATTAATTGGCAGCATGGTGTCCTGTCCCTTGGAAACTGATAGTTTAGATACTCTTTTCCCAAGGACTCATTTATTAAAACTTGTGATCTAGCCAATCACAGCATAGTAATTGGAGGAAAAAGTATTGTTTCGCAGTAGTACTTTTTTCCCCTACAAGCTGAGACTAAACAAAGGCATGAGATTCTGGCAACATGTTTTACCTTGATTTAAAAAATATTTCATTATATATCAAACTCTAAAAATAATATCCAATCCAAAGACCATTGAGAATGAGAAAATAACTGGATTTGGTTTTGTTATAGCATGAAAAAACAAGCACTGGGATTAGTTTATCCCTTCACTTTCAGGTTGAATTAAAGAGCCCCAAAGCCTAATGTGTTTACCTGGAATATTCTCATCAAACTTTTCCTGAAACAAAAGTCAGGTAATTTGGGGTACTACGGCGAGATCATGCCTGCCTTACCCAGGCATCTAATGTTCAATGAAGCACTTCCCTGGAGGAAAAGTGGGATGAAGGTAACCCAATACCTTTATCTGTCTATTATCTTTCCCATGTCATGACTCAGTCTGGGCTCCCGTGGTGGCTACACTGTCAGCACATCCCTGCAGTTAATGCAGGCATTGTTTCTTCTTAGAGAAGAAACTGGCGTTCCAAGTCGTGGGCTGCCAATAGGGTCATTTTAATAGACAATAGGCAGTTTATAGTTTTCAAATGTGAATGGCTGAGTGAGGCCTGAACCTCTTTCAAATAAGGATCAGATATACACATGAACAAATTGCTTGTTTGCTTAAACAAATGTCTGCTTTATATTTGTATTTTGCACTAAAATCTCTAGTTTGCATCTGACAGAATGAAATAGAGCCAGCCTTATTCAAAGGATGCAATTTCAATGCTTCTTTAGTTGCCCACTAAACTGTGAAATATTAAATCACTTTAAGAAATAAGGTATAGTCTTCACTGCAAATATATGCAACCAAAAACTTAGATGTCATGAAACTTGTTTCCCTCCTAACAGGGAAATGCTTATGTGTTTTTGCAAAGTTTCCCTCATGTGGAAAAAGGAAGGTAAACAATGGTATTTAAAGGTGAAGTGGTGGTGGACAAAAAAAGTATTGCCTATATATTATCTACTATAGGCTTCTTTGTAAATTTTGGGTCATGTAGAAATTTTTCACAATAAAGATTAAGAAAATGAAGGTGATTTAGAAGTTAATTAGAAGTCTTATATATTCATTTTGATGAATCTATTTTGTCTGAAAGAGCATCACAGCTCTATTAAATGAGATACTAGTCATCTTCTCCTATGACTTTGGCATGCTGCCTACAGTGATAATTACTGGGTCTTCTGCACTCATCCCCACATAGATCTCATTTGATGGCAAAATTACCCAAAATGACAGGAGTTTCAATCTCTACTTTTTTCATTAAAATATCAGAGAAAAGTGAGATGATTTCTGGTTTTGAGATAATTTCTGCCACCACAGTTTTTTTAACTATAATTTTTATTCTGTACTAAAAAATACTTCAAAGCCTAATATTTCAAACAAAATGCCCATTTAAAAATATTTAATCTGGCTGGGTGTGGTGGCTCACATTTGTAATCCTACCACTTTGGGAGGCTGAGGTGGGAGGACTGCTTGAAGCCAGGAGTTTGAGACCAGCCTGGGCAATAGTGAGACCCCGTCTCTATACAAAATAAAAAAGTTAGCCAGCATGGTGGCGCCAGCCTATAGTTCCAGCCACTCAGAGGCTGAGGCAGGAGGATCGCTGGAGACCAGGAGCTCGATGCTGCCCTGAGCTATGATGACGCCACTGCATTCTAGTCCTAGCAACAGGGCGATATTGTCTCAAAAAAACCAAAAACCCCAAAACAAAACTTAATCCTTACTGGATTGTCACTGTACTTTCTTATTTCCACTTTTAGATTATTCAGGATTAAACTTCCATGCACAAGGCATGTAATACTACTTGTACTTTCCTTCTGGGAAGCTAAGCACTATCCTTCTGAACAGTATGCTTCCTTGGCATTTGTTCCACCTTTCATGCGCTGGTAAACTTTTACCCCAATCCCTGTTTACAAAACACAATATAATTCCTCTATCAATATAGATGAAAATAGGATAAACATATGACTTAATGCTGATTGCTATTTTTATGGAACATGGGAACATATAAAAATTCTGGTTGTAATGGGCTACTGGGAATTCTATTCTATTTGGTATATTCTTTTCTTTTTATAAGTATTTTCTAGCATTCTATTCTTGGTCCCACTCAAGAAGCATCAGTCATTCTCCAACTCCAGATATGTATCTCCAACTTGAAAGGTCCACCTGAATACCCCATAGGCTCTTCAAACTCAACATTGATGAGATCAAACCTGATTTCCCCATCTCTTAATCATGTCACATCTGACCCAGCTGCCTGAAAGAAACCTCTGTCAGCCTTCCTCAGAATAAATGGCCATCTATTCATCCATTTCATGCAACAAACATTTATTGAGGACTTACTATGTGCTGGGTGTTGCTGCTACTATGATGAGCAAGAGAGATAAACCCAGTCCTCAAGAATATTACAGTCTAGCAAGAAGTCAGACTATGAATAAATCATTATACCAGTGATTCTTTAATGATCACTTAGTAAATACTTTAAAGAAGTAGTCCAGGAGGAATATCAGTGCAGACATATGGAAGTTAGGCCTACAGGGACCCCATTTTGGCCCCTTTTTATTTAGATAGGGTTGAGCATCCACAGATAGCCTCCTTCCCACCGACTAGGATGCTCATCCCCCTTCCCCTGGGCTAGGATAACACCCATCTTCTTAGGGTAACATACAAGGCCATTGATGACTAAACCCACGTCCACCTTTCTGGCTTCAGCTCCCCATGAGCACTGCACACTAGCCACCTGGGACCACTCAAAAGTCCCTCCGTAGGGAACACGTTTTAATGTCTCTGGCCCTTTGTTCTCACTGGCCCATCTACCTGGTAAACTCTCATCTGCCCTTCTCTACCCAGCTCAAATGTCCTCCTTCTCTTTGGCTTTCCCTGACCCTTGCCCTCTGCCGCATCCAGGGTGGGAGTGAAGCTTCCTCAGCCACGTGCACACTCAGGCACTTAAGCAGGAGGAGCCTCTCTCAGGCATGGAAAGGAGTCTGGACCTTGGAGTCAGAGAGGCCCTTAGCTTTGCTTGCTGTTGACTTGAACAGTTTACTTAAGACTCTGAGCTTTAGTTTCCTCATTTGCAAAATGGGAAGATTGTGAAGATTGACTTTAACATGTAAAATGCTTAGCACAGTTCGGGACATCTAGAAGATAACTGATAAATGCTCATTTTCTTTCTCCTTTCTCACACTGGATTATAGTTAGTGAGATGTCTACTTCCCTGAGAAAAAGAGCCATGTCTTCCTTTTACCCCTACTTTTATTATGCCTTGGTTTATATTCTAACTAAATTTCTTTTCCCCCTAAATGTTTCCTTCATGCAAGAAGCTTATTTTTTTTAAATCTCCACAACAATGGGAACTCAACTGTTGATAGATATAGAATTAAAAACAAAATAAAAAAACATTTTACTGAAGTAAAGTTTTATGGCTTCAGCTACATGAATTATGCTTTCTATTTCTCTTAATGACTAAAGCCAATTTTGCAAATTGGTTAAATTATTCTTCTAGTTTTCTGACCTATTTAGCATTCTGGGGGGAAAAAAGCCTCATTTGTTGCCTTTCATTTTAACTAGCCTGAAGGAAGAGGGTTAATTGTTTAAAAAGAAAAAAATGCGGCTCACCTATTTTAGTTGCACTGTAAATATTTTCTATTGGAAATACAATTCCTAATCCATATAGCAGGACTTTCGCCAATGCTGGGATAAGCTGAGTAGTTGTTACTAAGATATTCACACAGTTCGTCCTATGAGAACAGGAAGAAGAAAAGACTGTTGAAAAATAAATGTCCAAAATGAACAGGCATGAGCAGCGCCCACTTCCCAGCAAAGGCCCCACGGACAGCCTCACCGGGAGTGAATGAGTGAGAGTGCTTTCAGGGCCAGTGTCAACCAGGAGTCTGTCAGGGCTTCAATCTCGGCCCTCAACTGCAGCCAGGCTTCCCTCTTAGCCGGACCAAGCAGACCTGAGGATTTAAAAGCACAGGATGTCTCTTGGGCTTTATAAAGAACAAACATTTAATAGTACTACTAACACTACCCTCGAGGTTTACAGTACACAAAGTATTTTTCACGTACTATCATTCGGTGGGCAAATATTTATTTAATATTACAGGAAACATCTACTGATGTTGCATTCCTAGCATTGTTTCTTCTGGTTATAGAAGTTTTTTTTTCCTTTTGGGGAGTCTACTCTTCCCCATTCCTCTAACTTGCAGTTTGGCCAGACCCAATCCCACCAACCCCAGGTGAGCTTCTGGCCTTGACTTGGCCAGTGAAAGTCAGTCTTGGAACTTTGGTCGACTCTATTGGGAAAGATATCTCTCCCTCCCCTTCCCCCTATGGAGGAGCTAAACTGGTGAAATATAAACCTGGATCTACTGGTGGTCATTTTATTGCTTCTTGGGACAGATGGACCTGGCATGACTCCTTCCCAAAGGACAGCCTAGGCTCTCCTGCTGGCCTCGTTTGAGCACCTGGATACAGGCATGCTATAATATCCAGAAACCAACATCATCCCTAAACTTTTCATTATTGTCAATATATTTCCCTTTTTATGCTAAAGCCATTCTGAATCACAATGGAAAGATCCAAACTAATCGAAGCATCTACCAGGTGGAAGGAGCTTAACAACCCATCTGTGATTTGGGCGAGGGTTGCTAATCTTACTTCTTTGGAAGGACAACTGAAATGTCAGAGATGTCAAGAAACTTGCCCCAGGTCACACGACTAGGTAATGGAGCCAGGGGTAGACTAGACCAGCCAGGGCAGCTGGATCTAGTCTAATATTTCTGTCACTAAATCACAGCAGAATAATGGCCAGTTAGATGAAACTGCCCTGAAAAACTATTATATACACAACAGTGTGACACACAAGTGTATGGTACTTTTAGAATTTTATCTAGACTGTCTTAACTAACCCACTGAAATACTGGTGGGAGTCACTTGCCTCCAACATTATTTTTGTAGGTGTTGTAGATCTCTTTTACCCGTCGGTAGCGGAAGGCCAATTTTCTCATCCAGTCCACGCCGCCCCGGACGCCAGTTGCCAAGCATAAATTAGCACTGGTCGCTGCAGCAGGAAAGCCATCTGTTCCAAAGTTATATGTGCTATTTAGATGCAAGAAAAGCCCAAAGTTAACCAAACAGAAAGTTCATCTTAATTAGGTGAGCAATTAAACTATAAAAGGGGGACAAGGACTTCACATTTCAGTGTGCCCACCTTAGGTCTTGTCCATTATCATCTGAAGAAACATCATCTATGTGAACTTGGTCACATTCCTAAAATGCAATTAAAATGATACACATCAGTTTTTTTAAAAGCATCTCCAGTTTTTTGAAAAACCACACATACCTATTTTTAAAAACTCCTTAATTAGAGTGTTTTTCAACTATGTCAATCAGTAGGTGGCAGTCTTGTTAAATTGACATTTTTACCTACTTAGGATCCTCTACTATAAGAAAGAAGCTGTGTCATTAAGGACTACTGTGATTCAGCTTCAGAAAACACATTTTTGTATTTAGAAAGGAAAGTGATTGAAAACAATTAGCATATGTGTTCCATAAACCTCAGGTATCCTAAGACATCATGCTGCTCAAAGCTGATTCAGTCAGTGCCTAAGCATAACTGAAACCAGACATTTTGGTAAATGTAACATGCTAGAAAAATTAAACCTGATGCTAACTGCCAATGAAATTATGACCTCTGATTGCTGTTGAGCCACACACCAACACAGCCTGAGGCCAGTGTGCTGAGGAACCCAGACGAAAAATCTGTTACTGGTTTGCCATTTATTTGAGAGATGTAAGTTTTATTCTGTGTGTGTGTGTGTGTGTGTGTGTGTACACGTGCGCAGGATAAAAAAAAAACAAACCAAAACCATGGGAGACTTCAAATCCTAAATAAAAATAATCAAGAGATGTAGTGTTTTTTACTGTTTGGGTTTTTTTGTTTTGTGTTTTTTACTCTTTTTGTGTTATTTTTCACTGCTTTACTATTATTACATATTCATCTTACATACTGGACTAATGAGTGGATTATAGCATTATGTTATTTTGAACAGACCCGATTTTTAAATCCCAAACAGTGTGTAAACTATTCAGAACAGCAGGCCATACTCGTGGCTGCAGCTTTATTGGACTGAATTAATGTGTATGCACCTGTCAGCACCGGAGCACCCACACACCTTACCACCGTATCCCAGCCCCTAGCGTAGTTGTGGAGAGAGTCGGCACGCAATAAACATTTGCTGAATGAATGAAGACATACTAATCTGGAGACAGACAAGGTCTCTCGTCCAGAAACGAGTAACGCACACTTGGCTTTCATATTTCAGCCGCGTTCCTCCTCTTTGCAGTCAGGCTCCAGTACCCCAAAGGCCTTTATTGTACTTATTTCCATTAAAGTTTTAGTTTAAAAATATTATTAAAAGAAATTTCCAGGCACACATCCTGTATTTTAAAAGGTTCTTCTGGCTACAGCTCTGGTCACGTTTCAGATATAGTAAATTTTATAAAATCTAGCCCATCTCCATAGCACTTAGCATTCAACTTTGTAACGGAGATGACGTATGTAAAGCACTACAGTAATTGATGGTATATTTTTATGTTGCTGGTTCCTTCTGAACAAATTCTTCTCTCTCCATGGATTTGTGAGGAAGGGAGCAGGAGATAGAAGTGGAAAGAAACTCAAACCAGCTGTTCCTTAACAGAATTAAAATTGTGACCCCCAACCTCTTCTCTAAAGCATCTATTTTCCAGGCAGCCCTCTCCCAGCAAGCAGCAAGTTCCAAGGAGGAAAAGACTTTGACCTTGTAACCCTCTCCTGCTCTCCTGAGGTCCATAACCTCAGATAAGAAAAAAGGAAAAGCAAGTCTAGGAGCCCTCACATGCTGACTGTGAATTTAACATTTTAAAAACAGGTCATTCTTGGAAAACATGGTTGGGAACTTCTCAGAGTTATTAATTTAATCTTATTTTAGAAGATGAATGATAGTTGTGTTTTCAACAGTATATTTTATTCGAGGTTTAAAGATTTACTAAACCAAGAGCAGAAATTTCTGATATTTATCTAACCAGAAATGCAATTTCTATGGTGCTGGCAAACTACTTTTTAACAATGTGTGGGTAGCGTACCCTCCACCCCGCCCCCCCCAAAAGCCATAGTGCCATGATGGAGAAATTTTCTCTCTTGGGAGAATGAACAGAAAGGAGGAGGAAGTTGGGGGACTCCTAGAAGAGGAAAAGATATGTTAAAAAGAATTTAATTCAAGGAATCAAAGCTGACCTAGAATTCCCTAGTTACCTCTGAGGGTGGGAAGAATTCTTTGGAAAAGCAGGGTGTTAAGATGCTTTTCTTAAGCTAATTTCGTCGTAAATCTCCATTACTAATAGAGAAGTCAGTTATCTTCTAAAGACTGTTAATGACTCCATTGTCCCTATTATTCTTCCACATCCTGTATTTGTTTTCTCCTGCTAGCTTCATTTAAAACTTTTTGTGCCCAGGTCCTCATTTGAAGTATCGGTCAATCTCTCGGTGAGCTCTAATTAAGTGTCAACACCTTCAAGCTTTACCTGCAGATAGCAAACTCACTTCACAGTGACTTGATTAAAGCTAAGTTTGGTGTAGTGACAACAAGGAAATCCTCATTCTTTATCAGGAGAATTTCTGCAGAATGATTTTAATGAAGAGAGATTCAAAAATCAAGGGTATTTTTAAAAAGCCTCATGAGCACATTTAGGAATAAAAAAAGTGTTAAAATATCTATGTAAAATGTGTTTCTAGTATTGTTGCTCATTTCGGTTATAAATAGAAAAATACTATGTTGAACAAACTTCAAATATGTAAAATACGCATTCAGGATTCATTACCTACGAGCCTTTGTGTGAGCTTACAAATAATGGTATAAATGCTTTGGGAAGTATGCTTTTTAAAAAATTTTAATTAGAACTATAATATTACTACCTTAGTGCTTATCTATTAAAAACTTTGATTGTTAAAAGAATGGAAACTATCAAGATACTGCAATACCTCACAACAGAGCTGGGTAATGTGTTCACTTGTGCTAAGTGCACTGGCTCTTAAATTAGAATTGTAGTTACCTTCCTTCAGATAGCCTGTAGCTCAGTCTCCTCCACTGGCATAAACTTTCCTTTTCCCATTTTTCAGAAGGCATCCACTTTTCTGTTTGTCTGCTTAAGAGCCAAACTTTAGGTTCTCATTTTTGCCTTCTGGGTTTGGTTGTTTTTTAGCTTCCAAATTTGTTTTAAACCCAGACAATGAGATCACTGGGGGAGGAGAACCGGGCTTGATTTAAGAGTTGGTGGCTTTTGGCAGAAGGGGCTCTGGCCCAACTGAAACACCACCAGCCACAAAGTTTAAAGCCCCACGGGAAGAAGCTACGGACACAAAAGACAAAAAATAGAAGCTTTTAATGTATTTCCCAGTGCCAAAATATATTCCTAAAAACCCTAATTTGGTGCTCAGTACACAGAGTGCAGAACATAGGGAATTCCCTGGGAAAATGAGTATCCTGAAAACAGACTAAATATGCTGAAAATGTACTTTTGAAATAAACTTCCAAAAAGTATGAGTTTTAAGGTGGTGAAATCATAACTGAATCGAGTCTTGGGACAGCATTCACATTTCTAGGGGCCACCAGCAATTTATACATTAATGTGCAGTGGCAGGGGTGGAGATGCCTAAGGGACCCCTACTGTGTTTGCCTGGGACCTCACTGGGGGCACAGGTAATGGTTCCAAGGACAGGAGTTAGACTTTGCACTCACACCCACCTGAGCTGACTAATGGGTGCCTTAGCTCAGAAAGGTGGTCAGTCAGTCATTCCTTCATGTGTTGGATTATTTATTAAGAGGCGACTGTGTTCTATGTACTGTTCCAGATGCTGAAGACACAGCACTTAACACAGGGGACAAAAATCCTTACTGCCTTGGAACTGACACTCTAGTGGGGGAGACACACAAAGGAGAAAGTATGCAAAATGTACACTATGTTAGATAATGATAATTCATAAGGAGAAAAAAATACAGCAAAAGGAAAAAAAATATGCAATGCCAAATGGGTGTCTGGGGAAAGAGCCTTCCAGGCAAAGGAAAGCAAGTTCAAAGGCCCTGAGGCAGGAGAATCCTGGTGTGAAGAGGCAGGATCAGGGAGTCAAGGGAGGAGGGCCCTGGGGGCTTGCAGGTCACAGCACCAGCAGACTTTGCTGAGGGAGCAAGGGACAAAGTGATCAGTCCCTGCCCTCAAGGCACTTACATGATTAAGCAGGAAGAAAGAAGTCAATTCATTAACTACACATGTAATAAATTAATTACAATTGTGGTAAATGCTGCAAAACCTCCCTGAGACCCAGCTGAACGTCCTGCTGAATAGCTGAATTCTATTTAGCCCAAGAGGGCGGCACAGGTCTGATGCACTGAGGTTATATTTTGCTAGATCAAGGAGGGACAGCATGGTCTACCGCTAGCCCTTGTGACTTTTGGATTAAGCACGTCAATGAACAGATAACGGTGGCCTATGAGAGATGGTTCACAGTCACTGAGCTGTGGTGACAGGAACAAACATCCCTTTGGTCCCAGACTGTCCCTGCTGGGCCTCTACCTTCATGTGGCCATGGGGTGGAGTGGGGGAAAGTGGGCGAGCCCTTGTTATCTCTAGGAAACAGTCAGCATTAAGAGATGCAAAGGAACTCAGGCCTCAGAAAGGCAAGGTGACAGGGAAGCCTCTTGAAGACATTGTTTCTTTTACCCCCAAATCACAGATGTGGAAATTTGCTATGGGAGCTGGAAAGGGATCAAGATGTAAAAAAAAAGTTTTGTTAATGGCTCTTCAAAGGGATGTCAAAATCAGCAACATTTTTGCATAAATATGCAAAACATAACAAGTCAATAGTAGAGGAATATATGATCAACATTTTAATTTAACCAGGTTTCACACGTATATCCACACAGCACTCCATGGAAGAACTGAGGCCAGTGCAAGGCAAACTTGCGATTATCCTTCACTAGGAAAATTTTACAATTACCAAGCTTACATATCACGCAAGCCTCTGGCCCACTGTTCCCATTCTGAGGTTGATCTCCCTTTTCAGAAGTCCTAAGGCACCAGGGACACACCATCCCTTGAGACTTGATTACCCAAGCGTCACAGGTTGGCACTTTGTGTTTCTGCAGAGTGTGTTCTTCCTTCCCCAAAGCAATGGCTAACTACTTCAGTAAAGGGCATTTCTTAAACTTCTTGCGCCGTTTTTGCAGAGGGAGGCACTTGGTCTCTCTCACTCACAGACTCCTACTGTTGGGTTGAATTTATGGTGAAAATAGTCTTTAATGTTATAATCCATTTTACAGATATGAAAAATGAATACTCAGAAAAGTTCAATAACGTAAGATAAATGCCGACACACTATGTCTTTGATCCTCAATTCGCTGTTTCTTCCCAGGCTCCTCAATTTCACACAGCAAAGACAACTGTTCACTCTCAATGCTGGCTATGACCGAGGTCCTTTGGGGCTTCTCAGTTGTTTTGAGCTTAAGAGACTCCAGCTCCGAAACAACCTCCCCTTTGTCTGCCTCCCTCCGACCCATGCCCAGCGTCTGTGATCACAGCGCCCTCTCCTTGCCTGGCACGTGGACGTGGGTCCTTCTGGGTCCTCCATCCTTCAGGAGGAGCCCCACCCCCTCACACACACCAGGCCTTTAAAGGATCTGTACTTCAGAGGGAAAGGGGCCTGGAAGGGGCGCTGTTGTGGTAACCGGTCTTTGCCAGCGCTGGAGGGTACAGAGTGCAATAGTAGGCAGTGAGAGCAGAGGTGTCAGCATGTCACAGTGACACGTGTGTCCTGAGTAGGAGGTTTAAGGCCCAGGAACACGGATTAGGCCACAGTCACAGCAGGGGGAGCTGAATGAGGGCAGACGGCAACAGGCAGAGATGCGGTGTGGAGCCCACAGGGACTAGTCTGCGACCCTCTGCTCCAACGTGACAGGCTCCCGCAATCATCTTTTACCAAATACCACAAACCAAACGACCACGGTTTACCCTAGTCTGGCTTCCCTTTATGCGACATGGCCTGTACTTCACAGAGGAGTGAAATAAATAAAATTAGCAAGCTTCAGGTACTGCTGGCCCTCAGCTCATGGACATCCAAGCGCTCGTGGAGCTGGACTGTCAAATGCTCCATGGATGGTTGGGGAGCTGCCGCACGGGAAGCGGCCGAGTACCAGCTCTGGTGGGGGGTGCAGGCGGAGAGCCTCGTGGGGCAGCTCTCACCGCCGTGCGG
Source organism: Varecia variegata (assembly GCA_028533085.1). Classification (NCBI taxonomy): domain Eukaryota; kingdom Metazoa; phylum Chordata; class Mammalia; order Primates; family Lemuridae; genus Varecia; species Varecia variegata. The sequence goes on along the minus strand of CM052438.1, from coordinate 72,981,055 downwards.
GGAACGCACACTTGCTTTCAGAACTCTGGTTGCACTGTTATTCTGCCTTTTTGGTCCCTTCTGTCATTATTCTTGGCATTGTGACTCAAGCTGACCTTTTTCTGATCCATCATCATCTCTGGCCTTCTAGGGCTGGGCCACAGACATGTTCTTTTGGACCAAGCCCCGGGAATAACTCACATTTTGCACAGGGGCTCATATGCAAAATATTAAGTTATGGCAGAATTTTTCTGCAAATATTTATTCTGCTTTGATACTGTAGTGGTTGTACTTTCCCCCCAAGCCTTTCACTTGTACCATAATTATGTAAAAATACACCATACAATTCAAGTTAGTTTAGGAAAATAAAAAGAATTAGGACAGTTACAATGAGTCTTATTATCTGTGCCAAGCGGAGTGACGTAGCAGCCAGGACACTGATGCTCTATACCTCTGAACACGAAACTAGAAACACAAACTCAGAGACAACCTGAAGGCTTTGAATAAACAGAGACTCGCAGAAAACTTTGAGGCAGTTTGCACGTTATGAAAGGCAACAATATGAAAAAGTTACATGTCTTTGGAGAAGTTACACAAGCCTAAATTCTGCTGATCGAGGCTGTATTTGCTCCACGTTCCAAATTTACCATGAGAAAACTAACACCATACTGCCAACTAATTGTTTCAATACTTTCCTTTACAAAGTAAAAATGGAAGGAAAAAAAGAGTCACAAGAGAACCAGCTCTTTTCACTGTGTCTTTACATCAGCTGCCTATTGAGACCAGCTGGAGTTGGCCAAGGCAGGGGAAACGATCCTTGGGTTCTTTGTCCCCTCTTTTCTGTCATTATTAGGCAATTATATCCACAGCTCTGACATCCCTATTAAACAATATAGATACTTGCTGATACTTTGACATCTACAAGTCACTAAAAAGAAGTATTCCTCTTATTTCCAAACGTGGCAATGCTTATATATAGTACAGGGGTAGTTCTAGCACTTTAGAGACAGACACACAAATTGTCTGAAAGCTTAATTTTGACAAAGTGATCAACAATACTTAAAAAAAAAAAAAAAAAAAAAAGAAGGCACATCCCTCTGTTGACCTACCCACACCTCTTTTTCACAGAAAATCTAAATTGTACAGATAGCCTTACTGGGTGACCAGTGTTTGAGTGACAGAGGTTTAAAGGGTTTCCGTGGTGGTTTGTGATAATAACTCTGGACTCCCTAGATATTTGATAACTGCTTTGTAAAAATAAGGTAAAATGGGGCATCCCTGGAGCTTCTCTATGATTCAGAAGTTCAAAGGGGTGGAGGGGTGGCCAAGGAACAAGCCAATTGGTGGGACAGATGGGAAGAACTCTGCTTCTAATTAACTGACAATTAGATTTGGTACGTCCAGTCCAGCCTCTGTGGTTAAGAAACTTTGACCATGAGTTAATAAATTTGCAGAAACCAGGTTTTTACTTACATATTTCTCTCTGTAAAAAGGAGACTGCCCAATCGATGTACTGTGTACTTACTAATGTGGAATAACATGAGTCCGATGTGCTTTCTAAAGGCACGTCCAAGGCCTCGCTGAACTTTCGAGATGTAATGGGGAGCTTAAGCGCTGCTGGGCACCCTCTGCCCAGCATCACAAGCTCCCTGCAAGTCTGAGGCTCAATCCATGGGGACAGGGAAGGCGTGCACTTGCAGCTTCTCCACACTGGCACTCACTGGCAGGAACTGTCATCTCTGTTCGGGGTGCACTTGGTGACAACCTATTTCCCTTGCTTTCCCACCACAATGCTTCCTTGCAGAACAGGGTGCACACATTACCTTTGGGTAAGGCACAGGTGATGGAGAACAAAAAGGGTTTTGAAATTGGCCCCCTTCTGTGTGACAATTTGGGGAAGTGCAAGTTAAGAAATGAAGACACACCTGGACAAATGTATCTTTAAATTCCCACTCTAAACTATCTACTCAGCATATCATCGGCACCAACACATATTTTAAGTCAATATTTAAATATCTGTATCTGTTTTGATAAGAATAAGATGACACAACTATATAAACCAATGAGAAAAGAAAAAAAGAATTTCAAATCTCAGAAACTGAAGAGAGGAATTTCAACACCTATTTTTGAGAGCTGGTAATAAGATGCAACTTATGGAGACGTACACTGCTTTTACAAACAGAAATGGTGTTTTAATATATTTAATGTTATAATATCCTTTAGAGATTATCTAAGTGAGAGAGATTTTCCCAGAGTTATGTTTACATTAGCTAGGAGACCTAAGTGCTTGTATTAGGAACCCAAGATTTGAATTACAGCAGTTTCAACAAAGGTAAGATATTAGCTATTTTGATCTGATTCTATTTATACTAATATTCAAAAAATATTTAGAAAATAGTCTTTATCGAAGTGTTGACACATGGTATGTTAAGGCAAAAGATAAACTGAAGTGCTTAAGCTATGTGCTGGAATGTATATAAAATTATGGTAAACATTTAAGATCACTAAGTAAAAGTTTCCAGGACTCCTAAACTTATTATTAATCACTAAACAAAGCATGGAAACATGTTTTCCAGAGTTTTAATATTTTCTTTTTAATACAACATTAATTCCTTTTAAAATGTGCTAATTAGAAAATAAGACATCATGATAATGTTACTTTAGCATGTGGCTCACAGAGTCCCAAAGGAATCACATGAAGATAGTTCCTTTTTAGCAAATACAGTGTTAAAAATGTCAGCTCCACTCTGCTTGGAGTTCCTTCTTTCTCACCATGAATACCTTTCTTTACCACATGATTATATTAAATATATTTGTCTTTATTCGCACTCTCAAACTTAGGGTGAGGAGAAGAAAGTTATCACTTAATGAAAGCCAGAAAGAACTGAAAATAAACTTTTAAAACAAAATGGGCTTATTTAAAATTATTCAACACTGTGTCTCTAAAAGTAATGGATTAATTTAATTGATAATTATGGCATATTTTACATTTGATCTAATGGTATCAACACTTGTAATTTTACTGTTGAAAAAGTTAAGTATACAATGAATATTTAATATTTAGTATAAGATCCTTTTATTATGTTTTGTACAGTAGTACAAGGTATTTTAGTGCATTCTATGTTCCTACCACTGACATTGTACACAGAAGCTGATGCCCAAATATATAACTTCATTTATGGTACAGTTAATATAAGAGAATGTGGCATTTTATAAATTTGTGTAGGAACCAGTGAAAATGTTGCAAACCTTCAAATGCAACACAGGGCAATGCACTAAGTGTTTGATAATATGTTAAATTATATCATACAATTTTGTCATTAAGATATTATACATATTTTAAATTGTATCATGTGACTTCAAGTATGAAGATAAAAGACTGAAGGCTGGATGAATGTACAAAATTATTATTCAGAACATTAAATAAAACTCAGCACACATCTAATATAAATATCATTTTTTTGAATGTCAACTCAGAACTACTTTTAAGAGTAAGCCTTTGATTTACTGCAGAACTGATTTCTCAATTTTCAACGGCCTTGCTCATCATTTTTGCAAACATAATTTGTCACTGGCAACAGTCAGTGTTCTTTGTAACTCCCGTTTCCTTTCTTTTAGATCTATTATTCCTGCTGAGAGAATCTACTAAAGAAGAATTTTTCATAGTGACACCAACTCTAGGCTTGCTGTGAATAATCACAATCTCGTAAAAATCATTCTTTTTATTGCAAACTTGCTGCCAGAAGCATGGAAAAATATCCAAACCGGGAGACCTTTTATCCCTTTCTGCAACCACTTTCTTTTAACCCTCACTGCCATCTGAAGAAAATGAATCATATACCAATTTATTTACAAAGCATTTAACTAGAAGCTGCAATTTACACAGAAATATTTCTGTTTTGCTCATATATAAAACAATGTACTATAAGTTGTAATATTAAATAGGTCCTATTTTAAGAAAGTCTTTTTTTCAGGAGCAATTTTTTACTCTTTCTAAAATTATTTGCAAAAAAAATAAGTTCCTGTTTATCACCATTCCATGTCTATAGATTCATCTTTATTTAACTGTAAACCATATATCAGTACAATTTTTAAAGAAATATTTTCATGTAATTAACCTTTTTAAATGCCTCTATTATTTGCAAGGGGTGGGGTTGAAGGTTTGAGAGTAATTTATCAACTTTAGTTAACTTATACAACCAGATAATTTTATAATAGTAAGAAATACCCAATTTTGTGTAAAAGAATGTATAGCTCAGAATAAATCAGGCTCAATAATATCCTTAGTTAATAAGTTAATAAAAATTTTCCAAGCCGATTTTCTCTGCCCTGTAATTATTACTGACTCCAGAAAGAAAAATATGCAGAACCGGACATAGGTACTTTTTTAAAAAAGTTTCCCTGTGAGCTGCAGGAAGGGTTCCATCATCACCTCCCTCACTGTCAGTCCCTGGAGGGGAGGGCAGGGCCTCGGAGGGCACTTTCTTACTCACAAAGTTCCCTCTTCTCTTCCAAGTATCAGTGGGTCTGAAATTCCACAATGCAAAATCGTCCCTTCTGAATCTTCTTTTATAAGACAAAGACTTCAGGTAAGGGTAAATTATTTAAGCTCTATTACCTTGATGTGAACTGTCCTATCAGATAAATTTCCTCCAGCACAGGGAGCCGTGGTGTGCCCTAAATCATTGGGTGATAATAGAGGAAATAGAGCTGGCTGACTGAAAGGAAAACTAAAATTTTGCCTATACTTATATTCTCACTCCCTATAAAACCACCCCCTCTTCTCAAGAATTATATATTTAGAGCTATAAATAAGCATGCCTTGGTTGTTTATATGTTATTTAGGAAATTACTATATTATACATTAAAAGAGCATGAATATATGTTTATATATTAAACTGTGGCAATATCACTAGAAAATATTAGGCCACATGTCCTGTATTCTTTCATTCATTTTGTCATGAATTCAACTTATAATGACTGAACACCTATTTATATTCCAGGCACCGAGCAAACAAAAATAAATGAGATGCAGACCTTGCCCACTGGCTTTATAAACATTGGGAGGGGCTGTGGGGGGTGCAGTGATTGTCACAATGAGATGATTTACTCTCAGGGAAGGTACTAGAATTCTTGCAGAGCCCTCCTCCTTCCGCTTTACCCTGTGCAGCACCTTTCAGATACCGTTTTTGAAAGTAAGTTTTGTTCTTCCAGGGAATGTAATCTCCAATGTGGAGTATAAGCCTCTTAAGGGAGGGGAGGCAGGGAATGAGTTCCACCTCTGTTTCCGTCTCCCTCAATAGATATATTAGAAAAATTAAATTGGAAACAATATATTTCAATGCAGTTGAGCACTCAAGGGCTTCTGTAATGAGCCCTAACCTTACCAAGGCTGCCTACTCCTCGCATCCCATCATGAAGCGCCTGTTCCAGGTCTCCGCCAGCCTGGCCCCCATTCCCTCCCTTCACCAGACAGCAGTTGTGACTACTGCTTGCTGGAATCCCTTTTCTTTCTCTCCCATTAAGGCAATGCTCCTCAGTTAAGCTTTTACTGGTTTCTTTCCTTTCTCCATCGCTGATGTACTCTCTGCAACCCACCGTCTGAATAACAGTAGTGCCATTATAGAGAGCACCCTGGGCGTTAGGCACTGTGCTGCCACATTCTTCCCAAACCTCCTTAGATCTCTGCATTTGATGGATAAGCAAATGAACACTTACACAGGTAACTTCTGTGTACCCTACCAGATAATAAACCTTCGAAAGAAGAGACCATCTTTTATGTATTTCTTTCTTCCTACATATTTTCTAACACTGGACCTAGGCATGTAGATGGCATGGACTGAAACCTTCCAGATTATCTAACTGGCAGAATTTGGTTATGAAAGAATTGATGACTCAATCTGAAGTTAATTGGTAATGTTAGTGCAGTTTGTCACTGAAGTGTCAAAGTGTTAGCAGTTTTGTGAAAAATTTATTTTGTCTAATTATAAAAGGATATGTACTAATGTAGAAAATTCATATAAAAGTACATATAAAAGAAATCAACTCCAATGTCAACCCTCAGAAGGAACCACGGTGAACATCCTTTTGGCTCGTCCTGCACTACTGGTCACTCACTCATTTATGCAAAGGTCCTCAGGCTCTTCACAGAGCTCACATTCTAGCAGGGCACACACACAAACAAGCAGGTAAAGCCAGACATGCATTTTGTAGCTACTTTCCCCCTCCACTCAACAATATGCAATAAAGACCTTTCTTATATCAATTAATCACTTATCTTTTAAGCTGTTTTATAATATACCATTTTGTGCATGTTTCATATTTCCTTTAGCTGAGCAATGGGTGATGGATAGTTTCCAGTATTTTTAGACTGCTAACTTCATGGCAGCAATTCTGCCAATTTTTTTCATAATCCTTTTTTTTTTTTTTTTTTTTTTGAGGCAGGGTCCTGCTCTGTTGCCAGGGCTAAAGTGAACTGGTGTCATTATATCTCACAGCAACCTCAAATTCCTGGGCTTAAGCCATACTCCTGCCTCAGCCTCCTGAGTAGGTGGGACTACAGGCATGAGCCACCATGACTGGCTAATTTTTTTTTTCTTTCTTTCTTTTCTTTTTTTTTTTTTTTGGTAGAGATCAAGTCTTGCTCTTGCTCAGGCTGGTCGAGAACTGAGGTGGGAGGTTTGCTTGAGGTCAGGAGTTCGAGACTTAACAATTCTTTTTTAAGCATCGAAAATCATGCTTGGTACGTGGTCGTTGCTCCATAAATGCTTAAGTGAACCACTGTCGTACTGAACAGGCTGGACTGGTTTATGGCATTCGTTTATCTCCTTCGGCTGTATTTTCCTTAAGTGATAATTTTTAACCACTCAGGTCTCTCAGCCTTGTTCGTTATATGCCTTCTGCTTGGAATGCTCTCTTCTAAAGCCCACCCATTCAGTCTGCTGGGTTCTCTTGGTCCTTCAGTGGTGGTTTCTCCGTTAACCTCTTCGGTCTGAGCACTCCTGCGGCCCTGCCGCTTTGCTCATCTGCACCCCTGCCCCGCCCGGCCTGAGCAAACTGTAAGCCCCTGAACAACAGAAGTATCTCCATCTTGTTTCCTGCTCTCTCTAAAGAGTTTTACAGAATTCATTTGTTTCTTGCCTCAATGTAAAGAAAGTTTTACACTTTCCCTTGGATTTTGGAAAAGCTCCTCTTGTCAGTTTCCATAAAGCCTTGGTCAATTATGAGGATGGCTTCTGCCTAACATCATTTGAATAGTATATGACTGTAAGTATGAATTATTCCTTTACCATTTAAAATTTAAATCATTTTCCTTATGTTTTTAAGTAAATGTTTTAGTTACTACATTAAAAAAGAAAAATATTCTTATGTCATCAAACCGCTACATGTTCTTATTACATACATGTGAAACACTTGGTGTTAGTTTTCCAAGCTTATTTATTTATTTTTTTTGGCTTGACAGAAACATCTTATCTCCAAGTTCAGTAGGATTGCATTAGTATGTGTATAAAACGAACAATTCCCACCAATGGAAAAGGATGGTATCTTGCGCATAAGAGTTCCCTTTAACTTTCTGACAAAATGCCAATACCAGAAGATAATTCTTAACCAATTATTTCTGAAGAGGCAAAAGAGTTACAAAATAATGTTGATCAAAAGCAACATCCTCTCCCCATGCCCAACCCTCCACCTGACTTACAAAAGAGTAGCAGGCAATTAGCCTTGAGAAGACTCGAGGAGTTAGAAAGTCTTCCCTTAGAAATGCTGTTAGAATTCTGAGCTGAGCCCAGATAGAGGCTCTATTGTAGCTGCACTGAAACGGGAGAAGCCTCCAGGGGACCGCAGCTTAAACACATTTTGGGGAAGTTGAAGTTACAGGCCTACAGGCCTTCTCTTGCATTATTCAATCTAAAAAAAATAAAATAAAATGAAATAATAAAGGCACCTTGAATTCCTTTCTCTACTAAGCAAACTTCCCATGAAGGGAACTGAGTAAAATCTGGCTTTACAAAGTAGTGACTCTCTCCCAGATCGAAGATTAGCAAGCACCTGTCAAAATCAAAGATCTAAACTAAAAGCCTGTCATAGGTGACATCGACAGGTCAATTTCACAGAATTTTTAAATAAACTAAAGCAATCCAGCCCACTCTGTGAAAGCTGAAGTGGCATTTCCATTCAACAAGAAGGGAAGACACTCCCTTCACTAAGGCACCCCCACATGACAGGCACTGGGCAGGAGGCTTTGGATTCTGTTGTCTCCTAACTCCACGACATCCCTGTCGTCCTCCCTGAAGCGTTAGGGTTGACAGAGTGAAGGTCACACGTTAGTAGGAAGCAAGGCCTGAACCCAGGTCTCTCCATCTCTGAAACATTTACTCTTCCCTCGGACCACACTTCCTAGTTGCTTCATGCAACAGAACAGACTATGGCAAAACTAGGAAGACGGTTTCATGGGCAGGTTAATGAAGTCTGTTAGAGTAACTGCTGCTTCAAAGGACCAATTTTTCTTTTCATAAGTCATTTAATTTTCTATATTAGGAATTTTCAATTTATATTTAGATTCTGTGTTTCCACACTAACTTTTCTTTTTCACTGAATATATTCTTCCTGGGAAACCTTGACTGATTTCATGGGTGATGGCTTCCAGCTCAATTCTCTCTTTTGAGCTTCAGTCCTGTGCATGTCTAATGCACACTTCAAATTCAACATCTCAAATCTGAATTCAGCATCTTCCTTCCAAAGCCAGATGGTTCTTCTGGGTTTTCTCTCTCTACTTTATTGCTCAAGACAGAAACTAAGATTCTTGCTCACTACCCCTTATACCGAATATATCTCCAAATCCTATCCAGATTACATTCCCAATGGCTTTCACATCTGCCCCTGTTCTGTTCCCACAAACACACACTACTGATTTCTCATCTAGATTATTATTGACACCTTTGATTTTACAATAAAATTCATCTCCATAGTAAAACAAAAAATTATTTAGTGATTCCTTGTCATTCAATAATAAAATCCAACTTCTTAGCAGAGTGTACAAAACCTTTCATGGTCTGGCTTCTGTTTCCATCTTCTCATCTCACAGTGCTGTGTGTGTGCTCTCTCTGTTCCCAAGTGCCATGCTCTCTTTCATGCCAAATGTTACTTCCTAGGGAAGTCATTTCTCCAGCGCTCTCCACCTTGCCACCTCTCCCTGAGTCTGGGTGACCCATCCGACCTTTGGACTCTAATGTCTCTACCATTGTGGATGTGACACTCTAATGTCCTCACCATGGTGGATGTACTTTTACTCTTCTGTCTCCATCCAGCATCTGGTCTCCTTGAGGACAGAGAATATATTTAATCTCTTCTCTTCAATGCCTACCTAGTGTTCAGAATGGAGCAAACAGGAATAAATTTATAGCAAAGTAGCTCTTTTTATCTGAAAAGCAGGGGCTGCTAAAATAATATTTTTGACTATTCAGCAACAGGAACTTGTAAGTCCATGTCTGTCTGTCTACCTATTGATCCGTCTCCCAACATTTCCACAACAGATTTTAGGTTGCTTGAGCAACTAGAGTGTATAGGTTTGTAAGACATAGTGAGAAACAAGGCTTTCAAAGAACACGTTAGAGAAAGCCCTGCTCTACTGCATCCTTCCTTGTGTGATGACAGCAAGGTGCTGTTTACTTCCTTGATGTTGCTAAAGAGAAACAGACAGGTTCTGTGATACAGCTGGAAAGGTTTTGTGCAATGATATTTGCAAAAGGAAACCCATGTTACGGCCTCTGCTTTACCATTACCTACCCAAGTAGCTTTGGGCAAAAATCACCTCACTTCAAGTTCCCACATATGCAAACTAGAGATAATGGTAAGACTGAATCCACAGTGTTGATGAAGAATCCGTCAATGATTTTTTACTGACATGAGAAGAGTTTCTCCAGGGCTGTCCGCGCCCCCCCACCCATTTCACACAGGGAGGCCTGAGCCTGCTGCCCTGGGGCTGTGTCCAGGGAAGGGATGCTCTGCTCTGCTAAGTGACTTGCCACACAGCAAGGCTCTGCTCCATGCTGTGACAACACCAGCAAGTTCCATGAGTTATCCCTCAGAACATGAGGTTGGAGGACGATGAATAAAAGAAAACTTATTAGCACAACCAAGGAAACACATGTCTTTTTGGCATGAAGCCAGCATCCTCATTGTCTATGAAGGACAGAGCAGTGTGATGGGAGCCAGATACAGTAGCTCCTTAACCACCAACAACACACCTCCCCTCTGTGAGTGAGGCAGAGCCAGAGAAGTAATCTGTGATGTGCCTGGAACCAAAGGCATTTGCAATCTAACCACTGGTAGATTTTTGTGGTGTTTCTGGTGTGATTTCTGTTGGAATACAACACGGGAATTCTGGCAGCAAACCACTTATTGTCTCACCCTCATTCCCTAACTCCTCTTTAAGTCATTTCTTCTTCCTCCTCTACAGCTTTACAGGCTTGGCCCAACCTTCTTCACATAGAAGATGCTCAATAAACAATAAAAGCAGCTTAGACATCCTCCGTGCGTCCTGTGAGCCAGTGCTAGTTCCATGCGCTTAACAGATACTGACTCATATAATCCTCACGTGGTCTGTATGAGGCATACCACCACCCAATTTCACAGACAGGAAACAGGCACAGAGAGGGCCCTCAGGAATGAATGAATTCAGCAGTACAACCTCTGGTACCTCTAGAACTGTAAGATAAACCATACAGACACAGGGATTTGAATCAAGTTGGAACAGTAGAGTTATGAGTCTATTCAATATTTTCCTAATTATCAGAAATATTAACCATAGTAAGAATAAAGAAAACTTAATCTCTTATCCCACTATCCATAGATAAATCAGTTTTTACTGTAGACATTACTTTTGTAACATTTTAAATGTAGAAAACCTTTTGTCTTCTTTTTGATTTCCTTCCCTCCTCTCTCCCACCCAACCCTCCACCCAGGCTGGAGTGCAGTGATCATAGCTCACTGCAGCCTCGAACTCTTGGGCTCAAGGGATCCACCCGCCTCAGCCTCCTGAATCCTTTTTTTTTAAACTCCAAACTAAAACCACACTGTATATCATTTTATATCATACCTCTTCCATGTAAATTGTGTTTTGACATTAAAGATTTTGGAAATATGACTTAGAAAATTATATCAAAGTTTAACATCTTGGACAATCTTAATTGTTTTTAAGGTTTTGAGTAATCTTCACTTACTTTTAAAAGTTAACTTTTACAAATTATAAAATAGTGATTATAGACTATTAATTGGAAAAACTTAGAAAAAATTAATTAAAGAAAATATATGAAAGCCTTCTATGTACCAAATCTTGTGCTAGGAGCTCAGGATCCAAGGGGAGAAGTCACGGTCCCTCACCTCAAGGGATTTCCCAGTAGGGGACAGAGACGTAGACAGAAAATCATATACAGCACTGTAAGTATTTTTATAGTGTGAACGGTTTCCTCTTGTAACTACCAAATCCCACCGACCTGCATGTGAACCTGTCGATTCTGCCCTCCTTCTTATTTAAGACCCACCCTACAACTTGTGTTCTGGATCTCATTTTTTCTTGCCACCCAAGGACTTCAGTCCTGTCCTTCATACTCTCTCTTTGCCATACCATATGTATTTTCCTTTCTACGGAATCATTCCCACTGACATCCAAATATGCCTGAAAACTGAATCACTCTCCCTTGATCTTGTGGTCCCTTCCACGTACCACCCATCTCTGCATTCGGTCTCTGTGGAAACTCATACTAATTCTTCCCGTCTTCCCTGCATCAACTCTCATCTTCTCCCCAGCCCATTCCAATCTGGCTTACATCTTCTGGCTTCACTGAAATGGTGCTTAGCAGAGTCATTAACAACCAACATTGTCGCCCACTCCAACAGTCAGTCACTTCTCTGTCCTCATTTTACTCGACTTTGGCTGCATTTCACACAATCGTGCATTTTCCTCATTCTGGAAACACTATTCTCTAAGTTTCTGTGACACTTTCTACTTTTCCATCTACCTCGTTGGCTATTCCTTACAATTCTCTCTTGAAAGCTCTTCTGTCTTGGTTCCATTTCTAAATGTTAGAATGCCTAGTGCTCAATCTTGGGCCCTTTTCTCAATTTATACTCTTTCCCCTATGAGATGCCATCTAGTCTCATGGCTTTAGGGCTCCCAAAACTATACCTTCAAATATGCCTCTCTGCTTTGAGATTCAAACCTAGATGTCCAGATGTCTAACTGCTTAGATGCCATCTCTTGACTTGGATGTTGAATAGAGATTTAAACTTAGTATGCTCAATGCAGAATACTTGAATCCAACCCCTCCCTCCTCCTCACCCCAAACCCAATATTCCTCAGAAATGGGATTGCTCTTTTAGTTGCTCAAGGCAAAACCTAGTGGTCATTCTTGATTCTGCTTTCCTTCTTCTCCCACATCTGATCCATTAGCAAATCCTGCCAGCAATTCCACCAAAATATACTGTGAATTCTGTGACTTCTCAACGTGTGCAGAAATGCTACGGCCTCAGCCTCAAGCTAATGCCCTCCTTGGCTGGCTGTAATGGTCTACAATTGGTCTCATTGGTTCCACTCTTGCCCCTGTTCCTCATTTGATAACCAGACTGATCTTTAAAACATGTAAACACTAGCCTGCCATGCCCCTGCTTAAAACTCTCCAGTGGCTCTCCACTGTGATTAGAAAAAAAACATTGCTTACCATGATCTACAAGGTCCTGCATGATTTGTACCCTGTCACTTTTCCCCCTTTCACTCTGTTCCAGCCACACTGGGCATCCCATTTCTTTCCCAAAGGAAGGAAACTCATTCCCACCTCAGGGCCTTTGTACTTGCCATTCTCCCACCCAGAATGCTTTGGTACCAACTTCCTGCTTCCCTCCCAACTTTCTGGTTTTTTCACAAATGTTATCTCCTCAGAGATATCTCTTCCTGATCATCTTAGCTAAAGATGCCCCAATCCAATTCATCCCTTTTCCAATACTATTTGATTTTCTTCATAGCACTTAATCTCTATCTGAAAGCATTTTATTTACATAGTATTTATTTCCTACTTTCCTTCCAGAGCACTTTATCCAATCATTACTGAATCCCCAGCATCTAGAACTATACTCAGGCACTTAAGAGTTACTCAATATATAGGCATTGCATAGTCAATGAAAGAAAGAAACAACAAAGTATAAAGGGACTACAGGATGCTATGAGTATCTCGGTTTTGAAGCATCCACACTAGTATAACTCCACCATCCAGAAATAACCACTGGCAACTTTTTAATATATTTACCTTTAATATGTCATAGATCCTAAAATCAGGATTATATACTATAATTTATTTTGTAGACTGCTTATTTTTAAAGTTTTATATATATATACACACACACACACATATATATACACACACACACATAAAACTTCATGATATCTATCATGGTAGCTTTTAAAAATATATTTCTCTCCATTTTTTTTAATATGGCATAAACTTTAATATTCAGGCTAGAGTATATTTTATAGCCAATTTTTTAAAACTTGAAATGGACCATGCATATTTTCCCTATATACAATACAGAATCTTAAAACAATTTTCAGTGAGGATATACTATAATTTATTTCATTATTAATCTATTATTGGGTATTTAAATATTTCTGTATTTTAGTGGTAAAAAACACTGTTGGGGTGAGAATATTGTGTGGTTGAGTGAACTTCTAAAAAGTGTTAGATCTGAGTTAGAATCTGCCACCTAGTAGCTGTGTGACTTTAGACAAGTTTTGTTTTACCCAACCTAAGCTCTGCTAAGCTTCATTTGGCTCCTCCATAAAATGGAGATAACATTAGTATCACTATAAGATGTATCAGGATATTAAATGGAATCATGTATGTAGAACACTTAGGACAAGTGTTTGACAAATGCTTATTATCATTATCTTAATTATCTCTCTGCAATTCTGTTTTCTTAGAATAGATGCTAAATGTGGATTAATGAGTAAAATAATTAGCACATTAAGGTTTTGAATACATATTATCAAACTGATTTTCTGAAAACTTATATCAATTTATAACCTTACAGCAATGTACACAAGTATTTATCTGACTGCAGTATAGATCATATTACTGATTTTAAATCTTTTCCAATTTGATGGGCAAGAGGCCGAACACTTACTCTTTGACTTCATATTTCTGATAGAAGTGAAATCCAGCATTTTCCATATCTTTATGTATGCTGACAATTTGAATGATTTTCTATTGTGAACTGTCCATTCATGGACTTTGCTCATTTCTTCTACTGAGCTATTTATGTCTTTCTTAGTGAGTTACAATAATCTTAGTTCTTTGTTTCATTGGTTACAAATATTTTGATCAGTTTTGTCTTTTAGTATTATCTGTGGTTTTTAAAAATAGTATTTGTTTTAGTCTCTGATTACAGAAAAAATAAGTATATGCTATATGGAATTTGGAATATACAGAAAAGTGCAAATAAAAAATTAAAAAAACCCAAATCCCATATATAATTTGTTTTAAAATTCTGGAGTTTACCTTTCCATAAGATATTTAACATTTCACTTATTTATTCCATATATATTTACCGGGTACCTTCTATGAGCCAGGCTTTGTGCTAAAGAAACAGCAGTGAATATTTTATACACAGGATGTGTATGTGTATGTGTGTTTGTGTATATATATATATATATATATTTTTTTTTTACCAGAATTCAGAGCAAACAATGTGTGTATTTCTCAAAGGATTAGCTTTTATTACAAAAATTAACTTTTTATTGAAAAAAATTACGGCTCAATGAATTTTTACAAACTAAACACACTGGTGTAACCAACACCCAGATCAAGAAAGAAAACATGATCAGAATTCCATAATTTGGAAATATTATAAATTCTTGCCTTTATTTCTGTTAGTTAAAATTCCTAGATGTATAATTGGTACAAATGGTATTAACCTTTTCTAGGATCTTGATGCTTATTGCCAAATGCCCATCTAAAACTTTTGATTTACCTATATTTTCTCCTTGTGTTTTATTCTTTCATACTTTAACCCCTTACCTACTTTAGCAAATAAGTTGAACAATCCATTCCATCACTATTGTTTGGTTTTATTTAATATATATAAGTTGAGTCTGTGTCCAAGCTCTCTCTTCTCCCCACAGTTAGTACAATGTCAATGTTATGCCAGCATAAATCTTCACGTTATTATAGAATTATAAAACATTTTAATACTTGGTTAAGCCAGATACTCATCACCTTTTGTCAAAAATTTCTAGGTATTTTTCCCTATTTATCCTTTCAAAGAGAACTTATAACAATTTTGTCACATTGCAAAAAAGAAATCTCATTTATTCATATCTTCCTTTATGTCTTTCAGTCAGACTTCATAGTTTTATTCATATATTTCTCACAAATATTTCGTATGTTTCTCCTTATCTTTCCTTTTATTATTTTTGTGTTATAGTTACCACTGCTATTTTAAAATTATAATTTAAATTTTCTACAAGTTATAGCTCTAACATAGAAAGGCTATTGATTTTTTAAATTTAATTCTGTATTCTTTCACTTTTCTGAAGGCTACTATAAATTCTAAGAATATTCTGGTTGATTCTTTTCAGTTTTCCATGTATATCAAATCTTTTGCAAAAAACACTAAGTTTAATATTTTTCAATTCATTAATCATAGCTTATGTCTTATTGCACTGTCCAAAATTCCTACAACATTGCTGAATAATAATGTTGACAGAAGGCATTCTTATTTTGTTTCCATTTGTTATGACAATTTGCCTCCCTTATTTTACTGCTCAGTACAATGTTGGCTATTGGTACAGTATAAGGCAAATCTTTTATTATGCTAAGCAGCTACATACTTTAACTCTTAATTCTCTGATGAACATCAAATTAAGGAAGTCTTTGAGTATATTTTTATATTTCTATTTTTACCTGCAGATAAAATAAAAACGACAGAATCTTAGGAGAAATGATGAAGAAATAAGAACAATAAAAATTATTCATGAGTAACAATAATGGATAAAATGTGGGTATTGCTTCTTTTATGGCCATCAGTTACAAAACAGTTAAAACAAACTCAACATATATTTATTATGTCTAATAATCATTTGTTGCTTGAAAAACTTATTTTGCACCCCCTCCCCCCAAAAATGAGGGTTATGGTATTACTCTTGTTAACTAAGGAAATGGACAGGGCCAAGCAACCTACCTTAAAACATAGGAAGGCAAAGTCAACTCTATTTTCTTCTACGGGGAAGGAAACAGAAATCGGTTTTCTAGTCTAAGACAACACATAAGAATTCAATCTAACAGATACTCATTTAATGGTAAACATATATAAGGAAACATTCTGGATGTCATGAGGGGTATTACCAGGATTTTAAAATGTGGTCCTTTATGTTTGCTGAATTTATTGGGAGAAAATAAACAAGTATACCAAAATCTATGTACAGAGTTGAAAATGACAAGTGGCATATACATGCAAACATACATGTATACAGGGGCATTTATGTTTGGAATGTAATTACTGATATGCCTACACACTTTCATATAGCTATTCTTGGCTCGTGGAAGGGTCTGAAAGCAGAAAACAGCTATATACAGCATCTTTCTTGCAAGTACCCACAAGATCATTTCTCTGGCAGCAGAGAACCAGAGCTTCCAGGACCCACATGATTTACTTATGGAGAATAAAGTACATTCTAGGTGAGTTATATTTTTTCCAATATGAAAAATCAACTTCTGAATTAGTTTAAATATTTTACACTTCTGAATCCACATGCATTATGTCAGTAGTTATGTCATTCAGAATCCAGTATTTAACATTGACATAACTGATATTTTGAAGGAAAATAAATTTATAAATAAGACATATTAAAATAATTAATAGATGATAACCTAAGTTTTAAAGTAATAAAATATGATTGCATATTTAAAGACTGAATTAAACCAGGGGGCAAACTAATTTCTTTTCTTTATGAGAAAAATCGTTGTAGCTTACACCCGTTAACTTACGGGGTTACCTAGAGGCTGGTCCACAGCTCCCTTCCTTAGCCTTTGGCTCATCAAACCCAGGCTCTAGTAAGACCAGAATATTCTGCCCCAGGCCTTTTTTGTTTTAAATAAAAAAGATGAAAACAAGGGACTACAAGTGTAGGTGTTTAAAAATCAGAACTGGGACAAGAGTCTACCTTACTGAAGGCCCCAGAAAGGGCGGGAGTATTCATGTTATAAATCCTGACACCAAAGAATCCTCTGGTCTGTCCAACTAAACTGCATACTAGGAGAGTGAAGAGAGGAGATCAACAAAGCTTCACACTTAACTGGGTGAGTATGGTGTGTGCAATTAGCTTCACAAGCCTGTGTCTCAGAAGACACAGGAGGAGGCTTCCCACCAAGTTCCAGACCTATCCTCTGCCCCTGCAGGGGTAAAGTGTGACCTGAGACCAGAGACCTGCTTCTTACTGACTTTTAAAGACCACCACGTCAACAACATCAATTAGGATGGCAACTGTAATGCCACTGCAATCATATTACTTAACACCAGAAAGAGAAAAACCAACAGAAGCTTAATGCCTTATATTTACTTAGACTTCTATTCCAACTTTATAAAATATTTTCTTCTAACTGAAAAACCCAACAGGAACACTGACCAGCAGCAGGGTAAACTGAAATATTATCATATGCTGAAGGCCTTTCCTCACCCTGTTTGCAGATTGCCTTTCAATAAAAACCCAACAGAAAGACCTCTTTCTCCAGCCACTTAGAAAGAGTCATACTTTACTAAAGAAGCTGAAAAAAAACTCCAATTCCATACTGTTGTTCATAAAAAATGACTTCCATATAAGCACCATCGTATAGCACATGGAAACCTTTTTTGTAAAATAATATGTAGGACATTAGTCAGACTTAGAAATAGGAAAGCCAGAAGTACATTATGGAATTAAAATCTAAACATCAAAGTCTCTGGTGGGGAAAAATATTATTTCCTATGATAATTACGTCTCCCTGTCACTCATGTTCCTTAACACGTCGAACATTTTTACTGGTACAGGGGAAAAAAATCTCTCCTTTTTATTTTTTTTTCCTGGAATGTCAACAGAATTAATGTAAATTGTGAGTTTTTTAAAATTAAAAAAGATTGCTAAGCAAGATGATAAGACATTTAAAACTAAAAAGGTTAATGTTATTTCTTAGAGTTCAATTAAGTATTTCTAAATGACTTTAAAATTCATACTCAAAATTTTCTAAATCATACCCTAATTGCCATTTTAAGCACATACTTAGATAACACAATAAATGTTACTGGAAGCCCCTCACATAGTATATCTCATTATTCAGAATGTCTTATTAACCCAAAGAGTGAACTAACCAAATTACATAGAGGGTAAAAGATTGAGAAGAAAATAAAGCCAAATGTCAATAATTAGAGTTCAGAAATCACACTTCAAGCTAACCAAGAGATTGTTAAACCTCCTTGAAATTGCTTATACCACAGGCTTTAAAAAGCTAAAAACATGTAATTTAAATATATTAAAATATTCATGTCCCCTACCACAGCACATTGCTAATTGGAGTGTGAAATCAGGCATTACCACATCATTTCTGCCTGATGAGATAATTTTAGTTTTCTTAAAAACATTATGCCAATACACTTATTTTTGCCAGGAAATAATTTTACCTTTTATTTTGAAAGAAACTTATGTTTGCAATGACCAGTCCCAAGTTTGCTGAACTAAAGAAATATAAAAGATTTAAATAAGTATAAAAACCAAATTTAAAAATATTGCGTAAATCTAGAGCAACTAAACAATTTCCAGTAACAGGCTAAATCCTTCTTTCATTTATATTTTTGTTGATATCTTTAATGTTATTCTCAAGTAAAATAAAATCAACTTTTGTAAGGTTACAAGCTTAAAATTTTTCCACTATTGTTTTATATTATTTGGTTCAATTACATTTTTTTCTCTTTTGTAAAAATTCTACCTTTAATAAGAAATAGTCCTAATGTCAAGAATAGAAACTGATATTTCAATAACTGTACTGACCACTACACTTTTTCTTTAATTTGGGTTTACAGAAAAACTGTATCTCTTAGATTCTTAAACTAGAGCTTTTAATATATACTTTTCATATATTTGAGTACTATTTCAGTCTCTCTATATACTTCAGTGTGAGTAATGTCAATAAAAAAATAAAAATATGGCTGTACCACATCAAAATTGAGTTTGGAAATTTTTTGGTCTAACTTCTCACTTTCACCCCATAGTCTTGGCACTGTATGGAGAAGTTTTGGCATTTTTTAGAAGGTA
Source organism: Varecia variegata (assembly GCA_028533085.1). NCBI lineage: Eukaryota > Metazoa > Chordata > Mammalia > Primates > Lemuridae > Varecia > Varecia variegata. Next base: position 72,961,743 of record CM052438.1, on the reverse strand, counting down.
GAATTTTAAAACAATAGCAAATTACTGCTGATTTCTTCTTGATGAGTGCTATTAACACCTATTAACGTCAATAAGAGTAACAAAGTTGTACCTAGGACAAAAGTATCAGTGTAGTCTATATCTTTAGAAACAAATGAAAACTTAGGGAAGGAATTTTAACATACTAGAAGATATGGAATTTTTTTGTCCTGGTCTCTCACGGAGGGGAATACAACTATAAATCAGAAACAGCTTTTAAAATATGTATGATAATTAAGCTTTACTAAAGGCAATTCTGAACTTGTCACTCATTTGGAAAATTTCTACCTTAAATAGTAATGCCTTAACATGTAATTTCCTCGAGGAAAGTAAACACTTTAAAATGGAAAAAAAATTTTATATTTTACCCTTAAGTGTAAAAATAAATATTTCACTAAGGAATAGAGAAAAATAAAGCACATTTAAATAATTTTATTGCACTGGAAGTTGCCAATTCGTCTATGAGTAGTTTCATTGCAGATGAAAAGAAATCAAAATACAGGACAGATGTTGAACAAACCACATTTAAGTTCTGTCACACACTGGCATTTTTCAAATGATTTTGGCTCATCTATTAAATAAGGTGCATTTTGCTTGATTTTGAAAAGGGAAACATCAGGAAATATTTAAAGGCCAATTGCTGCCAGTTGACTTTGATCAGTAAAAGTTCTATCTAAATCTTTCAGATTCTTCTCCTGTCTGAAATAACATACATTTATAAAATCTAGCAAAACATCATCTTGATGATTAATGCCTGTTGGCAGCCCTACCACACGCTTGCTTAACAGCAGGATTTAAATAAACAACTGTCTCTATTAAGAAGGGAGTAAAATGTAGTTATAGTCATGTTTTCTTATAATAGAGATATGAAAAACACTATTCTTTATTCTTTAAAATGCTGCTAACCAAGATCACCACGTTTTTCAGCGCCCCTAACACATTTAGCTGGATAACTTATAAAAATTCCCCCCAAATCATAAAGGACCAATAAGATCATCATCAGTTTGACATAAGAAATCCTGGAAGCCCAGACAGCAGAGGCCTGACTAAAATGTCCTCCCCTACCAATCAAATCAGCCAGGAAGAAAACCATCTGAAGCATCTGACCTAATATAATGAGAGTCTGACAGACAACATTTGCAAGCATCACGAATTCTGTTAGATTCTAAAGGTAATACATCTTGGCAGTGATTATGGAACTGAGAAATATGTAGCCTCTGATAATCAACAAAATTTGATATTTAATATTTTTACTATCAAGATCTTAATCCTTACCAATGGTCATGGGGGATCTAACTTTGAAACACAATAGCCAAAGTAAAGCAAAACAGAAACAACATGAGGCAAAACATAATGCCATATAAGCGGTAATTACTTTGTCTCATTATTCCAATTATGCATCTTAAAAAATAATACTCCATTGTTATTTTAAAACTAATTGCCTATTTTCAGGTATGCAAAATGAAGTAGGTATCAAAAAATTAGAACTTACTTCTAAGTCATTAAAAAATAAATGTGTGTCTGCCAAGTTGAAAATCATTTCTTCCATTCGTAGTCCAAGGGAAACTGAAGTGGGTGGATCCTAAAAGAAGAATTTTACAGGTCAAGAACATATATACTTCAGGTTACATGAAATATAGTGTCACATTAAGAGGAAGTCAGCATCAAGAAAGGCTGAAAGATACATAGGGAGACTTGGCCTCCAGCAGCTTTCTTTTGGTGTGCATGATTTATTATTCTATGTGCAAACTGCAATGACTTATTTTATAAAAAGTTCCTTAAATGAAGAAATAACTTGCTTCTTAAAATATTACAAAAAATATAAAATCTAGGGTTACTCAGATGTGTAAAGTAGAGGAAATTCAGCTTTACATGTCTGTTTCAGAAGAAATTCAATGAATTAAAAAACCATTGTTTATATTACATCACAATCCATTAAGAGCATCTAAATGTACTGCTACAAACATTACAAAATAGATAGATGAACTATACAAAAAATATATACACCGTATATTCAGAAGGGTAGCAAAGGATAATTTTACCCCAGGTGATAACTCTATCATTATTTGCCTTTATTCAGACTGCCTGAGAATTTTAAGTATGCTTAAGATAGGAAATGATGGCCACTCTGACTACTGGGTGCCATGTCCAACTCAGGGAGCTGATCTTGACATTCACATGACACTACCCAGGCGTCAAACAGCTGATACCATACACAAAGGGGAGAGCTGGCACTCCACAATGTACAGTGGCTTCTACCTAAAGCTCTAAGCTTTGAACACTAGTGGTGAGTAGCCGGTCTATCCTACACAACCCATACCACGATGATACCTACTGCCACTGAAATGAACTTGGGGGACAGGCAGATATTTGCAGTCTTTTTGGCGTTACTGTATTTGTAATATAAGAAGCAACATGGTTCATGGTTGAAGATCCCACATACTTAGTGAAGAAGGAAAAAATTTTCAAAAGAAAGCAAATGAGGATATAAAATGAGTTTTTGAAGGTTTTACTAGCATTCTAATAATATCAACTTTTATACATATGGAGTTTCAAATTTTTCCAAAAAACAATATTTACTGATACATTATTATCACAGCAAACCTTTGGAATAAGTACAGAATCCACCTGTATCATTTAACCAGGGAAATTGTAATTGGAGAAATTATGCCTTCCGGGCGAGGCCACCCATCTGGCCGGGGTGTACTCTGCTTATCACCATTCATTCTTTGAGTCTTGTATTAGAACTGAGAACATAAAACCCAAAGAAAATAAGTTTCTTACTATCCAGTACAGCCCAACATAAACTTTGAACACTTTCTGTATTGTCTTCTGAATATACTGTTTTCATCCCAAATATCAAAACTTGCCTGCGTCTTACTCCCTGCTCCCTATATACTTAAAGTCCTCGTGCCCTGAGCAGCCACCACAGGCCCCTCTCCTCCTCCCTCCCTTCCATGCTTCCGGAAGCAGCAGGAAGTGGCGGAAGAGCCCTAGACCGCGGGGCCAGGCCTGCCTTTACCCTCCCACTTTGGTGTCCTTGTCTTGTGAAGCCTCAGTTTGTTCATCTAATGAATCGGACGGCTAGACAGCAATCACAATGTTCTCACATAGACAAATAAAAAAATTGTCTCCCAATTTGGTACAACCATACGTGTTTGTACACTAAAGAGAGAACAGGAGCCAGAAATGGCGGAATGGGGGCGGAGCGTCAACGAGCACCTGCCCTGGGCCAATCAGGTCTGGCCAAGGAGGCAGGGCCAGCACCATCTAGTCCTCCAGCACCGCCCACATCCCACCAGCACCGCCCACATCCCACCAGCACTGCCCAGGTTCTACCTTCCAGGAGTCCCAGAGGAGAAAAGGAGGGATGATTGTTAAATAAGAGGGTATGGCATTTCTCTCACCTCAATTTCTCTCCTGCTTGCGCCTTCTCTGCCTGCTGACAGTGGAAAGGAGGCAGAGGACAGACATAGTATCACCAAAAGTTGGGGATTAGGCTGGCGCAGGAGCAAAGCAAACACCCCCAGATTTGTTAAGAGGGCAGGCAAGAAATAAAGACGCAGAGGCTAATTTAGTGTCCAAGAGCTGCGTTGGGAGGGACAAATGAAAACAATTCCCTCAGATTTCCTGTGCGATGATTCATACTTCTTAGTATTTTTAAATTGTTCCTTTTTAATACCACCTGAAATCACTATGAAGGTCCATAGGTTGTGGAAGAATTAAAAACAGTTCACCAATAAGTGAAGGAAAATTCATTCACTCTTAGTTTTATAGGAAATTGCTCACTCACAAGGATTCTAGGTATCAGTATGCAATGCTGGAACAAGCAAATGCTCAAATATACTCTGCAGCAGAATTAACCAGGAGGGGAAGTTCATGCAGTTGTTTCTAAAGCAAAACACCTAAGGTGTTTACTCCCTCTAGTTCAGGTCAATAAAAATACACTGACTTGTCCCATAACTGTGGCAATGAATCTTTTCATGTGGTAAGGGTAGAGGCTCGCCACATTTATTTAATTGCCAATTCTTAAATTTATGTGCCATCGTATTGTTACTTTTGAAAGAGTACTAATTCTCCTTGATATGGTTGCTTATTTATATGACCACTGAAAGAATTACTCTATTGTTTGTTAATATATAGCATACTTTAACTTTTCTTCATAAATTATAGTAATGACTTGCTAGTCAGAATACTAATAAATTTTAAAGGCTTGTTCAGTCTTGTGGTAAAATACAACACAGATGTTGGCCTTATTTACTTTTTAATGTTACTCTCTTTTGTATAAGCCGTCATTCCTTAACAGTTTTTATACCTGTCACTCCGCGGTACTGTTATGAAACATTTACTACTGGAACAAGAGAATTTTAGAATAGAAAGGGGGTTCTCATCCCCTCTTTGCCAAACAGTGTTTTCCAAAGATATTTTTTACCACAATCCACAGTAAAAAAATGTACTTTACACCATGATCTAATAGTTTCTCTCTCACGTGCGCACATGTGTGTGTGCCCACACACACACACAGCTCAAATACAGTTTGGCAAAACACGACTTTACTGTCTGTGCGGAGTGCACGCTGATTACTCTCCATGTCACAGCTCTGTCCTGATGTACGGTTTGAAAAGCAGAGCTCTAGAGGATACCAACTTTTTTGATTTTAGAGACAGGAACACTAAGTTTCATGAGTGTGATTTGTGGGTGGTAACGGAGCTGGCAAGGGTACAAAGCCAGCTCACCTTAAATGTTTTACCGAAAAGGAGACTAGGAGAAGGACAGATAATCGTGTTCACAGATTTGGTTACCCATTCTAGCAACTGGTGTTCTTCTCACACAGAGGTTAGATTTTATTTTCCTGTTATAATAAATAATATTTTAACACCATTAAAATTTTTAAACATGTCTGATACAGGTCAAATGTGACAAAAGCTAACATTGAATAGTTAATAAGTTACTTGTAGCTTGATGGTTTATTTTGGCATATTTAGAAGGAAAAAACATGTTCTTAGACCAAAACTAAGACCTTAAAAATCACATCTTTGGTTTAACCTCACTTTTTTTTTTTTGAAAGAAGTAATTTTGTTGCAATCCTAGGCTACCCATAGCTGTTTTCAGTATATCAAAGACAGATTATGTCTACTAATAGAAAGTAATATTATACAGAAAAATTAAATAATGATGAAATCTGAGTGTCTGTAAGACCCAGGCCTAAAACAACTGTGTTGCCTTCATCCTCCGTCAAGTGATCTTTAATTATCCCATTGTTTCAAAATCTTTTTCTTATGTTCTCAACAAAGAACAATAGAATTTCTCAACACAGAACTGCCCACAGAGACTAAAATTATTACCATACTATACCCAAGTCACCATCATCGTCCCTGGTCCACTGTTGTTTTTTGAACTGTTTCCTGATTTGAATTCAGATGTTGAAAATATAATCGGGTTTGAAGTAAATAAAACAAAGGGGTGTCTATAAACACATGTGGGTACTGGATCATTAGAGGACTAGGATATTGCCTCTTGTCTTGCTTTGTTTTATAGATGAGCTAGGGCATTTGATTAACTTCAAGGATCGTTAAAAATGTACTTTTTAGTAACCCAAGCCATACAGTGCTTCAAAAATTGAGTTTACGGAGATTCTCATGCCAGATGAAGGCACTGCTACACCTTCAGGGCTGAGCCATTTGCTGTCAAACTTCAGGAATTCTCTTAGGACGACAAGTAATGAAACTGCCTTGTATATAGAGCTTAAAACATCATCATCCAGCTCATCTCTTGACTGAACTAGGTCTAACAGTTCAGTTGTCAGCAGCAGCACTTTTTTGCCACATATCATAGAAATTAAAGGAGATCTTCTAAAATAATTGTGGTCATAACTTGCAGGCAAAGAACTTTCACATATAGGGTAGAAGAAGGCTGGAAATGTACACTCTTGTAATGGTCATACCACAGTCTGTGCAGTCAGAGTCTAGACTGGAATTCTAACTGCCATTTGCTTGCTGTGTGTGATGGTGGGCAAGTTAACTTACTTAACCTCTGGGCTTCAGGTCCCTCATCAGCAAAATGGGAATAAAATAGCTTTGTCTGCAAGATGAAATTTGGTATCATATTTAATGTTCTGGACATAATGACTGGGAAATAAATAGCAATCTGCTACTGCCACTACTACTACTACTGTTGTGATTTCTATGATTACTACAATAGCTGTAGGACAATCCAAACATGGAACTCCATGCCATGGCTACCAAAAATGCATCAATAGTCTTCATTCAAACTGGATGTGAAATTCAGGCTGTTTAAAGATAAGAACCACCCCAAAAAAGTCCCTTCTCCAACTTTCATTTTAAGGAAGTTAAGAAATTATTCCTATAATTTACTCATCTACCTCTGCAGCACTACCTTTAAGGAGTCATGAGTTCAAAATAGACTTTTACTGTAGATATTACATCAAGGCACTTTCTATGGAATTGTCACACAATTCCTCATGTTAATATTTTTGAGGTGAACATGTTTTTAAGAGTCCAGTCATCAGTTAAGCTGATTTGGGTGGAAGGTAACCTGACCACCATGCAACATCACCACTCCCAGGAGGGGATGCCATTGGTTTTCCCAAGGGCCATAAGCCCAACTTCTTGGTACGGAGCTGATTCTTATCACTAGGAAAGATGGCAAAAGGTGCCCCCTACTCTGAAGATCTAGGAACTAAAGGGAGGTGTCATTCTGATGGGATCTAGGCAATGCACCAATTCAACTGAAACCTAGAAGTGTTCTTCAAACAAATCAATCACTTGCATAGCCAAGGTGTGTGATGGCTTTGAGTTAGTCACATGTGCCTTTTAGCTTATACAGTTTAACAATTAAGTGGTGAGAGTTTGTGAATAGGCACTTAAGCATAGCTCAAATCCACTGCTTTTGGTCAATTAACAAATGACTGGGGAGAATAGGTCTTGGCAAAATCTTGACCCTGCCCAAGTTTATTTATCAACAAATGTCTTCCAAGAATACGTGACAGTAAATCGTAATTATTGAAATACAGTCCAAATTTAGTAACTTCTATGCATAATCCCTGAAAATCTTCAGTGATCATAAAATAATATTGTACTCTAGCATTTCAGAAATAATATAATATTTTAGAGAGGTCTTATTTGTGGTAGAGTCAAAGGATAAATTTGTGGAAGCACTTTAATAATATCAAGTAAATATAAAAATATCAGCCACCATAATAAGAAAGAAGTGGAGTCTTTCAGTGTCAGTTCTGGAGCATCTATATCAAGCATCTAGTATTCTGTCCACTCAATGTAAGGTGCATACAATTTGGACTGTGCTCACCATGATGAAAATAGAATTTAGTGTCTTTGGGGGATTATTTAAAAACAAAACCAAAAAAATCTTTCTTCTACAAAGAACAACTCTGGTTGGATCATCCAACTGAATGCAAGGGAAAGGTATTCCATGCCTTGAGTCTCTGATGTGAGCATAGCATTTTTTTCCCTAATAGTTAATGACTCCCCAACTAAGATTAGTACATTAGATTGTACATAAATGTTTGCTAAATATGTATTCTCACACTGAGACTTACAAGGAAACTACCTGTAGAGAAAACGCATAAGGTTAGACTTAAGCCTCCAGTAGGACAATTGGGATCTACCTTTAAAGTCAGCCACCAAGCACACCTATAGATTAATGACATTAGTTCACTGACTTGAAACTATGGCTGGTGAACTGAACTTTACTATGCGGTGAAAAGATAATAAAGGAATGCAGCACCTTCCAGATTACTCAGTATGAGCCACTGAGGACACCTATCTGTCCACTAAAAGTGACCAGAAAGACTTGATCAAGGATCTACAGTAATATTAGAGCTATTCAAGGAGAGGAGATCGCTGAGAAAATACCAAAATTCAGAAAGTTGTTTAATTTCATCTGAAAACTTTGCCTCACTAAAAACAGCTCTGAGCTAGTTATCTGCAACAGGAACTGTTAGTCCTTTCATTTCTGGCAGCAGATCTACACATACTTGATTCGATTGAATTAAAGACCTAATACTTTAAAAAACTCCCCAAACTCTTGAGTTTTCTCCTTCCTAATCAACCATCTTTGAGCTAAGAAGAAAGGCTGTATGGAGTAGGACAGACAGTCCTGTAATGGACTGTGTAAGAGGCCTCTCAGACCAGAAATCTGAAGTTTTAAAGACAACGGCAACCAGACACACTCAAGAAGACTATACCCCCATCTGTGAAGTCTTGACAAAAAAAATAAAAACCAAAAAAAGAAAAAAACCCTGAATATAATTAAGCTTCTAGATCTACCACTTGGTAGGAAATACAAGGGACAACAGAACATGTTAAATGATACAACAGGAATGCAATCAAGAAAACCTAGACTCTCAGGAACTCTATTGGACAGACAGTCCGGTTACTTCAACAGAAATACACAAGGTTATCCATCCTTTAGTTCGTAAGCATGAGGATTAGGTTTTCAAACTTATGTGTGAGAGGTCCCTCCCTCAAACCTTGTTAGGACCTCAGTACATTCATTACCTGTCTGCTGTGCAAACAAAACAAAACACAAAATGCACAAGGTTAAGAATAAAGATTGAGTTGGAATCTACAGATTAAAAGATACTTCAGAGACATACAACCTGTAAAAAAGAGAAATAAATAATATCATTGGAGAAAAACAAACTAGAAATAGAAGAAAACTACTCCAACATAATAAAGGTCATATATGAAAAGCCCATAGCTAACATCATTCTCAATGGTGAACAACTGAAAGTTTTTCCTCTAAGATCAGTAACAAGACAAGGAGGTTGTTTTCACTACTTCTGTTTAACATAGAACACAGGAAATAGTCCTAGTCAGAGCTATTAGGCAAGAATAACAACTAAAAAGCATCAAAATTATAAAGGAAGAAGTAAAATGATCTCTGCTTGCAATGACATGATTGTATATATAGAAAACCACAAAGATTCCACAGAAAAACCTATTAGACATTTAATAAATGAATTCAGCACAGTTGCAGGATATAAAATCAACACTCAAAAATCATTGTGTTTCTGTAGACTAATAATGACCAATCTGGCAAGAAAAAAATTCCATTTAAAATAGCAATAACAAAAGGAATCAAATATTTAGGAATAAACTTAACCAAAAGACTTGTATACTGAAAATTTTAAAAATGCTGCTAAAAGAAATTAAAGAAGACACAAATAAATGGAAAGACATCTCACATTCACCGATGTAAGACAATGTTAAGATGTCAGTACTATCCAAAGTGATTTACAGATCTAATGCAATCCTTATCAAATCTACAATGGTATTTTTTTCAGAAATAGAAAAATCCATTTTAAACTTTATGTGGAATCTCAAGGCACCCTGAATAGCCAAAACAATCTTGAAAAATAACAAAGTTGGAAGGCTCATACTTCCCAATTTCAAAACTTATTACAAAGACACGGTAATCAAAACAATGTGGTCCTGGCATAAATACAGATGTATAGACCAATAGAATAGAAGAGAGACCAGAAATAAACCCTTGCATACATGGTCAAATGATTTTCAACAAGGGTGACAAGACCATTTAATGAGGAAATTATACTCTTTTCAACAAATGGTGCTGGGAAAACTGGATATCCACATGCAAAAGAATCAAGCTGGATCCTTATCTTACACCACACACAAAAACGAACTCAACAGAGATCAAAGACCTAAATTTAAGAGCTAATCTATAAAACTCTTACGGGAAAAGCTTCATGAGATTAGATTTGGCGATGACTTTTTTGACACCAAAAGTGAAGGCAACAAGAGAAAAAAAATAGATAAATTTGACTCCATCAAAAAGAAAAACTTATATGCATCAAAGGGCACAATTCACAGAGTAATAGGGCAATCTACAGAATGAGAGAAAATATTTGCAAATTATATATTTGATAAGGGGTTAATATCCAGAAATAAGACCTCCTACAACTCAACAACCAAAAGACCCCTGATTGAAAAATGGGTGAAGGACTTAAGTAGACATTTCTCTAAAGAAGATATATAAATGGTCAATAGCACTTGAAATATGCTCAGCGTCACTAATCATGAGGGAAATGTGAATCCAAACCATGATGAGATACCATCTCACAGCCATTAGGATGGCTACTATCAGACAACAAAATAAAATAGAGAGTAACAAGTGTTGATAAAGATGTGGAGAAATTGGAATTCTTGGGCACTGTTGGTGGGAACATAAGATGGTGCAGCTGCTTTGAAAAAAAAATAATATGGCAGAAAATTAAACTATAGAATTATTACATGATCCAGCAATTCCACTTCCAGGTATATACCCAGAAAGATCGAAGGAAGATATTTGTACACTCACGTGTATAGTAGTATTATTTACAATAGCCATAAGGTGGAAGCAACCCAAGTGTCCACTGACAGATGAATGGATAAACAAAATTGATATAAACCTACAATGGAATATTTAACCTTAAAAAGAAAGGAATTCGGACACATGTTATAACATAGATGAATCTTGAGGACATTGTGCTGAGTGAAATAAGGCAGTCACAAAAAGACAAATACTATATAATTCTACTTATATGAGGTACATCAAATTCATAGAGACAAAGTAGATTAGAGGTTGCTAGGAACTGGGGTGGGGACGGAGAATGTGGAGTTGTTTAATGGATATAGATTTTTAGTTTTGCAAGATGAAGGAGAGTTTTGGAGATCGGTTGCACAACAATGTGAATGTACTTAATAATACTGATTTGTATCATTAACACTGCTTAAGAAGGTAACTACTTAACTGTACCATTAAAAATGGTTAAGCCGATGAAGTCTGTTATGTGCATTTTACCATAATTAAAAATGAAAATTTAAAAATATTGGAGAAACAGAACTATTGATTAATGATATTACAAGATTATTATTAATTTGGCTAGATGGCTAAAGTACTGAATACTATCTACTATTTCTATTCTAAAAATTATTTTAATGGATTCTTAAATACATACTGAAATACATATAAATTAAACAATAAAATATCTGGAATTTGCTTTGAAAAATCATCCTAGGACTGAACATGGAGAAATGTGGCAAGGATATAAATAAAACACTGATATTTGTTACAGCTGGAGAGGTTACACTGAGTTTCATCATACATACTATTCCATCTACTTTTCTGTATGTTAGGAAGTTTCTATAATAAAAAATTTAAAAATATATAAAAACATGCACTGAGACAAGATTGGTTTTCTTTGATGGATTAAAAATATTTATTTTGAAAATTTAAAGCACATGCAAGCCATACATTTAAAATGCCCCCCAGAAAATTTAAAAGCCAAAATTACAAAAGCCTTGTAAAGTTCCTCAGTGTATCACCTTTTATTGAACAGAAGGTGCTAGGACTTGCTTGGGTAATCTGTACCCAGACATGAGAGGATTTGGAATATAGACAAGAATGTATGTCAGGTACTGCTTTGCTTGTATTAACTCTACTCATTTTTAACATACGGAATGTTCTTTTCTAGGAACCCAGAGGAACTTCTACATTTATTATTGAAGCCACAGGATCTTCATCTCATATATTTAGGAACAGCAGTGTCAAATTGCAATGCTGATCAGCTGCAAAGGAGAAATCCCAGTGTAATTTAAGAATAGCAGTAAACCTAGAAACATCTCATTTAGGGCCTCTGGTATTTATTTTTTGGTTGTATGGCTCCTGCAGATCCTGAGTTTTTTTCTTCCTGATCCACAATGCTAGTGTTATCATTGACATCCTATTACTGGCTGTTTCTTACTAAATGATGTAGCCACTAGGGAATGCCTATCATGAATAATACAGGGAGACTTGTTTCCTTCTTAGCATTGTTATTTCTTTAGAGATTCTGCAGTTTCACTCTTAGTGGATTTAGAGTGGGATTCGTTTTAAATAGTTTTACCCCAATGAAGGACTGCTGTTGCAGATTCATTCATCCCCTACAAAGAGCCTCCTTTATTAACTTTATAAACTCCCTGAAGGCAGGAATTACGGCTGAGCACCTACTACACTACTCTGTATGTATTTTGTAAATCATGAATGACCGACTTTCTGAACAACTCATTAGTGTCAGGCCAGGAAACAAATGGTGACTCAGGCAGGAGACAGGTGTGTAGCCAGGCATGAGTTCTGGGTACTGCAGTCCGTGTAACCTGGGAAGTTTTGTGTTTGCAACTTGAGAAGGGTGCACTGGGTGGTACAATTTTCTGAATTACTTCATGGATGTTTTTCATGATCATTATCCACAACTAAACTACTCTATGCTAGAAGCCACGGCCAAGTAGTACCACCTACTACTTCTATTCTGACAAATTCTTCTGCTGGAGTCTTTCGTTTCATAGTCCTAATGGAGACCACATGGGAAGCCACCAGTAATCCTTCCAGGTCCCCGGGGGAAGAGAGGTAGTGGGGACATCCTTACATGCCATTTGCTTTATTCCGGTGACCAGGTTGAAGTTCATGCTGCTCAGATTATTTTGTTGCCCATTTATGCAGAAAACTATTATAGTTACATCTGCACTGCTAATTCCAGTAGTTGTACATGATATTTGACCTTAACTACGTTGTAAATAGCACTGTGAAAGCTGTTTTGAAGGCAGTATGTGCTTATCCCCAATTCTCTCGACCTCATCAGGAGGTTATACCTTTTTATGTTGAAGCCATGTTCACGAAGGTGGCTTACAGACATCAAGCAAGGGAGAAGAGGCATAATGTAATTTCACCGACTGGACAGCTGAAGCAAATCGTGTCACAGAATTGCTCGTGACCCCACTCAGAGCAAAACTTGAAGAAACAATTGGAATGTAGACTGTATAGTGTTTTTTAAAGAAAACATAAAGCAGCCACTCTATTTTACTGATAGTGCTACACAAGCATACATCATTTTTCTGTAAATTCAGCAGCTCTGTCCTCATGACAACAAAACGCCTTTTATGCCCTGAGCTCTATCCATAGCCAACTGAGCAAGATCCTTATCACAACCTTTTGGTACTACTGAGGACTTTCCACAGTAAATCTTCCCTCTCCTGCAAAGCTGACTAGAGACCCCTGCCCACCACTGTTCACATCACCATGTCACACAGAGGCCAAAGAATGAGCATCACCTGCAGGCACATTGGTATCTTTCCTAACTTCTCTCGCTGTTTTTGTTTTTTTTTTAAAAGAGATCTCCCTCTGTTGCCCAGGTTGAAGTGCAGTGGTGCAATCACAGCTTCCTGCAGTCTTAAACTCCTTAGGCTCAAGTGATCCTCCTGCCTCAGACTCCCAAGTAGCTCAGAGTACAGGTGTGTGCCAACATGCCTGGCTAATTTTTCATAGAGACGGGGTCTCACCATGTTGTCCAGGCTGATCTTGAACTACTGGGCTCAAGTGATCCTCCCGCCTTGGCCACCCAAAGTGCTGGGATTACAGGCACAAGCCACTGTGCCTGGCCATCTCACTGTCTTTTATCAGTTCTGTGAGCTCCATTCCTGGAGCTCTCTACTGGCCCAGCACCACTTAAGCACATTATTCTGGCAAAATGCATAAAAGAATCACACAGGTCTCATGAAAGTCCCACAGTTCAGTCAGCTAAAGAAAGGTACAGTCAAACATGAATAAAATGATCACAAAGCTGAGAAAAAAATGTAACACTCCCCAGTTCCTGGCTTCAAATGACAATGCAATCTATTTTTAGTGGTGAACACAAACACTCTACAGAATTGAGGCTGCTTCAGAAATGATTTTCTTAACCTATTTTTATTTACTTTTGGCTCAGAGTATCCAAGGGCCTTGAGATTCAAAATAGATGGAAAGGTGGAGGAAAACCAGTTTGTCTCTTTTGGGCTTTTAGAATAGGATAAAAATATTTTTCTGATTATAAAAATATCTCTTCTCAGTTATCTAGAAATCTTACATGTAACCCTTTATCTAACCATGAAAATATCTCTACCTTTTATGTAACTATTTTAAAAAGATACATTGATGTTTTTAGAGTTGATTTAACAATGCCACTAATGTCAAACATTACATTAGCTCTTGTGTAGTCTAAAAGAATAAGTCATTTCAGTTTTATTATAAGAACCACTAAAAAAGCACCAAAATGTTAATGAGGAAGCAGTTTCTCTTTATTGCTTAGATATACCAGTAAAGCATTAAGAGAAAAATCGTTCCTATTTTTAATGCAGCTCTGGTTCCCATTTACATGCCCTTGCACGTTTTGCTCTGCTATTCCTTTCCTCTTACCATCTTATTTTTCTAAATTGAAAAGCAAAAAAAAAGGAAACAAATACATTAGACAATATAAATTATCTAATTGAAATTCTTTAAGTTCAGACATTTAAGAATCATTTTGGTATCTAAGTAATTATTCCAATTTTAAGTAGCATAGTATTTTGAATTAGTAATTGGGCTCTACAAAGTCCCTACAGTGTTCCTACAAAAACACAAAAAAGTTAATTTTGCCTTTTAATTATTTTCCTATTACTACTTTCAATTAATAAGTACATTTAAAATATATGATAAGTGTGTTCTGTATCTCTCCTCTTTGAATGTGTGCCCTCTTCTATCTGTGAGATCAAAATCTACACAAACTCTTAGCAATTGCTGTTATGCATTATGTTTTAAAAATGGTTATTTAAGTAATTAATCTTAGGCTAGAAGGAACTACTATAAGATGGTTCAACTATGTCAGAAAGTATGACTAGTTCCTCAGGGTATGGTACTTATATTTGTGCAATAAAAGATAAGATTCCCAAATTCTATCTGTACTGACCCTACAGGGGCGGGCAGCTAAGCCCCTGCTGGCAAGCAGTTACTGAGAGCTGTGGTGGCCCACTGAGGTGTGATCCTAACAATGTGAGCAGGTTTATGAGGATTTGTTGTTCCACATGAAAATTCTTGTTAAGTACGCTCAAATCAAGGACAAATTTCCAGGCAGAATCAATCCAATGAAAGAAAAATACCCATTTTGGGCCCTTTAAACAATTTCTTACTTAGAATGCTAATATTACAACCACAAACAGGGCCAGAATGTCATTTAAAAATTCTCTCCATTCAGGATCTTTTGTTTTGGGGAAAAAGAAGCTGAAAAACAGGAATGGGCACTCTGAATACAGGAGTGGTTTATTTTTAAGGCCCCTTGCTGGCTGTTCACAGGGGAAGGATTAAGGTTAAGCTTTGCAAATTAGCTCCCTTTCAGAAAGAAGAAAAAAATATATAAGCTGAAATGTTATTTCTTTTTCAAAAAACATTACCAAAAGTGTTATCCAAATGATATGTACAACCTCTGAGACCCAAAGGTTCTACTGTTGTCTTTCCTGCTATCTGAAGGGATCCGACCATCAATGAGATATTAACTCTTTTCAAGTTTTAAGGCCCTATCACTGAGCAGCTTACACAGAATGTCAAGTTTTGGGAGTTGGGTGTAATTCTGATGCCAATTAAGAAATAATCTGGATTACCACAAGAGATTGCATGCACATGAGAAATAAATCATGGTTGAACTACTGCCTGATTTGGGAAAAAAAACATCCAAACTTGTGGTGGGGCTAATCAGGTCATTTTTACTGATTAGATATGTGACACTTGACTGCGTTAATTTTCTCCTTACTTAAGAGACTCCCTTTCAACATCATGAAAATAATACCCAAGTATTAACAGAGAATAAGAGAAAGAACTTCACCATTCCAAAGATTAATTTCAATTGTGGAGAAAACTCATGAATCCCAAACACGGGACAACTGCCAAGAAGTGGTACAAAGAGGGAGAAAGAAAAATAGAGCCAGCGTGGACCTGGCCAAATTGGCCTCAACACGCAGGGGCCCACGCGGTGCCAAGGGAAAGCTAAATCCACTCAAAGGACCGAAGAGGATTTCATTAGTGACCACTCTGCTCTCTCTCTCCTTTCTAGTGTTACAGCCACTTTTTAGCCTTTATTACTTCCCACCAGAAGGACGGCACAGTAATTCCTTCTGCCATCAGACTAATCTTCCACAGCTTACACTTCTATCATGTCACTGCACTGTTTTAATATTGTTCACAGCATCCCCGTGCCTACAGCACGCAACTCCGCACTCAGTGCTCTCCACAACCCTCTTTTGAGGGCAATGGACCTGTTAGAAGACTGGTGTCGCCAACTGATAGGTGTGCTTCCCTGGATGAGTACTTTAATTTTTCTGAGCCAGAGTGTTCTTATTGGTAAAAAGAAGGAACTCACTGGATAATTAACGTGAGAGAGCAGTGTAGACTGTAAAAGCTGAACAAAGGTGCAATATTTTTATTACAACTTCAACACATTTTCTGCTACTCATCTTCAAGTCTAATCCCCTAAATATACTTTATAGATATCTACCCTTTGTGCAAACCATTTTGGCCACTTGTGATGCTCTTTTTCCACCTCTCTCCCTCTCTGGTACCTGGAACAGCATAATATGTATGATTTCCCATTCCCTCCTCTGAACCCCCAAAGCAAGCAATAATGGTTCTTATTTATGGAGTACTTATGAGCATTTTTCTAGGTGCTTTATACTGTTCTCCTAATGGCCCTGGGATCGCTTCCAGGGTGGGAAGAGTAAGATAGAACAAGTGACACTGGGAGACATAAGGTGCTTTTCCCAAGGACACAGAACAAGGGAGGGCAGAGCAGGGGGTGAGAAGCTGTGATGATCCTGTTCATTCACTACATTCCCCTTCACCTTCGGAAGTGAGAACACTAAGGCTGTATTCAACAAGGCAGCAAGAGCAGAGTTTCAGTTGTTGCTGCTGGCGGTGAGGAGGAAGGGGCTGGCAGCTAAAAGGAAAGAGTGCAGCAACCTTCAGGATGTAGGCTCCTTCAGCTGGAAATCCCTCTGATGTTCAAAAAAATTGTGTTTCTATTTGTTTTAAAAGTTTAGATTCTATGTCATTCCACAGTATCCAGAAGTTATATATGGAGACATATATTATTTCATCATTTTGATCTAATTTGACATTGATATACAAAGAAGAAAACAAAAGCAGGGGAATGCCCTTTGGGAATGGATGAACCACCATCACTCGGCAGTCAAAACATGAGGGGTCCAGCTCTGCTGGAATGGCCGGAGCCACTGGGAGGTTGAGAGTGTTCATTGGGTTTCGCTCACTGGTCAAAGAGTTGAGAACTGGGGCTGTGACCGCTACCATGCTCACGAAAACCCATTCTCTGTGTCTTCCTGGGCACACCTCAAGGCCACACTTCCCAGCCTCCCTTGGATGGGGGTCTCAGCCGGGCCCGCAGAGCCCCCCAGGAATGCTACTCCTGTGTTTCCTCCCTGTGGCCAGTATGCTGATGAAAATGATCTCAGAAGCTTCAAAACTACGTGGTGAAGATGGCACCACCAAACCTTGTCCAAACCAAGCAAGCTGGAATATCCACTCTAGACCAGTAAGTAAGAACAAGATGCATTTCTATTGTGCTTGTACCATTACACTTTGTGCTTATTTGTTTTATAGTCCTTTCACCTACCCTAACAAATTCATGTTCAGGCCTGTGTTTCCTTGGGGCCCTAGATGCACGTATGTACTGTCTGCATTGCATGCACAATCTAGTTGGGTTACAGTGAGGCTGTCATTGAACTGTCCTGGTACTCTGAAGGCCAGGAGTAAAATGAACCAACACAAAGCTCGGAGCATGATCTAGAGCAGAGGTGGGCAGCTTTTCTCTCTAAAGGGATGGAAACTATTTCAGGCTTTGTAGGCCATACACAGTCTCTGACACACATTCTTATGTTTTTGTTTTTCAAAATAACCCTTGAAAAATTTGAACCACACTCTTAGCTTAAAGGCCCTATGGAAGCTGACCATGAGCCAGATTTGACCTATGTGGTATGGTCTGTCAATCCCTGGTTTAGATTTTTAAAAACCAAAAGAATGATAACATTTTGTAAGACATGAAAATTACATAAAATTAAAATTTGGGGACTATAAATCAAGTTTTAGTGGACTGCAGCCACATTTATTTATTTGAATACTGGCCATGGCTGCTTTTGCCCTATTAGGGCAGAGCTGAGTGGTTATGACAGGTATATGGCCCAGAAAGCCTGAAACATTTGCTATCTGATGCTTTACAGAAAAAGTTTACTAATCCCTGGTCTAGAGGTTCCAAAAGAAAGATCATACTATTTAAGTAACCAGATCCTCTACAATCCAACCATAACACTGGGTACCGTACTGCACTGGTGCCGTTCTAAGAGTTTAGCATCTTCACCAACCACCATGCAAGAGGGTCCTCCCTCAAAAGGTCTTGGAGTTTAGTGTTGTCCCCTAAAACACAGTAGGAACAACAATCTTTACTGGCCAACTGGAGTGTTCTGATGGGCTATGCAAACTGCTTTCAAAGACATGCACCCACTAGGGAGGTTTAGTTTATCTGAACTCACTATGACAACTGATATCCTCTTAGAAGCCTGGTGTGTTATAAAACAAATACTCAAAGCACAGCTCAAGTTCAACACGTGACATATGCTTTCTTACCATTGGTTGTTGTCATTACTAAGACACTGTGCTGGGCCTTTTGAATTCAGGATACAATTTAAAGTCTTAAGGCAATTCTGCAAGTCAAGTAGCTGGCTTTATGGATGGGAAAACTGAGGCTCGGGAAGAATAAATAATTTTCCCAAGGTCAAAGAACTGAAAAGTTAGAGCTTGGATTAGAGAATCTAGATCTTCTTCAATTTAAAATCTAGTGCTCTATCAGAGAGAAAGAAATATAAAATACTGGCTAATTCATAAATTTGAAGACATTGCCTCCATATTAGTCACTGGCCACAATATCAGAATTCAAGTATATTTTGACAGTCAAGTCTTACCTATATTCAAATATAACTAGTGTTTACTGAATATTTATTTTATGCCAGACATGGTGCTAAGTGTTTTCTAAGTGGTCTCTAATCTCTCCCAAGTCTCAATCTCCTCATCTATAAAATGGGCTCAGTAAAAGCAGTTACAGAGCATTAATGTTGAATTGAATGAACGCTGGGCATATAGGAAATTCTTAATAGGACCTACAGTTACACATGTTAAACTTCATGCTATCTTAAGTGTTCTTGTTTTGGTTTTTGTGTAAAATGAGGAAAGAGACTCAATACTTTTAAGACCCATTTTAGCCTAAATCCCCACAAGACACAAGTATTCAACAACAATAAAAAAGAATTAAAACAATCAAGCCATTGGGTGTAGATGTCTTGGAGAATCCACCCACAAAAGGGGAATCATGTTTGGAGACAGCAGCAAAATATTTATTTGAAATATAAGTTTTGAGTATATACTTTGATTTTAATAAATTAATTGTATTGTTTATTTTAAATATACTATTCAGTGACCAAAAAACCAAGACTAGTTTTCTTTCAATAACATTTGGGAATTTGGAGTTAGTTTGAAAACAACTTTTTAAAATGCTTTAAACAAAAACAGCTAGGACAGATATTATGCAAGACATCCTGATTTATAATAACACTCATGGGCTTCATTTTCCTGCTAACATGCTGTTTCTTTTCTCTTCACTAGTCAAAGCTATACTGTACCCAGCACCCTTTTTTTTCCCCCATCACCTTTGTTATAAAATAAGCCTTCCTTATAACACCCAACGTGCCTTCTTCCCACAGGTAGGATTACATGAGAGGTGGGACACTCTCATACCTTTTTTTTTGTACATATTGCTGTAACATGCCCTAATTTTGTATTATATCAACCAGATCCTATATCCCCGTACTGAATGGGCTACTCATTGAGTTGCCTAAGCTACTGTGACTAAGCCACTTCTCAGGTATCTGCTTCCCTTAGAGACAGAACAGCTATCACATTGTCAGGCATTCATTTCTTTATGTGCATGCAGAGGAAGGCCAAGAGACATGCTCCCCTCAACAATGCTTAGGAACACCACAAAATCTGCACTCCAAAAAAGAAGTCTTGCCACTAAACTCCTGTAAAGACTCCTCCTCCGTTCCCAGGGGGAATGAAATGGATGCAAGATATTCTGATTAGCTTCTTTATTAATATTGTTTGGAAGAATTTTTGTTGAACCACATTTTTATAAAGCTTGATTATCAGATTTAAGGGCAAATTCTGTTCAACTCTGAAGTTCTCTAATGAGGAGAACATTAAGAAAGCTTTCTTGCATGCTTCCAGCTGCAATTTGACATCCTCAGCAACACATCATCAAAAGCCACTGCACTCTAGGCCCAGGGAACAGAGTTGAGACTGTGTCTCAAAAAAAAAAAAAAAATCATCCTGCCAGGAAAAGACACCTCCGGGCAATGAGACCACAGGCTGACCACAAGTGTCCAACACAAAGAAAGTGCTCAATAAATGTTTAGGAAGAAATAGAGCTAAGAGTGTCTGAGGAGCTTCTGACCCTACACTGTGCACTGTTGACTGTAAATCTGACATTTTCAGCCCTGATGGTCCCTCAGTGCTCCCGGCTCGCCTTCCAGCTGCCTTCTTGTAGGCGTCCAATTAAGCATCTCAAACTTGTCCAACACCAAGCTTTCCATTTTCCCTCCAAATTGAGTTCTTCCCCATCTCAACAAATACATGACTGTTCTCTCAGTTGCTCAAAGCAAAAACCTGGGAATCAACTTTTACTTCTCTCTCTTAGTTACTGCCTACCACCCCAATAACTCCAAATCATTTCCAAATCCTGTTCTCTACCTGCCATTAATCCAGAATCCACCATTTCTCTCTATCTCTACTGCTAGTGTGCCGATCACTGCTAAAACCTGTCTGAACCCCTATTCTTCTCCTGCCATTAATTCTCCATATACAGCTAAAGTAATCTAACAATGTAAACCAGATCTCGCTTCCTCCCTTGATGTCCTCCAGTGACTTCCTATGGTCCGTGCAATGAGATTAATTCTCTTGACCATGGCTGGGAGGCCCTTAGGAACCTGCCCTCATCTCTGCTGACTTTCCATCTCCATCACTAAGCTTGGTCACACCGTTCTCTTTGTCCCTCAAACATCAAATCCTCTCCTGCCTCTGTGCCTGCCATTTCTTCTGCTTGCAGCAGAGGAACATGTTCATCTCCTGATGGTCACACAATGACTTCAGGCCCAAAGTCATGCTCAGGAAGATCTTTCTCAAAAAACTGGCTTTCTCAAGTTCTCCCCCAGCTCCATCAACTTATCAGTAAGGGGCACACTTACATTTAAATAACTCAAATAATCCATACTTTAAAGAATATAAACATTTGGCTTTTGGAAATTATATAAAACTTTTTATCACATGCTCTAAAACCTGTGATAAACTAAACAAATACTTGATGAAGCCTCAAAATACTAATAGTTGACACATTAAAAAATCAAACTCATGGTATTTCTAATGCATTATTGAGAGAGTGTTTTGTTTAGAGATTGTTGAGAACCTGAATGAAATATTATAAGCAGCTGGGGGTTTCCATGTTAGGTGTGAATTCCATACATAAATCAATAATTTATGGCCAAAGACTGACAGGAGGTCAGGAGGTCATGGGTGTCCACACCTTCCTCAGCTTGCCCCTTTCAATGGTGGACAGAGCACTGTTCATGACAACTCCCTTTTGCATCCGTTTGGCCCTTAATGAGAGCTTTTAAAAAGACTGGAGACATTCTGGATGGTTTTCCAGTGCTGCTTTCCTAAGTGCCTACTGTTTGCAACTCTTCTGTGTGAGTTCCAGGCACCACTGTTCTTCCTCAAGAGTTACTTGTAGGGATACTATAATGGCTCAGTTAAGAAGATCTTCAAGGTTCGGCCTACTAACTATATATGTTAACCTTCAGTTTTTAAGTAGTAGTTTTTGTAGAAATAGGGAGTGATAGCATTGATAGAAGAAATAATACAAAAAAGCCTCACAGCTAATATTTATTGAATCCTCACTAAGTGCTAGTTATATAGTAGAGACTTTTTTTTGCCTGACTGATTCCATGGCCTTATTTTTTATAATCTGCATTTTTGTTAACTGTCTTCTTCTCACAGAGAATTTGCTTAACGATAAGATGGGACACAGTGTGGTTTACAGATACCTTATTTCTGAACAGAAATTAAAATGGTGGAATTTTTTGCTCTTATAAATATGCATGTTTTTCTAGCCTATTCTTTATTATGTGTATCTTTAGGATTGTGAGGAAGAGAGCTGGACCGTGAAGCCAGATCCCCCAACTCTCTCCTCCAGACTGCATGTCACAGCAGGCACTAGTGTGAATTTACTGAAATAAGCATTTATTGAAAGAATGAATACCTGGTCAGATTCGGAATAAGAGCATACACATCTTATGGGTATCAATTTTAACATTTAATTGTGATAAACCCCTGGAGTCACTAAGACATAAGAATTCAGTTTCTAAGGCTCCAATCCAACAGCTTCAAGGATCTAAGACTTATGTTATTTCTTTAAAGATTTAAAACAATGAGAAATATCATATTCATAACTTTAGAAATTGCCTACAGCCACTAAAAACAACAGGATTTTTGTGTGGGAAAGAATTATGAAACCATCAACATACCAAAAAGAATTTCCAACATTTTGGGAAACCCAAATGCACAACATTGAAACTGAAGTTCTACTCCTGGAAGGTGGTCTAAGATATTATTCTTTACCTATAACACCAATGTAAGTGCTGTAACAACCCTCATGTGGATGTATTTGTCCTAGTGCCATTCAGAGGTTCAATCTTACACACTATTCAAATAAATTTATCCCAAATAGCAGAGGGTCATATAAAGACATTCATTCATAGCAGGTAAAAATAAAAATATCAAAATTGCTAAAAGCAATAGAAAGCGAAATATTTGCTCTAATGAAAAATAGGACACAGAAGATTTTTCTGTGTCACTTATATATTTTAATATTTCATTCTCAAATAGCACTCAATCACTTTTATTCACTGGGGTCTTAAATAAGCATGAATTTAATCCCATAAATTCTATTTCATTTTTAAAGACCTAAAAATAATTTTTTCTTTTGTTCTTTACATGTTTTTTCCTTACATATATATTTGACTATATCAATAAAGTTATTTTATTAACTTTAATCTTATTAAAGTTAAATTGCATTCAGTTGGACCAAAAAAATAAATAAATACCTTCTAGGCATATTTATGCTAAAGAAATTAAAAAATGATGACTCTGGGTACTCACCCTCCCATATCTGTTGGCATAGGACCCAGTAAGCAAGGAATGAAAAACAATGATCGTCTCATCCAAGTCCCAGATGAACACTCTCTACAAAGGAAGAACCGAATTAATGTGTCTTTGCCTTGCTGGAGAAAACTGTTATTCTGTTAACTTCAACATGAAAAAGTCATCTTGAAATGAGAAACAAATGAAAAATCTGAATTTACTATTTTTTAAAAAAATACAACTGTTCCAAAGAGCATCTTCTAGCTTTTCTTCAGATACAACTTCAGATGAGGTACAAGAAGATAATTATATTTGCAGCATCGATACAAATATAGGAACAAGATAATAATATATATCCTTTCTACTTCTCTAAAAGAATCTCAGTCTCATTTCTGAAAAGAAGAAAGAAAAATAAGCTATAACTAGTCTGTTTATAACTTCTGAGAAAGAGATGAAAAATCATTTTATCTTTTTCTTATCCCTAATCTCTGTTCATTAAGAAGTATTAAAATAAGTAATCTTATGGCTTACTCTTACCAAGCCAACTATTAAAAAATAGCACAGAAAAACTAAAACTGTACATAATCTATTCACCTTACGTCACCTACTGGGTTGTTACCAAAGGGATGGGATATACATTACTCTTACTAGGTTTTTTAAGTCTTCAGGTTATAGATATTTAACACCTTAAGCAGGCACATCACTCATTCTCTTAGACACACTCTTGGGGTATTTAGAATTAGACCTGAAGGAATTAATTTCAAAAAGGTCTTTGGGGTACCACAAAAAGCCTCCCGAGCCTGTTTTTCTTCTTCCCATTCCCACTCACACCAGTGCACATTCATATGCATAGATTCTGCTGGAAAAATTTCATCTTTCAGCCAAAATAATCATGTTTTCCACCATCAGATTTCACTTTGGCAAAAAGCAGACACTTAATTGCAGTGGATTCAAGGCTATGAAATCTACCACCTTTTAAGTTCTTACTTAATCCCTCCCGCTTTTGAACTCCACCAAAACATGTCTCAGAAGGTGATTACCATCTCAGTTTAGAACATTCCAGGTTTTCCTTTCTCAATATACACAAGCATGTCTTTAATTTCAAAGTGGATTTTATTGAGCATTTTTAGAATGACACTTAATTGAAATAGCAATGATATAGAGGAGCACAACAAAATTTTGTTCAAGCAAAATTGTGTAATTTACTATATTTCTCTCAAGAGAAACATGTTTTACCGTATAGTTAATATGGAAGGAAAAAAACAGAAATAAATGTTTAACTTATAGTTAATATGGGGAGAAAAAAATGCTTTGATTTTATTAATATGAAAAAGAAAGCAATAAGAAAAGCATCTAGATACCTTGATCACTGCCATTTACGTAGCAGGTACATAAAACCACCAGTTAGCTATTAAGCCACCCTGTTGTTTGCTTGCGTGTTGGCAATGACATACCTCAAGATCGGAATCTGGGGGAGGTGAAGGATTATTGTTTCTTCGGCCCCGTCCACGTGATTTCCCATCTGAACCTCGACGTAATCGATCAGAATCCGTATCTTTAATGGGTGTTGACGGGCTGTGGATCGTACCGTACTCTGCAGGAATATAGGAAGGTCTTTCATCTTTTAGTTCCACCACTATGGTGCCAAGATTAACCTTGTTTTAATTCACAGGGGGAGTTTGGAGAGTAAAGCACATTTCATTCTGCTTAAATCCTACCTTATCTTTTATTTGCATTGGTAAATAATTTATGAGATATCTGATTCCAAGATTTGTTTTGAAAGAAAGTGTGATCAGGAACAATTAAAATTTAATTAAAGGTGAGAAACAACAGGCTGCACTAAGTTGCCTAGATTTTCCTTGTGGTTCTCTATAATTACACAATGCACCCCCAGCCTACCCGGTGGCATGGATCATTGGCTGCACTAACGGCAGCTGGCCATGCTGAGAGGTTCACACATTTGCCTCAGCAGTGGTCCTCCCAGCTACAAAAAGGCTTCTGATTCATGGAAAGAGATGAAAAGAAAAACCAGCTCTGAGACAGGGAAAAACTGAGTCATCAGGCAGATTTTTCTTTGAAAATTTTAAATTCCCCATTTTCTCCCTCATTTTATGTGAGAACAAGAGAGTGACAAGATAAAGAGAGCAGATACATGCGCAATGCCCACACTCCATGCCGCATCCGTCACAGGCTCTTCCTGTGTTTTGGTCTCTTTGAACCGAACATCCAAAACCAAGCAGCACATTAAAATTACTCATCTGGGTAACTCAGAGAAGCCACTGAAATAATTACATAGAAACCACAAAATAAAGAACAACCCACAAATGGCTCAAAGGAAGAGCTGGGCAATGTGTAGGGCTAGGGGAGATTCATATCCAGTGTCCAGAAGGAAAAGCAAAACCATTCACTCTCACCTCTTAGGTGAGGTTTTTCCTTAGTCTATCCAGGACATACATCAGATAATCTCTACTCCCCCTAAATTCCAGATGTCTAGGGTACTGACTCTCCCCCAAACTCTTCGCCAGATTTCTCTACTGGATGTGGGTTGGAGTCTTTCAATGTAAGATGAGGAATGATTATTCTCACTGACATTGTTGACATATTTACCAAACAAAAAAACTATGGACAACTGAAGGCCTGGTGGCCTTTATCAATGTACTATCCGCCTCAACTCTACCAACAAGGCCATCCACATGTCGAACTGTGTGGTATCAGTATCACCGCCAAGCTCAAGTGCTTCTCCAAAGCCTTCAATCAGAGTAGATAGGAAGACTTTGACGGAGTGAAATCTCGATCACATGAAACAACTCCACACCTCCTGTTTAATCTTAAAACCTAAACAGATTCCTCTTACTTGTAGATGAGACTTTTACATGTCCTCTCCCATAAAGAACAAGATGGCAAACTTCCTCATATAAACTGGCCATGTGATTTTCATACCCATAAACCACTACAATGACCTAAAAAGCCTATTAGTTAATTACAGCCAGAGAGTCCAAAACAACTCCACTCTATGAATCAGTTTATTTAGTTATTTGGGATGCATTTTTAAGCTAACTCATCTCATAGAACTGTTAGACTACAATGCTGACTAGTCAAAGTTAATCACTCTGTAAATCTATATTAATATTCTTTTATTACAGAGGCAGATAACTATGGCTCTCTCTCCTTAAGATGTTCCAAACTAAGTATCTGTCTTCCCTGTTATAAAGAGAGTAAGGAACTCTAATTAAGTATATTTTTAAGTAGTCAAGCGGATTCAATGCTATTCCTTGTAGTAGTGAGTCTTGGCCTTCCATTTTTTTTTTTTTAAATATGCTACAATGTATATCCCCACGCAGAATGTGGCCAGTCACCATCTGAGACAGAACACACACCAATCTCTTTAATATGTTTCAAAACTGAGCATTCATTTTGCAGCATGAACAGTGGCCATCTAATTCTACCTGCACTTCAAGTACTTCACCACAAAGATTATCTTGAACTGAGAGCTCTGCAGCTTTTGGAAGTTTGCACTTGAGGAGAAGCTAAAAGAGATCAGGTGAGGTATCTCATTATACCTTTTGCCTTGACTTCCAAATAGGTTAATTTTCCTCTCAAAGTAGTTTATCTTACCTAGGTTACCTAAGCCTAGATTTCCTCTTATTGATTGCCCATGCCTTTATTTCTAGGTGTTTACTTTATCTCTGCATTAAAAACTCAATTAAATCTTTTCAAATATATTCCATCTCTGGTTTTTGTTTTTTTTCTTTTTTTGGACTCAGACAAGCTGTGATTAAATGAGTTCCTCAGTTCTTTAAGCCTTTTCCAAAAGAAAACAAATTCAATGAGCAAAGTATACAGGAAAAAATTTTTTAAATTATATTATCTAAAGTTTTTCCAGCTAGAAGAAAAAAACCTAAAAGATGGACAACCTGACACCTTTAAATATCAAAATACACCAGCACTCCCACGTTACAGGCCTCCACTTACTACAAAGGAAAATGAAATTAAAAATGATGCAAGCTCATTTTTAAAAAAAAACTCTTCATTTTTGTTCTATGAGGTGGCATTAAATAGGTCCACTCCCTTATCCAGCTTTCCTGCCTCTAACTTCTCCTTCCTCATACTAGTGCAAAACAACTCAAATAATTTAATCTTCTAATCCAATGACAGCTCATGTTTCACTAAAATCCTCTCCAAATTGTTCAACTTTACCTCTACTGAGATAACGGCTGTGCAAACGCTGTGAAGAGCATTCTGTTTAACAAACGTTGACTGGATGTCACGTTCACACTATTGTAGACACTGTACCAGGAATTTGAAATATAATGATGTACCAAACAGACATGGTTCCTGCCTTCTTGGAGCTTAAAGTTCAGAGGAAGGAATTGACTCAGGGACAAGAAATGAGAACTTCCAAACCAATGTGGAGAAGGTCATGACATGGGAAAGGTAGAATGTAACCACAGAGGGAGCCCACAGAACTCAGATTCACAGGGATATAGAAGTTTCCTGAAGATGGAGGACAAACTCACCAGTGAAGAGGGAAAATGAATGTATTTTAGGCAGGGGCACAAACACATGTGAAGGTACAGAAAGAAAGCATGTCATGTTTAAGAACTGAAAAAAAAAATTCAATGTGACCTGACTCTACAGAAGAAGAGCACAGAGGTGAGGCTGGAGTGACAGGCAAAGAATTCGACAAGGGAGCGGTGGCTCCAGAGCCCGTGTGCAGGGCAGTGGAGGCGAGTCAAGATTGAGGAAGGGAGAGATTAGCCAGGAGGATAATTCAGTAACCCCGGTGGGGGATGGTGCTGGCCTGGACACAGGTAGTGGGGATGGAGCGATTTGAAGTGTCATTAGGAGGTGAAGTCTATCACTAACTGGATAAGGAAGTAAGAAGAAGTCAAAGAAGAAGTAAAGGATGATGCCCATGTCAGGGGTTTGGCAACTGCATGGGGACTGTAATTCGAAGTATGGCACTCAGGCAGAAGAAGGGATTATCAGGCAAGAACACAGGTGAGAATTCCAGGATGACTTTGGACATACTAAATTTGAAGAGACTGCAGGCAGCCAAGTAAAGATGTCCAGCAGACTGTTCTGAAGCTCAAGAAAGGAATATGGGCTGAGTTTAGGTTTGGAAATTGACATCATATGTAATTAAAGAAATGGATGTTGTTTAAGAAATGCAGTGTGTGGAGAAGGGATGGGCAGAGAAAGATGGGTGGGGTGTTAGAAGAAAACCAAGGTCAGCCTATTGCAGAGGAAAGAGCACATTAGGAAGGAGGGATCAATAACTTCAGAACAGCCACGACATAGGTAAAATCAGGACTGAACTCAAGAGTACTTTAGATTTAGAGTTGAAGAGATACTTGGCATAGGTGGTGACAGTATGGATTCAGGAAGGTAGAAGAGCAAATGGGGGGAGGGGTAAAACTTAAAATGTTTCCCACGACCCTATAATGGCCAAATCCAATAATTATCTTTTAGTCTTCAGTCTTATTTGCCCTCTCTGTGGCTGTGCTGACCACACGTACACATCACAATGCCTTGACTTCCCTTTTTTCTGCTTCACACTACCCCTTCTCAGTCTCTTTGGTGAGCTCTTCTTCTGCCCAAAGCTTCAATGTTGGTGTTCTCTACATCAGTGATACTCAAAGTGCAGATCTGTGACAAGATATGGAGTTTGCATCAGGATGTTAATCAACGCAATGCTTCCTTCATTGAAAAGTCTTGCTAACGTAAAAAAAAAAGTCAGCTAAAGGTGGCAGTGTGCTTAGTGACACTGTTGATTACAGTCTGAAGCAAATCCTTCTCTTATCCTGGAGTTGTAGTAAACAGTTGGTGGAAAAACAGCCAGTTTGTGGATTATATTTTGAGTAGCAGTGCACTACAGTTTTTTCTACTGTAGGTTCTCAGTGGTCGGCAGTATCTTCAAGAGGGATTTCAATGATACCCTACAGGCTGATAATTCTAAAGCTTTATCTTCTGATTTCTTGACCTGAGTATCCCACTGTTTGCTAGACCTCTCTGCCTGAATATGCCATGGACATCACAATTAAACTTGTCCCAGAATGAATCCTTCCTCTCTATTAACAAGTTCGATTACTGGTACCAGTAACTATCCAAACTTCCAATCCAGAAACTCCTTACTGGCTCTATCAAATCAAGACTAAGTTCCGTGGTATTTACTCCTAAATACTTTTTGTCTAAGTTCAAGTTCTTGCCTCAATTCTTGCAACAGGCTGTTTCCCAGGATTGCTACCCTCAGTCTTTCAACTCTCTTCTGCACCACCATTACGGAGAGTTTTAAAACCATTCAATGCTCCAAACTCCTCATATGGAACAGGACGGACAGTCTGGATTTAAGGACACTGAGCTATAGAGTCACCTGCCACATTTTGAATTTTGACTGGACTACTAAGGGTATGACTTTGCTAGTTACTTATGCCTTACATAATTCAGTTTTTAGAATGGAAACAAATGGCACAAAATAAAACCAGTATACGTATCAAGGTAAGTGGAACTGTGCGTGACACTAGCACTCTGTGACATTAGCTACCTTAAAGAAAAGTCCCACTGAGTTACTCTTCAACAACCTTCTCTCTACTCTCTTCATAGTCTACTTCAGATGGACAAACGTAATGACCTCAGTTCTCTGAAAGTGTTTCATGACTTCACACAGGCTGTTTTCTTTTCTTAGGAAGCCTTTTCTCAACTCTCACCCTGCTCTGCCTGTGAAATTCCTATTAACCTCTGCAGAGAAAGCACAGGCATCTTTGTGAATTCTATAAATGTTGGTCCCTCCTTTGTAATTTATGTACTCTTATCTCCATTATAGGGTTATACAATTTTTTCAATTATTTATATTTGCAGCAGATAATAAACAATTTGACAGAATTATTCTGAGCAGATACCCACCACTCCAACTCTGGGAGAGCAGAACCCAGTGGTGTTCACGTTTATATTCTGAGAGCATAGTGCGCATACTAGAGTGCAAGGTAGACATTAAAAAATCAACGACGACGGAAAGAATGAGTGTTTCTCCAGTTTAGCTCTTACTCTATTAAAGCTATGAAGCTTATTCAATTGTTTATACTAGCTATTCAAAATATTTATAAATGAGAAATCGCTGTAATTACTTTAAAAGCCCATTTAAAAGTTAATGTTTAGATATTTGATCATAAAATATTACAATCTACATAAGATCATTAAAATTCTACATTTGTAAGTACAACAGAAGATTTCCATACATTCTTCAATACTACAAAGAAAAAGAACTGGAACTTGAAAGGACCCACCTAGTTCCCCTCAGTTCCTCTTGTTCCCCTGAGCTAGTAACTCCCACTGGAGCCCTGGGTAAGTTTCTTCCATTTTCTCAGTTCTCAGTCTCCTTGTTTTTCACATTGAAGAACACAGCCTAGATAACTTAGCTTTAAAATTCTATTATCTATGGATGTACACTTACCAGACCCTCTTAATGATTAGTTCTTGGTCTCTCTCTCAAATAGTTTAGTCACCTTCAGACTAATGTATATAGAACACCTCAGGCAACTCCAACCCTCAGAAACCACCAGGGTTTTTCGCCCATATCCTTATCCAGTTTTACTTCTCATGACTTCCTCAACATGTTATCTGTTTACTTATACATATTGCCAAATAGTTTTCAAAAGGGTTGTATCAATTTATATTGTGCCAGTTTTATCATAACCTTATACATGTTGGCTGTCATCGTTTTAAAGTCATTGCTATTCATGTGTACAATAGTAGCACATGATTTTAATTTGCATATCTTTGAGATGCCTGTATATATTTGCTTAAAAGTTATATGTCCTTCTGTGAACTCACCAAACCAATTTTTTATATTCCTTTATTAATTTATACAAAATAGTTTTAACCCCTTTTCATACCTGCAGATACTTTTCC
>CM052438.1:72879520-72930205 GCA_028533085.1 Varecia variegata | reverse complement strand
GAATCTGTCTGCTAAGACACTCCAGCTTACAAAATGAAATGCAGAGCTTTCTGTGAAATCCTCAGAAAAATTATCTGAATTTAGGGAACATAAGACATGCTAATCAATAATTACATTCTATTTGTGGCTATGAGGGACTCAGATAAAAAGAACAGAGCATATCAATCACTTCCCTAAACACAGATTCTGTCCTGTTTGAGACTCGAGCCTTAAAGCACAATGTACAAGTGAGCGTGAAGCAGATGCCAGACAGCAAGTGACACAGAGGCACCCTTGGACTCTGAGACTCTCAAAAATCAACATAGGTAGAAGCAAACGTCATCTTAACAGATGACATGGCCAGGCAAAATCAGGAAGACTGAAAGAAAGAATGCAGAGAGGGTGAGCTCTAATACAAGAAGGAGAGGATAGCTTCCCCCGCAGGGAGGCAGATGCGTCCAGTTGTGCTACTGGCCAAAGCAATCAAATACATCCATTGGGCATATTTCTGCTTATGTCAATAGTTTTTTAAATTAGTTTTGCTATGGTGGGAAAACCTGTTCTGTGAAGCTGAGTTTTATTATATTACTTATTATTATATTAAGGTAAATAAGTAGGATTGCATCTTACTCCAGGGATGGACAAGGTGAAAACCAAATTTAATCAAAATTACCCAGAACTTCTCTCAACCAGCTGCACTGTGAGAGGCAAAGGCAGTGAAACTAACCAGTGGGACAGCAGGGGATGGGTCACGTTTATGGTGGAGCATAGAGAGCAACTTGCCCACACTATTTATTTTTTAATTTTCTTTCTTTTTTTGTGTGTGTGTCTACGGTCTAGAGCAGGGGTCAGTAAATTTTTCCTGTGATAAGACAGACAGTGAATATGTTAGACTTTCTGGGCCACATGGTCTCTGTTGCAACTATTCCATTCTGCTGTCACAGTGGCACATAGACATGCAAAGTAGGACACAGATTTCCTTCTGGTTGATACAGGCACCAGACACATGCATCTTGAGTGATTTTTTGTTTTCATCTCTAACGTAACAGCCGGGTGCAGGCATCAACCCTAATGAAACTGGTGTAAGACAGGCACTGCCCAGGTGTGGGGTGCTCAGGGCACTTGTTTATGGGGCTCACTGTAGTCTCTGAATCTGGAGGACACAATCACTAATTACACAAGCAGGCAAGCACGCCAGTGACACCAGGTAGTGAGCTGCTTCTGAGAAAAGAAAAACTCACCCATCTTACCATTGTCACACCATGCTATTCACTATATAGGAAAACTAGGAAGTTTAGGCAAATGGACAAAGGGCACAAAGGTCTTTCACACTGAGGTTTTTCCTGACTCAAAGTGACCTCTAACAGCTGAATCTGACAAATGTTTCTAACACGCTCACCTCTAATCCTCTAGACAATACTATGTAAGATGGGGTCTTCTCTTCTGTGTAGGTAGCTGGGGAGGGCCACCTAGATTCAACCTGTATTGTCAGATATCCTCAAATTGAAGCCCAAAATTCCTATTATTCTCAAAGCTCTAAAGAAATTCCAGTGGTGGTCTAAACTTCATGTTTGAATTCTCATATGACTGAATGCAATACCATTGAAACCAAATGCTCACAACAGAGAATGTATGTATATGCACACATTCATTCAGCCAACTTGCTTTTTTTTCCCTGATAAAAGGGGAACAGTGTTGGAAAACTCTTAAAATGTCTTTAAAATTATATTAAAATATTAAAAGTTTTAATATAACTTTAAAAAACAAATCTTTGAAACAAATCAACTTAAAGTCATCTTAGCACTGGATCTAATCTGTCCACACCACCCTTCACTACTGAAGTTTTGGGAATGAATGGGGTTTTCTTATGTTGCTGTGTTTTCAATGGTCATTAATGCCACCTCTATACTGACAATGGACTGCAACCTCCAATGTTGCTGAGGTTCACTCCGTCCCACCACTGGGCACCTTTCCCTTCCTACAACCAGGCCCTGGAGTTTGTGGTATTCTGATTCAAGAGACACCACTATAGTTAACATTTTGGTTCTCAAGTTTCCCAAATAGCTAAATGCATTTTCCTGCTCATTTTCTTAGAAGACTCCTACACCTCCATCTCTGTTAATCTGTGAGGATGGCTACTTCTGCTTGGACTCCATCTTAAACGTCTGAATGAAAGGTAAATACATAATGTTTCTCTTCTCAGGGAGCCATATCTCTGGCCACTGTCTCTGGTCTGCTGACCACTGACTCTGATTTATCCTTCCGTCATGTATGATCCCATTTCACCAATACCTGTGGTCAGAGCCAGCTTCCTGGACACGCAACCTGTGCACTCACACAGGGCTTTGTGTTCAGATGGGTCCACCCATTATGTAGCTGGTCCTGCCCGCGGCTATCACGAACACATTCCTAAGCCCGGGAAGCAAGTGCTACCTTTGGATTCTGTGGTAAGATACAGCACCTTCCATGTGCATGTGCCAGGCAACGTGCTCAGCACCAGGGATCTGACCGAGCAAGATGACGGCTCCTGCCCTCGTGCAATCTTTAATGTTGCCTGTATTTATTATGCACCGGGGTGTGGTCAGGAATAGCACTAGGCACCTTGCTACTCATTCATTACCAAGTCTACTTCATAGCCACAGGCAAGGAACCTGGCTTATCATTCACCCAGAAAGTAGAAGCAACCACTTTGTACTCTCCTCCCCTGGCTCTCCCCACCTCCCAGTACTTTGTATAGGACTTTCTGTGATCCTAAGGCCAACCCCTCCTTTGGGCACAAGACCCCAGCCCCTCTCACTGCCTCCAGCCAGTGTCTCCTCCCTTGTGGATTCTCCACATATGTATACAGGCTAGAGGTGTTTCTTGCCTAAAAAGTATCCCTCACTTCTCCCTCTAGGTTCTGCTCTATTTCTTTATCACCTTGTAGTATGTAACAAAAATCACTGAAAGAACTGTGAATTCCTGCTGCTTAAACTTCCTCTCCTCCCATTTCCTTTTGAACCCACTGCCATCAAGCTATTTTCTCCAACACTCCCCTTTGTCAAGTTCACCAATGACCTCCCCCCTCTGTCAAATCCAATGGTCAAGTCTCAATTTCCATCTTTCTCAGCCTTTTGCATCACACACAGCCAATCATGCCTTCCTTCTGCAACACTTCCATTTCTCAGCCTCTGGAAGGCCTATGCTCTGCTCCCCTCCTGTCTCCTTCTTCCCCGTCCCCTCCACTGGCCCTTCCTCTTCTAGGTTGGCTGATGTTGGGAGGCCCCGGGCTCAGTGCTTGGCCTCTTCCCCTTCTGGATTTGGACCTACGCCCGTCACTCATCCAGGCACACAGCTTTAAATGCATCTGTATGCTGAAGACTCACAAATGTAGGCCCTAAACTATCTTACGAACATCGGACTTATTCATCCAACAACTGAACTTACTCGCTACTTCCCCTTAGATTTATAATAGGCATCTCAAACCTCATCTCTTCGGCACCACCATTTCTTCCTGCCATTTTCCCGCCTCAATAAAGAGCAAGTGAACTTTTCCAGCTGTTTGGGCCAAAAACCTCAGTGCCACCCGTGATCTCTCTCTTCTCCTCTCCCTTACATTTAACCTATTGACAAATCCTGGAAGCTCCATCTTCCAACCCCTTTAAAATCTGACCACTTTCAACACCTGCACCTCTGCCCCCGAGCCTGGCCACCATCGTTTCTCACCTGGACACAGGAACCATCTTCTAGTTGATTGCTCCACTGCCCCCTTTGCCTTATTACAACTTATTCTATGCCCACGACCAAAGAGATTAGTTTTAAATGTGATGAAATCATGCTGCTCTTCTGCTTAAACACTGCTTATCTCATTCAAAATAAAGCCCAGCGTCACCCTGCCTGACAATTCCTTGGAAACAGCTTCCTGCCCCAGCACTGCTCTCCTCATCCAGCTGTCCATCCTTCCAGGCACTTCCCACTCCCAGATTCTTACATTTACTTGTCATCCGTGCCCTCAGGTAGAATATAAACTCCCTAAGGGCAGAGACTTTATTTTGTTCACTGCTGAATCCCCCGTGCCTAGAACAGTGCCTGGAACTTATCAGAGGCTCAATAAACATTTGCTGTTTTCACAACCTGGCATGTAGAGCTTCCCCATTCACACAGCAAAATGCACATAATCATCGATAACCCCCCACATAAAGGTCCACTGAACCACTCTCTTGAGGAATGTGTCACAGGTAAATATTAACAATGTGCCTTCGTGCTCACTGGGGAGGATCTGACAGGAAGGGAACTCAGATAACACTGGGTTCGTTATCCCATCCTCTGGGTTCAACTCATTCAAACAGTGCAGAGCCAGGAAGAGACCTTACCTCCTTATCCATCCACAGCGAAAGAAAACTGAGGCCGGATTAGGGCTGAGAAATGGAGGAGTGGACAGAACAGGGGTCCCTCTAGGGCTTTGGGATTATGTCTACCTTTGATTTATTCAGAGATGTATTACTGTCCCCAGTGAACAGATGAAAAGATTGAAGCAAATAAAAATGAAGGGCCTCTAGCTAGCATGTACCCAGGCCTGTCGTCTCTGAAGCCTCCACTCCATCTGCCTCTTTCTGCCTCGTGCACCCTCCAGACCTGGCTGGCTTCAGGCCCTCGCTCCTCAGAGCCAGAAGTCTCACCTGGCAATGATGAGGACAGAGACAGGCTGTGCAGCCTCTGATGGCCACCTGCCTGGGGACACTTGGCTGCCACCTTCTCCTGCAGGTTTGAGGACAAAGGAGAGCAGCTTCCCAGGACCAGCGTTGGCCGCTGATTCCAGAAATAGAACCTTCTTTCCTTTCACTGTTTGGGAAATAACCCACCTGCAGACATAGTGGCTCTTACAAATTTTGGTCCATCTGCACATGCTCCCTAACTTACAGGACAGAACATGGAAATTGATTAGTTCACATTTTGCTATAATAAACAGCATAACAAATTAAGACTTTAGGGTCTATGTACATTCCAGAATGGCCTTGGTAACTTGCAATTTACATAATTATCTGGATGTTATCTGGTCCTCAGTTTCCTCAACAGTAAAATGGGCATAGCTTCATTGTGAAGATTCTAACAAATAATGCATGCTAAAGTATTTTGTACAGCCATGTTGTTGCTGCTGTGTTAAGTGAATTGCTCAAAGCCACCTACCTGTCTAGGTTCAGTAATCGTATTTGTAAAGATGACTACAAACTGATCTTCCAGTTCAAAAATGCTTTCATCCTTTAATGAAATTTAAATATAATTTAAGTTCGTTCCAATGGAAATGACACTCTGTCATCTTAAATGGCCTATTTCTCTAGCCGTGAATAAATATCCCTTCCCTTTCCTCTGTCTCTCTCTCATTTGCATCTTTCAATGCTGAGGATAAATTTCATCTCCTTTGTTAATTTTTTTCTCCAAACACTTTATATAAGAAATCTCTGCTCCTGCATTCTTCCTGAACACTTTCTTCTTCTAGCATGGCATTTTTAAAATTGAATTTTTATTAGGTTTGGCTGCACACATGGCTGTTTTCTTTAGTAGTAAAAAGCGCCTTGAGGACAGGGAGTAACTCTCTCTTGCTTTCTGTATCCTCACAGAACCCAAGCGTACTTTGAAAGTAAGAGATGCCCAATGACTGGCTAATGAAACATTGAAGCATATCATCAAACCCTCATTTTCCTATATCAGTAAAAGAAACCATGTTTTCTACTTTTCCTTCAATTTGGGAACAGTGTGATAAATTTAATAGCACGATTAAGGCATACTTCTCAAAGGACGTGTGCATTCTTTGTAATCTTTACCAATAGCAAAGCTGAGTCCAGGGAGGTAATTAGATGAACAAACACACTGAAACACATACTTTAGGAAAAACATTAAATAAGAAACCTGAAAGGAAAGAGACTCCAAGCAAAGCCTGCAGTTCTCAGGATGCCTGAAGGGAGAACATTTAAAAGGTAGTCAGGGATGGAAGACAAAATAAATTGCAGAAGCTAAAAAATAAGATCCATGGTAGAAAAAGTGAATGTTTATACTGGGAGCTATTTTACAATTGGCAACGTGCTTTTTTTATTTAAAATAGCTGAAATGAAACTAATAACAAGCCTATAAATTAGACAGGGCAGGTATGGGACTTAGAGTAGAAAGAAGATGGAGAGGCGTGTGGTCTTGAGGGGCTACAATTATATGAGGCTCCTGAAGAGGCTTTTGTGAGCATATTAACCACAAAGGTGATATTTTCAAAATTGTGGCTGGAACACAATTTGCAAAGTAAGTACTTCCTGGGCATGGAGTGGTTGTGGTGAATCTTTTCTCTGGCTCTTTGTCTCATTGAATAAAACATTTTAATTCTTATTTTCTGAATAATTTATAGCCTACCTTTCTCCAAGAAGAGTTTAAGATAACCCCCCCCCCAAATATATACGTAATAACTACATAGCAATCTTTTAAAAAATGAATCAGTACATTAAAAAAATTTGCATCAGAAAGGCAAAGCAAAGCCAGGGAGAGAGTGGTCTGCACAGATCTTCTAGTCTGAAGGTTTGCACTCAATGCAGGGCACAGGCATGGATAATTCTCTTACTCATGGGCCACGTAATATGGGACAAACCAATTTCTCAACAAAAATGTAGGTGTTCCTAGTGCAGAGAGGAGACAAACGCCTCACGGGTCTGCTCACTGAGCACGCTGTGGAATGCCAGGACCACATCTGCACAGTAAGTAAAACAGCAAGTTTCACGAGATTCCTACTTCTAAGGCTGATTACAGCTGACTCTTACTCGAGAATTCACTACTTCAGAGCTCAGACCACTGGCATGAGGCATCTTATTTATCTTAAGGGTAAAATTTAAAATATCTAGAAGGATGGGGCCATTACGTATCTTTCTGCTAGCTGACAAAAACAAGATCCTCCTTTCAGTTTTGCAGCAATGAGGTATGAGGTTATACCAATGTGTTACTTTGAGTGCAGTGACTGGTCGCTGGGTTGAGTGGAGACCCATATGCTTTACTAAGTTAGCTCTGCTGAGAACAGAAATGACATTCTCTTATGAAAATTAGGGGGCCCAACCAGGCAAATATTCCTGGACATAGAAGGCCACAGTCCTGAGGGAAGGCCCATTAAATTTCCCAAAAAGCACTGGAGATCTACATAGACCTACAAAGTAATGGGCCATCAAACCTTCAGAGTTACATGTGATAGTGGGACTTTGATAACTTAATACTGGGAGATTTTTTTAAATCAGATCTTGGCCAAACACACAAAAAACAGGACCTCAGCAAGGCCCTGAATAAATTACATTATATTATTTTAGATTCTCAGTGAATGTTACCTTATCAAAGGATAAAAGACTTACAGTAAAGGAACCTTGATAATTTTAAGTTATCAGCCATAGAAGACTCCCATAAAAACTTCTGTAAAATAAACTGAAAGCAAGCAAACTACCTGACTAGTCTTACAGGGTTAACTAGTAGTCTGAGACCAATAAACATTAATTTAGAGAATGGCTTTGCATTTCGACCTTTATTCCATAACCATTATTCTTCTTTTACACAGGTACTAATTGAGGTCTCCTAGGTAACCTAATTCCTCAGTCAAGGTGTAGTAACTAAATTAAGACAGTTTCATTATCCCTAGAGTATGGCCATTATTCACTCTCCAGTACCCCGTGGAAAACGTGGTAGAAACTTCTATCAATCTTTTCATACTTTGCAACCACTGGTTTAAATCCCCCACAGCCATTCTAGGTGAAGGAAGCCGAGGGCTTTAGTCTCTGATACAACCACAACACACAATGTACAACAGTCACAAACTTCAGAAGGGAAGAACACTTCGGCTTATTGAGTGAGGCCAGGGACTTGGCCTTTCTTATCACCTCTACAACCCTAGCACCGAGCATGGTGCCTGGCACACAGCAAGCACTTACAAACATCTGTTGAAAGTCTGAATGGACGAAACAGACATTTGAGGGCCTGGTATATGTCAGTCAGTTTGCTAGTCACTTACATTGTTCATTCTCACAGTCATCCCATACCCAAGAGTGGTATTAACCTCATTTCATGGAGAAATGTACGCCAACGAGCTAAGTGACCTGCCCAGAGTACTTGGTAGAACCAGTATTCAAACCCAGGTTAGCCCAACTCCAAATCCCTAGCTACCACTCCAGTTTCTCTAAATTGTATTCCAGGGAAGAGTGGTAGCCAGAGATGTTCAATGATAATCCTGGGGGAGAGGGTAAGGGGAGCAGAGGTGGAAAGTGGTACCTGGCCAGGCACGGCTGGGAAGTACCACTGGTACATTACATTCAATTCTCAATGAATATTGCCGCATCAAAGGATCAGAAAAGACTTAAAGCAGAGAAACCCCTGTAACTTTAAACATGGTAACTTGTGTCCTTAACTGATTCTACTTTGGCAGTCACTAAAGGATAAAAGGACATCCCTCTCCATCTCCATCTCCAGGAGGCAGTTGTGCTGCTAGGGAAGTGTGGGAAAGGCCGCACCACACCCTCTGTCTCCCAAGGTTGCCACCCCAGTGTACCCTCAAGAGACATTGCCGATGGCAGGCCGTGCTGCTTTGGAAAAATTTAATCTTTCTAGATTCATATTCAGTAAAGTAGAGGTCTTAGGCAAAGAATCTATGAAGTCACTTCTAACTT
This sequence comes from Varecia variegata, assembly GCA_028533085.1. Taxonomy (NCBI): domain Eukaryota; kingdom Metazoa; phylum Chordata; class Mammalia; order Primates; family Lemuridae; genus Varecia; species Varecia variegata. The sequence continues at coordinate 72,921,572 of CM052438.1, read as the reverse complement.
AAAATTAAAAGCTTCCCTATTGCCCAATTGCTTTATGCTAAAGTTATTCAAGTGGATTTATAGATATGAGAGAGCTGTCAAATCACAAATTGGCTACATTCTAAATATTTTTAAGTCAGTTGTTTGAAACTCAGAAGCCATTTTCTTGTAGAAATGCCAGCAGACATGATTTCCACACCAATCCATGATTACCAAGTCAATCAATAATCCAGATGAAATACTACATACATATAATGTAAGATAGTAGAAAATTATACCCTTAAATACCAGCGGTTACATAAAAGTGAAAATAGTAAAACTTATCTTAAATAATGGTATTGAAGAAAATGCAATTTTAATTTTATGAAGAGGCACTTGGTGAAATTTCTGAAAGACTCATAAGTATTTTCAAAAACTTTAGAGTGATGGTACTGGATTAAAATGCCCACTTTCACTGTAAAATGGATGGCTTCCCTTCTCCTTGATACAGTAGCATTATCCCTACACTTAATGCTCATCAACCATGAGCTGCAAAGAGAGACATAAAAAAGAAAAAAAGAAAAAGAGAAAAAAGGAGGGTGAGGTGGAGAATGAGGTCCCTGGGGGTAAGTTGTGGCAAACTGTTCCCTAAGCAGGACCATGACAGGGAACTGTTAATTAGGATAAAGGAGAAGGGGGAGAGAACAGAGTCAGGGACGTGGAAGACGAAAGAGAAAGTGTGCAATTGGCTGTTGGATTATCCACGATATCCAAACTGGTTTTACGATTCAGTGAATACTTACAACAAGATAACCCAAAATATGCTACATACTTTTCCCCTCTAAGTTTAGACCTATATTATTTTATCAGTACGCAGAGCTCATTCAAACATTAAATATGTGCCTTTGCTGAGTGTGTGAGTGATTAAGGAAAGTGAAGACCATATAGCTACTACCTTTAGGACTTTAGGACTCATTTACATTTTCATTTTTCTGCTTGTTTAAAATTTCTGACAAAGTGGTTTTGAGAAGCAACCTTTTACTGATTAAGAACTCAAGTTTGAAGCCAAGCTTCCAGAGGTTTAATCCTGGTGGTGTCACCAACCTCTCCTTAGCTTTCCTGTCTGTAAAATGGGGATAATGACAACACTGTCTAGCTCACGGAGCTGGGTGGGAATTAACTAAGTTTATACATGAACAGTGCTTTACAACAATGCCTGGCACTAGTAACCACTCAAAAAATATTAGTCACTTACATTTATATATATATAATCTACAACAAAAATACTTACTGAAATTTTCTCTGTATGTTGTCTAGCGAAAAAAGCAAGGTTCAGAACAGTCTGTATAGTATTCTATTATATGCAAGGGGGAAAAAGGTATACATACTTGAATGTGGGGAAAAAAGGTGGTGGGGGGCAGGTGCTCTGTGTATGTTTATATAAGCAAAGAATATCCTTGAAACTCTACTGAAAGAAACCAAAGGGTTCAGAGTGTGGAAGATGAAGGAAGGTTTATTCTTCTCTGTAAACACTCTGCGCCTTTATACTTTTGTCTCATGTTCATGTATTATTATTCAGTAAATTAAAAAATATTCATTAAACAAAAGTTTTTGGATATCTAGCTAGGAATAAAATTAGTAGGCATTAATCCATCAATTCTGCCTTTATTTAAGACTTAATCCAAAACCCATTTGCTGAACTATGCAATCCCAATTAAATGGAGGGAGGCAAACACATATAACTTTGTATGTCCTCTTCTCAACCCTCTCCAACTAAAAAACTGAATCAGTAAATGCTGATGTCCTCCACCTTAATTAAACAAAGGAACCTGTTACATTGATTTGTGTTGATTCCCATAGAACACTTAATACTTTGAAATAATGAATCAATTAGTTACAAAAGAAGATAAAATAATAACTGTTTCAGAGGGGGTAAACTAAGTCAGTTAGCTCAATAATACATGCTTTCTTATTTTGACTATTCATATATTAATACAAATCATATGTTATGTATAAATATGAGAAAGAATTACATATTGGAATACAGTGTACTAAAATTGACTCTATAAGGCATCCTGACATCTGGCTAACTAATTGAAAGAATTAGGCAAGCCAGTAATGAGGCACAAAATGGGTAAATACTAAAAGAATGAATTTTTCATTTCTTGGAAACACAGTCCAAAATTCACAGGTAACAAAACTCATTTTTATGGCATTGCTGACAATACAAAACAAAGAGTGAATTTTATTTCCATGAATTTTATAATCTCATTAAGGTTACCACTGTATATCCTCTGGGAGAAAAGAAAGAAAGAAAGAAAACAAATGCCATCAAGACAAACAAACCCAACAACCCAAAACAAACATCTGTTTTGTCTTCTCACATCTTAACAGCCTGGCTATTTTATATACAAATATTTGTTTTGCTGACAAATGTTTCCAAAACGTTAGTTAAAATTGTTTCACTGAAATAGTTTATTTTTGAGCTGAACAAATTGCAAACTTCTCCCAAGTCCACAAGGCATCTGTGAAAAAAATGAGGAAGTATGGCCTACAGATTTTCCAAACTGTTCCCTTAGCAAAATATTGGCATCGAGATGCCTGCTATTGCAAATCTCAGGATATTTCCACAGTGAACAGATGTGGGCATGTTAGGTAGTATAGACAAGACCCAAATTTCCTGCATTTAAGAGGGAAGATAGCTGGCAATTTAGTTTTTCACCCTGTCACACTGAGTTCCTGTGAGAGCTGAGTTCTGCAACTTTGCACAAGAACATTCCCCTGTTTTTCAGGCGCTTTTCTCTACTTTTTTGTCCCTTGGCAGGGATCAAAGAAGCAGAGGGAACAAATGGTTTCCCATGCATATTGAATTCCCTCTTATACTGATTTTTCCTCTGTCATTTGAAATTCAATATTGGCAAGATTCCCGTATATCACCTGAACCAGTAAATTGTCTGCATGCGGTCAGGGTACATGAAGGTAGATTTCAACATCAAGTTTTTGGTAAGAAATTCAAATGAACAAATCCTTTGAAAAATTGACTTTTCTAGGACATTCATTCTAAAACTTATTCCTAATAAGTAATTAGCTTTTATTTCACGTTAACCTAAAATGTAACGTTTTACTCACCATGCACTCTTCCTTTCTCTCTGATTGCTTTGTATTATTTTAAAAATACGTTACAGGTGAATAGTCCTTTCATAAAAATATAGCCTCAAAATTCTTGATTAACTTAATAATACCTAATGTTTATTGAGCATTTCAGAGCTATGTGCCTCATTTTCCTCATCTGTAAAATGGGAACAAATAGTCCTTTTTCATGGTGTGTTGTAAGATTGCATGTGATAATGAATGTAAAGCTCTGAGCTCAACAATTGTGTTTAACTGTATTTTACTATGTATGATGATAATAGCTGTCATAATTATTATAATTCTAAAAGATTTTGGATAAGAAATATGTTTTCAAGCCAAATTATTTAAACACAGCATAGTAAATGCATTACAAATGAGTGTTCACATTTTGATTATACATATGAGTCATATGATAAAGAAAAAATACGTTTAAAAGAATGGTTAAGGTGCTCTTTTAAGACAAATCAATTAAAAAATTTCATGACAATACTCTCAAATATTTTTAGCATTTTTTTAAAACATTCATTCAGTTATATTGGTAGTAATATGCCTTAAGTTGTAAGGGTTTCAGTACAGGGTAATAGCACATTCTACATCTCAGTGGCTGAGACGATACTGTTAGTTTAGATGTTAGCACAAAAGGGAAAACACCTTCAGATTTCTTTTTTCCCTACCTCTCTATATTTTGAACATAGAAAAAAATCATCAACTTTGTAAAGAATTGTTTTCAAAAAGAAATTAACAATCAGTGAAATCAATCAATTAAAATTTAAAGCAATCATGCATATAATTGTAACACTGTCTTACAGTCTTAGATTGAACAAGAGAAAAAAGTTGATTCAGATCAAAATTTTCTTTCATAGTGAGATTTGAATTTATAAGAAACTACACACATTTTCTAATAATGGAAAGCCATTTAATTGGTAAGATGTCAAAATAACTGGGTGACTAACGATATCTACTTACATCAAATTTCTAAGATTTTTTTTCTCCAATAAAATGTTTACAAATATATACCTCATTCAAAGGGAGGTTACCAATGGTAATAAAAATAAAAATATTTTGAAGTGAAATGAAGAGAAGAACTTATCAAATTTTATGGGATGCAACAAAAACAGTGCTTAGAGGGAAATTTATAGCATTGAACACATATATTAGAAAAGAAGGAAGATCTAAAATCAGTAACTTAAACTTCAGTCTTAGGAAACTATAAAAAGAAAAGCAAGATATCTCAAAACCAAGTAGAAGAAAAGAAGTAATGAAAATCAGAGCAGTGAATAAAATTAAACAAACAGGAAAACAATGGGAAAAATCAGTGAAACTAGCTCTTTGAAAAGATCAATAAAATGATAAACCTCTAGCCAGGGTAACCAAGATAAAAAGAAAGAATACACAAATTACTAGTATCAGAAACGAAAGAGGGCCAGGACTAGCCATCCCATGGACATTAACAGGAGAACAAAGGAATATTATGAACAGCCCACAAATTAGATAAACTAAATGAAATGGACAAATTCCTTGAAAGATACAATCTACTAGAACTCACACAGAGAGAAAGAGATAATCTGAATAGGCCTGTATCTATTAAAGAAATTGAATTAACAATTAAAAACATTCCAAAACAGAAAGTACTAGAGCCGGATGGGGTCACTGATGAATTGTATGAAATATTTAAGAAACAATTATTCCAATTCTCTACAATCTGTTCCAGAAAACAGAAGCAGAGGAATGTTTCCTAATTCAGTTAATGAGGCCAGCATTACCCTAATATTGAAACATTACAGACATTTGTAGCCCTTACAAAGATATGAAAAAGACATAAAGATATAGACAAAGACATTACAAGATATGAAAACTATAGAATAGCATCTCTCATAACCATAGATATCAAGATCCTCAACAAAATATTAGTAAAACTGAATCCAACAATGTATAAAAAGAATTATACACCATGACCAAGTGGGATATATTTCAGGTATGCAAGGATGGTTCAACACTCGAAAATCAATTAATGTAATTACATCAATTGATTAAAGAAGAAATATCATATGACCATATCAATAGATGCCTAAAAAGCATGTCAAAATCCAGCACCCATTCATAAATAAAAACTCTCAGTAAATTAGGAATAGAGGGGAGCTTCCTCAAGTTGATAAAGAACATCTTAAAAAAAAAAAAACCTACAGCTAGCATCATACTTAATGGTGAGAAACTAGATGCTTTCTCCCTGAGATCAGGAATAAAGCAAGGATGTCCCTCTTTCACCTTTCTTCAACATTATACTAGGGGCCAATGCAATAAGAAAAGGAAATAAGAGGTATACAGATTGGGAAGGAAGAAATAAAACTCTCTTTGTTTACAGAAGACATAACTGGCTATGTAGAAAATATCAAAGAATCAACAAAAACAACAATAAAAACTCCTGGAACTAATGAGTGATTACAGCAAGGATGCAGGATACAGCGTAATAGACAAAAGTCAATTGCCTTCCTATGTACTAGCAATGAGTGATTGGAATGTGAAATTAAAAACATACCACAATTTCCACCAAAAAAAAAAAAAAAAAAAAGAGAAAGAGACAGAAAGAAATACTTAGGTATAAATTTAAAAATGTGTAAGATTTATATAAGGAAAATTACAAAACTCTGATGAAAGAAATCAAAGATCTAAATAAATGCAGAGATATTCCATGCACATGGATAAGAAGATTCAGTACTGTCAAGATGTCAGTTTGTTCCAATTTGATCTATAAAGTCAATGTAATTCCAGTCAAAATTTCAGAAATTTACTTTGTGGATACTGACAAACTGATTCTCAAGTTTATATGGAGTGGCAAAAGACCCAGAGTAGCCAACACAACATTGAAGGAGAATAAGAAAGTTGGAGGACAGATATTATCTGACTTTAAAACTTATTATAAAGCTACAGTAATGAACACAGTGTGATATTGGCGAAAGAATAGACAAACAGATCAATAGAACAGAATAGGGATCCCAGAAATAGCCCCACATAAATACAGTCAATTGATCTTTGACAAAGGAGCAAAGACAATAAAGACAGTTTTTCCACAAATGATGCATGAACAACCAGACATTTACATGCCAAAAAAAAAAAAAAAGACAATCTAGACTCTGACCTTATACCTTTCACAAGAATCAATTGAAAATGGATCAGAGAACTAAATGTAAAATGTAAAACTATGAAATTTCTAGATATTAACAGTAACACAGGAGAAACTCTAGATGATCTTAGATTTGGCAATGAGTTTTTAGATACAACACAAAGGCATGATCCCTGAAAGATAAAACTGATACACTGGATTTCATTACAATTAAAAACTTTTCTGCAGAAGATACTGTTAATAGAATGAAAAGACAAGCCACAGACTGGGAGAAAGTATGTGCAAAACACGTATCTGATAAAAGACTTGTATTCAAAATAGACGAAGAAACCCAATAATAAGAAAACAACCTGATTAAAAAGTGGGTAAAAGATCTGAATGGACACCTCAACAAAGAAGACATATAGGCGGGGTGCGGTGGCTCACACCTGTAATCCTAGCACTCTGGGAGGCCGAGGCGGGAGGATCGCTCGAGGTCAGGAGTTCGAGACCAGCCTGAGCAAGAGTGAGACCCCATCTCTACTAAAAAAAAAAAATAGAAAGAAATTATCTGGCCAACTAAAATATATATAGAAAAAATTAGCCGGGCATGGTGGCGCATGCCTGTAGTCCCAGCTACTCGGGAGGCTGAGGCAGTAGGATCGCTTAAGCCCAGGAGTTTGAGGTTGCTGTGAGCTGGGCTGACGCCACGGCACTTACTCTAGCCCGGGCAACAGAGCGAGACTCTGTCTCAAAAACAAAAAAAGAAGACATACAGATGGCAAATAAGCATATGAAAAGACTCTCCACATCACATATCATCTGGGAACAAATTAAAAAAAGATACCGCTACACATCTATTAGAATGGCCAAAATCCAAAATACCACCACCACCAAATCCTGGAAAGAATGTGAAGCAACAGGAATTCTTATTCATTGCTAGTGAGGAAAAAAAATGCTACAGCCACTTTGTAAGACAGTATGGCAGTTTCTTACAAAGTTAAACATAGTCTTACTATATAATCCAGCAATCACACTTCTAGGTATTTACCAAAAATAAGCTGAAAACTTGTATCTACACAAAAACCTGCACACAAATGTTTACAGCAGCTTTATTTATAATTGCTCTAAACTGAAAGCAACCAAGATGTCCTTCATTTAGGGGTGGGGGAAGACTAGCATTTCTAGCTGATGAGCAGCCATGAATTTATTGAATATAATAAATAAATTAAAATCCTGTGGAGTGACCAGAAAATATCTTACTATATTTCTCAAGGTAGATGGATTCTTACGTATCTCGGGATGGTGTAAATTTTGTTTTATTAAGATAGTCAATACATGGCTAACAAACTTATTTTTGAAACTGAATGCAAAGGCACTATATATAGTTTTTCAAATAGACTAAAATTTTGGGATTAAACTTTCATATTTAAGTTATATTATTTTTAGTGTATTAAACTGTGCATATAAAGGATAACATACCTTTCAATTTTTAATTATAAACACATAAAAATAATTTTGAACTTAAATTCACGAGGAACTACATATTTATAAGGAATACTATGTACCATTATAGATATAAAAGATATCTAGCCTTTAAATAAACAAATGAGTCCTTACATGTTTGCTCTGAAAAATCTTTACAAGGTTATCTTTGTATGTCCACTATGACACAATTATTCTATGAATAACACAAGAACAGATATCATGAAGTATGAGAGAAGCACCCCAAGTACCTGTAAGATTTGTCTATACTGCATAGTATCCTTAAGTTGAAAGGCAGAAACCTGGTTATACACAAGAGCAGAGAATGACTAGAGTCTGACTTTCCAGTATTATAAAATACTGACTTTAAACCCAGTAGACTTTTAAAATTAAAAGAAAAAAAAGACTTGAAATTATTCCAACAAAAATAGACATTCATTATTTTAACTATTTTTTACTTCTACCTCAAAACGGAAACTATTAGGTCATATTTAATAAATCACTTCTTCTAATTTCCCTTTCTTTTTTTTTTTTTGTTGAGATAAGGTCTTGTTCTGTCACCTAGGCTGGAGTGTAGTGGTGTGATCACAGCTCATTGCAGCCTCACACTCCTGGGCTCAAGCAATCCTCCTGCCTCAGCCTCCCAAGGAGCTGTGACCACAGGAGTGTACCACCATGCCTGGCTAATTTTTTTATTTTTTGGAGAGACGGGGAGATGGAGTTGGGGTCTCGCTCTTTGTTGGCCAGGCTGGTCTCAAACTCCTGGGCTCAAGCAATCTTCCTGCCTCAGCCTCCCAAAGTGCTGGGATTATAGGCATGCGCCACTGCACCCAGTCCATTTCTTCTTATTCTTCAGTTTAATGTATTTAAGTACTTTACCATTAAAACTTCTTTTTGTCAAGAATAAGAAGTCTATAATGTTCCATATGGCTAGTAAGAAAGGCAAGTTAATGCCAAAAAACTTAGGCAAATTCTGTGGTCTTATCACAAATGTAAAACAAAAACAAAAAATCCAAACTAGTTCTTCCTTGAACTTTTAAAATAAACCATTTCTTTTTCAACGTGGAAACTCGTTGAACTCTCCACTTCAAACTATGAAACACAGGAAAGGCTATCCATACGTATTCACTTTGGGGGGAAGCAGTGAATATAAGAAATCTGAAAAATATTTTCTCCCCAGTTCACTTTATTCCTATTCTGTAGCCATGAGATAATGAAATTGAAACAAGTACCTAAAACACTGAGGACTTTTTCAAATAAAAGCAAAAATACATCATTCACTCTTAAAATCATATATACATTTTGAAAACTATAATTTTCATTGTTTCCCGTGTAGCCTGGCTTTGTGCCTACCCATCCCCAATCCTTTCACATGGCATCACTTGTATAAATAACACTTAGAACAATGTCAAGTTTCAGAGACAAACTCACGATATGACCAATGACCTTTTAAAAAAAATCCTCTAATCAACGTTAATTTAAGAAACATGATTAAGTCTTCACCAGTTTATTTATACTGTAGTCTTCACAACCAAAATGTCATGAATTAAATAAAATTTTTCTTCCATCTCCTTTTCTCATTCTATTACTCCTCAGACCCTAAAAGAGTTTTTTCCTACTTCTCATTCACATGGCTATCCTTATTTCAAAACTCCTTTTAGACCTCAGGAAGCTTGCATGATACAGATTGCCTATATTAAAATACAACATCTCCCTAAAGTTGGGACAAGCCATTATCTTTCCTCATGATGCCTATATGAACTATATGGAAGTAGAGAGGAACATTATACAAAAAGTTCTACAATAAATTCAGTACTTTCTATAATAAGGTTTATTTTCAGTGTGATTATATAGATGTGAATCTACTTAAAAGACAGAAGAGTGAGACATATATACTCAGTTCTATGAACAATGTATATACACATGTAAATGGAATGAAGAGTATAATATCAAGTTAGCTTTTTCAAAAATAAAGATAAATAGAATACAATGATCAAAGATAAAAATGTGTAAAGTTGAAATATGCAGCAGAATTAGTGAGCATTTGAAGTTAGTTGGAAGACAAGTTTAAGAATGATGTAACTTCCTCCTGTAGAATAAAACAATGTCTGCATACATTTCAAAAAAAGGTGAAAAGGTGGAACATGGAAAATTTAGAGGACTTTTTTTGGGGGGAGGAGATCACGGGCTAATTTTGATAATTGTTTTGTTCTTCAAGTTAATTCTATAGTCAAAATTTAAATTAGCGTCTGTTACATAAGACTACTTTCATGATTTAGGATAACCACCTAGAGTGACCACTCGGATGACAGCATCACAGAGGTAATGTTTTCAATGTTAAGACCATTTTAACCTGACTTGTAGCAATAGAGTGGGCTTTAGCTCTGGGAACAGGCAAGAAGAAGAAAACTTGGACGCTTTGAGAAGGATAGCTTGCCTTATAATCCATGAAGGAATGACTACATTTTTAAAAAGTTAAGGCAAAGAAGTGAGAAGTACAAGAGAAAATATAGAAGATGTAGGTAAAGACCAATTCAGAGGCCAGGCGCAGTGGCTCATGCCTGTTATCCTAGCACTCTGGGAGGCTGAGGCAGAAGGATTGCTTGAGCTCAGGAGTTCGAGATCAGCCTGAGCAAGAGCTCTACAAAAAATAGAAAAAAGTCAGCCAGGCATAGTGGTGTGCGCCTGTAGTCCCAGCTACTTGAGAGCCTGAGGCAGGAGGATTGCTGGAGCCCAGGAGTTTGAGGTTGCAGTGAGGTAGGCTGACACCTGGGCACTCTGGCCAGGGTGACAGAGCAAGTCTCTTATCTTTAAAAAAAAAAAAAAAAAAAGACCAATTCAGGGAATTAAGCATACAACATTAAGAGTGTAGAAGGAAAGAATCAGTGGAGGGGAAGAAGTATCAAAGACATAATGCAGGAAGATTTCCAGATAGAGAGGCTCTCATTTGAAAAGGTCCAGCAAAGGTTGTGCAGAAATATGAAAAATACCCACACTCAGACACATTGTTATGAAATTCACAATAGGCCATGAGTGGGAAAGGGTGGAGCTGGGCTTGCTGTTTTCCATGATCAACTCTTTGATGCCATTTGAATTTTTTAACTCTCAATAATATATTACTCTGACAAAAATCATTAAATTTTTTTATGATGATAAGCACCAAATTCTAGGCAATGTCACTGATTTTAATACTCAATATGTGGTGTCCACAAATTATTTATAATTATAGTTAATAACTATAGCTAAATATTTATAATTATGCATCTAAAAGCTATTATACATCTTGAAAATTGAGTTATGTTTACAAATAAATATCTATTTCATGTGCTTTTGAAGTTTATATACTTTTTAAAAATTTTCAAATACAAAATAAGTAAAAGTTAATGCCACGATCATACTGCTGGACTTATATTCAGTCCTTGCCAAAACTTGCCAAAATTGTACAACCACTGTATGACTATATGACCGTAGAAAAATGCATTTAAACCACCAGAAATATAGCCTGCAGGACTAATAAAATTTACATAATTACCTGCTGTGGGATCTGTAACTGCTTGGCTGGTGATGCCAGATGGTGGTTCCTGAAGCTGGTAGGTGGCATTGGTGGATGGTGTCGTTGGGCTGGTGTTGCTGCTGGCCATATAATGTGCAGGGTATGGTGAGCTGTTATAATACTGTGCATACTGACCCTGGCCGAATCCGGGATAGGATGGATATTCCTACCAAATCAAACCACACAAGAATAATCTGTCAAAATACTGCTGCTTATCTCTTATATTTCAAAGTATAATTGCAAATATGTGTTTCTGTGTCTTTTCTGAATTCATACAGGAGGGCATGCATGCAAAAGTATACATTAACTGACCAGCCCAGATTTGCAAACAAATTTTATGTAAGATTATATACATTCATATTTCTTGTATGATGCATTACTAGGGTGAAATTAAAAAAAGAGTTGAAGATTTTTAAAGAAAAAAAAACGAAAACTATTAAAAGGCTCAGAAAAGCTCTTACTTATAGTTTAACACAAAAAGATCTTTCTTCATATAAGAAAATCATGGTGCATTTTAAAATATTTCAGAAGTTATACTGGCTTTTTAAAAATTACCTGCTGTGAACTGTTAAATCCAGAGGAATTTGTGAGTGAATTATTTCCTGTATATAATCCTGATGACGTTGTAAAACTGCTACCTAAAACAAAATGAAAAGAAATATGGTTTACTATGCTATGTAGAATAATTTCCTGGCTACAGGAAAATATCATTTAGATAAGGCAGAGTTGGAGTTCGGTTGATCTGTAACATTAGAATCCATTGCCATGGCTAAAATTCTGTTTTCTTAAAATAGCTGATGATTTTCATTTCACTCTATTACAAAGGATTTACAAAGAGGTTTAAATTTCTGAGGACATTAGTAATTCCTATAAACTAAGGACACAATTACGCATTTGTGCAAAAATATTAGATACTGAGCTTTTCATTTCAATTTGAAAGCACACAAGATTTTTTCATATCTATTAAATATGCTTAATATAAAATGATAGGATCAGATTAGATGATCTTTAAGGTTTTTGCTAGCTCAAAAACCAGGATGGTATTTCGAAAAGCTTAAAATACTTTCAGATTTGTATTATATAGTCATTAAAATGGCCCACTGAAGAAGCTACTTCATTATTTCATTCCACAGAAGAACAAATGGCAGCATTTGATGAAACTGACACAACCAAGATTAAAGAGGAACACGATCAATGTTTCACTGATTACATGTGCTGTCATAGAGCAAAACTTAGTTCTCTCCTTTATGTCATTTACTATCTTGTTAAACTATGCAAAACAATAATATATAGGCAAAGGTTTTTCAAAAGATTAGGGATTGGCAAATATATAAAAAATGGTACTTATACACCCCAAATGGGAATTTAGGCACAATCTTCCTGTTGGGCTATTTGGTTAATAACTGAGAAACTGTACACCACTTAAGCTAGCAATTTTATTGTAAGGCATTTACTCTAAGAAAAACATAATCATGGATTTATACAAGGAGATAGTTAACAAAGATGCTCTTCAGTGTTGTTTCTAACAAGAAAACATAGAAAGCAGCCCCAAGTCCTTAATAGGTGTTATCCAGAAAATAGACTACTATGAAGCTGTTAAAATGGTATAATGATGTTTAATGACATGAAAAATATTTTCATATTATTTTATAAAAGTAAAAACTAAAAACAACAGAAAGTAGTTTTGGTGATTTCATTTAAAAATATTTTTTAAAGCATAAAAAATTTTCAAAAAACACAAAAGTCTCAGAAATATTATCTGAAGGATTTGAACTGTGGTCATGTAATATTCATGAAGGCAATATACATTTCTAAATTTTCTACTCAGAACCCATGTTGCTTCTGTAATTAGAAAAGCCATTTTTAAAAAAAAATAAAATAAAATTTTAAGGCAAAATGAATGGTATAGGCAATAAGTGTGTTGGCAGTTCAAGGATGAAAATCTTCAAGGTGACCTCATCATTCACTGGTGGCTTCAGCTATTAAATGTGGTAGTTACTATATGCCAATTATTTACTTGCTACTGAACATTTAAGTATTGGCTTAAGAGACAGAAAACAGTTTTCAGTTCGTCACTTATGAGCTGTTTGGACTTTGGACAAGTAACCTAACCACTCTAAGACAGGATTTCCTTATCTGTAAAAACTGTATTTCTTAGTGTTTCTAACAGCTCAGATGAGGTAATGTTTTGGAAAGCAAAACATACACTCTACAATATCACACGACTGCTAGGCACTGTTATTGTTTATATTCCAGCAAACACTTCTAAAATTCTTTACTGTATTTATGTATCTTTTCCTGCTTTTTACTTTCCCAAGTTAGATAAATATGACTTAATCTTTTTGCATATCTAAAATTCTTTTCCTATTTACTTATCAAGCATCTATGAACTTTGAAAGCCTGATCCAAGGATTTGTTATTTTTATTAAGAAGGAAAAATATTTCCTAAGATAGTTTCAAATTTAGTTATCACACAGGCTCATACTTGAGGTTTCTTCATTTGTACGTTCCAGGAATATCAATTGTTCAAAGTTTTCAGAACACCTATCTCAGATAAGCAGAGAGGTCTCACATGACTAATACTCCACCACCACCCCTAGGCCCTCACTAGACAAGCTTCCCATATTAATATCCACTTGCACGTGGCAATCACATGCTAATTAAACTTGTATTAAACACCAGGCTTATGGTGATAATTATATGGGGATAAAGGGTGACTAAGACACAGTCTCAGATCTCACAGGACTTATCAGAATGATATCAGTTTTTTTTAAAACATTGGACCCCATGGGCATACAACTTACTTTTTATGCATTTGCATATCAGTGAACAATTAATGAATACTGACATTATATGTAAAGCAAACATAAATAATGAGCCTTTAAAACTTCCTTGTAAAATAAAAATTTAATTTTCTTTTGTATAAGGGTGTGAATATCAATTTATTTTTAACTTTCGTTATTATGTGCATTTGATAGGGAAAATTACTTAGGGTTATGACCTGTTACTTGCATTTAAACTACACATTTTTAGGTTACGACTTGTTACTTTCATTTAAAGGACATGTTTTTGAGCAATAAATACTGACCTCAATAATCCCTATGAACTAAGAAAATGAAAAAGATACAGAAAATATATTTTAAAAATGTATGTTTTCATTCCATAATTTATCCCCTGAAACAAAGTAGGAAAGACCATGGAAACTATATTGGCACATAGAGGCCACTGGGGTATGACCAAGTAAATCACAGTTCAGTACTCCAAATGGTACCCCAGTGACTTCCCAGACTTAATGCTACTTCTAAGACTGTACATTAGCTGGAATTCAACATAAGTTATATTCATTTACCGGCTGACTGCAGGCTGAGATTCCATTCCATTTAGTACGCTGAAACAGGAGTTTAATGGCACTCCAGTGGCCTTGGAGACTTAATGCAACTTCCAAAAGGATCTAACTTACTTCAGGGAGAGGTGTACATACTAGAGAATCAGGCTCGGGTAATATTAATTTTTAACCACCAGAATCAAGTTTGCAGGGGTAATCTACCTGCCTTCGTGTAGGACTTAGGCAAACAGAGCTGCTAACTGAGACCAGGCCACCAGCAGTGGATTTCTGCAACAGCCTCCTTCATCGGTTTCCTACCCAGCTTCTGGTACTGTTCAGTTCATTCTCGACAAAGTCAGGGGAATCCTTCTCTAATGAGCGTGATTGATCTTGTCACTCCCCTGCTTCAAAAAGTAACCCTTTAGTTGCTTCTTGTTGCAATCAGAAGAAAATTCAAACTCCTTACCAGGGCTTATTTATTAGGCCTTAGCTGATCTGGCCTAGTTTATCTTTTTGACTTCTTTGGTCTCTTCCCAGCAACCCCAACTCCTACCCATCCAGATATACATTCTAGCCTAACACTAGTAAACCTAGATGCTGTCTTCCTAATGCTACTCCTGACAGCTCCTACTTCTTCCTCTCAAATCCTGGGTAACTCCTTCATTTTTTGAGGTGGGGGTAGGCACAGGGTCCCACTCTATTACCCAGGCTGGAGCCCAATAGCCCCATAGCTCAAGCACTCACTGTAACCTTGAACTCTTGGGCTCACATGATCCTCCTGTTTCAGCTTCCTGTGTAGCTGGGACTACAGGCTGGTACCACCATGCCTGGCTTTTTTATTTTATTTTATTTTTTGTAGAGATGGGGTCTTGCTATGCTGCCCAGGCTGATCTCGAACTCCTCTGGCTAACTTCTATGGAACTTCATGATTCACCATGGACTAGAAACCCCCTTCCTCAGAAAAGCCTCTCTGAATCCTCCTCTCCTCTTTCCCCCTAAGCCTGGGTCACTGAATCTATCTATTTAACTACCTACCTACCTCTCTCTATGCTGTATGTTTGTGTATATCAATCAATCAATCTCTGTGATGTATATATGTGTGATATATATACATACATATACACATGTATCCATGACTTACTAATCAGTATTTTAAGCTAATTACTAATTAACCAGTTAACTAACAAATACTAACTAGTCCTTCCCCTATAAAATTGGCTAATTAAAAAAAACCCTTGGCATTTATATAAATAATTGGGTATCTGTACCCAACTTATACAAATATCCCCAAAGTACAAAATACAATTAACAATAAAAATAGATAATGCCCATTGAGTACTCACTATATGTTAGGAACTATACTCACCTTTTATGAGCTTTATCTATACTCAAAAAGGACTTAATACTATAGGGAGTGTTAATGTTCCCATTTTGCAGATTAGGAAACAGAGGGTTAGGTTAAGGTAATACAGCTTCCATGGGATAAAAGTGAAACTCAAACATAGGTCTGTTTGTAAGGACTACACAATGCTCTCTTGGTTCCTCTTACTCTATTCTATATTGTTTCATGGGAAGTTGTGAAATTCACTAATATTTTTCCAGAGATGATTCTATAGGATTAAGTATATATATCTATATATCTATATATATGTATATATATCTATATATGTGTATATATCTATATATATCTATATATCTATATATATGTGTATATATCTATATATATGCGTATATATCTATATATATGTGTATATATATATATGTAAAACAAAAATAAGAAAAATAATAAAACTTGTTTACTTGTTGAGTGCTTACTCTGAGCCAAGTCCAAATAAAGCATTTTATCTGTTATAACTCACTGATTCCTCACAACCACCCCATGAGGTAGATATTATTATACCCCATTTTACCGATGCAGAAACTGCCTGAAGTTCTAAGAAAGTATGGCAGTATGGCAGAGCTGCGATTCAATCCCAGGCATCTGACTCCAGAGCTGAAGCTCTTAATGTCTACAGTAAATTGCCTCTAAGAGTAATAAGGTTTTGACTTAAAAGTACTTCCTTTGTTTACCACCATTTTCAAACTAATGGCTGACAAACTGCCTCAGAACCATGAGCAGATGCTTGTAAAAAGGTGTACACCTGGGCCCTCCTCAGACACAGACTCAGTCCTGTTGAGGCAGATAGCTGGGATGTGACCTGGAAGCCTACGTGTTTACCAAACACCTATAGTGCCTGATTTTTAGTACCAATTCGGCAGGTGTTTAAGCAATGGCTACAAAAACATGTAACCAGTATAAGCTTTCTTGTTACATTAAGAAAGTAATTATACTCTTCAAGCATTTACAGGTAAAGCTTCTTGGAGCCTGTGTGGGGTATTTTTGGTTCGAGCTGAGCTAAAGATCATATGGAGCGAAGGGTCCCAGTTTCACAGCTAATGTGATGCAGACTTCAGTGCCAACACTACTACATGGATTTCACTGATGTTTGGAACACCACAAAGCAAAGGCACAACAGCAGTGGCCATTCTCCCAAGAAACCTGCAGTGTCTAAGCTGCTAAACCCACTTTCTGCTCCACGTAGGCCTGGTGAGAGAGGCGCGTTTGTGTAGCAGGCTGCGCACACCAGGCCTCACACCTGGATGCCAGAGAGGAGACAGGACAAGACATGACCAGGAAAAAACCTGCCTTCTTCTTCCATCAGATCAATCCACTGAGTTTCTGGGGCTTTATGAGTTTTCACTTATAATTTTAGGTCACAGAATCAGGCTTAATGTTCAGAATCTGTTATCAAAATAAGTATTTATTTTCCTTCCTACATACAAATGACTTTATATGAAAAGTCACCTATAGATAGATAAAATAGAGCATTTCCCATGATAAAATGGTTTATGTTTCACTTCACATTTTATCATGAAAACTCTCCAAAGTAGAAAGAATTCCCACTTAGAACTCACTATTTCTCAATCAAGGAGTTCGGCAGAGATTAGTTCAAGTGAAGCTTCAATAATTCTCAGTAGAGTTTGGAATTAAATTACACTCCAAGTGGGTGGGGCTGGGGGCATATTCTTACTCATTAGTTAAAAGGAAAAGCTTATCTGTTTATTAGGTAATTTGCTATCGTGAACAATCACAGCCACTTTTTTTTTTTTTTTGACATGGGGCGGGGGACACTCATTTCTAAAACAGAACATTGACATATCTTTCTGTCAGAATGTCTCTAAGAGACAACATTATTTGTCCTTCCACTGTCCTCTTTTAAAAGTTGAGAATGTTTATACTCTGAGTAGGCAGATTATATATCTCTAATCACAAAACAAACGAAACACTTTTCAAGTTATTTCCATCAACAGCATCTACTCGTACTGCTTATAGATACAAGCCTAGAGGTTGTTGACGTAGACTAACACAACTGGGAGCGTGAGTCTAGCCCTAGCCCTTCAGGAAAGTTAAAAAAAATCCCACACACTCGCGAAGATGACACAGAGAAACATCAGCTTGCGTTCCCTACTTAGGTGCCACCAGCTCTGACAGGGAGATGCTCAGGGAACGATGGGAAGACACCTGGTTAGATTGGGGAGGCCGCATGGGTCACAGGAAAGGGCGAGAAGTGTGCTGGACCGGGCGAGGATAAAACTATGCACAGAAGAAGATTAGAGAGTGGAAAATTTATAGGGAAGCAGGGACGGGGTGGTGACTGCTTGAGGGTGATGGTAATTTCTTGATCATTTGTTTAACAAAAACAGCTCAGAAAAAGAAATGGTATTCTTTTTTTTTTTTTTTTTTTTTTTTGACACAGAGTCTCACTCTGTTGCTCAGGCTAGAGTGCCATGGAGCCAGCCTAGCTCACAGCAACCTCAAACTCCTGGGCTCAAGCAATCCTCCTGCCTCAGCCTCCCAAGTAGCTGGGACTACAGGCATGTGACACCATGTCTGGCTAATTTTTTTCTATATATTTTTAGCTGTCCAGATCATTTCTTTCTATTTTTAGTAGAGACGGGGTCTCACTCTTGCTCAGGCTGGTCTTGAACTCCTGACCTCGAGCGATCCTCCCGCCTCGGCCTCCCAGAGTGCTAGGATTACAGGCGTGAGCCACCACGCCCGGCCTAGAAATGGCATTCTTTAACTGAAAAATCCAAGAATCTGAATGTTCAACATATCACTGTTAGTGTACTGGGAGGCATGAAATGTTACGATTCTGACTCTCCTTCTAAGGATGGTGCGGGAGAGAGCTGGGAGCCACTGTAAATGCAAGGATGCACATGTTTATCCCGGCCTGGAGAGCAGGGCTGGGTGGAGTCGGGATGGCCGTGCTGGGGAGAGGAACATGCTACCCATGCTCCCCCTGCCCATGGCCTGCTATATTAATTCAGGATGTGGTCACCCCTGTCCCAGAAACTTCTCTTAGTCTTGTTCCCGTTACTCAGTGCATCCCTCCATCAGTCCCCATTTTCCCATCCTTCCAGCAGAGCCCAAGCCTTATTTCCAATACGCTTTCCTCAGCTATTCCTCTTTGAACTGATTTTACCTTCTGGGAACCCGAGCTCACCAATAATTGATACCATGTATTATACTGCATCTCTTCCTTAGACCAATGCTAAACAAGTCCTCTCTAGTCTTGTTTTCATCCTGACCATAAGTTCCTTCAATTCATTTGCTGCATTTATCGTGTCTGCCTCACACAGAGATGGGTAAACCATGCCTGACTGAAGGGCTTCATCTAGTGGGAGCCAGAAATGTCCCTTGAGAATTTCAATCCCACGTGATAGGTGACTAAAGGGTCCAGGGAGAACATGACTGTTATAAGGAATCAGGTGAGGGACAGGAGGGGGTCTTTCCATACCTTTTTTGGTGTGTGTGTTGGGGGCGCAGTTTGGAAGGGTGACTAAGGGCCTACAAAAGATTTCAGGGGAGAAAAAAGTCTCTCAACTTTTTTATCTGTTCAGCAATTAAAAAAAAAAGAGTAGGGAAAGGAAAAATCAAATAACAATTGACGTGACTTCTCAGGTTTTATCTGGAGGACACACTTTGCTGGTTTCTTTGAAACTAGATGGTATATAAAGGGTTATCTTTAAAAATCAGGTTATCACAATTTTAGATTTAAATTATAAGAAGAAAATTAAATTCGGGACCTATAAGCACCTTCTGAAAGGAGTTAAAATATTCCTGAACCTCCAGGAAAAAAGTCCAGCAGAAATTTAAGTCAAATAAATTTTAAGTTGATTAAGCACCATAGATTTTGAACAGCTCATAAACTCTCACTGACTTGAGCTATGAATACCACTGGACCCCAGAGATGGTACGAGGACCTCACATCCACATACCATATGGACATCCCAACAGAATGTTAACCTTACTATTCTGAATATCAGTATCCTAACTGAATCCTAACACTGACCTTATGGTACAGACAAAGGCCTCCTAAGAGGCTACTCACTCTGTTAGCTCAGATATTGGCGTTATCTCAGGTATATTAACGAAAACAAGAGTCTTGCTTGCATAAGAAGAACTTCAAATTCAGAATGCAATAACATCCTCTGGTTTTAGAGTACAGTTAGAGTTCAATACTTCCACACCCATCGTCACAGGTTGTTTCTAACATCATCACATGAGGTAGCTGAGGCAGGCCTCTTATCTTCATCCAAGAATTAAAGAGGATGCTGACCCTTCGGGGGCATGGTCTCTTGGTTAGAGAGCAAATGTTAGCTCCACTTCCAGGTAATTGTTTGCGATTCTACCATGCCAGACCTACTTTTTAGATTTTTCTGAACCAGTCATGTTGAAAGGAAATTATATAAGAAGTGGTATTAATTTTTGGTTACACAAAAATGAAAAAAATGCAAAGAAGAGAGATAATGACACCTAAGAAATTTAATAAGTAAATTTGGACTCAAACTATCTCATTTCTAAGAATTTTTCATTGTAACTCCTTTTTTTTAGGCTAGCAAATTTAAAAGTAAATTATATAAAGGATCCCAAGGGACAGTGTATCACAAAGATTTTGCTTTCTTCTTGTCAGGGGTTCCTACAGAGAAGGGGTGTGGCATTCTCATCAACCATAACAAACAAGAAACAGTCTCGTTAGAAGATCCTGTCTAGGCCACCCAGTTCTATAGGCGCTAAGCAATTGTAGTTTTAAAACAAACCAACTCTCTAAAACTTTCATTAATAAATCTCTGCTACTTTTTCACAGTTAAGAAGAATGCAGCCTACATTGATTTATAACATGACTTAAAATATTAAATCAAAGTTTTGTGTGTGATTTAACCTGGGTAACACTGCCCAGCTATAACTTCAAAAAACTTTTAAAAAATTAAAAAAAAAAAAAAAGAGTAACATGTGGGTCAAAGGTCTACTTCACAGAGAACAAGGACTCACATTAAAAACCCGAATCCCAGCCAACATAAGAATGCTGGAACCTGCTGGGGCCTGTCTGTACTTCCCATGTTTTAGAGCATTTTCTAGCACTTACTCGGCAAGCAGGATGCTGTTTGTCCCTCGTGTATTTTCACAGAAGTCCATTTGCTTTCCTTCCCTGGCCTCTTTGCCATGGGCTATGTCCATCATCAAGCTCGATCTATGTGGCAGAAGTTAGCGCAAGTCCCTGGGGAAAAGCCTCCGCAGGCCAGATGGGCTATTTAAAGGCAGGGTTTTTCCCTTCTTTAGAAGTTAGATTTTAAAAGACCAGGTTTTCCTTTTTATCCTAGGTATAGTTTTTACTTCCAAAGAGAATTTTTAACTTAAGTAATAATGTTGGCAAAGCCTTTAAGGCTTACCTTTGTTGGTATATTTTAACCAAAAACAACTCATTTAGATAATAAAATTGATATTGGTCACTAATTATTGCTATACCTGGATTTCAAGAGATTTCTATCCAATTTTTAACACTTGAAATGACACAAGATACAACAAGAACTGAAACAAAAATATTATTTTCAAAAAACCAACTTAAACAAAAAAGAAAAAAAAATTCTAGAATATAAAAAAAGCCAAGAACTAAAAAATAAATGAGTAGAGTGGCAAAACAATTAAGGGGAGATTCTGAACATTAGTGCAAGCTGCAATAGCTATTCTCCAACTCTAACTCTGTATGTCATTTCATGCCAGAAAGTGCAAATTTCAAATGTTTTATTATAGATTATTTTAAAAAAGCTTAGCATATATTTTTCTAAAACTGTATCTTCTGGAGTCATTCCTTTTGAACGATACCATTTCTATAGATAACGAAAACCTTTAAAAGTGCAGCAGTACATTTTGCTAAGCAATTTTACAGTTCTAAATGACTAATAATCTGAAATAATTCAGGCACATTTTGAAAAGCTATAGAAAAGCAGATCAAAGGAAACAAGGGTGATGTTATTAGACCGTTCCCACTTCATAATGAGCCATGGGTATGGGAGGCATGATGGGGAGGGAGCCGTGTTCCTTCCATACACCCTTTAACAAATCTCTACCCTCCAGTCATTGTCTCTCCTCACTAGTTTGAACCCCAATCTCTTTAGCAGAACAAACAACATTATATCCAAAGAGGGAGAGAGAATTTGTGTTATTTTCTTCTCTAAGTGAGAGCAATAAAGCCTAAAGGAAAATAAACAAAGCAGAGTTTCCCGGGCCCTCTGGCTTTAGTCCATGTGCATCTGTGTAGGCTCCCATCTATCACGGCAAATCCTGACACCTTCCCTAGCGCAGAATGGCAGGAATGTCCCATATTGTCATTGCTATTTGGGCAATAAAACACTCAAAGGCATCTATACCATCACCGTGATGATTCTGTGGCCTCCAAGCAGCTCTGCTAGCATGAACACAAGGGAAGATTGCCTTAAACACGTTATGACAACAAATTAACTGAAATTTTTATTATGCTAAATTTGAAATTCACGTCACCAAATGAAGAGAACTAGCGACCTTTATGAATCTTAATTTCTAACTTCCATTGTGACCATAGACCTCTCTAACTTCTAACAAGCATTTGCGTATTTTAGATATAATGTTAAATACTGAAGATAAAAACAAGAATAAAGATGGTCACTACCTTCAACAATCTAGAATCAACAGAACTAAGCTATGATGGAAGGCTGGTTTTCCTCAAAGTTGAGGCTTAACCAGTTAAGTGACACAACTAACTTTTAATTGTGTGTGTGTGAAAATCTTTTGCAAGTGAAATATACAGGTCTTTACCTCAAACAGATTGCTAAACAAAATTTCATTTTCTTCATATGATTTGGCCCCACCAACATGAACATAGTTTATTGGTTTTGCGTTAGGTGGAACTGTCAGTCTGTATTGTATGCGGAGTTAAATGGATGGCGACACCAGCCTGCAGTAGGGAAACTGCGGCCTTCTGATTTCAAGATTGTCCTTTTTTAAGCATAAAAGGAGGGAAGAAAAGCTTCATTTTTCTCTGCTGCACCTCTTTTAATAAAAGGATTTGTTCTGTAAAATTTGGATTCAGTCCAAAGGCTGCACTTAAGGACCTCAGAAGGCCATAGATTTCCCATCCCTGCACCGGCTGCATTTAAAATAATAACTAAAAGCTTGATTTTCAAGTTAGTTGTCCCTTTTACATAAAATGAGAATAAGAGTTATTTTATGATACACTGGGCAGATATTCTATGAAAGTCGGTAAGAAAATTAGGGGCTGAAGCAGCTTCTCCCAAAGGGTATTCTTACCTCTCAGGCAAGCGCATGCGCACACACACAAACTCACACCCAACACCCCGCTTCTCTCTCGCAGTTAGTGCCCTTAGATTGGTGAGCAGCACTAAAAACACGTTTTCTGCACAACTGACCCCGGGGTCTCCAGGCGCCCTCTGTCCATCCACACCCACCCATTCAGCTAACTCATTTGCATCAAGTTTGTCAATGGTGTGTGAAGAAAAACCTCCTCAGACCATTCCAACACTTCTTCCAAAAACACTAAGGCTAACACTGGGGGACAGGAAAATGGCAAAAACGAATGAGCAAGGATTTCACTTCCTTAGGGTGAACTCTACAGCTGTGTACGAATAAGAACATTTTGTCTTTCTCAGTTGAACTGAGTTTCTAATCCTTCACTGGATGTACAAATGAAGTAATTAAAGCAGAAACAGAATTTTCCAGTGATCTTGCAGCAAAGGTGAAAGCAATCAATCAGATTTCCCAATCACCAAGGTTTTATTCCATGAAATTTTAGTATTAGTGCAGGCAAAACAAAAATCAGATCCTTGTTTGGCTTAAGAAAATGGCATGTGTCAAATTCACAGAAGCCTGACTGGCATGACAGAAGCACTGGACGTTGGAGCCGGAAGGGTCCAGAAGGATCACCTGAACCAAACAAGGACACCAAGTAAGTATGGCCCAGTTTACAAGGCTTAACAGTACAAAAATGGCCATAAATTGCCAAATCTGCTCTTTAAGGGCCGTGAAAGTGTTTAAGCACAGACAGTGCTCAGAAATGAGTTTTCTAAAAATTGTTTCTAGAGCTTCATGAGCTGGTGTTTGGCTAGTTATATAACTAGTTGTGTAATGCGATCTCTTGGTTTTAACGGTCACATCCACTTTTCAGAAAATTTAAACACTACAGGCAACCACATTTTGGTTTTTTGTAGTTTTCTCTGAGAGCCACTCCTGTAGGTATCATAATTTAAGTGTACGTATAATACAACAGGGTCAGACAGTTCTAAACCATTCATTATGTGTTGATTTTGAGTAGCCATCCTTGAGTAACCATTGATATTATACAAACTAAATAAATTGCTAATTTTTTGTGTTCTTCAGCATTTTCAGGTTCTTATCCTTTAAAGTCACTGCTCAGGGTTATTGTGAAAATTAAATGAGATGTCACATAGGAAATAACGAGATAAGTCCCTGGCATATAAACAGTGCTCAATAAATGTCAGCTGTTGCTTTATATTGTTGGATGGGCACTAGAATTTTCCATCTCTACACAAGCATAGCTTGCTTGGCACATTCCCATTGTCTTCCCTAATCTTCTGAACTCAACAATTTGATGTTTGAATGGCTGTTGTCGCCTCTTTCTCCATCCATTCTTTTTGAACTCAAAGTAGAGGCGGTGACTGCAGGGACGCTTGGGCAAGGCACTTGGTTGATGTCTCTTTCTTTCCCAGCCACTGCAGAGCTGAGTTTGGTTCTTTGTCGCTGGCTCTTCTGTGGATCCCACCGCTCCCACTTTCCAACACCCCATCATCTGCTGCCAATGCAGCTTTTTCTCTCTTCTGATTTCCTTCTTCATGCTCTTGGCTGCTTTTTCTTGTTTCTCCCGCTCTTTTTTTTTGGTATCATGTACAAAAAGCCTGACCTTTGTTGGTAGTAATTTTCTTTCCATGCCAGCACATTAATTCCATTTGGCTCTTTTTATTGCTACGCTTATTTGGTCACTGGGTTCTTGGAGTTCTCTTTGATGGTAAAAGATTTAAAATTTATATTTTTAAATATGTATTTTTATTCTATTATTCATATTAAATTTTGTATTTAATATATATATTCATATTCCTCCCTTGGGAAATGGAAGAGAGGGAGCTTTTAAGTAATGCCTCCTAATCTGGAACTATTCCAGAAAGCTGGACTGTAATAATAATAATTAAAACAATAGTAACTGCATCATCACCACAATGGGAACAGTAAAAATGAAAACCGCCATTTGAGTTCTTACTATATACCACATGTAGGTCAGAGTGATTTACACATATAATCTCAATTAAATCTCACAATACTATTGTGGGAGTAGACATCATCCCATATTCCAGATGAGGAAAGAGAGATGTGAAGAAGTCAAGTTCCTGCTGAAGGCCCACAGACAACAACGGCAGAACCACAGATGGAAAGTCTGACCCCAGAACCTATACTGTTAACCAGGGTGAAAGATTTCACTGTATCTTTAGTCCAGTCCTTGTATGTCTGATAGAACCAAAGAAGTGATCATCATAAATTTTCTTTAAATTACTCAGCATGACACCTAGAGGAGGCATACACAACACATTTAAGTTTGAGTTACATGAGCTACTAGAATATTTCTTCTATTATTATGAAATTCAGCTAAATCTCTGAATAACTAATCATCATACCTTATATTTTAAAGAAATATAAAAGCTCTTCCTGGAAAAAAGCTAGGAAAAATATCCCCAGATCACTAAAATAAATATAATCTCATGCAGGATTCTAAGAAGTTTTAATAGCTATAAAATGAAATTGATATAAGCAAAAATCACCATTATTCATTAAGGATTAATAGAATTCAGAGAATGTTGAAAATAATTTTAGACATTATAAACATTACTATGTTAAAAAAAATATTGAAAAGACACTCAAAGGTCAATAGACTCCCACAACTAGGCACACAATTGAATAATGGTGAGGCAGTTTTCATACTGCATTTCATGTTTAAGAAATACATACTAATCAGAATTTAATTATGTACCCAAATCTGGCCATATATAGCAAATTATATATGATTATCCATCATCATATTGGAAAGTTAAGTTTCCAGTTAATAGCATATTATCATTTGACTCGATATGTGGAAATAATATTACAGGGTGAATATCCCTTAACTGAAATGCTAGAAACCAGAAGTGTATTAAATTTTGGACTTTTTTCAAATTTTGGAATATTTGTATCATATTCTGGGTGAGTATTCCTAATCCAAAAATTTGAAATCCTGAATGCTCCAATGAGCATTTCCTTTGACCATCATGTCAGCACTCAAAAACTTTCAGAAATTTTGGAGCTTTTCAGATATCAGATTTTTGGATTAGGGATGCTCAACCTGTATATCCAATAATCTAAAATTGAGCCAAATACCATTATAGAAATACCCATATAACATCATACCTCAAAGGAAATGGGTTCTTAAATCCCACTGGAAAGGCCATTCAACTAGGGGATGTACAAAAACATGCAAAGAGTTTTAATGCAAGATCTAGTAAGACCAGACACAACAAAACCTATGGGTAGAAAAGCAATGCCTTATCTAGTGCCACACATGTTACAACTGCTTTTCAAAAATAAAGAGTTTTCAATTTTCTCCAAATTAATTTCCTTTTCTCCTTCATTTACCCTGTTCTTTATTCTAGCCCCATGCTGTACTCTGATAGCTGGCTAGTCCTTTTACAAAGTGTTTGTTGCATAGATCTCTATCAGGGAGAAGAGCAAGAGGTAAAAGTAACTCTCAAGTACGATATTTCTCCAACTATTTGAGGCTCAGGACCAGTTTTTTCTCCTAATCCTTCACAGACTAACAATTGAGCAAAATACAATAGTATTTCTTTAAAAATAAAATAAAAAAGAGTCCAAAGTCTCTTTTTAAAAAATTATTAGATTTAACAATCATAAAATTTACTATCGATCGACTATGGAAGTTCCCAAATGCTCTCAATTTCTATACTTAGCTTACAGTAGACTGGTAACTGTGAGGGCACACGCGGGTGCAGGCCCAGGTACCACAAACCTGCAGCTCTGCTCCAGGGAGGGCACTTCATCTGCCACCTTCTCACCTTTAGGATCCTCTTTTCTCCTCAAGGAGACCTGGATGCCTGGTGAACAATGGGACCCAACATGGCGTCTGTTTATTTCCCTCAAAGCTCCC
The DNA here is from genome assembly GCA_028533085.1 of Varecia variegata. NCBI lineage: Eukaryota > Metazoa > Chordata > Mammalia > Primates > Lemuridae > Varecia > Varecia variegata. The sequence goes on along the minus strand of CM052438.1, from coordinate 72,894,438 downwards.
GGAGGAATCTGCAATTGTGTAATTTATTTGGTTGCTTGTCTACCGTCTCTCTCCTTGACAAGCACGAAAGCTCTATGAGTAAAACACAGCTAGTCTGCCTTATGATCTATTTCATTACTACAGCCTAGGACTGTTACATTCATTAATGAAGTCTTTCCACCACTTTTTGTTCTTTTTATCCCTTTACTCAATTGATATTCAGCATGTGTAGAAACAGTGCTTTTCCAAGGCAGCTTAAAAGTTTTGGAATGAGGCACATAAGTAGTATCCTTCTAGCAATAAATTCTATATATTATAAGAGTAACCACTAAATATATCAAACTTTGTAATTCAGGCCTTTTTGAACCCAAGACAAAATCAAATATAAAAAGATTAATGGATCTTGTCCCATGAAATCTAGTTTGCTGTACAGGAGGAAAAAAAAAAACGCTTAAAAATGATAAACTGAAAATATATTTATGAAACACTGTAAAAGGTTAAAATCTTTAATAAGACAAAAGCAAACATCACCATTGAAAAGAAGAAAAATTACTTTCTCAGTTTTTAAAAAATGTGTGAAAACAGTAAGATATTATCCAATGTGTGCACCCTAATACACAGCACTTCCTTGTGTAAATGTATAAGAAATCCTTAAAAGAGTATAAACAGTTTACTTAGAAATCCTACACTTAAACTTATCCAAAGGAAATAATTAAAGATGTAGAGATAAGATATGGACCTAGATGTCCAATAATAGAGAGTTAAATAAGATACATGGATATCATGCAGCCATTAAAATGATGCTGTAGAGCAGAACCTATTGATGTGAAAAGATGTTTACAGTATACTTGTTGCCGAAAATAGCAGTTTTCAATACTATATCATACAATATGGTTCCATATCGAATATCTAGAAGAATAGATGTCAAAATTATAATAATAAATGTATGAGATACAGGATTCTAATTATTTTTGCTTCTTTGTACATTCTAATTTATCTACAATAAACAAACATTAATATAATGAAGAATAAGACAAAAGATATATAAAAAAGAACCCCCTTCAATCAAAAAGTGGTAACCAGGGATTTAATTCATCTATGGCTTGGCATGTATTTGGAGGCTGAATATGATTTGTTCAACTGATTTACAGTAAAAACAAGATATTGGCAGAATGTTTAAATTATGTGGAAACTATTCTCAAGTACAGATGCATTTGCATGGTATAAAATATGCAAATTATAAGTAATGTCTATGTATTCTTGAAAATAGCTCTGACAATATAAACTTTCAGCTGTCATTCCATTTGACTCGCACTTACATTATGTTTCACCTACAGTTTCACAAACAGAACCCAGGGACAGATTCTTGGAACATTACCTTGAAGATTCATTGGGTGGCTGTAAATCTGATTTACTGGTCTTTGGCAGATCATTTTGTCAACACATATCACATACTTTAGTTCTAGACCTATAATTGCCACCCTCCAACCTCTACCCCATAATAAAAATAAAGAAAACAGCCCTTTTAGAAAACTTAGTTTGTAAAACCAAGTGCTGGAGTTTTTTAGCGTATACCACATTACAACCTCTTACATGACTGACTTTTGATTTTTTCATTCCTTTTTTGATTGACAGAAGATGACAAAGGAAGGAACAGCTTCACAAAAAGTTTTACAGCTTTTTGAAAAGAATCTTATAGATCAGTTTAACCTCTTGATGTTATAAACATGTAAATTTAGGCCCAGAGAGTAGGTTAAGTGAAGAGCTGAACTAAAAGCAGGTGTCCTGCCTCTAAGCTCAGTCCACTTGCCATTGTCACTGACTACTTATACGAAATACCAGATTCTACTTTAGAAATTAACTATCAGCCTATAGGTTTAAGGAAAACAGCAATGTCAATATGTATACAGACCTTGCATCTGGTAGCTGTATGGTGCCTGTCCAGGTTGAGGGGTACCAAAGCTTGTGCCATAGCTGAGAAATCCTGTCTGTCCAGGTGACTGAGACTGTGACAATCCACCTTCGGTCTTGATGCCTGCCCACAATGCACCTAAATCAGTTAATGATAGCTTATCTATCTGTTCATTTTCAAAAGCTGGTAAATATACAAAACACACACTTCCACAACTGTTTAGTCACAAATGCTTCCCAATCTTATCTCAGTGACAAACAGTATACATGCTTATAATTGAAATATCACAAAGTATAACCTCAATTTTTAAAAAAATCCAGGATTATCACAGATTTGAATGCCTATTCACACTATTCTTTCTTGTTCTGCACTCAACTTCCTATAGAATATAACTCCAGTGATATCATTTCTGTACTTCATTTTGTTGTTTTACAAGAATTGAAGATCATCTCCTTCATAGTTAAGAAACAGCCATAACTGAACTTAGCTAAATTATTCCAAAGTTGTTACATTAACTACTATCAAAATAAATTTTTTTCTCTAAAAAATGATTAGAACCTCTAGCCTCACAGTGGTTTTTCCCCCTTCCTCTATCACAAAGCTGATTTTAGTACACAACTCATTTTGACATCAGAGGAAGGTACATTGGGCACAAAATTAAGCAACATGCAGCAAAGCCTTCTCCTTAACATCTAGGTCCTCTCAGAAAGTAAGGACAACGGAAGTGGAATACTAAAGAACTAAATCCTGTAAAACAGCATAGGGATTTATAAACAAGTGAACTTGACAAACAGTTCCTCTTTTGCCCTTTTAGTTTCAAATATTCAAATGTAATTGTTTTAAATGTAGTCTAAAGTACCTTTGTTTTTATCTTAAGGCAGCATGAAAAAATAATGTATCTGTGGCCCCCAAATACTTCCCAAAGCACCAGGCTGACATTGTAATTCCAGGACTTGGGTTTGGCAGCGCTGAGGTATACAGCTCAGCTCCAGATCATAATTAAAGACAGTCGTAAAAGTGAACAACTGTCCTTAATTCCCACACAGGGACGAGAAAAATTTCTGCCAAGGGAATTCACATTTTTGAATAATTTTGCTTTGCGCTTAAGACAAATGGTATCTTTAGAATCTAGAATACACAGTAGTCTTACTGTTTATTTCCATTTTAGGGGAATTTCATCAGTAGAATGAAGTTAGGTAATTGTTCTAAGGCAGTGGAAGAATCTGACTCTTGGCTGAGGAGCCTACTCTAATTCCTGGAGTATCTCTAAATAACTTCATAATGACCTTAACATTTAAGTTTTAACACAACCTTAACATTTTTAAAAAATGCGATTTTCCCTGTATAGGCAATCCTCAATCAATGAATAATCCGTACACATAAAGGGACTCTGGAAACACCCCTCCCCAAGACAGGTGGCTTGATGGCTCTAGAAACTCCTTTTCTTTTCATGTTGTCACCACTAGGGATTTTCCCCTCCTTTCTCCATTTGAGGCTATTCTCATCTATTTCCAGCCGTCAGCAGTACCACCTCTCTTGTTTTTAGCCTGAAGGTTCAGGATGGGGATGGCTGTGATACGAACATGTAAGGAAAAGCAGGAAGAGGCAGAAACTCCCACAGCCGTGCCTCTCTCCATGACTCCTACCTGTAAGATGGCAAAGTCATTTCACTGGTAGACTCCAAGCAGTTCCAGTGAAGAATAGGATGAATTGTTTTTCCCCATTACTCTACTATTCTCACTGCAAAAAGATATTCCTATCTTTTCTTACAGAGTCTAAGTAAAACATCAAGGGCACAAGTCCTTGGGGAAAGCTTTTTAAGACCATCTGGACCTTGATTATCAGCAGTGACAACCCTAACTACGTATTCCTCCTTCATGAACAAGCAGAGGGGGAGAAGGTTACCATAGTTTTCAATGCATTGGCCCAAGGAAAATAGAACCTCTGGTCACAAGCACTCGTGGCATCTCCTTGTACTCAAGGCCCAAAAAGAGAAGAAAGAGGGTGATCAGGAAAATGCTAAGGACTGAAAATTATTCCCATGGGATTTATATCCATGCAAAGCTCTAGAATCTAAGCCCTTTCACACTGAGCCATATTCTCACCATCTCCCTGATCCCCACCTATCACTCTCAAATCCCCACCCTCATTCGGCTGCTCCTGATTCTATTCTCAAGACCCTCTGCTCATCTCACTCTACTGGAACGGCTATTTCAGACAACGAGGACATTCATTAATGCTTTAGAACTGGAAGAGTCCCTAACAGCCCAGATATTGGCAAAGGGAGCTGCCCAGGCCCTATGACTGAACAAGGGAGGGGGAGGCACACGGGGAGAAAGAAGAAAGGTGGGGGGCTGGGAGCCAAGGCAGTGACGGGAATGGCGACTTCCCACGGTAGCATTGGTAGGTCGACAGTACTCTGGAATCCTGTGTACTGGAAAATACTTTTACACTTGAAATAACCATCTTACACATAAATTTTGAGAATATAAATTGGAAACTGCCTTGACTCCTATTAGATAGAATGGAAGCTGCACAATGCAAATCATAGATTCTTTTTTCTCTTTTAGCCCAAGAATAGTTTGAAAGTAAATTACAGATAGATTTGACCCATATCTAATATTATCATGAGAAACTTTCTGAATAAAAATTATGGAAATGAAATACAATTCCAGAAATTCCATTTTAAGGCTGTTTCTAAAGTCTACTTTAAAAAACATCTAACTAGATAACATTCAGTTCTGACAGGTTTGAAATAAAGCTATAAAGGCTGAAGTTATATATACTTTAGACTTTTATTTCTATATATTTTATAAGAAATTCATAAATGGTCAATTTTGTTTGAGGTAAAGACAGAATTAAGAGGAATAAGGTAATTTATCTAATTATTAGTGAAATGCTTAAAGAACATCAGTAATTCTTTCACCATATTGCAGAAAAGAGTACTACAAAACAGTATCAGCAGAAGCACAATTAGAATATTGGTAACAAAAAATATAATTCTGTGCAACAAGTACAAAATTACTTATTCTACTAGTTCTTTCCTCCAAGTGTCCACATACTTTTTCTTGATCACTACTTTTATTTTTTTCTTAATAAAATGCCAATTCATATATTTTTATTCAGTTCAATTTGTTTAAAATTGCAATTGCAATTCAATTGAAGAAAAGGTATTTTGAAATTCTAAGGCTTTTTTAAAAATTAAACTTTGGGATTTTGTTGGATTTATTTTTAATTTACAGGTATTGACCCTGTAACAATTGAGTTAAATTACACCAAGATAAAAATAATCTCCAGGTGGGGAGGAACAAATAGCGACGTGAGCTTTAAATGTTTCCCGATTTGCCTCTTCAAAGTGCAGTCCGGGCGGTGATACATAGATCACTTTTCCTAATGGTTGATAATGCTGAAATTTGAGAAGACTCCCACCCTCAAGTTTAGAGTGAGAGTTTGTTGAATTCCACTTGCACTTCCCTAATCACAGCTGTACATCTGATAAATAGGAAATGAATCTTTACCCCAAAAGACTTCATTCACAGAATTTTTATCGCAAATATGCACAAAAATATTTTGGATTCCAGAGCCGAGTGCTCAGATGGCAAACTCAGAGGTGAGATATACACGGAGAAAAATGAGAGCCAGAGGGCACACGAAACACGTAATCTGTTTGCCACCTCTGACCTCAAGGTAAGGAGCCACCAGTTCTTACAATGCTCTTTAGAAATCATCATAGTAAGAATGTAGACATGAAAGGTGACAACACTTTCTAAAGTGGCCCCCAGATTGACAGTCTTTCAGTACCACTCAAAAACACACATATGCCCACTAGATAACGTGGCGGCTACAGTGGCAGGTTACTCACCATAGGAGGAAATTCCATACGGCTGTCCCGGCTGTGGGTATGTGGCGTAGGCTGTAGCTTGTTGCATTCCTGTGGTGAACTGTGTTTGCCCATATGCAGCCATAGTTTGTGAGGAAGGAGTAGGGAGAATATGTGGGTATGGTCTGCTATTTGTCAGAAATGACAGAAAATAGAAAGCCCATGCATTAGATGGAAACATGCAAGGTAACCGATTAACAACCACATCACAAATTCCAGTTAAAGACTGTATCTTAAAGTAAAACTTTCAAATATAATAGACAAAGCACCGAAAGACTTCAGTGTCTCTACTACATGATGCTCAACATCAATTGGGTAAATATATTTACGTCTCTATGAAACACACTCTCATTTAAATTAAGATGGAACATGTGGGCACAGACATGACTTGAAATAAGGTAAAAGTCTACTCAGAAAAGTTATTGATTGATTAAGAGAAAATACATCTTACTTGGAAGGATAAATCTGTGGTGGAGAGAACTGGTGAGTTGGTCTTGGGCTGAAACTACTGCTCCCAATTGCTGAAACAAACAAACAAACAATGCACAATAATCCAAGCATAATACAAAATATGTAGAAAGCATTGATGATGTATTTTGAACTATGGTTTGGCCATATGAAATTTTGGGTATTTGTCCTCCATGACCTACAGAAATGGCAATTTCACATGGTTTGACCTAATAGAAAATTAAACTACAAAAAGGAACTGATAGGAACTGATTAAGTGGCTCTAATTTTAAACGAACTCTTACAAAACACAGTCGCAGTCTTGTTAAATACCTGTCAGCATGCTGTAATGGCGTTTACAGTGGCAATGCTTTAAGAAGACAAGGCGTCCCGGCTACTGTTTGGAAAGTCATGCTGAAAGGGAGCTATGAAGTTGAACTGCGGGGCTGGGCAGGACCAAAGGTCATCTGGTCCATTGTCTGTGCTCAACAGGGACACACAAACCCAAGGCTGTATTACCAAGAAACGTGGTCTAATCTTCTCTCAGGTGAGGAGAAATAGGATAGATCCTCATTTGCCTGCACTGATTTAGCAACGTTTTGTATAACAGTAAAAATGCATTCCTATAACTATCTTAAACATCTCAAGTTGCAAGCTAAGCCTGTTTTTTCTTGTGCTGATCTGGGTGTTCCTTTGCCTTTTAGTTATATGCATTCAACTTTAATGTTCAAGTAAAAAAACCTTTTTTTGCTTTTTTTTTTTTTTGAAAGAGGTATTTAAGCATTCAAGCAGAACTTAATTTCTTTGTAATCACATTTACTTGATTCAATATGTTTCAGAAACACACTAAACTTCTGTCGAATGTACTTTCACTCTCACTCTGAACCAAAGAAGCAAAAATCCATGTTAACTCAACTAAGGCTGTAAAATAGTTCTCAATTTCTTCTGTGTAAATAAGGACGCTCTATTTACATATATGTACGTGTATATAAATATCTAGACATATTTATATTTCTGTGTAAATTTGTACCTATATATGTAAATTTTTCTCTCCAACTCCCTAATCTCTACCTGGCTAAGATGCATATTCTTTGGGTACAATTATTATTAGCTATAAGAAGTTTATTTTCTTCTTCCACTAATAATCACTGTCTTCAGTGATTAATATTTATTAATAGTATTCCACATTACAAACCCATTCAGAAGGTTCCATGCAGTCAAAGTTTTATGTATTTTTCACATTGTCACATCAGTATATCTATGTTTCTCAAATTTATTTTACAGCCCATGTTTGGGAGAACAGTGGTAAATTGGACTACAATCTCCAAATCTATGAATAATCCTTTCCTTGTGAAACAAACGAGGCCTAACACCCAGTGACAACAGAACAGATCTGGATTAGTACTACTCTTGCAAGCTCCCAGACTGCAACCATCTGGCCGCCCGCTCGGCACAGATGGACGCGGACTGCAGAGATGGCAGGCCGACGCAGCTGGTGGGCACTGTCTTTTGGCACTTACTGAGTCACTACTCTGTTCCAGGTGCTGCGCTAGATGCTGCAAATGCAAACATGCAAAGACAGGTTCTGTCTGCTACACGTGGGAATGCTGACACACAAAAGAGCTGTGGGACAATTTGTTAAATACGGCAATTTATAGAGAGGAGGGATTAGTGAGAGAACATTGGAACTATAAAGGCTACCATTTGGCTGGGTCATCTGCAGCTACAACCTCTTTCTTCTATTCTCCTCTCTAATTCCTGAAAAGAGGCCCAGGGTAAGGTGGACTTATCTAGCAGAGCTGCTGGAGGAGTAATATGATTAAAAATAATTGTTTAAAAACCAAACAACAAAAAAATACAATGCCACCTGATGGCAGAAGCCACAGAGACCCTTTTATCCTTTTCTGGCTCTCTCTGTTTTTCAAATTGTGGGTCATGACCCATGAAAAGTTCATAAACCCAACTTAATAGGTTGCACCCAGTAATTGTTTTTTTTGGCAAACAACAGAATAGAAGATATCAGGGATATTACACAGGGTAGGTATATTCTGTGGAGCTTTGATTTAGATTATATGCACAGTATGCATCTACATGAAGAACGATTGGGAGGCTGCAGAGTGTGGTAATTAAATATAGGTTCTGGAATCAGAATTTAATTTCAGCTCAGATTCAAATCCCAATTCTTCTATGTGGTCTTAGTCAATTTATTCCCTCTCAGCTTTAATACGTTCTCCTGTAAAATGATAGCAGTAATGCTACCTAGGTACTTCATAGGATTGTTGTGAAGACTAAATGAGATAATGGACATAAAGTGAGTAACACCACATTGTATGTGTGATAAATGTTTATTTTCTCAGATTACCAGATTCCCACTATATTTACCCCCAAACTTGCCCTTCCTATATTTTCCTCCAGTTTCATGTATTTTTAAAAATTTTTAATTATAGGTGCATAATAGTTGCATATTTTTATAGGGTACCTGTGATGTTTTGATACAAGCATACAATGTGAATTAACCAAATTGTGGTAATCAGGGTCTCCATCACCTCAGGCATCTGTCACTTGTGTTAGGAACATTCCAGTTTCACTCTTTTAGTTATTTTAAAGTATACCCTAACTTGTTATTGATTGTAGTCACTTTGTTGTGGTATCAAATATGCCCTTCCTTTTGTACTTTCAATTCTGTTCAACAGACAGCATCAGCATCTGTCCAGCAACATGTTTAAAGGTGGGATTCTCTGCCCTCATTTTACACAGGAGGGACCAGGGATGAAGAGAAGTAACACATCCAAGCAAATACATGGGGAGCTTGGTATTAGAGGCCAAGTCGCCCTAACTTCTTCCACCAAAACATACTATCTCCTGACGCCCTAGCTAGAAACTAGAAACCTCAACATCATCTCATTTTTTCGATTCCATGAGTCTCAAGTCATTCACCCACCCCAAGTCCAGAAATTGCCTACTGATCTGTCCTGTGTGCGCCATCCCTACTCTACGGATTCCAGCCCCGGTTCAGGTCCTCATTATGTCTCCTCTAGATCAGTGTAACAGCCTACAGCTACTGTCCCTGTGTCCCACTTGGGGACAGCTGCCCTTTGCCCTTCGGCTCTCACTACTGCCACCACAGTGATCTTTCTTAAATGGAAACCTCTTCACATCCACCCTCCAGCTTACAACCTTTTGACTGCTCACATTATCCCTGCGATAAACTCCAAATTTCTTGGCAAAGTATGCAAAGAAATTCAAGCTTCAACTCCCTCCTGGGATTAGTATTATCTAGCCTCCCTGGACTTCAGGACTGCTTGTCCGTGTCGTGCATTTTTATAGCTGTTTTGGTTGTTCACACTAGACTCTTCTGTCTCAAAATGCTCTTCTTTCCTCTGCCTGATAAACACTCGCTCCATCCTGGGGACTAACACATCATTTTCTCTTTGGGATAATGTCTTCCTTCTTGGCACTTTCTTGGAATGTCACAAACATTGGCAACGTAGCACTCATCCCATCGAATTACCGCTAGTGTATGTAGTACACAGATGGCTACTTTCCTCTGCTAACCCTGAGCTTCTGGGACCATGGACTTCTTGCTCTCCTCTGTTTCTTCAGCACCTGACGGGGCCTGGCACGTGGTAAGTCATCAGTAAACAATATTTGTTTAAAAAGAATGTGAGATTCAGGTCTTAAGTACATTTTTTAAAACCACATGATTTGAACAATGGTTCAGTTATTTTAAGTTATTTATAAACAAACATACTTAACCTGATTCAGCTCTTTGGCAATGTAAATTGGGGTAAAGTGTATCCCTTATAAAATAAATGTGAAGAACCTACAATGCTGTCTTGCTGCTACTCATCTAATTATATACACTGAAAATTGTTGAATATCTCAAGTGCCATATATTAAGCCAGATCTTTTGGGCTTTCTCTTAAATCCAAACCCCTGCAAGCTCTATGCAGCCTACAGTCAAAAATCTCCTATCTTATACTTCAAGTATTTTTTTCCTAAATGGCCTAAAACATCTTTAACTTTCTTAAACAGTCATCTAGGAAGTCAGATTTAATTTTAATTTCATGGGACTAGAATAACCCCAAGCAAAGGGAATATCCTTTGGAATATCATCTATCAAGGTAAATAAAATGGTCTTTTTACCATTAGTAAACTCCAAAAGTACACATGCCACAGAGCCTTGGGAGCATGTGGACTACCAGTCCTTATCTGTTTTAGAACAGTTGTTTTCAGGTATTCCGTTCTTTTTTCCTAGTTCCAACATATAATTTAAAGAAGCTCCTCAAATCTTGTAGGAAGGGAGAGGAGAACCCAAAGTGAATAATAATCACTAGCTTGAGACTCCACTGGGAAGAAGGACAGAAACCTCAAAATCAGCATATCCTTAGTTCACTGCTCCTACAGGCTCCCATCCTCTCAAGGCAGCACCATTCAGCCAGACAAGCAGGTCAAAAGCTGGAAGTAAGTCTTGACTCTTCTCTTTTCCCCACTCCTCACCTTCCCTTTTGTCCTAAGTCCAGTCTGCTTTCCCTTCAACACACGCCCAAATCTCACAACTTCTCACTTCTCCTCTATCATTCTGCTCCAATCACTGACACTATGACAACTAGAGAAGGCACATTCTGGTTCTCCTGCTGCAGGGCATGTACCTGAACAGGGGTCCAGCTGCTAAGCTCTGGAATCTGCTTGTGCAAAATCAGAGAGGCCACATTTTAAAGAGTTTCCCTTGACTAATGACAGTGCATCAGGAACACTAAGGCAGCCTGTTCCTGGGAGGCCTTGGACTCCTCTGATGGCCTTGATGAAACGTCCTTAGGATGCAAGGAAGCCTCAGATGCTCCCACCTAACCTAACCTTCCCTCCTTCCCTCTGCCCTCCTTTCCCTTAACAAAATCCTGGCATGTTCAATCCTGCCCGGTGGCTCTTCCAGGAAGACATGAGCTAAGATAGTCATCTTTCTTCTAAGCCAGGCAAATGCTGGTCTCCCTGCTTCCATCTGTCCTCTCTCCTCTCTCCTCCCCATAAAGCACCTTCCATGCAACAGTGATCTCTTAAAAATATAAATCAGATCATGCCACAACCCCCTGACCCTCAACTCCAAGCCCTCCATTATCCTATCGCATCTAGCTTAACCCAAACTTATTCTCTCACTTCCCCAAGCTTTCGGCTTAGATGCTATCTCCTCAGAGCAGGTCCTCTAAGAGAGACCCCCGTCCTCTCCCCCACCACATTCTTTGATCAGCTTTCATTGTCCTCACAGCACTTTTCACTGCCTATTTACGTACACTGACACCTACCGCTTACCTCTGTTACCCGTCTCTCCCGCAAGAATGAAATCTCCAGGAGGGCAGGGACCTTGTCTACCTTTTCACTGCTGTATTCTCACTGCCTACAACACTGCTTGACATACAGTAGGTGCTCAATAACTAACTGTTGAAAGAATGAGTCAGACTCACAGCATTATGTCTGTTTATGAGCAATTAAAAAAAATAAAGAAACCACATTTGTCACATGTGATATTTTTTGTCCTCCAGAAGCATTCTTGTTTCTATTCTCAATTTTCAAATATTAATAGCACCAGACAACAACTCTGTATGATCACTATCATCAGCTGGTGTTTTATTTAACAACTTAATAACAAATTTAGGCTTTGTGGAAATGGCAGAAGCAGCAAAGACATTAAAAATACATTCTTTTCAATCTTTATTGTTCTTAAATTTTATTTTATTATTTATTTATTTATTTATTTATTTTGAGACAGAGTCTTGCTCTGTTGCCCGGGCTAGAGTACCATGGTATCATCCTAGCTCACAGCAACCTCAAACTCCTGGGCTCAATCGATCCTCCTGCCTCAGCCTCCCGAGTAGCTGGGACTATAGGCACATGCCACCATGCTTGGCTAATTTTTTCTATTTGTAGTAGAGATGGGGTCTCGCTGTTACTCAGGCTGGTCTCGAACTCCTGAGCTCAAGCGATCTTCCTGCCTTGGCCTCCCAGAGTGCTAGGATTACAGGCGTGAGCCACCATGCCCAGCCAGTTCTTAAATTTTAAATCATTAAAATATTGCTTCTCATTGGTAAACAATACATGAGCAAAACATCACAATATTTTGAAAGCATCATAACCAATCTTGTGATTTTCAATTCAGCCACATGCCTTGGAAAACCAACCTTTCCCCTTCATTCTCCCCATCCCAGGATATCTGAGTGACTTCCCGGAAAAGAGTGAGCCTCACCATCTCCTAAACCCTTTAAGATGCTAGGGTGCCTTGAAAGACAGAGGTGGAGACAGTGATCACCAGCATCAGAGTGGCTCCATTTCTTCTTTATCCTGTCTGTTTTCTTAAGACACTAAGAATAGTTGGGATGGGGATTTTTAAGTGTATGTGAATTTTTAAGCCATTGTGGAGAAGAAAGTAGGATTGGTGACCACAGAGGTTAAAAGACCAGCTTGGAGTTGAAGGAGACTTCTTCTTCTTTTTTTGTTCCCCAAAACCCTAAGCCCTATTCACAGCCACTCCAACATGCCATGACTTTTGTATCTTTACTCATTCAAAAAGAAAGAAAAGGTAAAAGACAATAAAAGAATATCCATTCCCTGGTGCTCTGTTTTTCTACACATTGACCCAACTCCCTAGCTCCCTGATTCTTTCTCCTCTGTGTCCAGCACAGACACTCAATCTATGTATGGAAAACAAGATACTTTATAGCTTCAGCCTCTTCACCAAATAACCCCTCCACCTTCAGCTAAGCCCTTATTTCTCCTGCGTATCTTTTCCACATAGAGGCTTCTGACTTTCTCAGATTCCAGGCATCACAAAGACCTGAAAACATTTCTTAATTGCTGCTTCTTTCAAACCATTGGTTTTCTGCTCTCTGGCAAAACCTTCCCTTCTCTGAGGCTCAAGACAGCTCTTCAACACTTCCGTGAATGACTCACCTCCTGGATACTGCCTCGTATTTATCAAAAACTTCAGTGCTTTGCTGCATCTCCTAACAAGCCCCAGCATTATCCTAGGTCATACATCCAACACTTTTCTCATTCTGTCTAGACCTCAATCCTGGCCTTCTACTTCAGTTATCAAGCTCAAGACCACATCCTGACCCTCCTCCCTCCACCATTCCATGGTCTCCAGCCACAGTCACACTGATCAATTCATTCATTTCCTTAACATTGAGCATTTCCTTTGTGCTTGATACCGTGATAGGACAAACAGAATCTCAGTTCTCATAGGGCTACTACTCAGTAGGAAGACAGATACTGAAAAACAATTTTTTTTTTTTTGAGACAGAGTCTTGCTCTGTCGCCTGGGCTAGAGTGCCGTGGCGTCAGCCTAGCTCACAGCAACCTCAAACTCCTGGGCTTAAGTGATCCTCCTGCCTCAGCCTCCCGAGTAGCTGGGACTACAGGCATACGCCACCATGCCCGGCTAATTTTTTCTATATATATTTTTTAGTTGGCCAGATAATTACTTTGTATTTTTAGTAGAGACGAGGTCTCACTCTTGCTCAGGCTGGTCTCAAACTCCTGAGCTCGAGCGATCCACCTGCCTCGGCCTCCCAGAGTGCTAGGATTACAGGCGTGAGCCACTGCGCCCGGCCTGAAAAACAATTTTAAAAGGAGTAATGAAGGCTGAGGAAGGGAAGTACAGAGAACTAACCACAGAAGCATGAGGTGGAGGCCTCATGAGTTTGAAACTAAGTAAGGAGTATCATCTCTGTCCAAAATTTTCATTCCTTTATTCTCATTTCACACGTTCTCCAACCTCATCAGGAGATGCAGGACCTGTGACGTCCTTTTCTCTCAAGGTATCAGTCCCCACCTTCTCCTTCTTTCTACGTATGTTGGATACATGAATAACTATTTTAAATCCTTCTTTTACTGATACACTCAATTCTCTTAACTCCATATTCTCCCATGCCCTACCTGGCAAATCCTTGCCCCTGGATCAAGCCCAGTGTCTTTACACCTGAGCTGCTAAGCCCTGGTAGGGAAAAACTGCTCTACCATAGACGTTCCATGCTCACTAGCTCCAGCCTTGTTCGGACCTTGGGCTCTACTGCCAATCCTCTTCTGTGTTTCTAAGCAGCCTCACACTTTCCCTTTCCCCACTGAATTTATTCCCATCTTCTCCAACTCTTCAAGCTCACAAGCCCATCACTACTCTCACTTTGAGTCACTTCAGAGAAAAAAAGTAGAAGCCATCATTCATTCACTCATGTACCTGTTAATTGATCGAGCAAACATGTGAGTGCCTAATATGTGCCAGGTAGTGTCTTAGGTGTTAGGGATACAGAAGTGAACAAAAGATGGCAAGATGCCTGCCCTCACAAGTTTATATCCTGGTGGGGTGAGAGTCTACCAATAAATGTAATGCACAAAAAATGATACAGTTTGCAAAAGGTTCTGAGTGCTATGGGGCAGGGACGGTGGGGGGACCTAGCCTGTCAGAGAGAGCAGGAGCGAGGAGAGCTATGCAGCCCTGAGTAGGATGTTCAGGGTGGGCCTCGACGAGAAGGTGAGATTTGAGCACAGACTACAAGGCAGTGAGCCAGGCAAGCAGGTATATGGGGAGGGCGTGTGGTGAGTGCACTGGGGGAACAGCATCAAGGGAGCCAGGCAACCAGGCCAGAGAGTCACCAGGGCAGATGGTGATGGGGCCTGGGGGCTTTTGTAAGGATTTGGCTCTCACCCAGA
>CM052438.1:72748977-72879020 GCA_028533085.1 Varecia variegata | reverse complement strand
TCTGCAGTTGTTGAAGCTGTTTCACTGCTGCTCATTGGCTCTGTTTTAACTACAAAAATAAACAACATATGATATATCCAGTTAATAGTTATTTGTAAAGACATGGTCGAGAACATATAAAATTCAAAATATTGATACGAAAATCATTTTTTAAAATAATCTTTTCCTATTTGAACATAAATCAGACTAATATTCCTAAAATAATCCTTTTAAAAAGACATTCACATATTAAATTTTTTCTCCCTAAGGAAACAATCTATTGTGATAAGTTACCCTTTAAAAGAAGCACTTTAAACTAAAAGTAATTCAATTCATTTACCAAATTACTTATTAATAAATGATTGTCTCTCAAGATATACATAATGTGATGTGAAATTATTTCCTGGGGTTGTGGAAAAATCTTTGTTGTTTAGCCAAACAGAGTCAAAGGTTATAACAAAAAGATTGGAAGAAGTATGAAATAAGTGGCTGTCCTTAACACCAACAGGTTTCCGTGATGTGCAAGAACAGGTGCATAGATACCTACGCACACATGCTCGCACACGTACGCATGCACTTTCTTGGTTATCCAGCATGGCTAAAAAACAGAGTGTTCGATTTAACGGACTATTATTTACCACCTAGCCATATCTGACTGTCGATTCTCAATATTTTATGTATGCTGAGTACCAAAAACACAGTAAATCCAAATGAAGCAGAAATGAAGTTATCCATTTCAAAATAATATTGATGGCAGGCAGTCTGCGGAATACATATATGCTCTTTGGTCAAGTCCCTTTGGGCTGTAAAATAACTTTTAGATTTATGCTATGGATTCTCCAAAGCAATCCACTCCGCTGCTATGGTGACAGTGTTACTGCATCCCTACCAAACAGAAAAACCAGACTGCCTCAAACATCTACCTTTTTTCTCCCTAGTTTTAGATTTGTTTTTTTAAACAAAGAAATAGCATTATTGTTTTCCACAGAAAATACTGGTGAAGTGCCATGATCAGAATCTGCCGAGCCTACTTAGTGGAAGTTATTCATTCCCTATTAACAGGTTTTCAGGAAGAGTACAGTAATATTTTAAAGGATACCTACAAATCAATAACATGTTTCCCAAAATGAAGGCTCCCATAAGAGAATATTTGAGGAAGCTTCTCTATTAAAGTAAACACACTCCAAAATGGGAAAAGATGATGAAGAAAATGAAGCTTTTTCTTCTTTCAACATTACCAATCTATTACAAACATCAAGGAGAAGACAAATGCATGCAACTCCTGGACCTTCAGATATTTTACTAATGCATAATGCATGAATAAGCATTATAAATGTATCAGATAGTCACTTTTTAAAAAAGTATTTATTTAGATAGTTTCTAAACAAGGTTGGGAAAAAAAACAAAACAGTGAGACTCATGGAAATCACTCTGCCTGATTGTTTTAATGTAGAGCAAACAAGAGTGGAACTGAAGTTGTAACTGAAGTTTTCACTTTTCTGCCAGTTGTTTTGGGTTCAGTAGTCTTAGTTGATGCTAATAAATTCTGATATAAGCCTGTATTTCCCTTGTCTCTCCAAGCCACCAGACAACCTAATGATCTTGTTCTTCATAACTATTATACTGCCATAGCTTTAAGAAAGCTGGTATTTCACTGCTAGTGCACAGTTTCTAAGTTTTCTACTTTTTTGTCCACATCATACCTTACCTCCTTAAAAAAAATTTATGTAATGCCCTGTACAGAACAAAGTGATAGTTCTACTTCACTCTGTGCCGGACAAATCACCACTGGGATTCTGAACTTAGAACCAAATACAATATGCTGAGCAAAAGGTTAGAATTAGCTGCAATGGAAACAGGTCACATAAAGTACCTGTCACATATGATCTGACTATGTGTCAGATTTTTATAGACATTATAATTAATCCTTTTAAACAACTCTTCAAGGAGGTCTTAAAACACACTCATGAACTCCCTAGTCATTATTGTCTTCTAGTTACACATGTAAAAATTGAAACTAGAGGGGTTAGAAAGTTGTTCAAGGTCACACAGTAGGTGGCAGACATAAGATTTAATTTTGGATGTTTTTGACTCCAAGGCCCATGACCAAAGCTTGAAGAAATGGTGGTAAGTGGCACTTTCCAACAGTTGGAGCTATTCTACAACACAGCAAGGCAGCTGAGGCACAGTGCCACACACTGCGGACAGAGCAGACAACAAAACCCCTACAGTCCCTGCCTGCTTCCAGTCTTAGAGCTCCCATTCTAGCGAACTTGCTGGAAGATCTCAAGTACACGTTTCACATCCAACTGTTAGAAAAAGATGTGAAGAAGAAATTCTTCCACAGTGTGGGATGTTAGTCAAGATTACTTCTAAGTCTCTGCAAAGCTAAGGTCTGTGATTCTGTAGATTGGACAATATAATCACTTTGCAAAAGTTTGACTATACCAAAACCATTCCTATTCCTGCATCCCTAAAATCTACACAGCTATCCTCCATATGATTAGCTTAATCAAATGTAGCTTTCACTCCCAAGAGGTGCATTCAATTATCCTTGAAATCCATTAAAACTAAGCAAAAAAGAATAGAAAGGAAAGGAAGAGTATACTTTTTCTTTTAGGCCCCAGGTATGTTGCTTTTTGCCATTGTTCAAATATACTCATCTATACACTAAGGAATAAAGACTCCCTTTTCCCAGTGAATCCAATTGATTAAAAGGCTCACTGTTGAAGAGAAGAGGATGTACATAAAGTAACTACCAGGATATTCATGATTTTTATCAGGTACTGTAACTGAATACTTTGATCACCAGGGACCTGATGCTAAAAAGACTGGTGATTTATTGTAATGTAAAATAGTTTCTGAATGAAAGCCAAATGAACAGAGACTACTAGTGGCTTTGCTGTTGCCAAACATACACCCACAGGAGAGTTAAAAAGACAAGAATAATCTCCAGCCACCAAAAATTTATCCATCCCATTCTCACTAGCACTATCACGTTTATAAATATGCCATAGATGATATAAAAGAGCACCTCTCCAAGCCTTTGAATTTAAAAACATCATACACTGAATTTTTTTTTAAGCCTTAGAGGTTTAAGGTACAGTGACATCCAAGAACAATTATGCCATCTAAGCCACCTATCTGAAAAGAAAAACTATGAATAATCTGTTTGCCTCTAAATAACTGTAGTATCATTTTACCTCCACTATACTATTTGCTTCATTACATGATCTCACGGTCTATTAGAAGACACTAACTTTTGTTCTCTTTTGCCTCCATCCAAGAGTCTCTTTTTCTACCATTCCCAAGTTTCCAATCTTCCATCTGATCCTTAAGGATCTACTCATCCTTTAAAAATATTGAAAAATTTCTCTTTTTCCCTTTAATCTCCCTGCTCTTCCAAATCCTTCACTCAGCCATTAGCTCTAGATCTGAGCTATACTAGGCAACTTGCTACTCTCCAGATATGATGCGAGACTTTCTAAAGTTACTTGAACTCTTTGATCTTAATTATCTCACGCACACACAATTTTAAAAGTATATCTACATTATAGAAATAAGAAGTCATAAAAATTTGTGTAAAGTATCTGGTATAAAGTAGGAGCTGAAACTATGACTAGCATCATCATTAGAAATAGCAATATTCTATTTCTTTTGGGCTGAATGCCTTTCTCCCTTCTCTTAAGGAGTAAGACCAGGAGCAATAACTAATAAAGAGGAAAAAGCACCAGCTTGAGAATTATCAACTGAATTTCAATCTAGCTTTGCTACTAACTGTGAAACTAAAATAAGTTACTCAACTTCTATGTGCCCCAGTTTCCTCATCTGTAAGTGGGGATTATATATATATACTCATGTGAGGACCAGAAAAAAAAGATAAATGCTTATAAAGCATTTAGCATTGTGCTAGGTCCAGAGTCTATGCATTTTATACTCACTCTATCATTACAGTGCCTCTTTAATTATGAGACTTTATTTTAAAAGAAAATGAGAAGAATCTAAAGTGAAGTAATTTATCCACTATCAAACATGAGGTCATGCCTCAGAATAGCCAGAATCAAATTAAGGTAATTTGGAAATAACTCAAGAAGGCAGGACCAAATTGTGATTATATTAAAAAATCTTACTCATTATAATCAGTGTATACTCTTTCTGAAGAAACAGGATAGCAAGAGGAAGATGGTATGCAAGGCAACTGTGATCAAAAATTCCAGGAGAAAATGTGGTCACCTTTCTCACATTCTTTAGGGCAAGTTGGTCCATAAAAATGAGAAAGCCATCTTCCCTTCACTATAAATTTAAATAGAGACCTAATCTATCAGACCACTGAAGCTTGATGACATTAGCTATCAAGAGCATCCAACTAACCCATCACACCACAACTCCCTGCTCATCAAGCAACTTCTGGCTCTGGTTTGCATGTCATGGCCGTGTAAATAAGATGAGGAAGATGACAAGCCAATCAGAGGAAACAAATATTCAGTCCATTCAATCGGTTATATTTTTCACCATAAATTAAGAGGGCAGTTAAAGCAAATTTACCCCCAAAGGATACGCTGCCTGCTGGCCTAGGAGCCAGCCTCTGTGTTATAAAGAATTCACCCAGGAACACACAGGGAAGGCACCAGCCTGGGCAAATGGCAGGCCCTCCCCAGGCAGCATTTAAGCTCCTCTCACAACTTTTCTCACGTCATGATAGCTAGCACAGCTTGCTTTGTTGGGCACAAGCTCAGTCTTCCTTTCAGTTTTGTTTCCTACTATAATATGCAGGAATTTCAAAAACTCAGTTCACCACCTCTCTATAACTCTTTATGATTCCTTCACCTTGTCTACCTCAATGAGTCTCATCTCCATTCAATTTCAATTATTAAGTGGTTCAGCTACACCACTGCCTAGAACTGCATTACCTCCAAGAAACATCACTTTTCACCTCTTTCATTTGTTTGCTCCTGCTGGACTTGCTGTTAATGCTCATCAGAGCAATCTGTCTTTCCAAATCCTGTCTACTCTCTCCTCCAGCTTCACTTGTCTCCCTTGCTCAGCCTGGAACCCGGAGCCAGTCATGTCTAGTTCCCATGCTAGAATGCTGTGTCATCTCAGTTTTCCAAGCATCTTTTTTTTGCCAAACTCTAATCCCAGTATTGGCAATCTTCTGCTGTTCACTCTCTGTCTGAAACATTTTCCATTGAGTCTCTTCCACTTTCCTCAAGGTACAGAACCACACCTCATTCCCCACCATCTTTAGCACAACCTCACCAACTACTGCATAAAGAATGTTGACACTGCATTAAATCTTTCATCTTCCTGCAACATTTCCCAGTTTTCCACTGACTAATTTCAATGAAGTTGCCTTTCCTTTAGCAGGATTGAACCTCTATACCTTTATTCTTGGTGCTGCTTCCACCCTCCTTTGCAACAAGACACCATTATTTGGTTATTTGGTCTCTCAACATCTTCAATCACTTTTATCTCAAAAGGCTACTTTCCTTGTGCCTACAAAATCAGACAGGTCTCCCCTAATTTTTTAAGACTTCTCACAACCATGATACTTGTCAAGCTGTCTTCTCTCCCTTGTATCTCCAAGTTTCCTGAACACCTGTCTTCAAATCCTTGTCACCTATCAAATCCCTGTGATTCTCTTCAACCCACTGCATCATCCCTTTATATATTCTATTTTACCAAAATAACTCTCCCAATTGCCCAATTCAAACTTGATTTTCCCCAGTCCTGATTTTCCTTAATTCTTCTGTAGAATGGGCTTTCCTCCTTGTCACTTTTCTGATCATTGATCAATATAACACAGCAATAGTTCTCTTTTCCCTGGTATCTCTTTTTCTCCAGATTTTCTTCCTTTGCCTACTCAGTGGTTCTATAATTCCACCTCCTTCTTACTTGCCTGAATTTTCTCTCATAATCATTTCTTTCCTTGCCAGTTTTTTAAAAAAATCACCTTCATATAGACAACTCCCAAATCTCTGTCCACATGCACATCTTTTTCATGGAGACTAATCCCCACATTAAAATTATGCAATGCCCTCGCCTGGTTAGGGGTCAAAACTCAGCCTTCCCAAACACAATATCATCACCTTATCCCTCTGTAGTGGTAAAACCATCACCATATCCCTCCTTTTTGCATAATGTAAGTCACGTAGATTGAAAGTTTCCTTTTCACCCCGATTTCTCCCAGCTCCTCTTTCCTCACACCCTATTGCCAAGTCTATAATTTCTACCACTCTAATCTTTCACAATCATCTTCTAATTTCATGGTCACTATCCTAATTGCCTTCTGCCTCTTCCCTTGTGAAAGTTAGCAAATTGGACTTTCAACCTCAACTCTCCCTGCTTTGGGAAGAGACATTTATCTTTTCATAACTTAGACTTGCATGAGTCACTCCTGGCTCTGAGGTCTTAAGCTAGCTCTCACTTTCTCCTGAATTAAGTTCTTGTTCTCTACTCATGTATTTAAGGCCCTCTATAATCTAACACAAAGCTTTTTTTTTTTTTTTGGCTTTATTTTCCATTTCTTTCAAATATACTTTATATTTGCATGACAACTAGTAAAATTTACCAAGAATATAAGAGTATTAAAAAAATACACAACCCTCATCTACTCATCCTAAGTCTCCTGTGAGACATTATCATCCTTAAAGAACCACACATCCATACATATAGACAACACTTAAACCGAACTGGCCTACTAAGACATTTAATGCTTCCTGAAATCGACAGTTTTGCTAGTGTTCTTCCCTCGAACATTAAATATTCTACAAATTTTCCATACGACTAAATCCAATTGTTTTGCAAAGTTCAACCAAAATCCCACCTCTTTCCTTAAGTCTTCTTTGATTTACTCAGAGGTGATTTTTTTCCCTTCAACTTCTGAGTTTATTCCTCCCTTAGAATATATGTCCTCTTCTATCTCATTTTATATTTCATGGTTTCATCCACTTTAATGTATGATAAACTTCTTCCTGGTAAGAGCTACATCTTTTTACATTATTTTATCCCTCCAGAATGCTTGACCTACAGTTGGAACTCAATATTTATTGAGGGAGTGGATAAAGATAAACTGACTTAAAAAACAGATTATAAGCGACTTCACAACACTAGGTATATTGCAAAGGGCAATTAAAAACACCATGTATGCTAAAACGCAAGATGATGTTTTATTCCTCCCAAATTATCACTCAGTCAATTTATGTGCAGGTTCTCCTCTCACTTATAGGACACATATCACTTAGGTTATTTTGAACAAATGATGAAGACACACTAGCATAAAAGAGTATCAATCCCTGGAATTTTTGTATGTTTAGAGAGAACCCTGCCTGAATCAATAAAAAGATAAGTAGATAAATTATCAGAGATTTAATAATAATTCATGGGACATGACCACTCAAAAGCAAATAATGAATATTGCTGCAAACAAGCCTTAAAAGAGCCCTGTATAAAGCAACACTGCACATGATTATGCCGTAGAGATCACAAAAGAAAAGCAAAACCATGTAATGTTAGGTTACGGTTTAGATGCAATGACAATATCACTCACAAATTTAACGAGCCTCTTTCTCAAACCATGAGGCAGACATGGAAGTGTATGTTTTTAAAAACTGTGTCAGATGAGTCAAAAATGAGGCATGAAGGGACACATAAAGAGAATCAATAAAATTGTTCCATGAAATAGGAAAAGTGGAAAATAGCAGTATTTCTAAATTTATATATTTTATTTAACATCTTACTCTGAATACATGATTGAATATTATAAGTAGCCATTTAACAATATCTTCTTCATCTACAAGTGTATACACAATGGGGACTTGGAAGGATAGGGCAGGTGGGAGGGGAGGGAATGATGGGCGGTCACTCGGTGGGTACCATGTGTGTCGCTTCAGTGATGTATGCACCAAAGGCTCTCACTTCACCCCAATGCAATATATATAGCAAAATTGTACTTGTACCCCATGAAATTTATACAAATTTTTAAAATTAAAATAAAAAATAAAAGTGCACGTATCTATGAACTATATGGCTTTATTTTTAGTTAATTCCCATTTAGCAAATGAGGCATCCCTTTATGTTTGGATTGGCTCCTGGCATATGGTCATTATGCCTCCAAATATTAAAATTAAAGTCATCGTCTTTATCTTAAGAGAGGGTACAAAAATATTAGCTCTTCAAAATAGTATACCTTGTACAATCTTATGAAAACCAAATTAACACATACAGACTAAACTTGAACTTAAGGGTACAGATAGCCAACAGGAAATGCTAGTCAATTTTAAAAACCTGTTATTCAAGTGCAGCATACTAGAGTAGCATCGTACAATGACTTACATAGAGGTCTAGACTAGTTGACTTTTTTTGCAAAAGAAATAATATATAGTAAGTCCTGACTGCTCCTTTGAAATGTCATTTGTAACTCCATGTTTATTTTTTGCAATGCATTCTTGCCACACTAGCTCAGGTTCCTAATGCATAAAATCTGGGCACATTACATGAGACCCCATACTGTCACTCATCTCTCCCCCACAGTCCAATGTATCCCTGAAACTGTTGCCAGATTAATACCTAAAATACTTTTACCATCTCAGTCCCTTGTTCACAATATTCAGTGGTTTCTGTACTAGCTCCAGGATGAAGTCCAGATTCCTTAGCCTGGGATCCAGGGTCCTCTATGGTTTGGCTCCAGCTGACCCTTCCAACCGTATATCTACTATCAATTCCTTCTTCAGCTAAACCAGTTTCCTCACAGTCTCCCACACTATCCCACCTTTGTTTGTATTGTTTCCTCATTTAGAATGCATTCCACCTCTTCTCAACCTATTCAAATTCTACCCATTTCCCATCACTCGGCTCAGATTCCATCTCCTCCTTGAAGCCTGGCCAGACCTTAGCAAGCTGAAGAGTCCTTTCTTCTGTACTGAGAGCACTTTTGTTTGGATCAGTGGCTTCTAACCTTACTGAGCATGAAGCCCTCTTTCTAACACCAAAATATTTCAGAACCCAAATGAGAGCTTATTTTTAATCTGTTGATTGAAAAAGTATGTAATGACAAAAACCTACTGTGAATTTTCAGACAAAAAGAATTGTATTTTAATAAACATAACAGGATGTCCATATGTGAAAAAGTTAAATATATATGTGGCCTGTTCCTCAGCCTACAGACAAAGCTTTTTGCACTAAAGAATTTGCTTACCTTTGGTACTAGCTCTACAATTCTCCTGGGGAACTCTGAGCCAAAGACTGAAAATCCTAGTCTTCATATAATTTATTTGGCATTTTATTACCTTTTAGTTTTTATCAAATGCTTAAAAAGTCTAACCTCCATTAACCAGACTGTGAACTCCTTAAGGCAGATGTCAAAGTAAAAATAAGATATAGAGATGAATCTATAAATTAAATGTTTTATTTGGGAATTACAGAATTGCAATTCGGGGCATACACAGAGACCAAGGTGGTCTTCAGCATGTCAGAAGAACAAAGAAGGTTGGGAGTCTTACTAGAAAAAGAAATGTTTCCTATTGTTTTGAAAGAATTTTCATTGGCACTAGAGAAGCTTTTGGGAGCTGACAAGCTCTGATTGGTGAGTGACTGCGGTAGGTAAAACTAGTCTTAGAGTCATGGCAGGTTGTTTCAGCAACTGCTGGGTAAAACTGGCATTAGGGTTACAGCAGGCCATTTCAGCAGCTGGGCTTGCAGAAAATTCAATTCTTAAAGCTAGTGCTATGGGCTCCGAATGCTTTTTCCCCCTGGCTCTGCCCTCATGAATTAATCCATTCATGGATTAATGGGTTATTATGAGAGAGGAACTGGTGGCTTTATAAGAAGACGAAAAGAGTCCTGAGCTAGCACGTTAGCATGCCCAGTGCCCTCCCCAGGTGATACCCTGTGCTACCCTGGGACACCGTAGAGTCCCCACTGGCAACAAAGTTCTCACCAGATGTGCTCCCTCAACTTTGGACATCTCAGCTTCCAGAACTGTAAGAAATAAATTCCTTTTTTTAAATAAATTATCCAGATTCAGGTATTCTATTATATGCAACAGAAAGCAAACTGGTACAGTTGGGTATGACAAGAATGGCCCAGTCAGTATAATCAACTTTCACAGAAGGGTAGTGCCATATTCTTCTTAATATCCCTTCCAAAATCTGGCAGAGTTCTTTGTATATAGTAAAAACTAAATGAATGTTTGCCTCCTTTCTTTCCCAATAGTGTGTTACAAAATGTGTCATACATATAGAAAAGTTGGAATTATATAGGGAACAACTATTAACCTACCACTTGGATTCTACAATTAGCATGTTACTGTATTTACTTTTTTGTATTCTTCAAAAAAAACCATCTTATTTTTCACGCATTTGAAAATAAGTTGCAGATATAAAATACTTCCCCTAAATACTTTAGCATTCGTATCATTAGAGCTCATGTTTGTTTATGACTCTTTTTTCTTTTAAGTAAAATTCATACATAATGAAATGCACACATCTGAAATGTGTTATTCAATAACTTTTAATAGATACATACATTTACATGCCCCATTTTTAAGAATTCAAGTAGCAATAAAACTTTCCCAATTTATGACATAGGCAATATCAAAGTAGTCTTTTAGAACAGAAGAGTAATAATTTTAAAAGTAGTTTATATTTGAGCAGTTACTATATGCCAGGCATTGTGCCAAGCACTTCACAAACAATAGCTCATTTGCTCCTTATGTCAACTTTGAGATATTTATTATTGTTGTATCATTTCATAGATGAGGAAACTGCACCTTAAAGATGTTAAATAACTAGCCCATGGTCACACAGCTAGCTTCAAATCTCTTTAATTACCATATCTTTTATCAATCCGCTGAAAAGTCAAATGTTTTCTGAACAGGGTTTTATCGTCACTAATTATTCCTCTGATACAGATCTGGAATCAGTGAATGACACAACAACAGGGAAGTCCAAGAATATCAGGGCACTGAATAAAAGTGTATCAGTGTATGTTGCAAATTAGCAGATGGCAAAATAAACTAGTGTATGAAGATTGGAAGCAGATGAGCTGGCTCTGACTCAGAAACTCAATATCAACATGGAAAAATGGTTTACTTGCCTAAAAATGTAATCAATCTACCAAATGTACACCTCAGACCATACCTTCTTCCCAGCCTTCGCCAACTCACAGGAGTACTCAGACATAAACCCTACCCACATGAAGTATTAACTGAGCAAATTGAGCAAGTACTTAGTGAGTACTTTAAGTACTCCAAGAACTTACAAAGGCTGCTGGGCAATGTGAGGAATCTCAAGGGAGGAGAAAATATCCTTTCCTCATGTGAAGATACTACAGTAGCCAGTCCCAGAAGATTTTTTAAAAATATAACATTATTTAATAATAACTGCTATTTTTGAGCACATAGTAGATGCCAGTAACTGTGCTCAGTTTTTCAGACAGGCTATTTGGCAAAACACCGTGTGGCAAGAGGCAATCCCATTTTACGGTCAAGAAAGCAGAGGCTCAGAGGTAAAGTAATAGCCAATGTTCCTAGGTATCAGACTCTGTTCTAAGCACTTTACCAACTCATTTAACCATCCCAGCAACACCACAGGTAGGAAATATGATCTTCATTTTATAGACCCGGAAGCGGAGGCATAGAGCAGTTAAGTAATTATTCAGTATCACATTAGCTAACTGGTAAGTGGCCAAGCCTGGCTTAGAGTGGAGGTAGTCTGGCTTCAGGGCCACCTCCCAACCCCCTGCTCTGCTGCCTTTCAAAAAGCACATGTTAGTTGCAGGGTGAAAAAACAGCTGAATTGGGATTTTCAGACCAGGTTAGTCTGACTGTAAAATTCATGCTCTCACCAGCATGTAATGTTGCTTTCTTGTATTTTTAATGTTACTCATTTTGCACTTTACTTTCCTTAAGGCAAGTATCAGCTTTGTTGGGGGTAGGGGAAGATAATATATAAATAAGTACATGATTTCAGATAAAATGCCCTTATTACATCTCACCTGGAGTCCCTTCTCAGCACCCAACACTCCTTGAATACTGTTTCAAATTGTGACTTACTAAAACACAAATCCAATCGCATCACTCTCCAGTTTATAAGTCTTCAAGTCCCCTAGCTCCTGCACGATCAAATCCAAACTCCTAAACCTCATACCTGTGGTATCATCTGCTTTGGTGGACTGTCCTTAGCCCCACTTCTGTGTCCTCTCTGTATGTCCCTCACCTTAAAACACATAAAAACACACACGCACAGTGCTGCTGCCATTAGGGATGTCTTTGCAACAGCTGTAAAAACTGTGCTCTCTCCCTTTCTTGTGTGGTGCCCAGTATTCTCCTCTTTGAGACTGAGGTTAAGCATCACCAATGTGCATCCTCCATCCTCAGTCATGATCAGGTTCGCCTCCTCTCTGAAGAACATAGCCCTTATCAAAAAGTATGGTGGTTATCTTATTATAGGTTGGCAAATCCCATAGACAGTGACTCCTTGGCTAGAATGGTGTTTGGTGAATTACTAGGTATAATCACTTAATATTTCTTGAATTAATTAACAATGTAGTGAGGGATACAGTGTAGATATACAATATATATACTCTTACTGCAGCGTGTGTATATGTATTATATATCCTTGCCCCTGCAACTTTCCCCACCTTCAAAATGTTTAGCTCCAATTATCATTCCTTTACCATCTTGCAAAAACACTAAACCCCAAGTGTATTAACTGCCTTATCCTTGTATCATTCAGTTGTTTATTGGACTATGCGGAAGTTACCTCATCATTGCTAAAATACTAAGTCCAAACGTTGAAGTTTCCATTTATGAAACAGTTAATTAGCATGAGTCAAATGCAAGTAAGTCACTAAGGATCAAATTAAAAATCAGCAGCAATGTTGACTGTGGGTGTTCTGTGAATGGACAGTCCACAGCTACTATATGAACCGTCTGTGAAATGACTCATTTCAAAAATTTAAAAAGCAGGCTTTAGCTACTTATTGAACCTGTTAGTGTATTATAAATAAAATTAAGGGATGCTCTTCTCTTGTAATCACTCACCTACATTATTTGCTTAGTAATATGGGGCATTCATTTAACAAACATTTATTGACTTATTGCCAAGCCTTCTGCTCGATACCGAGAAGACAGTAGCAAACAAGTCTGTCCTGCCTTCAAGAAATGTAGAAACTCTAGGGGGTGAAACACACATATGTAAATGCATGTTATATATCTTTCATCTTGGTCATAATCTTAGATAAGGCAACATAAAAATGTCTTAAGGCAAATAAAGTATTTCAGCAAGAACCAAGCTTTTTGGCTAGTAACCTAAGCAGTGCTGTTGGGGAGTTCCTGTTTTAGAGTGAAAAGAATGTGGGCTTTGGCATCAGCCTGACATGTTTTTGAATCTCTTATCCAACACAGCTAATATGCTGTATAAACATAGACTAGTCACTTAAACTCTTTAAAATGAGGTGCATAAAAATTACCTTAAATATTTTGAGGATAAAAGTACATAGAAGGCATAATGATATGCTCATCAAATAGTCAATTCAATAAACTTAGTCAATTCAGTACACATTCTTTATTTTGGTAAAAAGTATTCTTTCCACTCAAAATCCTCTTATTAGTAATAGATGCAATGACAAAAATAGGGAAGCATTTTAGATTTGTAGTTCATGTTACAGAAGAAAAAAATGTCCTTGATTTGTATTATAGGGAAGACATAAACATACCTCCTTGGAATGTGTTTGGTAGTTTGTCTACCATTTTTTGGTGTGATGGGATATTAGAGGCATGAAATAAAACTGAAAAATTTTTGCAGAAAAATTTTCTGCAAAACCAGCAAATTACCATGAATGTAATCACAATAAGCTCTCATTTCCGAGTCCGAAAACTTAACATAAACACTTGAGAAGCTTCTCAAAACTTGGGTCCTCTCTACTATAGTAAAAGCAGTATTTGGCAGTTTTGGAGGACAGCTATATGACAGATTACTTTTTTCCTACCCCAAGTAAAAATGGCAAAACAGGAAATTTGCGATGTATTTTTTATTATATTGTATGCTTGGAGCCAAAGAGAGGAGAATGAATTACTCCTGGCCCTTGCTCCAAGTTAGCAAGGAGAGAAGAAACACATACACGCACCACTTTACCTATGTACTGTTCACACCAAGGCATCCGCAGAGGAGTCAGGAATTACTTAAAGCAGGGAATCCATGACCAGGATATGAATTAGCCTAAATAATACCACTCACGAAAGGTACTCCTTGGAGGGAACCAGAGGTTCCTCTCAGAAGATAGGATGTTCTCAGGGAGATGTATTTCTGCTCATACCAAGGTTCTGGCCCAACCAGGGGAGAGATGCCACAGAACTGTGATTCTCTGTACTATTAAAAATTGAAGTAGGTGAAAGCTGTCTACATCTAGTTCTTAGTTTATCAAGAAGCCTAGCTCTCTAGAAATCTGAGCCTAGTTGCAGGCAATAGCATTGGAATTCCTATTCTTACTATGAAAGACAGAGTTAGCTCTAAACAAGAGGCTATTTAGTCAAATAGGAAGTTTCAAGAAATTAAAAAAAAGAAGAAAAAAATGAAAAAAATAAAAAATAAGAGGTTAGAGTCCATCTGCCAACCTACAATGGCCACATGTCATCCCCTTACTTAAAAATATTTTCTGAGGTACAAAATATTTACTCTGAGCAGTAGCAAAACTGCAACTGCTTTTTAAATTTCACAATAATACTTCTCCAATCCAAATGTGCATGTAATAATGACCATTATAATAAAAAACAGAGATGACAACCCATCTCCATTTGATCTCAGAGAGGCTTAACAAACACAGACGGCTGATGGAATTATAATTAAGTCTAAAGCTTTGAAAAGTAGTAAGAGACAATCCTCTAAAAGTTAACCTAATGATGCAATATGCTGTGCACATGTGACCATGGGAAGAAATGTCACACACTCATGCACACAAAACCTTAAAGACCTGAGTATAACTATCCTGCAGAGTCATCCTTATAACGAAGTCCTTTTGTCATCAAAGCCTCTGCCATTGTTTCTTGGACAGCTTTGCTGTTTGCTAGAGAATGGCATTCTCCAGCCATGACAGCACCAATGTGGCAGTCAAAGCACCAATGTTTAGCATGAAGGTATCAGAAAACGCATTTGCAGATGACGAGAATCACATAGTCTCTCTGTAGAATGAATAATAGAATGATTTAAAAACTCAGGCTCTGGACTCAGACTGAACTTGATTCAAATGCCAATGGTATCAGTTATAACCCATGTGCTTTTAAATTTGGGGCTTAACTTTCTAAGACTTTGGCTTTTGTACATAAAGTAGGAACTATATTGTAGAAGTGACTTATTTGCATATGACATAGCAGTTAATAGATATAGAATATTTAATAAGGTCCAAGTATGCTACAAGTTTTAAGTTACATCCTTCACAGCAATTCTGAAGTTCTGCTATTATTCCCATTTTACAGATGAGGAAACTAAGCCACACAGAAGCTGACTTGCCCAAGTTCACATAGCTAGCACACAGTGGAGCTGGGACCCAGTCTCTTAGTCATTATGTTAGCAATCTCAAAAAAATTTTCTAAAGATTAATAAAGCATAAAGGGTCAGCATAGTGATTAATGGGTTTTACATAAACACTAGCCATTATTATTAATTAGCAACAGGCATGTGAAAATTATTCCCATACACAAAATAGAGGCAAATATTAAATCCTAACAAATTATTTTGTTCATTCTTTCATAGTTTTTGCTTAAGAACAATTTATAAGTAGTTAATTCTGTGGCTACAAAGAAACTCTAAAAATGTCATTTAGAAATTCCTTTACTCAGAATGTCCCTTAATCTTCCAGAAACTAAATCATGTGCAGAATGTAAACAATAATAAAATTAGATTACCATGTTTCTATTGACAACAGAATATTTGACCACAAATATATAAATACAGCCTGTAAAATGCAGTCTCAAACCATAATTTTTATACACATTCACTCCAGTTTAGATATTTCTTATAAATCAGATTTCTTTAAAAATAATCTAGTTGGATAGAAATGTATTTTGCTAAATTAAAATTACAGTGAGAAAAACAAATTCAGATAATGCACTAGTGTTCTAAGTTTTGTAGGAATGATAAAACAGCTTCAAAATAGATTCTGATAATATAAATTTGTAAGATTGAATTAACCTATCATCCTAAAATATGCAATCCTGAATTAAATAAATTTTAAATGCAGAAAATTTAGTCACCTAATTCAAGATTGTATCTGATTTCATCTTGGAAATCTGATATACCAATTTTAAATTACTATTTGAATTACCATCAGAATTTCTGAAACCCTATTTGTAGTGAAGACTCCAATTGCATCTGGTTTTACTCATTTAAAGACAAATTTATCTATTTTAAGCTTCATCTTGAGTTTGAATCTAAATTTACTCTCAAAAACTCAGAATTAGAGCTATTAGTTTTGCTCACTAACACATTTTGGCCCTTCCCCACTGCTTATCCCCAGACAATCAAAAATAAACACTCAAACTAGCAATATATGAACTGACCAATCTTAGGCTCCCATGGACTTAAGACAACCAGAGAAAACAAAGATGGAAAGAATCAGTGCTTTGCAAACAAGGCCTTAATTAGGTACGTAAATAACAATCCTTTTACTGCCACAGCTTGCAAAGGAACCTTTCCCAACTACTTCTCACACTTAACACAAATATCAACACAAAGTGTTTACCACAATAGAGGCTTGAGCAGATGCCCAAACATCAGAAATCCTCTCGGATTTGATGCTCATTTAATAGAATTACCACCAAAAAGCTTATTTCTTAAAAATTATCCTTTAACAATCTCTCCAATGATAAATTTCGATTCCACTCTGGCCTGGAAGACTAACTGCCCAAAAGACTAGGGAAAAGAGTTAAAAGACAGACCAGGATTGGTGTTTTCATAACCATCCCTTAGTCTCTTCCAGGTCAAGCTTGAATTGTTTCATAATAAAGAAATATGTATTAATTCATTTGGAAACACCATTTCTAACAGTGCTTTTCTCAGTGCAGGTCAAACTTTCATTTATGCTGTTATTTTATATTTTTATGTATTTATATTTTATGTTTCAAAGATTTATAAACTAGATGAAACCAATGGTTAACTGCAATAGTAAGAATTCAGAAAGGTTGGAAGAGCATATAAAAATACGAATAGCTGAGTTTTGAAATATGACACATTCAAACAACTATTTTAACTGAAGAACATTTCATCTAAGAAATATAAAAGCACAGTACTTGAGGCTGTAGCTCAGTGTCTTTCTGTCTTTATCCCTTAGATGAACCATGAAAATAGGCACTAGCCTGTGAGGACAGAACCTACAAACATTGAGTCTTATGATAATTTGGCAGCAGACTTAAGAAGAAACTTAATATTCTCTGCCTCTCCATTCCATTCCCTTCTTGTTTGTTCTTCAGATGAAGTTATGGTTTTTGATACAGGAGATTTTCTTGTTTTCTTAGCCTCATTATAGGAACAAGTGGTGGCAGGAAGTAAAAATGTCTCTGAGTGAGAAAAGACAACCTATATAAATGCAGGCAAAGCCAACAACTGTGTAAATGGAATGGAAGTTTTGCTGACCTAATTAATTTCAATTGGATTGAGATGATTTTCAATTGGACTGCAGAGAAGTCACTTAAATATAAATCATGGCTTATGTAGCTGGAAATATTTGTTGAGTTAGGGGAGGTGATTGATAAAGACTCTTAAATTGTAATGAATTTCTTGACTTCATTTCTCTAATTCATGGATAAACACTGCTGTTTTCAAACTCAATAAGATTTCAAAGAAGAAACAGGAAAATCTATAATGATTATATTCCAAGGAAGCTTGCCAGACATTAATGAATTCACTAATTTTAAGCTTAACTCCTCTAGTGGTGACAGAGAGAAATGAAACAAATATATTATGGGACATACATACAAGTAGCATGATAAATTGATTCACAAACTATCATAATGTAGAAATTTCTAATATTGTTTGGATCTAAATAGTCATGTAACATGAATCATGAAGAAAGTTTGGGTCCATATTTTCAAACTGTATACTAAAATAAAACTGAATATTCCAGTAGATTGACAAAAACTTCCTTCATTCTTCATTTGTTCTAATTTCTACTGATACCTTCTAACTTCTCTGACTACGACAACCTTTGCAAAGTACACCAGTGAAGAATGCCAGAAAACAGGGTAAGATGAGTAACTGTATATTTGTCTGAAATCAGGTCTTAAGAAATTCATTTCCAAGACATAAAACAATTAACTTTTTTTGGCGGGGGATAAGGAATAATTTCTAAGTGTTTCTTAGATTGGATGGTTCAGGAGATCACACAATTACCTAAAATATCTTATTATTTTGAACTTATTTTAGTTATGCAAAAATCTGATAAAATATTAATAGTATTCCTGAATATGAATGTGATATCAAGCTATGAAATGTAAAAATTCAGAAATACATTATCACTCCACATGCACTTAGAAAACAAACCACATATCATTCACACAAAGCCATTCAAGGGGAAAGGCCCCAAACACATACTCTGTTTCAATACTATGTGGTTCTTATTCTGTGGGAGACAACTTGCCAGTAAAATGTCGAGAAGATGAAAACTTCTTACTCCTATTTCATTTCTTCATATACAAAAAAAATTAACTATAGTATTTCATAATTGCTCTTCCTAATGTGTATTGGTATATTCTATTAACATTAAGCAAGACAATTGAACATATTTAGTCTTCCTTATTTTTAAGTACTTTAAATGATTGTCTTATCTGGACTTTACAGTGACAGAAACGCCTGTGACAGGTTTGCACCTATGGCCCTTCTGCTGCTCCTGGCAGTGAGGCTGGCAGTGCAGGGACCTCCGGTGATTCGTGTGAATGTATTCACACTCAGTTTCCACTCTGCAGCAGGTATGCTTTCACCTGAAGTCAAATTCCCAAAGGAGAGGAAAGAGGACTGCTTGCTTTTATTTTATTTGCTCTATAAAATCCACTTACACACTAGAATTGCTTTCCTATAAATAACTTAAATTTCTCTTTGCCTATCAAAATGGGAAGAAAAAAGTTTCAGATGAAAAGGCACCGTATTGACAGATTAATTTTTTTGCTACATCAGCAAAGTTTCTACTTTTGACAGCAACATTTTCCATAAACACTGGAAATGAATGTATTTACTCTAAAAGAAAAATACAGAAGTTACACATGAAAAACAATCATTATTGGCATAAAAATTAAAACATCTCAAATCAGAAACTGATTTTATATTTTATCTATTATAAATTTCGTAACAAGCTTCAAAAAGCTTCATTAATATAGAATATTGCACCAAAAAAGATAATAATCTTATAGCATTTAGTTTTATTTTTAGAAACTGTGTGATAAAAGATCACCATGGTGATTGGGAAATGATGGTTTAGGGTTCTATGTAGGGATGGAATTCTAACATGGATAATTCATTGAACTTCTAGTGAAACTTATGCTTGAGTTTATATCAGCGTCCTGAGACTTAGTAAGGAATAAATAAGAAAAAATATTATGTGTGAAGAAGTAACGTTTCAATAGGTTAAAGTAGACATAAATATAATGCAATATGTAACGTATCTTTTCATATGCTGAGGTTTTATAAAATACACATAGTACCTAAATGCCTGTGCATAACAGGTAGCAATATGTACAAAAAAAATTACATGGTTAAACTTAAGTATATATTGATTAAAGTAGGCATTTCTATTTACATAAAATTTACATAAATATTTATATGGATTAATTATATAGAAATAATAATAGCACCACGTTTAAAGTGTATTATTTAATCTTTAAGGAAATAACTAAATGTTGTGTATTTCTTCCAAATAAGGCTGCATATTTTATAAATACTTTTTTCACTTATATTTTAATGGCCAAAGCCACAAGAACACTAGATACACGATTTCACTGATATTTAGAAACAATATAGCCCAATGTTTACACTTAAACAAGTTTGGTTATATTTAGTAACAAAAGGGAAAAGAGAAATAAAGAAAATAATTCCAAATTTTCATCGCTCACACAGCAAAACAAGGCAAATTGATACCGTGTTGGTGACATGATCAACAAGATAAAACATACTCAAAGGTTCAAAATGTTATGCACACACATATGTATAATATGTGTGTGTATATATACGCATTAGGCAAAATAAAACCAGTCTATGTAATGTTACAATAATCTAGTAACGTGAAGCAACCAATGACGCATACTGATTCGTAAGTCAAATTATTACATAAAAGGGAAATACAACAGTGGTTTCGTGGATTTGACAACTGAAATCATAACCATCTAAAAACAAAGCATAGACTGATGAAGAAACAAGGTGCAAAGTAAACAGAAAGGAGGAGACACTCACCTTCGGTGCCATTGGGAGTCATGGAATTACTATTTATATGAGAATTATCGAGTTTGGGGCCACTGGGGGATTCACTACTACCACTCAGACGGCTATGCGGGCTGGTTAGATCCTGCATTTCCATAGACCTAAAGACAAGAAGCCTTCCGTTTGACAGATGTACCAAATTCACAACACCACTATTTAATGCGCTAATGACTTCACACCTTCTATGAAACACTCGTACAAAAGTCCCATTGTATCTATCTTCTTAGACTCAAAATAGTTCATCTTGCATTTTGACTTCAGTCATCCTTTCATTCGATGTTCCATTAAAAGATTTCACTTGCCTTACCTACCCAGCCAAAGATTCACATGGAATTTTTAAAATTGCTTTTTTTTCCTCTTACACAGTTCAAGTCACAACGTCTAATGTGAGACAATGACATCTATTTCAATTTTCAAAGAAAAAAATGCAGTTATGGTTTTCTTGTTATATTAAAGAAAACAAACCAAAGGCAGTATTTTTCTAAAAGAAAAGGCAAATAGGTAAACAGGTATAATAGAAATATACACTTTTCTATGGAATCTGCTTCATCTAATAAATTAGCAGTAGGTACTCCCTTATAATTTACCACCCAATTGTAATTTAATGGGTCTCCAAACCAAATAAAACACTTGAAACCTATAGACTAGTGACAGGGAATGAGATAGTCCTGATGCATGTGTTTACTCTGGCAAACTACTTAATTGTTCCTCTGTTTCCCTTGAAACAAATGCAGCATTAAAACATTATGATGTCGGCTCACTTGTTTGCTTTGTGGATTACATACAGCGTGCCCAATTGAAAAGGGATAAGGCCAACATACAGGGAGTCTCTCTGAGCATTAGCACTCGGAATACCTCAGCTGTCACTTACTCAGGGAAATAAGAACGACTCTACTTCAGTGCTATAATTTTGCATTTTTACCATATAAAAACAGTTAAATCCCCCCTGAAAGTTCTTAGACTCAGCAGTTACTTATTCTATAAAAGGTAAAAAAGCCACGACTCACGTTCACAATTTCAGAACTACCCATTTATATTTAATACTCTATTAATGAAGAGAGAAGACAATTTATTTAAAGTCACTAAAAACACACCTAGATACTGTTCTGTTTTCTGACAGCCAATTTTTTAAAAGTCTGGGGCCCATTTGCTTTATTTTAAACTTTGTATGGTTTTCTTAAAAAAAGTGGGGGGAAGTTTAATGTTACATATATAAAGCTAATACTATTTGCTTCCCACTCCCACCAGGTCAATAAAAGCTAGTCATTTTTATTCCAAGGTTGCACTTAAATTGACTGAGGATATCAGTTTTTAAAATAGCTTAACATGAACCATTTTACTTCTAAAGTGAGTTTTTCCCCAAATCTTCTAAATTCAAACTAGAAATGGTTTAAAATCCAGTTTTTCCTCTCCTAATGCTCATTACACGTTCACAGTTTTCCTGACACCAGAAACTATGGCCCATAATCATTTTCAAACAGAGGCTCCTATTCCCTTTCTACATACTTAAAATTTTTTACAAGCACACACACACACAAACTGTTAAGTAATTTCTGAAGCTGTTGCTATTAATAGAAATAATTAAGAAATACTAGACAAAAATAGATATGGGTCACAGAAAGGTAATCTCCAAAATGTCAAATTTCAACAATATCCTTACCTGCAACTTGAGGAAACAGCAACATCTGAACTGGCTTGAGATGTTTGCACCTGTGATCAGGGGTAAAAAATTAGAAGCTGTTGTTAACTCTGCTTCGGTGTCAGCTCTTAATTATACAGAGCACATGGCTGAGAACGACAATGCTCTCTTTTAACCAAAAGAGAAAAAGGAGGATAGTGCAGCAGTGAAAGGCATATTGTCTTTAAGTTGAGGTCTCAACTGTTGTTTCCTCCTGCAGGTCTATCCTCCTCCTCCCCTTCTCAGGGGGGAAGGCAGCCAAATGACGGGATAGTGATTCATCACTGGCCTATGACAGCTGCAAACGGGATTACCCCTCCCCCAATCAACATGCAAAGCAGCCTTGCCCAGGCAGCTTGGAAAAGGTGCTTGGAAAAAAATAGCTATTAACAAAATGAGCGTGTTTAACAGCAGTAGTTCAAGCAGTAATCCTCTAGCATCCTCAGAAGATCTTTCATCTTCTGTTATCACCAGCTGAAATAGAGCTCCCGCCCACCCCTTTGACTCCTGACAGTTTCTTATCCTTATCATAATGATTTTCTTCTACATTTACTATTTGTCATTTAACATTCACTACAACAGCTTGTGGGTAACTTTCAGGCCATGCTG
Organism: Varecia variegata; assembly: GCA_028533085.1. Lineage (NCBI taxonomy): Eukaryota > Metazoa > Chordata > Mammalia > Primates > Lemuridae > Varecia > Varecia variegata. The sequence continues at coordinate 72,856,295 of CM052438.1, read as the reverse complement.
GACTAACTCTAAATGGGCAAACGCAAGTTTCCATACCCAAAGTCACATCATTGAGCAATGTGTTCATTTGCCCATGCCAATTTAAAATTCAATGAGCGCTTGCCTACTCAGTAAAATAGAAAAAGTAGTTAAGTTTTCTGTAAATTTTCCAGCTTTCAAACCAAGAAAGACAATGGAGGGTTTAATAATCAATTTACCATCCCAGTTAGCCCGCATTTTAGTCACTTTTGTTTCTAGATGAAGCTGTATTTCTGGATTTCACTGAACAATTTAACTAATATGCAGGCTTTAATAGTCACTGCCCTTCTTCCACCGGCAGCTCCAACTGCCAGCAGGTGATAGAGCTCAGGTGAGGCTAGGCTGCTGGCTTGCAAGCTCAGGCTGACGCCTCAGTAGGGAAGAGCATTCTAAATAATGTTTAAAATGGCTCAGAATTCCAAATCTTTGAAGTGCATTTTCATTCAACCTGAACTGACATCAATTAGGGTTACAGAACAAAGATGAGAAGTGAAGCATCTCAAATGGCATTAAAGTTATCCAACCAAACATCTTCTGTTGAGTCTTGTTATTTTTAATTATGATTTATGAAATTAAGAAACACTGATTTTCTAGGAAGAATAAAACATCATGAAACTCTACACATCTTGGTATAATGTTACGTGAAACTTCTAGGTATGCGTTTCTGTAATATGTGCAGGATGAAAAACAATCTTTAAAAGATGCTTGAGTATAAAATGAAAATTAAATTTTAATGCCTGCAGATGTGTCATTTTGTGATAAGAGGCTTCTGCAATTTTTGTTAAAATTAACATTCTCATACAAGATTAAATGGTTTCCTTTAGAAACTGCAGCAATATACCTCAAGGATAAATTTCCCTTTTTTTTTCTTTTTTCCTCCCCATTTTTATACACCTGGAATAAATTATAGGTGAGAACTTAGTTTTAAGAACTCTCCTGGCTAAATTATGTGAAAGAGCATTTAGAGCATACTTTCTGTTAAATGTTAAACTATATTTCCATTTTTACATTAGCTAGAAAGCACAATCTTGGAAATGCAATTTTAGTTTCACTGTACACTTTGAAAGTTTGGTTATATTTGTATTTGAGGTTTAACCTGTTATATTTAAATTTCAAACTTGTTAATAAAGAAAAAATGAACTTTAAAACAGAAATTATTCTAACACATTTCGTCACCGAAAAAATACATTTTCATGGCAACATATTTCTTTTATGCCGGCTCAACTCAGTCTCTACTGTACTTCCACACACTACCATTTTTGAAAGTCCATATCCATGATCTACATTTCATTAAGTACACTTCAGATATATTCTTTTGTGTCTCAAGGATTATTTAAACCATGTGTTGTGTGTTACTGTATTTAAAAATGACTCTTTAATCAAAATAACTTTAAAACAACTAATCCTCACTTAGGCTGGTCAGCTGAATCCACATCGTGGTCCAGGAAAAATAAATCTACTCTCAAGAATGCGAATGCAGACAACAATTAGACACAGATGTGAGCAAAATTAGTTACAGTTTACAAAATGCTACACTTCACATGCTTTTAGTTTTTTATGTGTAGTACAAGATTACAGTGCAGTAAGGAAACATACTCTTATAATGACTTATCTAAAAAGAACACCTATTTCTGATTGCTATTGATTTCCCTCAATGGTTGACAATATCTCTGGAAGTTTCTGGGTTTTAAAGGTCTAAAACCATAATGTGTTTCAAAAATAATTAATTAGTGATATTTCCATTCAAAAGAGAAAAATATTATTTCATGGTTTCCAGAAAAGTGATGTTAGGCATTCAGTGAGCTCACATTTTCTGCTTTACATCCATAAACTTAATATGTTTCTCGTCTTCTCCTAATCTGGTATTTTTAATTCAAATACTTCGATGAATGTAAAAATATTTCCCAGAACATAATAAATGGTCATCTTACATTACGATGAAGTAATTTCACTTTAAGGTCTCTTAAAACTCATTGTATGGAATACCATAGTAGCATATTGACAGAGTTGTAAAAATACAAAGAGAAAAAAAGATAGCAGAACTTCCTAGAATTCAAATTCAAGAATCCTAAACTAGTAACTTTGACTTCTGATTAGTTAATGAGGTCTTTTAAGTTTGCCTTTTTTCTAATTAAATTTATAATTCTTCACAGATGTAACTTTTGTTGATGTTCAATTTGTCTCTCTCATTTTGTTAAACCTCACATAGTACTTCGCCAATCCATTGAATAGCCACATTAAATCTGTTAATACCATGCTCTTCAACCCCAGAAATTATTTCCAGAAGGCAAACTTGCTTTGAGAGATCATCAAACAAGACTTAAGGTACACATTTTATCACATTTTCCCTACCACAGAGCTCAGGATGCAGAGCAAAATTCATGACTTTTGCACTGTTTATTATACTTTGCTAAATTACAAATCAAAAGCATCTGACAGAAGATCATGCATGAAGCCAAAAAGTTAATAATGTTCTGTGAAAAGTAAACTGTAAATGGAAAGAGATTCTAAATCTCAGCAGCACAGAGCAAATAAAATGTAGGTACTTGTCTAAATTATGGGTTTTCCATAGGCTTTTTTGCTTGCTAGAAGCAATTTTTATAAAATGACTATAATTTAAAACTTTTTTTCCCCAAACTAAAAAGAAATTTTCAAAGTGAAAGTACTGAACTTATCTAAATAAATAGAGTTGGCAGGCGAGCTAGTTTTGTCCAACCACAGATCAACCTGAGTACTCCGAAAGACAATGGCAATTTTCTAATCACAATGTTTTTTTTTTTTTTTAAATCTTCTTTAGCCATAAACCTGCATTTTAAGGAGAATACATTTCTGTTAAAATTTCTCCTCAATCAATATCTCCAACTATCATGTCAGTGTTATTTTTTAAATTTAAGTTTTTATTATAAAAACCTAAACCTAAAATTGTAACGAACTTCTAGGAAGAGGAAGATGTTTTTTTAAATGTTAACACTGTATTTCCTTCTTTATCAAAGACTCCGTAAAAATCAATGCTTAAAACAATTGCTGATTATTCTAATGTAATATACTTTATTACTTTCTGCAGTATCTCGTTTAAAGAAAACAAGAGTCCTCATGAAAACAAAAACAAATATTTAAATCAGATTGATTCTACCTATATATAGCTTTAAAGGATTGTTTTCAAAATAGCTTTTATTTTAAATCTTGAATGAAATACTTTTGATATTGGATTAAAAAGTGATTTTATTCTCGCTGCAAGTGTTTTTCTTCTTTCCAATATAGTCTTACAAAATTTTTCACATTCAAATGGAAATTTTCTTTAGAGAAAATCATTTATCATCTCTATGAAACTCACACAGCAGTTGACTTCCATTTGGCACCCTAAAACTGAACAGTGGCTCAATTAGGCTTCTATGTCTGTCACCGCAAAGAATTTTCAAAGATTGAAAATCCACGGCTGCTTGCTCACTTACTGAACACTTTGGGCCTTGGAGAACTCAAGTATGTTGAAAGTCAAATATCAAATATTTGATAATGCAAAAGCATGACTATTCATGTGTGCATGTCCTCAGAGCCCAAAAGGTGGGGGGAAACACTCACACAAGCCTAAAATAAAACCTACCCTGAAAGACACATTATAAAAACAATCCCAAACCTATAAAACTATACTTAATGTGCTTACCTACTAGCTTTTTGTACCCCTTGCCATTTTAAGAAATGAAACATAAAAACGCTTGTCTAAATACAATGACAGCTCTGAATTTATTGAATTCTTGCAAATGCTATGCTTAAATGTGTTCAAAAACTCCTCCCAAGAAATATAAGCCCATGAGTCATTAGCAATTCATATACTGATTTTGAATGGCAAATATTTTAATAATTCAAAAGCTTGAGAATTTTATTATAAAGTGTCAAGTGAAAAATATTTTAGCTGGGCAAATGATTATGATAGCATCTTTTGAAGATGAGCGGTTTTAATATAATGTTTGGGACATTTGTTTATTAAAGCAAAAAGATTTCCTTCCTTAAAAAGTGGTATCAATATTTTGTTATCTATTGTCCTTCCAAATGTTAAACCCTTCCTCGTTTTTTCATATCAAATTAAAGTGTGTAAGAAAAGCTACGTACATGTTACAATGGACATACATACACCGCTTTATTCAATATCACACAGTATTTGAGGTTTGTGCAGCAATTCAGAAAAATGATATGAAATAATTTCCCTACAAGAATATGGCCCTGTATTATATTTATTTATATAGATCATATAAAAGTAATTGTTAACGATTAATTTGTAATTATCTGTTAATGATCCTAATTGCTAAGATAATTTTGGGGTTAGGAATCACACTTTTCGAATGGAACCCAGTGGCTAATAAAGTACTGGGTACAAAGTGTCATAATTTTCCCCATGCCATAATGTTTTTCTTTGAAAACAAATCAAAACAATAATAAAAGCGCCCCTGTTATCTTGGGCTTTGCCCACAGGACAGCTGTTGTCAGTCACTACAATTTTTCAAACAGTCAGCTTGTACTTACAGCGCTTACATCTGCTGCATCCACCAGTTTAATGTGCTCCTTCGAATTTTCTGGTTTAGCAAAGCTCCATTCCTGACATAGTTTCGCTCCTGGCTGGGGACGCGCGAGGGCTCTCAGGCGCTCTCGTGGAGCCGCGGCGGCGCTAGTGGCAGCGGAGCGCCCCTGCAGGGGACAGCCCGGCGCGGGGGGAAGGCGCCTGGCCGCTGCTGCAGGCTCGGGCGGCCGCGCGACTGAGCGAACACGCGTTCCCCGGGAAGAAAACCGCCACAGTGGACGGCAACAGGAAGGCTTACAGTCGGAAGTGGCACTGGAGAGTTTCTACCTCGCCCCAAACTCGGAGCCATCAGCTCCCACCGTGCTGTTGAGTCACAGCTTTGCGCGCTGCGCTCTTTCCCCAGCAAACAGCAGCGGCAGATAGCATCTGAGAACCCCAGACAAAGAAACGGCACAATCTCATCCCTCGATTTGTTTGCGCAGCCTTGTAGGTCTGCCCACGGAGCCTCGGGGCTTTTTTTGTTTTTGCAACGCAAACCACAGCTATTCTCTTGTCCTAACCTTATTGGTTTAAATGCAACAATTGAAAGGGGCACTGCTCTGTCTGACTCAACCTTGCTGCTTTAAAAAAAAAAAATTTATTATGTAAATGAACGCGCCCCACGCTATCAGAAGAAACAGCTGTGTGAGAATAACTTCTCTGAGGTACTGTCAACACGCACACATCCTCTTGCTGCAGGAGCTACCAATTAAGATCTTTGGGGAGTAGTTACGCGTTATCTTTTACACTTTTTCCAAAACTTTTTTCAGGCCTTGAAACTTGGGGAATCAATACTTTTCAGAATTTTTTACCTAATGTGTATCTACTCCTCTCACAGGTCTGGGGAAAATAAAAAATTGAATGGCCATTTCCATTAAGGAGAGAGAGGGAGAGAGAGAAAGAGAGAGCAAACGTGTAAACTATTATGAGATTAACAATGAAAGTCCGAAGGGTGTTCCACAGTGATTTCTAGAATGGCAAGTCCTCAATGAACAATTCTTTGGATATGAACCAGATAATATTTCAGTGTTAATATTTTTAAATGACCTTTGAGAAAAGATTCCTTTTATCTAGAACTTTCTTTGCAGCTTATTCTTTTAAAAAATTCTCACTAAACTTGGAATCTATACATGATAATCTATAACACTCACCTAGAGAGTTGAGCTTTAGTTAAGATATCATGTTTTATGCACATACATGATTTCAGTCATAAGATCAATGACCTAACCGTTATGTTAATTTCAAATATTTAAAGAAGGCATTACTTATGTGACTAATGACTATATTTCAGTTTGCCAGCCCTATACCATAGTTCATATACAAATGTTTATTTTGATACTAGTCACTCATCATAGCTAATTTTATGCTTTTCTAAAATAAAATCTTGATACCCATTGGATTTTCCTTAAAACTTTTGTCATCACCATATAATACTATTCTACTTATTTGGTCTTTTAATTAAAAAAAATAGCATCTCCTTTTTTTTTAGCCTCTTGCTTGATATGAAAAAACATTCTAAAAATCACAATAACTTCATAAATGATTTTATAATACATTTTCAGATCATCAACTAATCAAACAAATAGACACAGTCTTACCTTTATTTTGCTAATTTGTAAATGAAAGCACCATTCCAATGCAAACAAAACAAAACAAAAAGCTTCCAATGACCAAAATTCAATACAGACTTCCCCCCCTTCCCTGTGGAAGTATGCTAGCCTACATTCCTCAGAAAAGAACACTTTGTCAAACCTATGAGACAATTTAAACTGCAAACTCACCTAGGATTTCATTTTGTATAGTACCAGCAAGGGATCATGGGCTAATCATCTACCATATTTGGGAAGTCAGGTCAAAAAACAGTTGATTGCTATTGGATCTGCTCATATATGCAGCAGAAATAGAATTACGTTACCACCTACAGTACTTTCTCAGACCAGAAGTATCAGCTATTCAATATACTAACATATATATGCAGAAAATAAAATGCAGTCTGTAATGGAGGTTTCTAGTGTCCTCAGATAAAATGTAATGTTACATTAATTCAATCAATGATATAAAACAGTAAATGCTTTTGCAACCATATTTATTTGTAAGCTCCATAAAATAAAAAATTTGAGGTGTTGTTTGGAGAATTAAACCCTGTTTGAAACTTTACATTCAGCTATTGTACTCAGGCTTCTCATAGTTTAAAAATTATTTTAAACATAAAAGGGTAAAATATTATTTTTCTGATCTATGAACCATTATATTGGCAAATCCAGAATAATGCACTATATGAAGTCAAAACAGCAGGAATATCATGTAAAGTATACCCCCTTTATATACAAATTACTTGCCTACATTATAATCAAATTTATCATATTACATGTTTTTATATTAAAATTCAATTATTTTTATTTATATAACCAAACAAAAACCCATTAAATAAATGATGCATATAATTGTGAAGAAAATTATGAAAAACATGATGAATGTAATGTGACCACTAATTGATATACTATAGCTCATGCTTCATAGTTATGTAACAAAGAGCTTAGTCACTGGCTAAAAGTAATGTCCATGTATATATTTGCCACTTTTAAATAGTTTCCTTTTCCTAAAGCAAAAGTAGATGGATTAAAAACAATGATGTTTACCCATAAATTTTGTCTGGTTACCTCTTTAGAATATCAAATATGCAATAATTACTATTGCATACAATTTAAACCAAAAATAAGGTATTCTATAATAAATAACCAACATTTAAGCCATTATTCATAAGACCCAGTTTGTTGTGTATTGTTAACTTTCTATTTCTAAGTTTTCAACAACTATAATTATGTAACTTAATTAACCATATACTGTGCAGACTAAATTGTTCCCTAAATACAGTCATACATATGACAACAAAATTTAAGAAAATTTGCTGAATATTTGCTATTAATAAAAACAAATAATGATAGAAAACATTACTATCTGATATTTGCTGTGGAAATCTCAGTACATAAACATATGAATAGACGTTTAAAAATGTACCAATATGCTTTTTTCTTGATAAAATAAATACATACTTTTATCTGGAAAACGAAAATACTTGAAATATTCAACTGTAATGAAATGTTTGAATACCATCAATGAGAAAAAATCTTTCATATACTGTATCTTCAAACAGGTTTTATCTGGCAAAGCCAGCTGTTGCCTAGATGTGTGCCTGGTTATATAGAAATCTGCAATTTTGAGAGAAGTTTTTAGTGCTTTTAGATTAACAGAAAATTTTAAGTAAAAGCGTGATAAGAAATATAAACAAATGTCCTCAATTTTTATATATTTGTGTGTGCGTGTGTGTGTGTGTGTGTGTGTGTATGTATGTATGACAAGGGCAGATATGGGACTCATTAGAACTACCTAAAAGATAACTTAGAACTTTTTAAAAGCTTCATGAATGAACAGTTGATTAATCAAATTAAACATAAAAAATAAACACTGACTGAGAAAACCAAGGATAAAACACAGTGAATGTCCTTGTCCCTTTTCCATTCCAGTAATGATGATAATGAAGTTCCTGAATAGTTGTGAAGTTTTCCATAAAAGATGCACTTTGAAGTTATTTTTCTTCTATTTATGTTTACTTTGAAATAATTTTAGAAGTAAGCATGTATGCTATTACCTGTTCTAATGGTTTACTAATCTTTTTGTTTCTACAATTCTAGTGAGATGATTATTTCTCAAAAATAATGATATAGGAAGTTGCAAAATATATTCAGCAATTAAAGACCAGTGCTTTCTCTTCAAAGGCAAAATCCTAGTCATTATTTCTTCCACATTATTAAAATCAATATCTGGAAATAGTCAACATTTTGTAATTCAAACTGTTCAAAGTAGAATGACAACTAGACTATCCCAAAATACTGTACTTCTAGTCCTGTTTCCAGATAAGTTCTTTTCTCGTGGTCCATGCTATGGCACAACATTTCTGGCTTCTTTGTGGAACCTTTGGAACCCTGTCTGGATGGCTGACATTAGGATCCTTGCTGGCATTTGGAGTGGTCACTTCCATGACCCGCTCTTTCTCCACTGGCATAAGACCTACAATGAGAGTCCCCCTCCCAGAAGCCTTCTGCTGAAATGCAACCAAGTAAAACATCCTCTATTTATTTTAAGAATGATATTAAATCCGCCAAACTGAATGTCTACCAGTATTTTGCTAAATGTTTTCCATTCAAATTCCAACATGAATAGCTTTTAACAGTAAAGTTAAGGAGGTAATTACTAACTATTAAGTACCATGGGAAATTATTTTAATAAATATTACAGTGTTTATACCAACACAATATGAAAATATAACCTATTTCCTGACTTCCTAATAATCATATTGGTTATTATATATCAAGAATAACCATTTATTTATGTAGAGTAGGAAACTTGTTATCCTATGTAGTAATGACTGCCTATAGAATGTTTTTTAAAAAAATTATTATTATTAATAGAAATTTTGAGCAGTACTTATTGAAACTAATAATGATAGCAAGGGCAGTGATAGACTTTTAAAAAAAGGAATTAAGATGATACAGGCACTTTAAGAAAAATATGACACAACAGGTTTTCTACTTTAAAATCAACTGATTTTCCAAAATGGCAAACAAAGTTACATTTTCTTCCTTCTGCCAAAAATATGTAAATAATTAGTCCTGGAAGCATATGTTTAATCTCAGTAATAAGCTATTTTGCTTTCTCACACTGTAAAATGGATTTCTGTTGACATGAAGCAACCTAGAAAACCCAGGTTGTCTCCTCTTCAACAATTTTTTTCTCTAAGCCATGGGCAAAACCAATCTTGTCAGCACCTCCCAAACATGTAAGAGGATCTGGAAATTTGCTTTGTGTTTTCCAGGTTTCATGACAGCTGAGTTCACAGTTTTCAAATTCTTCAGAAACAATGAATAGCTCATGGAGGAAGAAAGAGAATTAGCATTTATTAAGTGCTAACTACATGCCAGGCGCTGTACTAGGCATTTTATATTTTTATGAATCTTGTTTCTTAAAAATGTGGTTTTTTTACCCCTAGTAACTGCTTGTTCTGGAATCTGCCTCATTTTTGGAGCACCATCAAAGTCACTACCAAACGGCAGACAGAGCAATGGGACATTAATGTCTCCTCATTGTATCATCATTTTGGAGCAAGGTGATATCCCATAAAGTTAACAAATCCAGAAATGTATGTGATATATGAAACTATATACATTGACATATGCCAAAATTATATATTCAGTATGGAATAGACATAATCACTACATAGTATCTGATTATTCCTGAGTACATACTGCAAGTTAGTTTGCAGGTACATTAAATGGTCAATAGGAAAAAAACAATGTGAGGAGGAATCCTTAAACTTGAAATGATAAAATCAGGAAATACGGTTTTTTATTCATTATATATAAAAAAAAGGTGAGTTATCTTCCTAAAATAGGGATTATAAATAGTCCCAACTTTTTCTTTATACTAAAAAGGAGAAGCTAAGAGTCTGAGTTTACAACAAGCAATTATATGAACAATTTGCTTCACAGTTATATCAATTTCTTACATTTTGCCTTTCTTAATTTCAGTTATCCAGTGTGATACACTTTGATCTTAATAGCTATTACATCATAAATTCATAAATGCTTGATTTGTCCACTGAGGAAATAATTACATTCAAAATGCACTCCAAGTTTCCTGATGCATTTGGAGGTATAAGTTTAAGTATTCAGAATCAAGAAGCTCTATTTTTGTTACAAAGGAATTACCAGCGGGGTGGGGGAGGGAGTAAACCCCCAAACCTAATAACCTGTAGAAATTTTTAATTTTTTTCTTCCTTCAAGCAGCATTAGCTTTTCCCCCCTCCAGTCTCCCAAATCAGAAAAAAAAAAAAAAAGAGTAACCTCTAAAGCTGTTTTAGACAGAAGGTCAGAATTCAAAGGATCGGTAACTTAATCCACAGTGTGCTGCAATCACATTGCTATTGGAAACACAACCAGAAGCACCACTATTCCAGAAGTTTTTATTAAGCAATGTCAATAGGTATACAACCTGGAGGTTTCTCTCTACTGTAAGGTTTATCCAGATTCATACTTACAAGAGATCAAGTTGCCATGGGTCTTTGAATTTTACTTTAGTATGCTGTGGTGTGAGGAATAAAACGAGACTCTGTATTACACACTAAGGAAACAATCGCCTCAGTTTCTTCAAATACTTAAAGAGAGTACCTTTCTGTGGCCAAAATGTAAATAAGAGGAAACATATTTTAGTCTTTAGATACTCATAATAAGAATGCTTGTTTTAGATGGTTTAGTATTCAGGGTATTATACTGATTATTTAAATTTGTGATTCATGTTCTTTCAAAAAGTAAAATCCCTGCCTTTTTCAGGGATTCTGTTTTAATATCACCAATGATCAGGCTTACCTGAAATGCAGAGTAAAACAGACTTAAGGATCTGGGGTTTTCTCAGTTAGTGTATTTTAAATGTGTACGATTCTTAAAAACAACCCTAGTTGATAGAGAGTTACAGGCTGGTGGCTTGTTTTTTTAATCAATACAAGGAAAAACAAATAGTTTACCAAGAGGTCAGAGTGTCCTTAGAGGAGCCCTCTCCGCACAATTATCATTGACAACCCGCGCTGAAAGATCCGCAAAGCCCCCATTAGCTTTGGCCTCCCGGGATCGCCATTCACTTTCCTTCCTGTCCTTGTCCGCGAGGACGAGGACGAGCTGCCCCGCCAGCAGAGTGGATGGAGAGGGGTAAGGAGAAGGTGAAGGACAAAAACAAAGCAAAAAAAGAAAGAAAGAAGTTATTCAAGACAATAATCAGAAAACCTGCTCAAGGATCCTAGGCCTTTTTAAAAGAATGCCTGCCTTTGACTTAGCAATTCTAAAGGAAAAAGATAATGTTTTTAGATATGCAGATTTTATACGTTTTAAATTGACAGCACCATCACTAGTATACCTGTCTCTTTTGTGGGGAATTATATTTGATAAACATAAAAATGCAAACACATTTGGATGACCTAACTCACCACAAATAAATTTATTCATGATTTAGTCATGAAGACTGAACCACGCCTCTAAGCTCTTTATTTAGAAATTTCCAAAATCATGCCTATGACCAACCTATGAATGACCTATACTTGAAAAAGAAAAAAGTTTTTAATGAGATATTTCACATTAAGATCTTTTTAAAGTAGCATATGACTACCCTGATTTCCTACTCCATCTTTCTATAATCTTGGATTTTATATCTCTTACTGTTCAAGGCTGAAATGCTATTCTTTTCCTTAAATGTGTAAAATTATTACTATCTACAGGCAAGCGTACCACTCACTAGACTAAAACAAATGCGCCAGAGAGTCGAGTGAGTTCTAATTCTGGCTTCAGCATGGCTTTTCTCTGTGCCTTTTGTTATCACATTACTTATCCTCTCAATTTGTAATCTATAAACTGGCCAGCTATAAAATGGATGCAAGGTTACACATCTTACCAAAATGGCATGAGAATGAAAATGTTTACTGCTATGGTAAGGCTCACATGGACAGTAACATAGCAACAGAAAACTGAATTTCAAATCAATTTAACTAAATGAGTATGCAATGAAGGCCCAGACAAGGCATGGTGAGTTTCCAGGGTTTAGCACTGCTTGATACACATAGTAGGTGCTTGGTAAATGTTAGTTAAATTAATTAATACATGCACACAAGGCTACTTGGTGGAACATGGCCTTGGTTTGTGAAAGAAAAATGATTTCCCTGAATTTCCTTTGCTTCCATTTTTTTCCTTTATTTTCCTTACACATTGTTATACTTTTCTTCCATTGGAAACTCTAAAGCTGGACTGACTGGCTGGGGCATTGTCATCATAGGGGGAATTAATTTCATTCTCAGGCACAAAAACATACTTTAAATACTTTATGGAACAAAACTGAGTCAATGAAACTGTGCTAGGAATTTGCCATCCTGACAAGCAAACTCCAAGAGAATTATGAAATTAGAACAGGCTTGAAATCACTGTATTTACATGATATATGTATTTGAGTGGGACAGGAAAATGGAATAAAAAGTTCAGTTTCAGTATTAAAAAAATAAGCCAAGATTCTAGGCTGGGCATTATTCTGTTTGAGAAGAGTGAGAATGGGGCCCCAGTCTCTTCTGGTGGGACTGCAAACTAGTACAACCTCTGTGGAAAGCAATACGGAGATACCTCAAAGAGATACAAGTAGAACTACCATTTGATCCAGCAATCGCATTACTGGGCATCTACCCAAAAGAACAAAAGACATTCTATAAAAAAGACATCTGCACTAGAATGTTTATAGCAGCACAATTCACAATTGCAAAGATGTGGAAACAACCCAAGTACCCATCAATGCATGAGTGGATTAATAAAATGTGGTATATGTATACCATGGAGTTCTACTCAGCCACAAAAAAACAGTGGTGATCTAGCATCTTTTGTATTATCCTGGATAGAGCTGGAGCCCATTCTACTAATTGAAGTATCATAAGAATGGAAAAACAAGCACTACATGTACTCACCATCAAATTGGTATTAACTGGTCAACACTTAAGTGCACATATAGTATTAACATTCATTGGGTGTCAGGCAGATGGGAAGGTGGAGGGGATGGGTATATACACACCTAATAGGTGCGGTGTGCACCATCTGGGGGTGAAGCTCTGACTCAGGTGGGGCAATGCAATATATGTAACCTAAACCTTCGTTCCCCCCTAATATGCTAAAGTTAAAAAAATTAAAAAAAAAATAAACCACCATACAGTATATGTTAGCTATACCTATCATATGCTTCTCTAAGTACTCTGTTATTCCAGTATCAGTTAATATTTCCCTTTTAAATTCCTAGCCAAAATATTCAGAAAAATTAATTTAAAAACTTTAAAAGAATACACAATAGAATGAAAGTATCTTTAAGGAAGCCCTACACCTCCTGCCTTTCTGAAATACTTCTTTGAAGGTATATTCACAAAGCTGTCATTTTCAAATTTTGCTGTTTTTAGGCTATTCAGAAATCTAACCAATCAAATTGGTTGGTCTATCAGTCAGTAATCAGTCAGTCGATAAATATTTATCATGAATCCAGTATGTGCCAAGTACTGTGGGCACTAGATGAAGCAGTAAACAATGTAGACAGAATTCCCACAGTTAAGGAAATTATGTTATGTGGGCATAGAAAAGTGTAAATAAATTAAAAGATGGCTGACTGAACATGCAAATTTATTTTTGCTTTCTCTAGAAACCCCACTAGAGCACCAGTAAAGGGATTTTTTTAAAGCATAAATCCCCAACAATGAAGAAAGCAGGTAATAAGAAAACAGTAACAAATGTTTTTTTTTTTTTTTTTTTTTTAGGTATACAAGAACTCCCTTTATTTTAACAAATGTTAAAAGTTGGGGGGAAAACCCCAAACAGTCAGACGATTTGTAACTGACTTAGCAGATCTGAGAAAGCTTAATTCAAAGTTGACAGTGAGGAAGGCTGAAAAGCAACCCAATTTACACCAGCACAGCACATCCCCCCCACACACACATATCAGGAATTAGTGATACCACATACTTCTGTTAAGTGTAAGTAAAAATATGGCTAAAAAAAAAGCAACATTGGGTAGAAGTCAGCATAGTGTGCAGTTAGATCCCCTTGCCCATTCTACATAGTTAGTAGATCAAGTAGACTGTGGGCTGTAGGAGAAGCCCTGGGATGTGTTCAGGAAGGGGGTGCCATATTGGAAACAGGCAGATTAAAAACATTCACACCCTGAATGCTGGGACAACCCCCTCTGCTCCCTTCCACCATAACCTTTTCCCCATCAGCGTTCCCAGATCACTGTCAGCTAGAGCTAGACCATCCAGGCAGGAGCCTAAAATTGGCTACACTGAGTATTCAGACCAGCCCAAAGGAAAGACCTAAGATACTTAATACTTGGGGGTCTCCCAAGGAAAGGACTCAATCTGATTACCCCAAAGTAAAAACCATGGTCAACAAGTCATTACACAATAATCAACTTTAAAGTGCCCCACTCTTAAATATGAGCTAATAATTAAGGATTATTAGGAGTCTGGCGAAAGCCTTTACCAAGAAATACAGAAACAAAATGAGAAATGCAACTTGTAGGAACCAGAGATCAGACAAAAGCAAATGTCAAGAAAAACAAAAATAAACTCCCATTAATATTCCCAGAGAAATAAGAGAAGATACTGCAGCCATGAAACAAGATAGGAAAATAAGAGTAATGATATTTTTTTTTTAAAAAAAGAAGAACATCAAACAACAAAAAAGAGCCCTTGGGGAAAAAATTGAGATAACAGAAATGTGAAATTCAATAAGGTTTGGAAAACAAAATTGAGGAACTCTCCCAGAGAAGACAGCAGAAAGAGATGGAAAATAGGAGAGAAATACAGAAAATACAAGAAAATGAGTTATAGTCCTGGTGGTCCAACATCCAAATAACTGGAGCTTCAAAAAGAGAGCAGAGAAAATGAAGGCCAAAATTTAGACCATTAATTCTAAAATATTTCCTAGGGCATGAGTTTTCAGATTGAAAGAGCTCTCAATAGGTACCCAACAAAAAGAATAGATATTGTTGCAAAATTTCAGAACTTTCCTGGGAAAAAGGCTCCAGGAAAGTTTCTATGAAGATAAAGGAATTAATAGAATAACTGACACATCTTAACTGTACATATGGAGAGTTAAACAGAGGAGAGCACAAAATTGAAATATTAAAAGGAGTCAGCAACCGAATTCAATAATTCATCGAAAAGATTATACACCATGACCAAGTGGGGTTTATCCCTGGGATGCAAGGTTGGTTTAACATTCCAAATCAATCAGTGTGATACACCACATTAACAGAATGAAAGATAAAAACCACATGGTCATCTAAATAGGTGCAGGAAGAGCATGTGGCAAAGTTTGACATCGTTTCATGATAAAAATTCTCAACAAAGTAGGTATAAAAGGAGATTTCCTCAACACAATAAAGGCCATATATGAAAAGCCCATAGCTAGCATCATAATCAATGGGGAAAAACTGAAAGCTTTTCCTCTAAGATCTGGTACAAGGCAAGGATCCTCATTCTCACCTTTTCTATTCAAAATAGTATTGAAAGTACTAGCAAGAGCAATCAACCAAAAAAAAAAAAAAAAAAAGAAAGAAAGAAAAGAAAAAAAAGAAACGACACACAAATCAGAAAGGAAGAAGTAAAATTATTCCCTGTTCACATGATCCTATATGTAGAAATCCCTAAAGACTCCACAAAAAACTGTTAGAGCTAATGAATGAATTCAGTAAAGTAGCAAGACACAAATCGACATATACAAAACTCAGCTGCATTTTTATACTAATAATAATCTACTTGAAAAAGAAATCAATAAAAATCATTTACAATAACATCAAAAAAGATGAAATGCTTAGGAACAAATTTAACTAAGGAGTTGAGAGATCTATACACTAAAAATTATAAAACATTGATGAAAGAAATTGAAGAAGACAGAACTAGAAAGATATCTTGTGTTTATGGATTAGAAGAATTAATATTGTTAAAATGTCCATACTGCCCGAAATGATCTACAGATTCAGTTAATCCTTATGAAATTTGCAATGGCATTTTTCCCAGAAATAGAAAAACAATTCTAAAATTCATACAGAACCACAAAAGACCCCAAATAGCCAAAATAATCTTGAGAAAGAAAAATGAAGTTGGAGGCATCACACTTCTTGATTTCAAATTATATTACAAAGCTATAGTAATCAAAACAGCATGGCACTGGCATAAAGACAAACACACACACCAATAGAACAGAATACAGAGGCTAGAAATAAACCCTAGCACATATGGTCAACTAATTTTCAACAAGGCCACCAAGACCAATGAGTAAAGGACAGTCTCTTCAATAAACGTGCTGGGAAAACTGAATATCCATATACACGAGAATGAAACTGGACCCTATATTACACCACCCACAAAAATCAACTCAAAATGGATTAAAGATCTAAGTGTAAGACTTGATACCATAAAACTACTAGAAGAAAACATAGGGAAAAATCTCCTTAACATTGTTCTTGGCAATACTTTTTTTTTTGGATAGAACACTAAAAGCACAGACAACAAAAGCAAAAATAAAGAAGTGGGACCACATCAAACTAAAAGCTTCTGCACAGCAAAAGAGACAATCAACAAAATGAAAAGGCAGCCTATGGACTGGGAGAAAATACTGGTAAACCATATATCTGATAAGGGGGTTAATATCCAAAATATAAGGAACTCACATAACTTAATAGCAAAATAACCAATAACCCAATTAGAAATGGGCAAAAGACCTTAATAGACATTTTTTCCAAAGAAGACATAAAAATGGACAACAGGTATAGTAAAAGGCAACCAATATAACTAATCATCAGGGAAATCCAAATCAAAACCACTATAAGATATTGCATCACACCTATTAGGATGGCTATTACAAAAAAGTCAAGAGGCCGGGTGTGGTGGCTCACACCCATAATCCTAGCACTTTGGGAGGCTGAGGCAGGAGGATCACTTGAGCCCAGGAGTTTGAGGTTGCAGTGAGTTATGATGATGCCATTGCACTCTACCCAGGGCAACACAGAAGACTCTGTCTCAAAAAAAAAAAAAAAAAAAAAAAAAAAAGTCAAGAGATAACAGGTGTCCTCAACGGTGTGAACAAAAGGGAACCCTCATACACTGTTTTTGGGAATGTAAATTGGTACAGCTATTATTGAAAACAGTATGGAGGTTCCTCAAAAAATTAAAAATAGAACTGCCATATGACCCAGCAATCTCTCTATTGGGTACATAACCAAAGAAAATGAAATCACCACCTCATAGAGATATCTGTGCTCCCCTGTTCATTGCAGCATTATTCACAAGAGCCAAGCTATGGAAATAAGTGTCCACTGACAGATGAATGGATAAAGAAACTGGTGTGTGTGTGTGTGTGTGTGTGTGTGTGTGTAATGGAATATAGTTCAGCCTTTAAAAAGAAGGAAATCCTGCCATTTTCGATAACATGGGTAAACCTGTAGGAAATTATGCTAAGGAAAATAAGCCAGACACAGAAAGAAAATTACTGTATTATCTTATTTATTTGTGGAATAGTTTTTAAAAAGTCAAATACATAGAAACAGAGAGTAGAGTAGTGGTTACCAGGTGCAGGGATAGGGAGGAAATAGGGAGAAGCAGGTCAAAGGGTACAAGCTTGCAGTCATGGAGGAGGAATAAGTCTAGAGACCCAATGCATAACATGAGGACTATAGTTAATAATACTGTATACTGAAAATTTGGCTAGAGAGTAGATTTTAGGTGCTCTTTCCATAAAACAACAAAAAAGTAACTATAGAAG
Source organism: Varecia variegata (assembly GCA_028533085.1). Classification (NCBI taxonomy): domain Eukaryota; kingdom Metazoa; phylum Chordata; class Mammalia; order Primates; family Lemuridae; genus Varecia; species Varecia variegata. The sequence continues at coordinate 72,838,343 of CM052438.1, read as the reverse complement.
GTGATGCGTAGGTTAATTTGCTTGACTATAGTAATCATTTTACTATGTATACCAAAACATGATGTGGTACAGCTTAAATATGTACAATTTAAAAAAAAAGAAATCAGAATACGACATGCTGCTGTAAGAGCTTACATAGAGATGGAGTAATGCAAACACCAAAAATTGATCTAACAAAAATTAGGAGATACCATACTGGAAGGACGGCAGAACCCTTGTGTCTGTGGATGGATGTATTGGGGTAGAAGTGAGATGAAGGAGACAAATCCCTATCTTCTATACACCTAAAAATGAAAAATCAACCAAGTACAGCATAACAAAATTCAGCTGAAAAGTGAGAAGTCATTTTCTCTGGGAAGTGGAAAGGAAGATGAGAGGGAGGTAGGAGACTCCCCTCCCCAGAAAGATTTTTATAGAATAATTTGACTTTTAAAATTATCATATTGGCCTGGTGCAATGGCTCACGCCTATAATCCCAGCACTTTGGGAGACAAAGCAGGAAGATCATTTGCGCCCAGGAGGTTGAGGCTACACTGAGCAGCCACTGCACTCCAGCCTGAGTGACACAGCAAGACCCTGTCTCTAAATACCTACATACCTACATACATAAAAATCAACATTTAATTTTCATTAAAATAAAAATAGAAAAATAGACATTTGTCTGCTTCCATTATATGTGTATTAGTTATTGACAAGTAGTGAAAAATAAGATGCAGGTGAAATTTGGGAAGCAGTGCTATTTTAGTTAGTCAAGGAAGGTCTCTTGAGGAGGTGCCATTTGAGTTGAGAACTAAACCATGAAAAGGCGATATACTTGTAAAAACTGGGGTGGGAGGAGTGGTCTACACAAAAGAAACAGCAAGTTCAAAGGGAACAAGCTTAGTAAGGAGGAGGTGAGAAAAGAACTGCAGTGATAGTGAACAAGAAGGAAAGGACTGGGCAGGGCTGGGAGTGGGGTGTGGGGCATTGTCAACCAGGTGAAGAGTGGGATTTTATTCTAAGTGTGACAGGATGTCACTAGAGGTGGTTTTTGTTTGCTTGCTTTTGTTTTGTTTTTGAGCAGAAAAGCGACATGATCTGATTTACACACAGGAAAGACCGCTCTGGCTGCTGCGTGGACAGACTACAGGAGCGCAAGATTAGAGGCAGGAAGGCAAATCCGGGGAATGGTGTAGTGGTCCAGGTGCAAGGGGTGGAAATGTAGAGCAGGGTCTTATCTGGGGAAGTGATGATATGCAGTCAGATTTAGGGTACATTTGGAATTAGAGCCAAAAGGAGTCAGAGATTGGATGTGGGTTTGAGGCAAAGAAAGAAATTAAGGATGACTCCAGTCTTTCCGCATAAACAATAAACACCACTGATTTGACTTTCATCTCCATTCATTTCTTCTTTCTGCTTTCTTGCTCATACAATAACATGACATAAACAGAAAGAGCCTGAACAACCAGCATTTGAAAGCGAACTGAAAGTCTTTGCATGACTATTTCCTCAAACCAGCCAAGGCTTCCCCTCCCCTGCCCAGTTGACTTCTCATGGCCTCCCTTTTATCCTCTCCACATACTATGCTCACTCCTGTCTCAGTATATATGTTCATGTGTCTCCACACCACCAGCCTGATATAAATGTCTTTACCCCTCTTTTCTCCTTAATCAACTTCTTACCCACTGCTGGCTTCTGTCTTATCATGGCAGATTGTTACTTTGGTGGCCCGCAATGAACCATGCCTCCCAAAATGTTAGGCTTGGCAAATGACACATTAGCAGATACTTGGGTGGTACTTGCACAGTGGGGCTAATCCTTTGGGAATTCTGACTATTTGGATCCAGGTGCCATGAAGAAAGGCCAAGTTAGCCATGTGGTGGAAGAGAAGTCCCAGCCTACCTGCCACCCATCAAAGTACCAGACATAAGAGTAAAGCCGTCTTGGACATTCTCGCTCCAGCCACCATTTAACATAAATTGGGAGAGACCCAAAGTGGTACCAGTGGAAGGGCCATCTGAGCTCAGCCAATCCACAGAACCATGAGCAAATAAAGTGATGGGGTGGCTGGTAATGTTGCAATACATAATGAAAATACCCATCACTACATTGAAGCTACCCTTGCAAATGTTACCAATCTCATGCATGTTATCAAAACCAGTGAAGACATTTCTGTCTTTAATTGTCTTAACTGTAGAATTTTCTTATTGTGGTAAAATATACATTACATAAAATTTACCTTTTTAACCATGTTTAAGTGTACAATCCAGTGGCATTAAGTACATTCATGTGGTACAACCATCACCACCATTAATCTGCAGAAGTTTTTCATCTTCCCAAAGTGAAACTCTGCAACCATTAAACACTAACTTCCCATTTTCCCCTCCCCTCAAGCCCTAGCAACCACCATTCTACTTTCTGTCTCTGTGAAGTTGACTATTCTAGATAAGTTATATAAATGGAATAATAGAAAATATGTCCTTTGGCATCATAATTGTAGCATCTTAGTTTAATCTTAATTGCAGAATCTGACATTGCTATACATTCTCTCCTTGAAACGTTTTCCTCATGAGGTCCTGTCACAAAACTCCCTTTTGGAACCTTTTGCCCCATTTTTCCGATTCTTCCATCTTTGTCTCTTTTGAGGGCTGCTCTTTTTCTGACTCCATTTCCTCTTAAATGCCAGGCGCTCTTGGGTATCTTCTCTTGGGTGACTTCATTCCCATATCTGCCTTAACTACTACATAAATGCAGGTGGTAACCAAATCACCATCTCTAATACAACAGAGTTAATTTTTAAAAATGTGAAATACTCCTTGATGTATTTTCCTTTTTCAGCAATTACAGTCCCTCCCCTCTCCCCGTCCTTTGCAGCCATTCGTTCTGCCATTCAGGTTAGGCTTTGAGATGTGGGTAGGAAAGACAGAAGATATAGCATAAGGGAAGCCTCTTTAAGACAAGAAGGGAAAGAGAAAAAGCCTTCCATTTGGGGCACTGGTTGCTACAAATGGAACCTCGTGCAATTGGTTAAGGTTGGAGGACTTAAAAAGTAATGGCCATAATAATAGAGAACAACCCTAAATCATGGGTTCAGGTTTGAATCTCTTCAGAATGTGGAACCAGTTCCCACGTGTCAACCCAAATCAAATGGTCAGTAATCAAGACCCAGTAACCTTGCCTACTAGTAAGAGGTGGTATTCTCTTGGGGTCTGGTAAGATTATTATAACCCCAGGAATATACAGAAATAAGTTTTCAGAAATGAAGATGTGTACATGGGTTATATTTCACAATAAAAATGTAGAATGTAAAGAAATGAATGAAGAAATCAGAAATCTTTATTATTAATACTAATACTTATAAATGTTAATTATTATTAAGATTTGAGGACAGTTGAGGTAAAATATTTTATAATCATTGCATTGCTCTGTATAAACTTTGTCAACTTTTTGGGATATTAGAAACCTTTACTGCATCCTGAAATCATAGGCATGATCATAATTTCAAATGGCTGAGGGAATTTGGTTAAGTGGAATTAATGTTTAGAGGAGATGCAATTGGTTAAACTTATGAGTTTATTAAACTAACTAACTAAGTGAAAATAATCATTCTTATTTTGTGAAAGATGACCAGATTTACAAGTAAAATAAATTTTGTAAATTGATTTTTAAGCTTTGGAATTAACGATTATTTATCAAAACACAAGTGAATGTGGGAATTTCCTTCCATACATAATAGTCTTCCTCAGGCATGAAAAAGTCGCCCAGCATGGCAGAGGGAAGGCAGCCAAGAGTTCCTGGGTCTCCAGTGGGGGCGCAAAAGTGCTGAGAAACCTGACAAACTAAGTGGAGGAGGCCTCCTGTGAGAATGAGGAAGCCACAAATGGGTCACTTGAGCCTGGAGGCAATACAGGGGACAGAGACTTGAAGTATAGAGACCAGCATGACAGGACAGCACTGGGGCAGACACACCTGTGCCTGCTCCCACGCAGGGCTTGCAGGGATCAAACAGGACGAGGACATCTCCACAGGGGCCAGAGAGAACACCCAGCACAGCACAGGTACTGGAGGAGCAATAGCCACCCCTACCCTATGGCCAGGATGAGCCTCTGGGGACTTCAATAAGCCCAGCCAGAAGGATGAGCAAAGGTGTACTGGAGAATCCTGAGCTGTCAGGACTGAAATCCCGAAAGGTACCTGAGAAGACTATTTTCTGGAAATAGGCACATTTAAGGGTTTTGTTGCTGTTAGTTCTTGTTTTGCTATTGTGTGCTTGGAAACAGGATGCAATAGGATGTGAAAAATAAAACTAGCTTTGATTTCACAACTGTGTCGTGCACGAACTGTGATAGCAATGCTTTAATAGAAAACTTCTGAACCCTAAACCCAAGCTACCCACAACACTGCATCCACACTGCCGGACTATCTTTATAAAATGTCAAGCTCATCATAACTCTCACTTTAAAATCCTTCATAGATTTTAGGGTGAAGTTCAGACTCCTCAGTTTGTCACGGCAGCCCTGGATGACCCAGCGTAAGCCACCCTCTCCAGTCTGCAGCCCCTGCTGTGCATCCATGCTTCCTTCTAGCCACTCTGAGATGCTGCAGTTCCCCAAACCTGATCCATGGGTCCAAGCCTTTGTGGTGTTCCTTGTGTCTGGAATTCCCAGCCCCGACTGTCTTTCAGAGTTTGGATCAGAATTACCCTAAGTAATCTCATAATCTTACCCCTTTTTAGTATAACCAATAGCTGCCCCCATAGACACTTCAAATATAATTTATACCAAAGTCAACTCATATTCTTGGCCCTAAACCTGCTTCTCTATTTCTCTATTTCACTCGGGAGCACAATCAGTAACCCAAGCTGGAAATGGAAAGATTTTTTAGACTCTTCTTTCTCCACATCCAAATCCAAAGCCAAGTCCAGCCGATGCCACCTCTACCCCTCCCGGGCTCAATCTCCACGTGTCTTGCCTTAGTTCCACGCCTAGCTCCGGCACCTCCCACAGGTCCCTTGGCCTCCAGCGGTCTAAATCCACACTGCAGCCTGGCTGACCTTCTTCATACACTGCCATTCTGGTCATTTCACTACAGGGCTTAAACCCTTGGACAGTTAACAACACCTCATTATCAAAGATTAAAATCCCAACCCATAGAACAGCTTGCCAGGCCCTCCACCATCGAGATCTTGCCCATCTTTCAGTCTGGCCGGGTTCACCTGCAGCCCTAACCTGCCTGTAGCTCCAGGCACAGGCTTCTTCTCAAGATGCCTTTACTCATGCTGTCCCTGCCATTTGCAACCTCCCTGAAACCTTCAGTTAGACGCCAAATGGAAAGAAAGCAAATTAGGACCATGGTATCCTTGCAGACAAATTTTGATGGGAGCCAATAGATAAGGAAAGAGACTTCCTCTGCCCTTTCAGGCTCTACATTAACCACCTCCTCCTCCTCTGCCCCCATCGATAAGCTGCCCAAGCCTTGCCTTCTCTATGCCAACTCAAGACGAAACTCCCCTCCACTTCTATTTTATACCAGCCTGGAAATTGGGCACATGAGAACACTGGGAAACTGTGGGAGAAAAAGGAAAGACAAGAACATAACTAGGGGTCGGCAAGGTATGTGCAAACAATGACCTAGGAGCAACTGACCCCATCAGCAAGCTTTTGGCTTTTTGAAAGATAGCAAAAAAATTTGAATACATTTTTATCAGAACTCAGGAAAATCTCTTTTTTAAAATTCATTCTTATGACATTCTCTCTAAAGCAAAAGCTCTACAGTTGTGAGTACTAATTGTGGAGACACACAGAGACACAGCTGTGTCTAAAATGGCTTTGAAGACTTTGGCCCCGTCTAGTCCTCTTAGAGGACTGTGAAGATATTTCAGTGTTCTCCCCGCCCCCACAAACACACACACTCTGCTCCCCGTCACATGTGCTCTGGTGTGCAGACACCATTTATAATTGTCTTCCTCCAGTGTGTCATTTGGGGATTTATTGGTATTTTAGTTAGCAGGTTGATTCTAAGCTCTTATAATATAAAAAGCACTTTGTATACACAACATGGGCACAGATCCAGAGTAATGTCTTTAAAGCCTGGGGCACTTTAAAATTTGTTTTACATCAGGCTAATCATGTTATGAATCTGCATTTTCATTATACATCATAACCATCCTTATTTTTACTAATGATATACAAGATGAGAAGAAACAGAATGCAAATATTAAGGCTACCGTCTGATCTTCCATTTGTTAGAGTAAAACTAGACATTCTAGTAGAACCACAGATGAATTACATAATATTTATAAAGGGATCTTATAATAAAAAATGAAAAAATCAAAACCAGATCAAAGTAGATAAAAGCTTTATTTTCATAATTAAAATTATATTATACTGAATTGAAGTGGTACTTATATCATGGTAACAAATTACTATGTAGAATATTAAATTACTTTGCATTACAAATTGTCAAAATATACACCAATTTGTAACATAAAAAATATCTCGGTTCCCTACCTTAACAGACATATATAAATTAAAAAGAACAAGTATCCCAATTGTTGTCCTAATGGCATACCAGAGGTAAAGTATCCGTGTTATAAGTACATTAAATTTAATTTTATATTTACTTCAAATATATTTCAGCACACAATATTATTTTATACTATGAAAATTTTTTAAAAATGCTTTAAAGTTGTAATTTATCTCCTTAAAAGTTATGCATTAATAGGAAACATAAGTGGTATTATGTTTTAAAGGGCATGGCATCTTCTCATTGACTAGTACAGGATATATATGCTTATTTCTTAAATCATTGCACAAAATAAAGCAAAGATGTATTGTGTATCTCTAGGGTTGCCTCAGTTACAGAATTCTATGATTTGGCGGTCTACACTTTCTAAATCCAGTAATCCCCTGCTTCAACCTGTGTGTTAAGTCATAGTATAACAGCCCATAGAAGTCATATCAATTTCTAGGTCCGAGGAAGATTTTATAATAAAGGAATACTTTTGATTATAATGCTAGAAAATTGGCATTAGTCCACATTTTGGAAGAAAGACATAACTCAGATGTGGCATGAGACAGACATGAATAAAAAATTGTGATTTTAAAAAATTCTAATGCCACAATTTTGGGGAAAGGTTATAACCTTTGTTTGAGTAACTTTTCTTCCATGGAACAGTTAACATTAATACATCTTCAGTTACATTGTTTTCAAAGAGCACCTTTTATTTTATAACCAATTTTTAAAACATGGCCTCATTTAAGAAAATGCAAATTAACATGATATACCATTTTATTCCCAGCTCAACCAAAAGGATAAACTCTGACAATTCGAAATGTTGGTGAAGTTGGAGCAATATGAATTCTTCCCTGCTGCTGTTAGAGTATAAAAAGGTATACCAATTTTTGTTAAAGGTCAACATACCTTTGCACCCAGCAATTTCACTTCTAGCTTTATTCCCTAGAGAATCTCCTATACATGAGCACAAAGAAAAATGTACACAAATATTCACTACAATATTGCTTCAAATAGTTAAAAATGTTTTTTTTAAATTAAAAGTTTTTGAAAAAGAAGAAATAGCTTAAATTTCCATCACCAGGAGAATTTATTTTAAAATTGTGGTATATTTGCCATTCCATGGCAGCAAAATGAATGAACTAGAATTACACATATCAGTATGAAAAAATCTAAATATATACATACATATTTTAAGGGATAAAGTAAGTTTAACACATTAACTGCCATGGGAGTTGTATTTAACTCACTCTAGTTTTGACCCTGGGGCCGCATGAAGCATATATAAAATCTTACTTGTTGATGTTCTTATTGTTACAATTAATATTGACAATTTAATTGTAAAACTGTGGATTAAATGAATAGAAGTCAATAAATTTTGTTTTTTTATTTAAATTACACTCCAAGATTTTATTCTATTTTTGTAATAAAACACTGTGGCCCCAAGGAAAAGTTTCTGATTTTTTTCTGTGACAGTCAATGTGTTAAGGATGATACAGATGATAGCATACTTTTTATTTAAGTTTTAAAACATGCAACAATATGACTTGCTTATAAATACAGATTTGTAGTGAAAGTATAAAGACATGAGTGGGAATGATGAACACCAAATTCAGAATAGTAATCACCTCTGGAAAGGAAGGAAGGAGAATGAAAATAATGAAAATGCACAATGGGATTTAACGGCTTCTTTATGTTTTATTCCTTGAAAAAAAGAAAAAAAATGTTTGAAGATTACAATATAAAAATGTTACATTTTACAATCTAGGTGGATGTATACCAGTATTAATTATATTATTATTTCTAGTTTTTTTATATGTTTAAAATATTTCAAATTTTAAAGAGCAAAAATTTAGGATGAAAAAATATTCACCCTAATAATTCATTGCATCTTAGAGATAGGAACGATAATTTTCTATCTTTCTATGTTCATAATCTTCTCTAGATCTTTATGTGTGTGTCCAATTTCCTAACCTCACTAGAGACAAGTTTAGATCTCTGATGATATACTATGTGATAAGGTAATTGGTTTTTATGTTGCTTACATTATCAGCCTTTATGCATTTTAAACTGGGGTGTTTGTTTGCCATTTAAACATTTTTAGGAAGGCTTATTTAAAGAGCTTAACCTCTCCAGGTACATTCATTCCTATGGGAGCACTGTGAGATCCACAGTGAGGCTGACATACTCTTCCCCAGATTTCTCTGCCCACTCACATTGGGACACCTCATTCTTCAGCACTCACCTCAGGCGGTGCCTACCCTAGGCTGCCTTCTCTGACCAACACAAGCCAGACTGGGACCCTCCCCAGGGTTTCTTTTGTTCTCACAGTACCCTACAAATGCCTGGAAGGCAGAATATATCACCCCGTGCTGCTCTGACAGACACTCCAGCTCCTCAACTGGTATATGAGCTTCCTGAAAGCAGCAACTATGTTCTGCCTTTACTGTCTCACGGTCTTAGAACAATCAAATGTTTGCTTGATAAGCATTTGTTGAATCAATAAATGAATAAATGAAGCTGTTAAAATACCAGCATTAATCTTTTCCTACTAGTATTATTTTTACACAGTCCTTCTGTGTCTTAGAAAGGAGAAAGGCAGTATCGGCATAGAATCTTTTTCTTAGGAAAATGGCTTCTACGCTCCCTGGAGGGAGAAATGCATCTTACTCTTGAATCCAAGTTTGGAGCACTAAGGCATAAAGATTGTAGCGCTTTGAGCTGACAATTAATAGTTTTCAGAATGGGATGTTCACTGATGCAGTAATTTTTAAGCAGGTACTATATACAATTATACCAAACCATGGCAAGTAAACCCTCGTAGATTTAAAGTATTAAAGCATAATCCAAAAGATTTTTATAACTTACTCTTAGTAATTGAGGAATGAAGCTAATGGATGTCTAGATCTGATACTAGAACTTAATTTCTAATACAAGAAAACAAGTTAAGAATTATTATTTAATGAAAATGAGTGACCAAAAACATTCAGGAGCAGCCAGGTGGAGGGTGAGCAACAGGTCTCAATATGGCAGAACACCCTCCAATCCTACAAGAATAAGTAATCAACCAATCTGACCCTAGCCATCACAGAAAACAGGAACTAGAAGAAATGTAGGTACAAAGAAGAAAAGAGTTAAAAAAACAAGCAGAAAAAACACAGTCCATTTTACTGGTTACTATTATCTACTGATTAAATAGCAAAGTCTGGAGTTTATATAATACTTTTTTTCATTTATAAAGTATTTTCCCACATGTAATCTTATTGAAGGTAAACAACAATGCTGAGATTAGGAAGATCAGGTAATATACCTGTTCAACTGATGAAGAAACTGAGGCTCAGAGAGGCTAAGGACAAAGAGGTAGTGTCAGATAGGATACTTAAACTCCAACTTATTAACTTTTAATGCAATCCTTTTCTAGAATGTGGCACCCAACTTTAAAAAATACTTCTAAGTAAATACAGTTACACTGGAATTTAGATGGTTTTGAAATTCTGCTATAATTGAATAATATCTAGCAGGTTATACTTAGCTGTGCATTTTACTTCTGATTGCATAAATATTCATAGGGAAACACCTACAGGGAATGTTCAAAGCACTGAATGGTGTGGTTCCTATTAACATTAATAGAGATCAGGAGGATAAATTACCATTTAATGCTTTGAAAATCTGTCCCCGACTTTGTACTATTTAGGTAGCCGTGAATTACACTCCTGTTTGTTTTGGTTTTGTAGTAAAACTTAGGCTTCACTGTATTACTTTCACACCACTTAGGAAGATGTTTCTGCTTTTCAGCAGTGATAATTTTCTCCATTAGGTAATACTTCTTTAGTGTCTTTAATTTTATCATCTTATAATTCTCTGAATCTCAACAATCTAGAAGCTCCCACACATCTCAGATCAGCACTGTCTCCAAGACCAGGGTCAACACCCACGGCATGTCTGGCAAACTGCAAAGCCCCCAGGAGCCAGTATGTGAAAGAAAAATTGTGTTGTAGGGGGTGGGGCACATGCCCTCGTGAGGGAGCCACTCAAGCTCTTATAAGTGGGTCATCTGCTGTTCAGCCCAGCTGGGTGTCGTGCAAGACTGTGGATTCATTGTTGCTGGATCTTCCAAGTTTTTGAGGGAAGTCAGAAATCCATATTTTTCATAAGAAAGTTTTAACCTTTAAATGTCACAATTACAAATAATGTTTTAAACATTATGTGAACAACACTGTCTAAAGCAAACAGCATTTGTGGACCATAAGTATGCAAGAGCTGATTCAGTTTTCTATGCTAACAAGCAGAATGGTTGACGCAAAGTCATTAAGCTTCATAGCATTAGTTCAGATTTCAGTAGGGAAAACTGTTTTCCTCTATTTGTTGCAATCCAATTGCTGGACATATTTAAGAAAAAATAGGATGATATAAACATAATTAGAATATTAGAGCACTACAGAATGAATACAGAGGAGAAATTGCTTGCTCATGCTAACATAAGTGAATGCTGATGAGAAGTCAACGACAAGGAATTTAATGTTACTTTCTCCTATTTCATGACAATCTGATATAAGGATTCAGAAAATAACTGTAAACAGAAATTTTCATTCTGAATCAGACTACTTGGTATTAATATCATCTTATTGACTAACGGCTTTGTGAAATGGTTCTTAACATGGAATTTATTGAGCGGATGGGGGGTTAGTTCAATTCATGACAATAAACATTTTCTGGTTCCTCATGTGGGCCAGATTGTGCCAAATGCTGAGAATACAGGTGAATGAGACATGTCCTCTGCCCCCATAGAGCTCATGATCTCATAGGCAACCAGAACACATGATGTGATAGACTTACTTGAAGGCTGCCAGGGAAGTGACAGAAAAAATTTGGGGAGCACAGAGAAGAGAAAGTGTGATGACTTACTGTAGGTGATGATAAACTGAACATTAAAGAATGAATGGGAGTCATTCCAGTAAGCTGGGAATGACAAGTAGAACAACATTTGCAAAGGGACAGAAGATGGATACAATGTGGTGTCTTTATCAATCCATAATCAGAGAACTGTTGATAACACTTAAGAAAAGGAGTAACACTGCCTTCTATTTTAGGGAAACCATTCTGGTGTAATGTGTAAAGGACAGATTTAAGAGAGACTAACTAGAGGTAGAAACACCACTCAAGAGACTACAGCAGTGGTCCAGGTGAGAGATAAGGACCTAGACTAGAGAAAAGAGAGCTAAGAGTCTTTGAGAGAAAACGGAAAGATTGGAAAAGTATTTGACAGGTAAATTGTTGGAACTGAATGATTTATGCAGTGGCAGAGCTCAGGGAGAGCAACCAGAATGATGCCCACATTTCTAACTTTGTAGACAGTGGAGCATCCACAGAGATCAAGAATAGAGTAGAGGAGCATGTTGTACGGAAGATGCTACATTCCGTTTGGATGCTCTAAGTTTGAGGTACCCACGGGATATTTAGGTGGAAATGTTCAGCTGTCTACATCTTGGGGATAAGATATGAGCTGGAAATATTTTGAAGAATTATTAGAAACTAGACGGTGGGTAAAGCATGAGAGCAGTGGAGAACCCTGAGGGTGAGTATGTGAGGAGAAGCACAGAAGTTGAACACAGAAGCCAAGGGCAAGACTGCGATTTAACCCAGACAAGAAATTATAAGAAAGGTGGGAGAACCAATAGAGTATGTGATGAGACTTCAAGGAGAAAAGAAGCCAGTGTATGCCAGGAACTGTGCTAATCCTGTGCACACCGCCTATACTCCCATAAGTTAGTTATTATATTGTACCCATTTTCCAGTCAAGAACTGAGCTACCCCAAAGGGTGAAAGTACCTTGCTCAAGGTCACTCTGGAATTAGGATTCCTGAGATTCAGACCTAGTCCCGCCACATTTCCAAGAATGAACAATTGCCACTTCATCCTGACATATGATCCCCAAGGTCATATAGCAAAGTGGTAAAGTAGGTTAAAGACAGAAAACCGTCCGTGGGATTCGTAACAGGAAGGCTGCCGGTAACCACAACCAGCAGGATTTACCTGGAATGAGTGGCAAGTCAGGAAATGAAGTTAGCAAATGTACACGACTCTTGTAAAGAAGCTTGGCTATGACTACACAAAAAAAGAAAGCTAAGGAGGACATGCTTTAGACAGTGAGGGGGACCACAGTTATTCAGTTGTCTGTTAAGAATTGTTATTATGATGGCTAACGTATAGCTTAACACACAAAGATAGAAGGATGGTCTGAGAACCTTTCTGGAACTCTTGACTCTACTCATCATTTCCAGGCAGCTTTAATCTCGGTCATTGAGGAATAGGAACTGGAAAGAAAGATGATACTATCCCATCTCCTAATTAATGCCACATTAAACAAACAAACAAAAACACAGAGCGCTCCTATGACACTACGATGCTGAATCTCTATCACACAAGTTTGATTGGGAAGAGGAAGTGAGTAGGTCTTTGTTGGCCCAGCAGCTCGGGTCAGAGGAAGTACATGTTAATAAGCATGATAATGACAGTCAAAATCAGCTTGGAAATGAATTGCATTATACAAATCAAGTCTCATGCAGACTGGTCCTGGTTATCAAACAGCATGCTGGCAACTCCACAGCATCCAGCGAGTTCCAGGAGATTTGGGAAGCCTGCCAGTTCCTACACACAAGTCCCTTGTAGACTAAGAGAACATTTCTCTTCTGGGCCCCTCTCACCCCTCCACACCAGAATGCCTGCCAATCTGCCTCATCTCAGGACTTTACCAAGACAATCAAGAAACATCACCACCAGAGAGAGAGAAAGAGAGAGAAAACATTACATATCCGGCAGGAAAGGCTCATGATCTTTTCATTCTTTTTATTCCAATAGGATTTCACATTTAGTATACAGGGTTTCCTTGTTTATCTTTCCTTTTTTCTTTCTTTCTTTTTTTTTTAGTTTTTGAACCCATTACAAATATTTAAAAACTTACAAACTATATTTAATTATATAACTAAATCTCTGCTTTGGAGCCAAAATGTCAGTATCTGTGTTCTCTCTCGTATTAATTATTAACAACAAAACCCTGCTTCACAATATGCAGGTTAAATGAGACTTGAAATGCATTAGAAATCCCATTAATGAGATTCGTTAAATGCCCTGCATATAACCATGAGAACTTGGCAAGCTTTTCAGAAAGAGAGTTCTGTATTACTCAAGCAGCTTTTATTAAAGAGGATCGATCTAGAACTTTTATAATATGTTCTCTTACTGGGCTTGGTTTTTGAAGTTAGAAATAGGAGCATCATGGAAAAAATCCCTTCAAACAAAAGATATTAACACCTGGAAAAAGTTAATTCCGGAAAACATCTGACAGTCCATGTATGACTGGTGACAGATGTGTATTAAAATCTTTTGAAGCTGACTTTGTTTGGTACGAGATTCTAACTTACTGGTCTCCAGCTCCTAGCAGTTTTCTTGCTGTCTACCAGACCCCTTTATACTGTAATGCCAATAGTTCAATTGGAAACCTTGAACATCTTTAGGTTAATATTCAATACAGTGAACTTACCAATTTATCCCTTTGTTCAGTTAATTGTATATATACCGTTTCCCAATTGATGCTTAATTTTTTGTACCATTATTGAATTTATCATTTAACTGCTGCTGATTTTACTAGATGCTTTTTTTTTGCATTTAGTGATGTATTATATGTGGTTTTCCTTTTTAAGTTTTTGATGTCATAACATATGTTGATAGATTTCCTTATGTTAATTCTTTCTTAAATCCCTGAAATAAATCTGCCTTGGTCATGGTATAGTCTTCTTTTAATATACTCCTAGGTTTGATTTGCTCATCATATTCCCTTAAAGGTTTGGAAATGTTGCATCTACATTTACAAGTAAAATCGGTCAATTCATCCTTTTTTAAATTTGGATTTTGATACAATGTTGTTTCATAAAGATGAATAGGAGAAACTACCATCTTTTTCTGTGAGCTGAAATATGCTAAAAGCTATAGGAATTATTTTTTCTTTAACAACAGAACCACCTAGTCTGGTGCCATTTTTCTTCAATTTTTTTTTTTTCTGCACCAATTTCTTTTTTCTTTCCTTCTTGGACTCCAATGGCATGAATGCTAGACCTTTTGACATTGTCCCATAGGTCCCTGAGGCTCTGTTAATTTTTTTCAACACCTTTTCTTACTGTTTTTCAGATTGAATTCTATTCTATCAATCTATTTTCAAGTTCACTTGCTCTTTCCTTTGTCATCTCCATTCCATTAGTGAGCCAACACAGTGGATTTTCCATTTCACATATTGTATTTTTCAGTTTTATAATTTCCATCTTTTTTATATTCTCTGTTTCACTGTTGAGAACTGCTATCTTTCCATTCATTTCAAGAGTGTTTACATCAATTAGCATAGTATAATAGTTTCTTTAAAATCTATATCTCATTGTTCCAACATCTCTGTCATTTCAGGGTTGGCATCTGTTGGTTGTTTTTACTCCTAAAAATTGGTCATGTTTTTGTTATTCTTTGTAAGGCAAATAATTTTGGATTACATTTTGGACATTTTTATTATTATGCTGTGAAACTCTGGGTCCTATTAATATCCCCTGGAGAATGTTGGTATTTTTATTTTAGCAGGCAATGAATCTGGCTAGTTTCAGACTCTAAGTTCTACCTGTGGGTGAGCTCCAATGTCAGTTTAGGTTTCAAACCCTTTGCTGTGCTGTCTTGGGACTTACCCATGTGTGAACCACACAGGGGCTAGTCTGGAACTTGGATGGTGGTTTATACAGCAGTACAATTCTCAAAGACTTCACCACGTTCTTTTTTGTCTGTCCCTTGTCTGTAGAGCTCAGGGGTGAGCCCAGGATGTTTGCCCTTCTGAATACAGAAGTAGAGGGTCTTCTCCAATGTTCCCTTTTCTAGAATTCCACACCACACTCCATCTCTTGTTATCCATCCTCTGGCTGAAAAGATAAAGTTTCTCTATCTGACTGGGGTCTTCCCTTTAGTCAAAGCAGAAAGATTAAAGAAAGAGAGAAAAATAATAATAATAGGGATTTCCCTCCATATATTTTAGACCACAGAGTTCTGTTTTCTCAGTTCCTCTGGACAGAAAGACAGAGTTTCTCTCAGAGTTTTAGTGGTCTGCACTTTCTCAGTTTTTTAGTGGTCCACAATTGGGGCTTGCACTCAGGGAAAGAAGAGATAAAAAATTAAAAGAAAAAAAGAAGAAAAAATCCGGAAGACTTTACTCCTACACCCTTTGGCTTTGCATTGGTTCCTTTCCCTGGTTTTATGTCCAGAATGATGGAGTTTTTTTTTCTCCATTCTTCCTTCTGGTATCTCTGCAGCTATAGCACCGTGACTGCAGTTCACCCTCACCCTCAAGTTAAAGCCATGAGAGGAAAAAGGGAAAAAATGGGACCCACTCCTATATAAGTTGCTTTGTCAAGTTTTGACCTTCCTCCCTAATTTCCTGCTTTTGTTTACATTCAGAGTTTGAAATGGCTTCTTTCTTCATTTTGTCCAGAGTTTGTAGTTGCAGTAAGTGGGAGAGAGAGGTTGTAGTGGGCTTACTCCCCCTCAATTGTCATTGGAAGTCTTGGTGCCTTTTAAAATTATCGACCTTTATTTATATTTCTCACCTGCTATAGGATTACTGATCTTTTCAGGATTGTAGTTTCTTCCTGAGTCAATCTTATTAGTTCATATTTTGCTAGAAAATTATTAATTTCTTCCAAATTTCAAGTATTGCCAGGAATTTCCAAAAAAAAAAAAAAAAAAGTTTTCTTAAGTCTATCTCTTCCACAGATGTGGTTTTATCTCCTTATCTTTAATATCACTTTGTTTGAACTCCCTTTTCAAAAAATCAAGCACAGCAAGGGTTTCTTTATTTTATTAGACTTTTCAAAGAGCAGACTTCAATTTTATTATTTTTCTTTAATTTCAGTCTTAATTACTGTCATCTTAATATCTGTTGTTTATTTCATTAGTTTCTCATCATTGCAACTAAATAATTTACTTTCATACTTTTTCTCAGAATAAAATAGTTTAAAGCTATAAATTTTTCTCTGAAACATACTAGCGTACGCATATTAGCATATTTCACAGGTTTTGCTTTGACGTGTTCTTATGGCATGGTGGTTAAGAGTATAGGTTGTCGAAATTGCAACTGTTGTCTCTTTTTGTATTCTCTTGGGAAGGTAATTTAACTTCTCCATGCCTCAGTTTCTTTGTCTGTCAAATGGGAATAATAATAGTACATAACTCCTAAGATTATTCTAAAATTTGAGGCTTACTTTATGAAAGTGCTTAGAAGCTGTGCTTGGCATTAAATAAGCATTCAAAAAATGTTTGTTGTTGTTGTGACCTCTACTACTGCTACTACCTTCTGAATAATTTTTATTATAAGAACCCCACTTGGATGAGTTATAGTTTTACTTTGTCTGCTTATGATTTTTGGTTTCCATGAGCATCCATCCAAGCCAGGCTCTTAAGGTCTCTCAAGTGGAGACAAGTGAGTGGACAATGGATGTTCACGATGTCTCTGTCCTTGAGGGCTTTCCCAGCATCACCCCCTGTTAAGCATGAGAAGACAGTCTCTGCTGCCAGGTTTGTTTGGTACAAGTCTTTTCCCAACCTCAGGAGCTGTGGATTATTCTGCCCACCAGTGTAGGCCCTTTCCAAATCTGCAAATTTGGTAGGATTGAGACATCTGAGAACCATATGCAGCAAATGGGCAGGTTTCTACCTCCTGGGCTTCCTCAGAGAATCACAAAGTTGTGGTCTATTTCCCCAGACTTCGCTTAGAGGTAGCCTTTTCCTCTGCCACTGGTACTCCTGCTCTCTCTGAGATTCAAGAACATGAAGTCCAGAGCTTACCAGCAATAACAAGATGGAAACAGGGGAGTGGGAGTCAAATAAAAATTTCATTCACAATAGCAACAAAAACTACAAGATACCTAAGAACAAACTTAACATGAAAAGTGTAGGACTTTATAAAGAAAACAACAAACTATTATTAAATGTTATAAATCCAAACACATGTACAAAACATAACATGCTGAAAGATGGAAAGGATTAATATTGAATAATTATTTTAAAAACTGAAATTTAACATACAGAATAATGTAATTCAAAGCAAAGGGTCTTGAATGTGGGGTGATAAGAGAACTGGGTAAAATTATTTGAGTTTATATGAAATAAAATGTGTTCAAAGATATCCCCTCAAATCTCGAAAAGTAAGGCAAGACTTGACTTTCCAGATAATAAAAGTTATTATAAGATTAGTTTAATTAAAATGGTATGCTTTTGGTGTAGGAGTATATACTGAAATTAGTGGAATGGAAAAGAAAGACAAAAAATAAATCTAAATATATTCAGATATTAATTTATAATGAGGGTGGCATCTCAATTCAGTGGAGAAAGTAGGGTTTATTCAATAAACAATGTAAGCATCATTGGCTGGAAAAAAACAAAGTGAAATTTTGCTTGCACACTATGCAAAAATAAATTCCAGATGGATTAACAATTCAAGCATAAATAATAAAAAAAATTAGAAAACTAGGATACCATTTGCATAAGCTTCAAGTGGGTGAGATTTTCCCAGGCAAAATGGCAAACCCAAAGTCTGCAAAGGAAAAGATAAACATAATTGACCACTTAAAGGTTTTAAACTGTTGCATAGCAAAAACAATATAATTGAAGTCAAAGATGATAGACAAGGATGACATTTGACAGAAATTGGGTTAACAATCTTATGTAGAACTCCACATCAATTACAGAAAGGCAAGCAATCCAATACAAAATTGTTCAAAGAGTACGATGAGGCAATTGGCAGAAGAAGGAATCCAAATGGCCAATAAACATATGAAACGAAATGGATCTTTACTGGCAAACCAAAGAAACTGACACACAAAAAAAGTGTTCAGGGGGTAGCAGGCAGTGCTGGAGGATAGTGGAGTTGTGGAGAACTGGAAATTCACATATGATGCTGGTGGGAGTGAAACATGCCACAGCATATTAGAATAGAAACATAAGTGTGTAGTATTTATTAAAACAAACTTTAGAGTTTGGATATGTAGGCTATGACCAAAAATCTCACTTTTGAGATTGTGTCCTATTGAAATAAAAAAGACTAGTATGTAAGGACTTCCCCTGCATCATCTTGGTAATGGCAAAAGTGGAATGTACTTGATCCTTACCAGTAGAGAAATAAATGGATAAATTATGGGTGTAAAAGAATAACATGCTGCTTCTAAAAAGAATAAGATAGAGTCACATCCATAAACCTGAAGCAATGTCCATTTTCCAGTAAAAAAAAAAACAACAAGTTGCAGAGTGATATACATATACTATGATACCATTTAAAAACAAAAACAGAACCTTGTAAATAACACACAGGTGACCTTTGAAAAACTCAGGGGTTAGAGTTGCTGACCCCTCGTGCAGTTGAAAATCCACATACAACTTTTAACTCCACCAAAACTTAACTAAATACTAACAGCCTCCTGTTGACTAGTAGCCTTACCAATAACATAAACATTTGATTAACACATACCACATACTGTACTCTTACAACAAACTAAGCTAAAGAAAAGAAAATGTTATTAAGAAAATCATAAGGAAGAGAATTTATACATAAGCCACAAGCCAAGAAAATAATAAGGAAGAGTATTTACAGTGCTGCATTGTATTTATTGCTACCATATATAAGTTTACGTCATCTGTTTACAAGATGAATCATCTGTCTTAATTGGTGGCAACCATAGCTGCAGACCTCAATCTATGGTACCTATCAAGCAATTTGACGATTTTTTTGCAACATCATGACTTTGCTTCTTGGGAGCAGTGCCAGCATCATTAATGGCACTTTGTATGGAGCCATGGTGTTATCCAAAGTTTATGGTATTGCACTAAACATGATAAAAGATATGCAAGAAATGTGAGAGATCACTTTTTACTGCAATGTACAACTTAATGGAGAGACCAGCTGCCCACACAGAGGTGATTAGCCTCACACCGCTACCAGCTGCCCACACAGAGGTGATTAGCCTCACACCGCATGTTAAGTGGATATTTGCAATACTTGAGCTCGCTGCAATAGCAACATAGTACGTGTTCGCGTGCATAAGCCTTGATAAACTTTAACTTTTAATAATAGATTTGTGTATATTTTGTGATATTCTATGATAAAATAGACTGGTATCTACATAGGTTTTATGTATTCATGACATATCTTTTCCTTAATTTTTTCAATATTTCTAGGCTATATGGTTCATCTCCAAAACATCTCCAGTGTATTTACTGGAAAAAATCCACATGTAAGTGTACCCACACAATTCAAACCTGACTTGTTCAACGGTCAACTGTATATGTGTGGAAAAGGATGAAAATATCCGTGAAAGTATATACCTGGACCGTTAGCACTGGCTACTTCAAGAGGATAGGAATGGAAGGAGGTTAAGGGAAGGCTATTAGCTCTTTCTTTTCACATATTTGGATTGTTTTTTGTGACTTTAGAAAACATTACAGACATTTAAAAAAGTAATCGTGCTTCTTTGGGGAGCTGATTGTTGTGGTCAATTTGATTCCAGTACAGTGACCGGGAAAGGAAGAATCATGAAATCAGATTGAAAATTACAGTGGTGTCCAGAGTAGGAATGAAAAACATACTTCAGCTCCATGCAGGAGTCTTTCGTGGTTAAGAAAGAAAATATCCTAACCAGAAATGTACACTAAAAAGAGAAATAAAATTTCAGAGCAGGAGGAGGAGATTTTGAAGGTGTCCATATCACACAGTTATTAAAAAGTCCCAGCCAGAAGGGCAAGGAAGGAGAAAATACATGAATAATGTTTTTCAAACTGCTGGTCACAATCCATAATGGGTCTTGGAATGACTTGAATGGCTTTCTATTAACATTTTTAAAAAATGAAATAGAATATAAAATACTAAAGGGCATCACACCTAATAAGGGTATCATTCCATGAATTTTTTTCAGGCATACACGTATTCACACATACAAATGTATTTGTACTGGATTGTGATGGAAAATACTTCCAACTTTGGGTTGTAGTTTAAAAAGTTTAAAAGCCACTGCTTTTAGAGGTAAAACTGACAGAACATGTCACCTGATAGATTGTGAAGTGACAGAGGAAGAGAATCAAATATTGTTAAGGTTTAGAAATTTAGGAAATGAAAGGTTAATACATTTCATCTTATTTTATATAGCCCCAGCCACCTCTAGGACTCCATCTCTTTAGTTAAAGTCTATCTACTCCAGGATGCCTGAATTAAATTAGGATTCAGGCCAGTTCTTACAAATAAAAGTAGTATATAGGTGCCAACATGGTACTACATCAGGCATTCCAGAAAGGCAAATGGCCATAAATATGCCCCAACTTCTAGCATCTGAAATTCTACCATTATTGCATTTCCTTTTCTAAATCTTTGTCCATTCTGGACAAACTCTTGCTTTGTTTTGTTTTTTTAAACAGATGCCATTTAGAACAATGGTTCCTTAAGCCCCTTAACTCATTCTCACTCTCTTCTCTTCTCTCCAACCTTTTTCTCCGTAGCTGTTTCTTAACACTCAAAATTTGGGCCCATCAGAATGAAAGACTGGACCCCTCCCTCTTCTGTGCCACCCAGTGTTCCCAGTACAGAAGTCTATGAAATTGTTATTAACACTTCATTCCCCTATCGGCTTACATGGTGGTATCTCTCTACTAGCACATAAGGCCCTTAAATGTAGGACAAGTTTTTTTTAGTTGTTGTTGTTGTTTTAATTTATCTTCATTCCCCCAGCATCTAGCTTTATGTCTGGTACACAACAGGCAAATATTGGGATAGAGGAATAAATGAATATATGCTAAGCTACTTATTAAATTCTAACCTTTGCCATCTCTTACAAGTCTTTGCTTCATAAACGTCCATCTTTCCTGCATCTTAAACTTCTATCATCTAGATCTTTCCCCTTATTATTTGACAAGTATGTACAAAGTTTCCATGTACCCTTTACAAAAACAAAAGAATAAATCTTTCCTAAAATTTTTAAGCTATTTCCTGACTTTTTATCACTGCCAAACTTTCTGAAAAACTAATCAAGTTTTGCTATCTCCCCTTTCTTAACTTGTGCTCACCCCTCGACTCTTAAAATATGGCTTCCCCCAATCAAAACTTTAGAGCCAACTGCAATTTACAGGAAATATAGATGACAGAGCAGACGATACAGCATAAAAATGCAATCAGCAAAATCCAGACTGTGGCACACTCTACAGAACAATTCAATTTCTTTAACAACTAATAGAGTATGCTATGTCCGAACTCATCAAACTGTATACATTAAATATATATAGTTTTTTGTATATCAATTATACCTCAATAAATCTGTAGAACAAAAACAACTAATAGCATTAAATGAAAAAAAGAGGAAGAGATGGAGCTAAACATAAATTTAAAAGACATTAAATAATCTCAACGCATGGACCCTTTCCGTTCAAACAAATTTTAAAAAGAAATTTATCATATTTATGCAAAATGGTGGAAAATAGCCATCACAGAAATTAGAATTAACTGCATATTTGATGTTATAAAGAAATTATTGTTCATTTATCTTAGGTGCAATAATGATATGACAATTATATATTTTTAAGTGACCTTATCTTTTAGTGATACACACTGAACTATTTATGGATAAAATAATATGATGTCTGAGATTTGTCCCAAAATAATACAGGGGGAGGGTGGATGGAGACATAGATGAAACAAGGCAGCGAGTTGAGATAATTATTAAAGCTGGGTAATAAATACAGGGGAATTATATTTGATATATTTTATAATAAAAAGTTAAAAAGGAGGTTCCATCCCCAAAGTCCTACTTAAACTGATTTGGGTATAGTCATGAATGACGAAAATGGCCAACTTCAAGGGCATCTTTTTGAGTCATCATCATGAGCCCTGTTATACTTGACACTGCTATCTATTCCCTATGTCTTGACAGTCTCACATTAGATTTTAAGGTCCCCTCTCTTCCGATTCTTCCTTACCTCTGCTGTTCTGACCACAAAGTCTCATAGGCATGCCTCCTGGGGAGCAGAGCTAGGATAGGGATTCCAAGACTAAATTAGAAAGGGTGAAAGGGATTTGTGTGAAGCAGCAGAACCAGGCTGAGAAAACAGAATTGTTGTCCAATGCCAATGTTATAGGAAAAAAGCCATAGTCTAATTCTACAGAATGAGAAGAACCACCAAAATGAAAAGAGGTTTCACAAAGGTGATATTTTGAAGGTTCAGAGGTAGAACAGAATCAAAGATGCGCAAAAAATGCAAGAGATTATCTTTTAAATGTCAAAAAAAAATTTGTTCTTGAGCTCCATTCTTAGGAATCTCCAGCGCCCATTTGGTGGTGGTGGCAAGGACAACCTCAGGTGCCACCCCTCTTAGGGAGTCTTGCTCCCCTAACAGAATCTTCTCAGTCTCATGCATAAGTTTTGCCCCCAATATTCAGTACGTATTTGAGTGCTTTCCATATGCTCAGTATATTATCCTAGTTCTGCTTCTCATTTTACTTTATACCAATCGTTCCTTACCTTTTTTGGATCATGAACTCCTATGGGAATCCAACGAACAGCATGGTTCATTTCCCCAGGATAAAATGCCCATAAACACCTACACACAAAATTTGGCATGCTATTTATTTTATTGCATTAAACATTTACTTCAAATATGCAGACTTAAAACCACCTTCTTTATGTCACAAATTTTAAAAATGGCCTTTTCTGATTATAAAAAAAGAAAAATACAAACTGTACATGCAAAATAATCTCATTGTGTTCAAAAGTAAATCTTCATGCTGTTTTGTTTTGTTTTTAGCTTGACAGCAATGCTGTAATTGTGGTGTCCTTCATGATTAGGTACATTTGTGTCATCTTTGGATACTCAATCGATTTTGAATTTCCATTTAGTTAATAACTAGAGCTAAACATCTTACTCCCAAGGGTATGCAACACAAAAGGAATCATTTTGCTTTGTTCCCTGTTAGGTGACAGTAAGTGTCACAAGCTGAGTTTCCTACCAAGTAGAATCTAAGATGCTCAGCACACAGGGAGGTGGTGATGGACTGCTGTTGGGATTAACACTACGGAAGGGTACAGAAGAAAGGACTGGGCAGAAAAAGAGGTTAACGGCTAGGCCGCCTCTAGGAAGGCCCTCAAGAGTCCCCCCGAGTCGGGGCTAGCAGCAGGCCACCATGCTCCCACATCCACCAGCAGTTGGATGCCGCTGCCCGGGAAAGGTGTGCCCTTGGGTGAGGCTGTGCTTTCCAGCCAAGGCAATTCCTAAGAGAGCTGACAGTGGAGGAGCGTCTCCCAGCTGCAGTCCCAGCCGTCTCCCAGCAGCTGGGGGATAAGTCCTTCACTCCTGAAGGGGGATGTGGGTAATACACGACAGCATCCACTACCGGAGGCTTCTATCAAGAAATACAAAAATTCCCTAAGACTCCTCGAATTGAGTTCTTGTCCCATCACTTCCTGTGTACCCAAGGGTCTATACTGTCACTTTTGACAAAGTTTACCATCTTTCTACTCTTGACTACAGAGAAATGGCTGGCGCTTTACTACTCCTGTCTGCATCCTCTAGATACACTTTCCCATCACTAAAAATTTCATATTTCAAACCTACCTGCAATCCCCTCTCCCAGAGAAGCGAGTGGGCCAAAACAGTGTTCTCAGCCTGTTTTGAAAGAGTTCCTTCAGATTCTTGAGGCAAAATATTTACCTCAAACATATGTAAAAATGTTCCACAAAGCAAGCCAACTTGTGTCATAACTGCTCTATCTGGTCAAATACTCTGAGAGTGGTTTTCCTTTTCACTCAGAGAAAGTGAAATATCCATTTGAAAGTTAAGTGCTTTAAAGCCTTGATCTCTGGAAAACCTGGGAACTTCTTTCTGAAGTAAAGAAAACCCTTATATTATTTTTCCATTTATGGATTAAACTTCTGGAAAAAGTTATTTAAATCGGTGGCTCTGATTGAGTTTATGACTGTCAAGTCCGGCTGATTGTTTGGAAAGTCCTTCACTAAAGTGATAAAATCTGACATATTTTGAAGCATTACAGATACTCTAAAAACTTTTAAGACAAAACAGAAGAAAACCAGAGGCACTGGGTGCTCTGAGAGACGGCAGCAGGATAAAGGCCGGTGGCAATTTGAAGGGAATTGAGGGAATATCCAGTGATTCTTTAGTAGGTGACATCCTTTGGCAAAGGGACTGCTTCAGTGTTCCTCCTCTGCTTCTCTGACCATTTCCAGAGCACTTAAAGTTCCCACTCATTTTGGTTCTCACCAAAAGAAAAGCTCTTGCTAATTCTTTTGTTTGGATATGAGACAATCGACCTTATTATGACAACAACAAAGCTAATAAGTGTTGAAGATCTTCTCTGTGTCATCTATAATTTTAAGTACTTTACTTTTATTACCTCAATTAATTATCTCAATTTTTACAACAACTCACTGGGGTAAGTACTACCCCTCTTCCCATTTTACAGGTTCCCATTTTTACAGATGAGAAAACTGATACAAAGTGTGGCTAAATAACTAGCCTACACTCATATAACTAGTAAGGGTGGGGCCAGGATTCAAACATACCCTGCTCGACCTCATCCTGTCCTCTTAACTATGCTACATGATGTTTCAAGCATCTCTGGGGGACAAATGTTACTTTGGGAATTGGCCCAACATATTTTTACATTGAGCCTTCCTCTCATCAAAAAATCCTTTTTTGCTTGGGCGACACACACAGGCTGCTGCTTTGGCTTCATCGGCTTCATGTTTCTGTAGACAGGACTCGGCCACAAAGAGGCATTATGGTTCCTGTGTTGCACGGGCAGCAACGAAAGTAAAACCAAAGATAGCTGAACCCTCCACTGACATTTCCCAATTAAAGACAGATCCAACATAAACAAAGACAAATGTCTATGGTAGCAACAGCAGGATGTTTTACTTAATCCCTGTAGATAGGAAGCTATTCTCAACATCATGATGTGGGGATAATGACAAGGACACCATGCTTGAGTATGCCCACTTAACACCTATTTGGAGCATGTGCTAGCTATTCTTTGCTTGCTCCCTGGATCCATTCTCTGCTTCACATCCCTGTGCCCCAGGAGCCTGATCTCTATAGACTTTGTCACCCGGGCTCCCTTAATGACAGGCTGCCATTGGATCTTACCAGTAGGACCCTCCAGGAGGATGGTCAGAGGCCTGGAGGAGAGAGAGGTTGGGTATTTCTTCCCTGCTTCCTCCCGCTCTATGCCGTGGTTCTGGCAGGGGCTGT
Organism: Varecia variegata; assembly: GCA_028533085.1. Classification (NCBI taxonomy): domain Eukaryota; kingdom Metazoa; phylum Chordata; class Mammalia; order Primates; family Lemuridae; genus Varecia; species Varecia variegata. The sequence continues at coordinate 72,812,534 of CM052438.1, read as the reverse complement.
ATCCCTCCAAGACTACGGCTCCTCTTCAGCGGTCCCTTCTCCATGGTGCCAGCACTCTTGGGACATCCCAAGGTTGCCAGTGTCTTGACGCCTCACCATTCCTTACTCTGGTTTCATTAACCCTGCCTACATCTGTGTAAACAGTCCTTTATTAAATGTGTTTCAATTGTAACATCTGGGTGGAATTTTATCTCCTGCTGGGATTCTAGCTGATCCAGAGTACAAAAGTACAATGCCACTCTCAAAAAATATTTGAGATGCAAAAGAAAAAAATAAGAGAAAGAAAATGAAAGAAAAGACAGCAGTCATGTGGGAGGCCAAACTCCTAACTCCCTTAAAGCCCATGTTTGCAAGGTCAGAGACTCTGCTCTGTACCACCCTCCTGGGTGATCTCATCCATTCTCATGATTTCAAGCGTCATCTATAATCTTGTACTCAAAGTGTGGCCCTTGGATTGGCAACCTCAGCATCATCTCAGAGTTGTCAGAAATGTAGAATCTCAAGCCCATCCCAGACCTACTGAATCATGTCTGTATTGTAAAATACCCCAGTTATTCATAGTCACATAAAAATTTGAGAAACACAAACTATAAATATGATAACTCCCAATTTAATATCTTTAGCCCAGCAGTTCTCAATGGCAGGGGCAATATTCATCAATGCTTGTAGGCATTTCTGGTTGTCACAGTGGGGACATGTTATTGACCTCTAGTGGATAAACACAAGGGGTCCTGTTAAATAGTCTACAATGGACCGACAGCCCTCTACAACAAAGGATTAACCAGCACAAACATCAATAAAGTTGAATTGAGAAACCCTGCCTTAGCTCTACCTCCTAAGCCTTGACCCATATTGTTGATTGTCTAAAAGACATCTTTATCTGGATATCTAGAGATAACTCAAATTCCACTCTTCCTCGAATAACCACTATCACTCACAGACCTAAAGCAGCCTCTAAACCTAAACCCCTTCTTTCCAAAGTTAGAAAACTGAAAATCATCCTGAATGCCCCTCTCTACCTCACCCAATTGTCACCCCACCTCCTTTGTACCCCGCTCTGAGAATGCCTTGAGGCACACCCCCCTCATTCTTGCCTTGCCTACTGCAGTAGCCTTTTATCGACTGGCTGTTCTGCAGCCTGGCTCTCACCAGCCTAGTCCACGCCTCACACTGACACCTGAGTCATCGTCCAAGGACAAATGTGATCCTCTCACTTTCCATCTAAAAATTTATTCTGGCTCCCTCAATGTTTGGTGCTGATGTTGCAAAATGGTATCCCATGGATGTGATTAATTTGGGTCACACAGTGTTTTTTAAAATTGGGAGACTTAACCTAAAATTTTACTTTTCCAGCTTCTCTTAAAAAATTAGCAGATGTGTCAACCCTGAGCTTAGAGTCCCACACAAATTGCTCCTGCTACTTTCTCTCGGTGGATCATGAGTTCTTCAGTCTGCACCAGTCCTCATAGCACCTGAACCCGTTTCTGACTTGAGCCCATAAGAACTTTGGCTTACAGAATAATATCTAAAAACTTTAAATTTGACTTATAACGTGGGTGACACAAACTGGTCTTAATTTCCCTTTTCACTTCATCCTCTAAACCCCACCATACACCCACAAGAGCTATCTAAAAAAATACACTTTTGTGAATATTCAAACATACACTTTATCTCAGAAAGTTGAGTAAATGATTTATTTTCATTTATTCAGCAAATATTCCTCAAATATATTATTATATGCCAGGCATTGTTCTAGGTTAGGGGATACAGAAGAAAGAAAAAATAAAGTGCCTCCACTCATGAAACTCATCTTCTGGGAGAAGAGGCAGAAATAAACAAATATCTGTGTCAGACGAGAATGAATGCTCTGAAGAAGCGGGGAGGGGGGATGAGAATAAGGAGCGACAGCAGGGGGAGGAAGCTGCTCTTCCACACGGGGTGCTCAGGCGAGGCCTCTCTGATAAGAGGACATTTGGACAGGGCCTACCTACAGCAAGTAAGAAAGTAGGCTATGGAGACGGCTGGGGAAAGGGCCCCTGGGATGGCCTTGAGGTCCAAATATGCTGAGGGTACCCGAGAATCTGCAAGGCAGTAATTGTTGCTGGAGCAGCGTAAGCAAAGGAGAGCGAGGGAGGTGGGCAGTAGAGAGTCAGGGAATCAGATGATGCACAGCCTTGCAGGCCGTGACCGGCACTACGCAGAATGAAATAAGGAACAAGTGGAGGGCTTGAGCAGAGACGGGACATAATGACTCCTTTTATTTTTATTTATTTATTTATTTTTTATTTTATTTTATTTTTTGAGACAGAGTGCCATGGTGTCAGCCTGCTTCACAGCAACCTCAAACTCCTGGGCTCAAGCAATCCTCCTGCCTCAGCCTCCCGAGTAGCTGGGACTACAGGCATGTGCCACCATGCCCGGTTAATTTTTTCTATATATATTTTTAGTTGTCCATAAAATTTCTTTCTATTTTTAGTAGAGATGGGGTCTTGCTCTTGCTCAGTCTGGTCTCAAACTCCTGAGCTCAAATGATCCACCCGTCTCGGCCTCCCATAGTGTTAGAATTACAGGCGTGAGCCACTGTGCCCGCCATAATGACTCCTTTTAAAAGGATCACTCTAGCTCCTGTGTAGAAAACAAACTTTAGAGTGGCAAGGGTGGAAGCAGGGAGACCATTTAGGGAGCTAGTACAACAGTTCACCCTATTGTTGTACACATGCTATTGATATATATATATATATATATATATATACACACATATAGTAACTTTCAAATCACATGCTCCCTCCCATCCTCACTTAAGACAGCACAGATCATACCAGCAGAATAATTAATTGCATATTCATGAGACGTGATAGGAGAGTCTATGCCATGAACTGACCTTTACTATCACAGCATTCACTAAAAACTCACTCCATTATATGAGCATGTTTTGCCTTTGAGACACTCAATTTTCTTTTCATCAAGACTGTTAAAATGATGTTGTGTCTTAGGTTTGCTTCAGTATTCGAAGGTGACAGTTAAAACCAGATTGGCTATGGGTTGGAAATTGCTGAAACTAGAAGGCAGTCCTGGGTGTTCATTATACTATTCTTCCTATTTTTGTCTATTTAAAATTTTTCCAAAAAAGTTTTTTATCAGCATTTAGAATATTACTAATATTAACATTGTAATATAGGCCCATTTTAAATGCATACTATTCTAGTTCCATAACTATTTCTATACTTAAAATCTAAGCTATATTTGATAAGTGAATGATAGAAAAATCTTCTAAGATGCACTACAGACTATACTAGGAAAATTTTTAAAAACTGGAAGTCAGAACACTAGAATATCTGATATCATTTCTCTTATTTATTTTTCAGACATAGTAATTTTAATCCTTATTATAGTAGCTTTTAAGAGGACTAAATACTTATCCCCATTAAGGCCTGCTAGATACAGTATCCCAAATGTACTTAATAAATTGCACCTTCCATGAAAAGAAAAGGTGATGGACTGAAAAATGTTTAGCTCAACCATGCATAATTGATAGGCTCCCTAGTGCAAATAAGTGTCTAATAAATAATTAAATTTAATCTCATTATAAGAGTTTTCATAATGGGATAATTTAATTAAATGAAAGCCAAAAGGGTTTCTAAGGGTTGGAAAGATGCTAATGTTGCTATATTTGGCTAATGGTCTGGGGATACTATAGTGAAGAAAGTAATTCACAGGGGTGCATGCATTATTTAATGAATCCCTCTGAGATGGAAGAAAGGAAAGATCAATGATAACTTGTCATTTTATCATTGCTTACAAAGCACATTTAAACAACCTAGGATATGTTAAAGGTAGAAAATATGCAAAAAATTTTAACAGATCTTTTAAAAGACAAAGTAGCTACTCCCATAATATTACACTGGAAGGTTTTTTTTTTTTATTAAAATACACATCTTTCTATGCACCACTATTTCTACTTTTTATCTACTACAAAAATGAAAATAAATAAAGTCTCATAAGCTGCTGTAGAGTCAGGTCAAATTTGGCTCTAAGTGAAAGTAATAATGGATACAGCATGTATATCTGATACTAAAAAATTGATAGCTGAGTCATGAGGGACCCATTAACAAGCTTTTTGAGTGAGCAGAGTTTTGTGCTTCAAGTCTCCAGAAGCACTTAGCCAGACTAGAATAGTAAAATTGTAGTCTAAGTAGTTATCTCAGTTACAGGTGATCAGTTATGAATTAATATGAATGGTGAAAGCCATCATTCTTCTGTCAGATATTATTTTTAAAAGCATCATTTCTTGAAGAGGCAAAGGTGCAAACGTCACAAAATTCAAGCCAGGTGGTCCAGGTAGTTTTTTTTGTTGTTGTTGTTCCCTACCAATAACACGGCAAGTAACAATATGTAGAGCAGGCATACTTTTGATTTTTTAAAAAAAGTTAAACATAACTTTTCATGTGGTGTCCATGTCCAAATTTGCATTTACAACAGCAGAGAACTAACACATCGGCCTCAAAGTATCTGCTCTATAGCTGAGGCAAATGGTCCATCCCTTGAAACCTGAGTCATGGGGCTCTTAGAGCCTTGGAAAAGGGGCACCTTGTTTACAGGGAACCTCCTTGTTTTCATCAAGGATAAGGAGATGAATGAGGAGTGGATCATTACTTCAATCCCAGGGGTGATCAATCAATTCCTTTCATGTTGGTGCTGTGGCAAGGAATCCCATTGAAACTTTGACAAATGTGTCTCCTGGATAGGAATATATCGCAGAATTATAGAATTGTGCAGATGAAAGGGCATTGGACATCTCCTAGTCCCACCACTTCCTTTTATAATGAGGAAAATGAAGGCCTTTGCTCAAGGCCACCCAATTAGTTAATGGCCAAACCAAATCAAAAATCCAGGTTTTCCAGTGCCATTCTAGGGATCTTTTTCTTCTGTGCCAAGTTGCCGAAAGGAATTTTTTAATGGTGGTGACCTAATAGTGTTTCTCAAAATTTATATCCATCAGTACAAGCTCAAGTGTGTGTGCTTGGTGGGGAGGGGCAACTTGTGGATAGGAAAGTCCTAAAGGTCGTGGAAATAAATGATGCCGCTCTTTGAGCAGCTGCTCGATGGTGGCAGCGGTCAACCATAGGTTACACAAATACAGCGAATTGGTTTTGTCCAGCGCTTCACTTGGCCTCCTCCGAACTTCCTCCCTTCTCTCTAACCTTCAATTAAGACATATGGGATGTCAAAAAGGTACCTGAAACTGAACTAATGTGCTCTTAACAGCTGCTGCCGTTGCACCTGCAAAATGAACAATGGGTTGTGTTGTCCATGTGTATACATGTGTGAAAGGGAGGGGGAGGGGTTGACATGGGGCAAAGGGAATCCTAAGATTTGAAAAACATTTGCCTCAACATTCAAGGTATATGTGAATAGTATTGAGACACATGATTACCTATAACATCTATTTTTAAAGGAGATGTATTTTTCTGTAGTCCTCTGATAGCTCTTTTCAGGTATTTTCTTTTTATCAGAATGTCTTGTTTCACTTAATGCACAGATGGGAATTCTGTACCTGGAAATTTCTTATGTAATGAACATCTTTCTTCTGGATGACTCTGAAAAAAAAAAATGGTCACTTTGCTTTGATGGGGAAAGCTTCCCTGATTTATTTTGCTCTGTTCTGTTTTATAGTCAGTGAAACCTGGTGAGCTTTTCTGAGGAAAAGATGATATTTAGGACAAATTTTCTAATCCATTCTACCTCTGGAGATACTAGGGGTTTTATTCTTTAGTGCTGTTGTCTCTTGAAAAACTATTGATTACTGACCTTTGGTCATGGGAACAGGAGTATCCAGGTGGCAGAATGTTTGCTTCGGTCGTTTCATAGACAGTGCAATGCCCTGGGCAGACTCATTCCTAATCTGCTCATAATTAGGGTTTTGTCTTTGTCTGGGGTTGTCTGTGTATTCTCAGGGAAAGGGACTTATATACAGATACTTATCTTTATTAGGAACAATACTATAAGACAAATATGATTATTGTCATTTTACACATGAAGACTCTAAACTCAGAAACCTGCAGAAACTCATCCAAAATGACAAAAATAAATGGCAAAATCAGAATCCAAATCCTGGTTTGTTTTTTTTTAACTTAAAGTATGTGTTTTTTCCCTTCACCATTAGATGCTAGAAATCACCAGTGTTCTGAAAGGCATTATGTTTTCCTATTATTGTGGCTGGCCGTAGGGAGTGTCTTTTCTGCCATTCCAAAAGTGTAAAAGATCTCTTACAGACAAAACTAGATTGACAAGAATATCCTTAAAGATTGAATTTAAATAATTAAAATAGCATTCTGTGTAAACATCTGGAATATTTTCCCTCAACAACAGTAAAAATAGGATTGACACTCATTTCAATGTCCCTACTTATAATATGGCTTTCAGGATTGTCCTTGAAATATTTTTATCTTTATATTTTCTGATCCATCACATTCTAATGGAGTATTGTCTATTCTTCTTCTTCAATTTTGCAGAAGAAATCCAGTCAAATTGATTTTATTTCCTCAGGATACCCAAGTAATAGTAATACTTTTCAATAAATGTATATAGTATTCCATTGTCTTTCTTGTTTAGTGAACCCCATTTTCTTCACGTTTCAGCTGCATCTCTGCATACAGGAGTAGTGATCCATGACAGATAAGGGTTAGGATAGGAACAAATGTCTCTTTGATGATTTCATTTAATGTGATTCAAATATACAATACCACTATTTAAAATTGAGCAAATTATTTTGATTTTATCCTTGTATATCTATAAGTTTTTTCATAAAATAGTTAACAGCAAACTATAGAAGACTCCTGATTCAAATCAAATACATTCCCAAATACCCCTATAGTATAAGAGTTTTCTGAGAAAATGTATAAGCAAGACCTGAAAACAACTGAGTAGATACTGGTCTTGGAAAGCAAGTTAGGATCACTCTCTAGGTAGCGAATTGCTTTTACTTTGCTCCCCTATCTTCAATTAATGCTTCTGTTTCTTTTGTAACTTTGGATTCATGTTAACCAACAGCTTCAAATACTTAGAAAAATGGCCAGCAAAAATCTCCTCCTTATAATTATTACAAACTTCCTTCTACCTTCAAATATAAAACAAAAAGTTTGATGACATTAGCTAAAAGACATCCACCTATGGGTGCTTCCTAAGCTGCAACACCACCTATGCAGGCCCAAGGATCTTTCAGTAATAGAATGTTGCCAAGAAAATGTATTTCTTGAGGCATCACATAAGCAATCCAATTTCCTACAACTGCTATAGTCAGATCCATGATCTCCAGTCAACACAGTCACTCCTAAGACAAACTTAGGTCCTCACGAGTCAAAATTCAATGATTTAGAAGGTAATGACGATTTATAAAGTATACAAGAAAGTAGGCATGACTGTTAGTTCTAAAATTAAAATTCTAATATTGAGCTTGAAATGTCCTAAAATGCTTTACTTAAGAACAATCTTGGGCTTTTAGATTGGTGAACATACATTATATATGGTATATTTCTACGAAGATATAAGTTCCCCCAAATCCAAGACTCAACCTTAACAAAATGTGAAGCCCGTTTAAATAAAAATGTATTAGCGACAGAACTATTTTGACTTGGAACATTGATCTCAGTAAGATGGCAAAACTGGCTGATGTCACCCTATGCGCCCAGCTAGAGGAGTATGTTTGCACTCTATACATCCTTTTTCTCTGCTCTCCTGGATCGATGCTAGTTCCCCTTGAACTTTCTGCCTGCTAAGGTTTTTTTCATTTTAATTTGTATAACCCGAGAAGCCTTTTGTGACTTTCCGGGTGTCTGTCCTCATCCTGGGTTGATGGATGGTTTCCGGGTTACACGTGCCTTCCTACTCTCTTGACTGTGAGCAGTGACATCAGGGCTTCCAGTAGGAACAGTCACCAAGAAACTCTTCAGGAAAATCCAGCAGGACGCCAGAAAGGAAAAAAGAATTTCCTGACTCATTTACTACACTGTTTCTGGGAAAATTCTTACTTTAAAAACTGGCTTCTTAAAGAGGGAGAATTTGAGAAAGCAAACAATAAACTTTTGAAACAGTAAAATATAATTTGTGAAAATAAAGTATGCTAATGATTTTTATAAATCTAAAAAAGATGTTTCCCTATGTTTTCATAAAGCCTGTAAAACTTCCATGTGAGTTTTAATTATTACATCTTCTGAAATGTGATTAAACATCCCTCCCACAATACTCACACAATGAGAAAAGTATCTTCTGTGTATAACTAATAAGGGGGAAATTTCCCTCATCTTAGAAGCTTAAATATAGATAAGCACCCGATTCCTGTCCAGATTTGGATACTCTTGCATCATATAAAGGTATCTTTTTTTTTCCTTTGGAGTCAGAGTCTCTCGCTCTGTTGCCTGGGCTAGAGTGCAGTGGCATCATCATAGTTCACTGCAACCTTGATGCCTTTACATGGGCCAGGCACAGTGGCTCATGCCTGTAATCCTAGCATTCTGGGAGGATTGCTTGAGGTCAGGAGTTTGAGACCAGCCTGAGAAAGACCAAGACCAGGTCTCTACAAAAGATAAAAAAAATTAGCCGGGCATGGTGTCACACACCTGTAGTCCCAGCTACTTGGGAGGCCGAGGCAGGAGGATCACCTGAGCCCAGGAATTTGAGGTTGCAGTGAGCTATGATGACACCACTACACTCTAGCCCAGGTGACAGAGCAAGACTCTGTCTCAAAAAAAATAAAAATAAAAAGTTTGTGAGAGACCCTTCCTAGCACTCTGGGGTAAGTATGATAATATAACCATAAGTAAAAGAAAATAGAGTAAAACAATATGTCAGATGAATGGGTCAGGTGCTAACCACTATACATGAGTTTGCCTCATTCAGGTCCCTGCCCCAGTTGGTAGCAGAGAAGTGGAAGGGACCCTACAAAGCGCCTCTAACAACTCACAGGTCATTAAAATTGTCAGACGTGAAACCTTGGATCCATCATACCAAAGTAAAGAGGTGTAGCCCCCAGGCTGGAGGTGGATCACCAGCCTTAGGCAATCTAAAGTATCTGGTTGAGAAAGAGGAAAAAAAATGAAAATGTTGATATTTTCGCTAATCATTTTTGGTTCTGTCCATAGGATAGAGGGACAACTCCTCAGTGAGGATTTCCCGGGGGGCTATCGCCTCTTCTATTGATCTGTCTTGCTGCTGGGTGTGTTATCCTAAACCTCATTGGGTGGAAGTATTTCTGTACATGATTTCTGAATTTTCAGAAGTCGGTCTCTTGGATCACCTACCGTAGTGGTCCCCAGCCATTCTGGCACCAGAGACAGTTTCATGGAAGACAATATTTCCATGGACCGGAGGCAGGGAGGGTAGAGAGGGGCAGGGAGTGGAGCTCTTTGGCCTGGTCCCTAACAGGGCACAGATGGGGTACCAGTCCTCGGCCTGGGGGCTGGGGACTGCAGACCTATAGGATACAACTAATAGCTCTTTTTGTTTGAGTAAAAGGAAAAAAAAATGAAAATATTGATATTTTCGCCAATTGTTTTTGGTTCTGTCTATAGGATAGACAGAACACATTTCTTTTCTAACCCAGCCCTGTATCAGACATTATGTGTGAGGTGACAGTCCATTGCACCTTGTCAATCCTCATGGCTATAGTTACTGCTTATGTCTTTTTTCATCTGATCATCTGTACCATCCATCTAAAACATCACCCCACTTCAGAAGGAAGTAGCTCGATGACTATGTCTCCCCTCCTCCCATAGATATGGAAGGGTAAAATTGACAGTGGGGAATATGTAACAGAGAGAATGGCCTGAAAAAGGGTAAAAATGTTTTCTGTGTCTTCAAAACCCTGTCACCCTTTTTGAGAACCAAAACCTACATCCCTGCCTCAGGCCAGCAGTCGGGAGGGGCAGGAGAGCGTCCTTTGTTCTTTGTGCCATAGAAGATGGCTCAAGGAAATCATCCGGGTGCAGGTCACGAGACTGTCTTAGCCAAATACAGGATTATGCGACTAATCAGGACCTTTAAAAGCTCTGTACTTCTGCTCAGACGAGGACGTTGGTACTTTGAGACAGGAGTCTGCCAACTCCCTCATTTACTGGCAAATTAATAAACTCCTGTTTCCTTCTCCTCCAGAAAAAAAAGTGTCCTTAATATGTTTGTGTGTATGTGTGTGTGCAAATGTAGGAGAATGTATTTGTTTGCTGTGGTATCAATGGTATCACTGGAGTCAAGTTAGTCATATCTCAGTATTCCACCTCTAGACAAGCGCACCTGCTGGGACAGGCTGAAAGAAAGGCAATACTGCAGGGAAGCAGGGATAGGCTGGCACCAAGAGGAGGCACTGCCAATGATGGGGCTTTCCAAAAGGGAAATTCTGAGACAAACTCAGCCCTAGGCTGGATGTGCACAGGTCTGGGAGGGCAGAAAAGGTAGAAAGGTCTTGATTAAACCCATATAGACCTCAGGAGGCTGAATTTGATATGATACAACTTCTTATTTATTTTGCTAGGATGTTTGAATGTTAGGGGAGCAAGACTAAGGAGTGAAATATGATATCCCCCGTTCTGGTTGATATTTTATAATGTTGAACAACAAGAGTATGCATTTATAAGTTAATCAAATATTTTAATATGGCCTAAACTGATTGTTGAGGGTAATTTCCTTGTTTAATCACAGGATGCAAAACAGAGCTCTTAATAATGCTATTTTATAACTTCCAAGAGAACTTTCTATTGCAATCTGGGTCCATTCTCACATGGAGATATTCACAAACAAAGTAGAATTATCATTGACATGTGAAGCATCCTCAAATTATAAAAGCTAAACAACAAAAGGGAACCACACTGGATGGCAGGATATTAGATATACAAGATATATTAGATGTACAAGATCTACCATTTGCCAAAGATTCTTGCCAAGGAAGTATCACTGGAGTTTGGATAAGAGAAAGACTTAGGGGACCAGGGAAGATGAAGTATGCAGGTGACCACCAACCCAGGGACCATAGGGACCTACTCCCCCCTGGCCAGTCTCTGGCCTACCAGAAGGGCTGTCCTCAGGGAGCATTAGTCCTCTGCCTTGCTCTTGGAGAGGGTACAGCTGATGACTTGGTTGTTTTCCTTATCCTTTGTAGACCTTCTCCCTAATATTTAAACAACCAAGTCTGCAAAATAGAGATCTGGTTTACTCAAAACTAAAAAAAAAATATTGTAATGTTCAAGATCAAGAACTTACAATTTTCTTTATAAATTAGAAATATACATTCCCAAATCTAACGCCCCTTAATGTTGCAGTGGTTGGACTCTTATTTATTGGTTGTTTTGTTCTAAAATAAAGAGTTGTTTTTAATAGCTTTTTATGTATGACAAAAAATTGTGTCCTACTTAAGACACAGAATTTATGTATTAACTGAGGAGATTCCCAAATAAGATGAGGAAAAAAAAAAAAAAACAGGAAGACTCAGAATGAGAAACATGAAGCCATACCCTAAAATTTGCCTAAAATGGACTGTACAATAGTAAATATCATGATTCCAACTTGTGAGACACAGGTGATTTCTAATAGAGTATTACGCTGGTCTTCTTTGAAGCACTATCTTGACTTTTTCTTCTTCTGTGTAACTGATCTAAACTTAGAAGTGATCTTGGAACTACAAGTTTTATTCTCTCGAAACACTGCATGAAATCTTTTGTTTTTTTCCCCAGCTCTTTTGGGATATTGATGTTGGCCTTAACGATGCTTCAGATGGGAGTTTACACAAGGCAAGCCCTGCTTAGCTGCATCAGGTTGTGGATCCTTCCTTCCTACATTGTTTGGTTAGCTTATTATTGGGTTAGCTTATTATACCATCTCCCCTGCTGTTTAATGACCTGGTTGTAGTTTTGTTTTATGGGTTTTCTTTTTAAATGATAAAGATTAAGAACAAGAGAGAACGAATGTCCCAGGCATCAAACCAGAATATACACAGAAATAAAGAGACATGGAACACTTAAGGAGATAAGTCCATTCAGAGCAACTGATTACAGTCTGAATTATCTATATTTCCATCATTGCCTCATTGAAGGCTAGTGAATAAATCACATACTTCTCTTACCTCATTGTGAGCTAAGATCATGTCTCTTTTTATACCTTATATTGTTGGAAAACAACAAAAAAGGGAGAACTTAGTGCATCTCAAAAATTCTCATAAATGGAGCAGTAATATAATTTATATTTTCCTATGAGTGAGTCTGCAAAAGGCCGTAAGGGTGAGTCTACACTGGCTCATGACCATGTCTCCACTGCATGAATCAGCTGAGATGGGAAAGCGAATTTTTGGCATAGAGGAGAAAGAAAGTCTTACTAATTGATGGACTCAAATGGATTGCCCAGAAAGATCTTTGTTTAGTGTTATTTTGTTTTGGGGGGTTATGGGAAAGCATGAATAAATATTGTTTTAGGGGAGGAGAGTATTAATAAAATGTTGTTTTGTATTTAAAATAACATCAGTTGCTGCTTTAAAACTTTAATAGCAACCCATGTTGTGTGGCAATGATGCATTTCATATAAATCTAATGAATGCCAGAATGAGATTTATGCAATTGTTACACAACTTAAACAATCTCATGAATTTAAAATGTACACAACTTCCATTACATATAAAAAATTCACAATGCAAAATATGTGAATAAGATCAATCTTCAAGGCTTAAACTTTCAAATGCCTTCCTTTTATCTAAATGCAGAAAAAACTAGCAGAAATACTATGTACAGAACAACATGAAACATACAAACTTTCCTAGAACAAGATCCTGCTGTAGCCAACTCTACCCCGCTGGCTTGTCTAGTTACCTCAATCTGAATGAGAAACACTGGTAAATTTAACAAAGAACATCTGTTTTCCATTTGAGGTGCATTCAAGTGTTCATTAAAGTGTCCTAACTGCTCTTTTCTTTTTCTATTTCACAATGGCTTTCCTTTCTAATACTATTGCAAGTTCAGCATGTGACTTAAAAAACCTCAGAGTCATTGTGGCATTTCCTTTGAAAAATGCCAGAAGAAACAAGGGAGAAAGCTGAAATCTCTAAGTTTAATAACATTTTATTACCATTCACCTTTTCCATACTTCCTAGGGGTGTTTATTTTCTACAATTATTCAACTAGGCTTCACTGAACCTGAATACCCCAGAGGCCTTCACTCCCATCTACAGGGAGGCCCAGGAGAGCGGAGCTTGAAAGTTAGTTATTGGTATTAGCCCCCTTGATGGAAGTATTTGGTCACTTTGTATAGGAGGAGAAATCAGTTCAAAACACTTTAAATGTCATGCCTCAGATTGCTCTGTTCTGCCAAATTCATTTGAATATATAATTTATCCTGAATGTCAAAGTCATCATTTTTCAAACATTTCCTTTGTTTCCTTAAAAGCATTAGCCCATTAAAATTAACAAATGAACAAGGGTGGATACTTACTTCCTTGAAGAAATGGAAAATATTTTATAGATTTATTGGGCAGACCTGTTAGATTTTATCCAATAAATTGCATGTAAACATAACCCAAAACATTTTAATATTAATAAATGATTAAAAATGTCTTATCACTTAAGTATACAATTTGATTTGAAAAAACTGTATATTTTTAAAGAACTTTGCTAAATACACTTCTAAAATAAAAATCTTTGCATTTTAGATAATTTAGGTCAAATTATAATAATATACTACATTGGTAGGCACCTTGATAATAAGAGAAATGTTCAATTATCTTCTGGCCAAAAAAGCAGGGTAGAAATGATCAATTCCAGTATGCTATAGATCTTTTTCAAAGCTCACTTACCTAATATGATGAATTGTTCAAATGTTATAGATGAAAGAAACAAAGTCTGACTCACAGTAGGCTCTAAATAAATATTAGATCCTGCAAATATATTTAATAAATAGAGAGCTGATAATCCAAGGATCTATCTATCATTCTATTTCATGGAAAAGGGACTTGTGTGTTTCCAGATAGCATTTCTGATTCCCTACCCAATTTTAAATAGAGAGGATGTGTAGCACTATTATTATATTATTCTTGTTGATATAAAAAGTGAACTATAAATACAGCATTATTAAGCCTTGCCAAATTAAGTTTTTTGATCATTTGAGCAAAAACCACACTGTAGTTTAACTTTGGCATTATGAACACAATCAAGTGTTCTATGGAAATTAGTTATGAAAGTAGAGTCTTAGGAATAAAACTATATATAAATCTACTTTAAAATGCAAATAAATTAGTGCTAGTAAAAATAACAAATGCCCATGAAGCAAGGCTTTGTTGGTATGTCCTGAGCCACTGTATAAATTGGAAAGAAATAAATATATTTTAGTCAAAATTTATTACCCCTATAGTAAAAACTTTAATTTGCAAGTTTCATCTTCTCTGAAAGAAAGCCCCTGTAATAGCTTGCCTTTATTGAACACATGTGCCAGCAACTCTGCTAAATCCTTTATGTGTATTATCTCATTTGCTTTTTCCCATAACCACAAGGGAGATATCATTAAGAAAAGATAATCATTTTTATCCACACGTTACAGTTGCAGGAGACTGATGTTCAGAGAGTTAAATACACTAGGCAGAATCCTACACCACTAGTCAGAGGCAGGGATAGAAGTCTCCATTCGCAACCTGTTAACCATACTTGAGTACAAAGACTATCCTGACAATCCAACAGAACCATACAGTAAATCACGCAAATGAATACTAGGGAACCAATATTAAAATCACGAAAAAGAGGGGAGATAAGAATAAGTTGGAAGTCACAAATCAATAATGTTTAGAATAGTGCCCTGCGTCATCACCCCTGATTTGGGCTAAGAACATCCAGTTGAATCATGTCTAGAAATAACCCGTGCTAAATAATTGATTCCCTTATGGGAAGCTGGAGCCAGCTCATCCGGGATGCTGGCCAAGGGGTTGTTATCCCTGAAACCAACTGGGGCCAGAGCTGTAAAGGTTTCTGAAGTGGCCAGAAATGCAGAAGCCAGAGGGTAAGAATGAAGTCCTTGTAGAGTGCAGAGTCAGAGCTACCTAAATCACTTTAAGATCAAACCCAAAAGGTGACATGGGAGAAGATAAGGGGCAACCAAAGACAAGGAGTTGGAAATAAACTGGAACAGAATAGGAAGCAGAAGAAAAACCTGCAGGGCCTAAGAACATGGGACAAGAGAGCTTGATTCTCACTAAATGGATAAAGCCTTTGTAGGGTCAAGGTCAACAACAAAAATCCTCTAGGATATAAGAGGAATTTTTAGTCTAGCTTTGATAGTTGTGGATAGCCTAGAATGTAATGTCTTAACTAGTCCTCTCCCTAGTATTAACCCAGATACTGGCCAAGAAATCTATTAATACCTATTTTCTGAGTATAGATCATGTTCTCAGTCCTCTGTTAAGTGCAAAGAAAAAGAGAAAGGAAGTAAGATATATTCTTGTTTCCTAGGTTTACATTCTGGTGAGGGAGGGAAGAGTAACCTCCCTGTCTCCCTTCCTCCAAACTTTATATTCAGTGCACATCTCTCTCACACGACCCATGTAGGCATCATGTCAACTCACTCTGCCTGTGAAATGCCTCTTGAATACAATATTTTTTTTTTGGCTTTCTTTTGCCACCACTCCAGTTTGGGCCCACAAGCCGGGATTAGTAATTCCTAATGTCACTATTCTGTGGATGACTAGCTCTGTGAAACATTTAGAGGCATGACTCTGTCCACTCTCATTCCCCTCATCCCCGTAAACAAAGAAAAAAAAAAAGCAGGTCCCAGGATTAGACAGTATAGGAAACACAAGGTTAAACATAATTAAACCAGTGCTTTTATTGCGCAACTGCTTAGGGCCTTTAAAATATACTAATTTACATGGTGCTTGCCCAAGAAGTCACTGCCCACAGGTATTTCTCAAACTTATTTAACCATGAGTCCCTTGTTTTGAGGATAACACTTTGGGAAGCATTGGCCTATATTCCTGAAATAGACTCCAAAGGGTCTACACAATCTCCCCCACCCTGTAAACCCCTTCTACACATTGTTTTTCTGAAGGTATTATTTGCATATATCATCTACCTAATCACAACTTTCAGAGTCTCCCCATGACTACTTTATGAAGTCTAAATTTGGTAATCTGTCAAGATATGACCCCCCCATTCAACTAGCCTGATCTGCTCATTCATCCTAGATTATCCCAGCCTCTGCACACCACTAGTCTGAGTTTCACAAAATTTTCTACATTTTGCTTAAGTATCATTGGAATTTCTCTTAGTTGTTTCCTTCTCTAAAGGAAACTTTTGCCATACTTAATTTTTATAGACTGTGCATGTT
This sequence comes from Varecia variegata, assembly GCA_028533085.1. Taxonomy (NCBI): domain Eukaryota; kingdom Metazoa; phylum Chordata; class Mammalia; order Primates; family Lemuridae; genus Varecia; species Varecia variegata. Next base: position 72,796,196 of record CM052438.1, on the reverse strand, counting down.
TTGTTTTCCTAAATAGATGGCAAGCCTCTCATGGTTAAGAACCAGGTTTTTGTTTTGTTTTTACTTATTCATTATACTTAGGACTTAGAACGATGTTCTACACAAAGATATAAAAGATGACAATATAATAAAAATAATAAACAGTGACATTTTAAAATCTAGCAAAGCTCTGCTGGCCTGAGCTCTGCCTAACAAAAAGGCTAGATGCAGTGTGCTTCCAGAATGGCTCCATACAACCCCACATGGCTTTCTTCAGTAGAGTGCTGTATGAGCTAGCCAGGGCTGCCGTAACAAAATACCACAGACTGGGTGGCTTAAACAACAGAAGTGTACTTCTCATAGTTCCAAAAGCTACAAGTCCAAGGTCAAGGTGACTTTGGTTTCTTCTGAGGCCTCTCTCCTTAGTGTACAGATGGCCGCCTTCTCATTGTGTCCTGACATGGTCTTTTCCCTGTACGTGGGCATGTTTGTATCCTAATGTTCTCTTCTTATGAAGACACACTAATATTGGATTAGGGCCCACCCATAGGACTTCATTTTACCTTAAACATCTCTTTGAAAGACGTATCTTCAAATACAGTTGCATTCTGAGGTCCTGGGGTGGGGGGTGCAGAACTTCAACATATGAATTTGGGCAGGACACAATTCAGCCCTTAACAGATGACTCTGAGTAACTTATGCAATTAAGTGGAACCAACCAGACTGACAGAGTGAACAAAGACTAAAAGAAGATAACTAGACACCATAGTACTGTGGTGGTTCTAGATAACTAGATAACTAGAACCACCACTACATAACTAGGTAACTAGAACCACCACAGTACTATTCCAAATTTTCATTTATAAGTTGATTTAGATGTTTTTGAACTTATATTATTGTCCATTCCAGAATATTGCCTGGTACATGGTAATAAAGCTTTTGAAACTAAAAGTGCTTACCTTCTCTGTTTCAGGGAACACATGAAACAAACCTTAAAGAGACACAAACTGCCACTAGTTTCAATCAGCCACGTGGTCAAATACCAAACTGCCCATACTCAGGCACCTGCACAGATGAAGCCTTCCTTTAGTCCCAACCACTATGCCTTCTGAAGTATGAAAGGTACATATTTGGACATTTTTACTTAGAACTTAACATTTTCACAGCCAAATGCTCTCTAAAAAACAGTAATCTATTGCACATATGAAAAGGTGGGGAGAAAGATTTGAAAAGAAAAAAATATGAAAATTTTAGGACTTTCTCATTTCTTTTAAGATGTCTTAGAATATTTCAATAGCAGTAATTAATTTTCTGAATACACTCCAATATCACATGAATGATTTTGAATAAAACAGACATAAATTCTTCCCTCATGGAGCTTACATTCAAAAGAAACAAGGAAAATAAATACTTAGTGTATTAGATGGTAATCAGTATAGTAGAAACAAAAGTTCCCCATTGGAACTTAGGGAGCTGCAATGTAAATGGTGACTCAGGCAAGTAAAGTCTTACCAAGGAAGTACTATGTTAGCAAAGACCAGAAACAGGCAAGGGAGGAAGCTATGGGGATGTCAGGGAGAAAGAACACTCTAGATGCAGGAACAGCAAATGCAAAGGTCCTGGGTGGGAATGTGACAGGTTGTCTTAAGAGCAAAGGGGCCAGCATGGCTGAAGTAGAGTTAGAGGGGAAAAGAGGAGGAGGCAACTGGTGAGGTCACACCAGCCAGATCATGCAGTGTCTCGAAAGCCACTGGCTGTTACTCTGAGTAAGAGAGAAGCCACAAAAGGTTCTGAGCAGAGGATTGACAGGATCTGACTTGCATTTTAGTGGAAATACTTCTGGCTGTTGAGATCAGACTAAAGCACATGGAGCAGGAAGTTAAGAAGCTATTTCAGTAACCCTGTTGGAAAATGGTGGCAGCTCGCACCAGAGTCGTAGCAGTGGAGTCACTGAGAGCGGTCAATTCTTGATGTGTTTTGTAGGTAGACCCCACTGACTTTGCCAATGGATTGAATATGGGGTATGAAGGGAAAAACAGAATCAAAGATAACTCCAAGATTTTTTTGCCTAGTCACCTTAAGGATGGAGTTGCCATTAAATGTATATTTGAATATTTACATGCTGATTACTCACCTTCGGTGAGGTTGATAATTTTCTAGGTATTATTTTAGTTGCAAGTTGAAACCTTGAGAAATGACATGCTTCAGCATATAGCACACAATTTCACACATATATGTACTCCAACATTTCCTTCATAAATGCAATAATGAAATGTATGTAGGTAATAGAATATCTCAGTTTTCTGTAAGCCTGTCTCTCAAAGGATATTTCTTTTCACATTACCTGGGTGATAAGAAGATTGTTACAGAAGGGAAAGCTTTACACAATTAGATAAGTTATGGCATTAATTCAACTCAGAAAAGCTACTCATTGGTTCTCTTGGTGAAAGACAAGAGCAATAACATGAACTTATCATAAAAAGAAAAATTAGAGGTTACATAGAAGGCAGAAGAAGGTTGCTAAGGAAACAAGGTCTTTCAAAAGTATGGCTGAAATGCCTCACCAGGAATGTCATACATTTAAATGATGACATTGTTCAGCTTCTACTCAGAATACAGGTAGACGTGAATTGATGTTGTTGATAGGGATAAATGCACTGAGTGGCCATAGGACAGAGAAAACAACTGGTGATTCAAAAGGTTTTTACTCAGTATGAATAACAAAACAAAATAGGAGAACTGAGTCTAATTTTTAGAAAAAGTGTATGTTCAACTAAAAGCCTAAATATATTTATAGACGCAATTCAAGTTTTCTTATAGCAACTTTACCAAACCAAGCACCATCCATTTATGTAAGAAAAAAAACTGTGTACACCCATACATATACACGCATACACACATATACACATATATATTCAATATATTCAATACTACCTATATATGTACACACATATACATACATTACACATGCCCATGCAGCTTCCTTTTCTACACTTATGAAAAAATTCACAGTTATGAAAATGTGGCAAATGCATCTTTCAAGCAAAGTCAATTTCTCCAGATTTATGCTTTCCATTTATCCAATTCCTAGCCATCATTCAAGGCTCTGGGAAGTCTTCTTAGATCTCTCCAACCCACAATGATTCTTCTCTGAACTTATACCATTTATTATAATTATACTCACATGACTCATAATCACAGCTGCCCCAGGGAATCTCTTATGTTGCAATACTATACTTTTAACCTGCTTTCATTGTTTTGTCATTTTGGTCGTGTTTAACTGTGCTACCAAAATGAGCTGTGAGCTTCTTGAGGGCAGAGTACATATGGCTTACTATTTGGTAGCTAACACATAGTGATAAAGGAGCATCACAATGTTAGTGAATAAATAAATTGACCCATCCATAATTGGTAAAATATATTCATTTTCTTCCGTTTAACTATTAAAATTATCTACTGAAACACAAGCTGAAAAGTAAGCCCTAAAATAAAGGTTTGTCTTTGGGATAAAAATATATATGTGGAAATTATCCAATCACTTAAGAATTCTGGGGGCAAAAAAGTTATAAAGATAAAGCTGAAGATTGTTTAGATGCTTTCTAGTTTTTCCTAACTGTGTCTACAGTATTTCCCATGCTGCTTAAATCTCAAACATACATAACTTTATGTAACCATAATTAAAAAGAATTTATGTAGTGTTACCCTGTAAAGGGGATCTACACAATTCTATGGAGAGGCTCTCTCATTGCAGCCTTTATCTTCATACCCTAAGAAAATCTCCTGATCCAGGGCTTTCTCCTGGCAATATTAAAACCCACTTCAATATTGCATGAATTAAATATACCAAGAGTCTAATAAAGACAGTAGTCTACAATGCCAACTTTGGTAATTTGTCTCCACTCTCCCTGTTATGAAGTTGCATTAAACTTGGACATGATGGATTTTAAAGTACCTAAGTATATAAATGTATTTCTCCCATATCATAATATCATTTTAATTTTAGTCCTTAAATCTTTTCTTACATATTGTCAAGAATACTGACATTTAATGATGCATTTTCTAATTGCAGTACAATAAACCCATAGAGCTACAGGAATCTTTTTGAGGAACAATGCAAACACCTGAATATTCCAAAGTCTTAACAATAGAACCTAAGCATCTTAAATGATATTATATACATGAAAGTATCCTATAAATTATAATATAAAACTCCATTAAAACACAAGATCAGATGACACAGCCCATAGACTACCCAATGCAAGATTTACATTTCATTTATTTTCTTACCATAAAGGTAAGTAAAACTAAAAAAAAAAAAAGAAAAAAGAAAAAGAAAAAGTTTTAAATAACCTATTCCAAGGAACATACCCTAAGAGAGAACCATTATTTATTTGCCTGATGTATATATGGTACACTTACACCATGCCATTGCCCTTCCCCAATAGTACCATTTAGTACAAACAGAGAAATAATTTGTTTAGCTGTATAATCAGGAGAGGCTGCACACAATAAAAGAAAGCATTCTGGTTTTTAAATGAATAAAAATTGATTGTGTCCCTATAAAAACCAAATTGGCAGAGTGTTAACTGCATTTCGCATAAACATCTGTAGCAGACTGCGCCTCTCCGCTGTGCTGTAATGCAATATAGGACACTTAGGAATAAATGCATCCTCCAGATGAGTTCAGAGAGATTTTCTAAAAGCGCCTGATGAGATTGTAAAAATCGGATTAGTCAGAACTGCTAATGACACTTAAAACAAAGGGAAATCTTTAAACAAAATTATTTTGCACTTCTTCTCTCTTGATAAATTATATGCAAATTAGTGTTGATTGAAAAATGTTTGCCTTGAAGGTAAATTCACACTAATAAACGAAAGGTCGTCTGCCTCAAACACAGTATCTCTCATTAGGGGGACTTTAAAATGAATCATGTTATTTCCTTTTTGTAAACTATTTCAGTAAACAGTATGATGATGTTAGAGACATTTATATTTTATCTTCAGTGTGATTCCTGGGTATTATAATTATAATTATGATATGCATGCTTTTATATTATTCTCAGTTACAAGTGTGTATGTACGTTTGTGTATCTATACCTCTTTATGTATCCATTTTGTGTGTATACACTTTATATATAAATATATAGTATGTGTGTATATATGTGTGTGTGTATATGTGTGTGTGTGTGTATATAGATATATATATATAAAGCTACCAAAGTTTTCCATTTTTTTCCCTCCCATGGTTTGAGGAAAAGCAGTTATTTCAGTCAGAATTTCCTATATTTTTGGGTAGTTTCATTCTTGGCATAATTATTTAAAAATTCAGTCCCGGTGGTTCAAGTAAACATTTTTGTTATTTATCCTCTCTGCTAAAAGATCAATGTACTGTGTTAGAAAGACCAGAGTTCCCTTTTGCCTGCTTTAAAACCAGGAACAAGTTTATAAAAGGAACAGCTTTATAACAAGGAACCTAAGGATCAGCCTCTAAGCCTCAGTTTCTCCATTTCTAAAATATGTAACATAATGCACAGCTCCTTAATATGTGCAAGATTTTGCATAGCTCTTAGGTTTTCTGTGGGGTCCATACACATAAAATGACATGTACAGAGCTTAATATTATATAGGCATTTCACCTGGTACATTATTACTTTTTAAAGAAATTTAATGTTAAGGCAAATCATGCTTTAAAATAGAGACATTGGATATATTTAGAAGATTGAAACAAATTAAACAATTCCATTTTACCAAAAGCCCAAGACATTTTATTTGCAAGTTAGAAGAGACAGGTAAAATTATATATATACCATGTAGTCCACAGGGTTAGGAAGTAGAAATTGAAAGAATGTTGACCATCAGTGCCAGATGACCCAAAGAGACTCTACATTGAAAAAAAAAATGACATTTATAGAAGTTTTATACCAATTCTGAAAGGAACAAGCAGTTGGAAAAACAATGTTTGACGGAAAACAAAACCAGGAAGGGTGTAACACTTAATTTGAGAAGCAAGGAATTAAAAAATGATTATTTGGAGATATTAAAAATTTCTGACACATAAAAAGCATTTAGATCAGGGACCTGACAGGATCCTGACAAGAAATATATTCTGGACAAATCATACACGAAGAGCTCCAGAAGCCAACGCAAACTGCTTCTGACACTGCAGCAGTGTCGAAAACTGACCTCCTAAATCTCCACAGGCTTGCAAGTTCTAAGTGAATTCCTCACTGTCTTGCTAATCCTCACCAAAAAACAATAAACAGAAATAAAACCAAATTGCCTTTAATTTATATTTTCTTTCCCAAGAATAACAAGGGTTTTTCTTTTTGTTTTCTTGTTTTGTTTTTTGGGTTTTTTTGCAATTATTCTGGTGTGCTAAGAATGACCTTTGGAAGACAATAAAACAAATACAGAATTATAACCAACTAACTTGATCACAATCAAATGATCTTTGGTGAGTTAAATTAATTAATTTATATAATATATTTATATATAATAACCTAAATAAATAATAAAGTACACTAATTCAAACATTTACTACCCTATACATAATATTGTGATGGACACTGAAGGATGCCATAGATATAGGTAACAGTTCTTGTCCCCAAGGATCATCAGCTCTCATGCAAGAATTACAGACACTCAAAATATGTAATAAGATTAAAGTGAGTGGTACAGGCAGGATGTGCTGTCAGGGTTGACCAGTGTGGAGAGAATGATGGGTGATGGCGTCATGAAAGACGTGAGGTTTACGGTGGTGCCTGGAACGTAGACAGAGTGCACAGATGGAGAGTAAGGAGAGGGTATCTAAGTGGAGGGCCCAAGAGAAGCTGGTGTAACCATGGCAACTACAGGAACCAGAGACTGGCTTAGCAATAAAGAAAGCTCTGGGCAGAGAGTATCAAGAAATAGATCTCTGGCTGCAGCTTAGATGGCAATGTTGCAAAGCTTACAAGGGTGGGCCAACTCTGTGTATTGAGGTTTGGAGAATTTCTTCATGGATCTGACAGATAACAGCAATTAACAGACCTGGTATCTGAGAGAAAATGCCTAAGAAGTGGATTGGCCAGAGCAGGCAATGAGTCAAACTCAAATAGCCAGGCTGCACTGGAACTTGAACAGCCAGGCTATGGTCAGGTTTCAAGGATAGGCAAGGACCCAAAGATGAGGTGAGAGATTTTGATATAGGGGTCTGCATGATTCTGGAAAGCTGAATCTCAGAAAGGATAACACCTTTGTCCACAGTCACAATATGAGGTGGCACCAAATCTGGGACTAGAACCCAGAATGCTTGACTCCTATCCATAGCTCTTGCCCAGCACCACCTATACAGTTCCTTGCTCCACTGTAATTTGCTGCTTGACACCTTGAGCTTTTAGGTGGTCTCTAGTGAATGGGTAAGATTGTGACTGGGTAGTTATTCCAGTGACTATAAGTTGGAGGTGGGGATATGATAGAAACTTGGGAGTGGTTGTTCTAAGCGGAGGTTTTACAGACAGTGTATACAAGTTGGGACGTTGTTCAACCAGCAGATAGCCCAGGAAACACCTAGAGTGCTGGTAAATGTCTGACCATGATTGTGGGACCTGTACTTGAGTATTTATTTATTCAATAAATACTCACTGGGCTCATCCATAATTTCTATAATTCATGAAACTAGCTGGCTTACCATTCGTTCTGGTGTTAGTGGCATGGAAATAGAGCTGCAAAGGTTAATGGACTAGGTGCATCCTTCCTTTAATGATATTAACTCAGTAGTGAGGACATTTGCTCATTCATTCATTCCACAAATATTCACTAAGCTCCTGCAGGTATGAAAGGAAGTATAGTGAGTAGTGTTGCGCCACGAGCAGGTATATTCTCAGCTCCCCCACTAACTAGCTGTGTGACTTAGCTCTGATCATGAGTACACACATCTCACAGGGCAATTATTAAATATGAGCAATAAATCTACTCAAACATGTAACATGCTTAGACCACGGCCTGGCATATATTAAGTTCTCAGTAAGTGTTAGTTATGATTATGACTATTATTGTTATTTCATTTCAGAATATTATGGGGGTACAAATGATTTGGTTACATAAATTGCTTTTGTACCATGCCCATCCCCTAGATAGTGCGCATTGTATCCATCAGGTGCGATTTTACCCCTCCCCTCCACCCCTCCCACCTGCTTTGATTGCCGATGAATATTATTTCCATATGTACACATAGGTGTTGATTGAGTAGTTCTAATTTAATGGTGAGTATATGTGGTGGCTGTTTTTCCATTCTTGTGATACTTCACTTAGAAGAATGGGCTCCAACTCCACCCAGGTTAATACAAGAGGTGTCAGTTCACCATGTGTTTTGTGGCTGAGTAGTACTCCATGGTATACATATACCACATTTTAATAATTCACTCATGTATTGATGGGCACTTGGGTTTTTTCCATATCTTTTCAATTCTGAATTGTGCTGCTATAAATATTCAAGTGCAGGTGTCTTTTCTATAGAATGACTAAGTAAGCCAAGTCAAAAATGGCTTCCAGAGGTAGAGATACTTGTGTGGGACTAGGAAGTGCTAGTAGATATTTTCTATTAAGAAGAAATAGAAGGTCATTTAAGGCAGATGAAAATAGCCTGTGAAAATAATGGACATATGAGGCCACATGATAGGGACTGCTCATTCTGTCTGGAGTTAGGAGACTTAGAAGTAGAAGCTAAATCACAAACGACCCTGTGTGCTAAGCTAATGGGTTTGAGTTTTATATTTAAAGCTATAGACAGCCATTGGCAAATTTTGTGATGGGGGTATGACATGATCAGCTTTGTGCTTTAAAAGATCATTCTGGCAGTGGTTACAGCAAAATCATTTGGAAGCTTTTTGAGTAGCACTGGCAGGGCTGGTGAAAATGAAGACGGGGCACATTCAAAAGGATTTATGAGGACATTTTTATATGACTCGATAACTACATTAACTAGATGTGAGAAATGGGTGAGAGAGTACAGGATGACAAAGTTCCAAGAAGTGGGCAGCTGTGTCATGGATGGGCCATTTCCTGAGATGGGGAAGACTAAATATGCAAAAAGTTTAGCGACGGGAATGAGCTCAGGTTCAGACCTAAAATCTAAAATGTGGAATATTCAGGTGATGGTGTCCAGTGGGCACCTGGATATGAACATAGAGCTCATACATCAAGTTTCTTTTGGAACCTGTATATTAGTAGAGACACAAATTTATTAATTATGGGTTTTTAAACTGTAGCTAATGACATGAAAACAGATAAAGTTGCCCAAGAAGAGTATGTAGAGAATAAAGGGATATATAAAAGAGACAGAGAGACAGAGATGGAGATGGAGAGAGAAAGAAATGAAAAAGAACCAAGTCCATGTGATGAAGGTTCCTATTAAGGTTCCTTAAAGGTGGAGAGAGAAAAGTAGGCACATCTTCCTACAGACACAGAGATGCTTACGACGAAGTCACCTAAATCCGTATGTGGGTCATTTTACAGAGCAAGTCGTGTTGATTATGAAAGTCAAACTTTTTCTGGAATCCTCCAAAACAATCTATAAGTCCAAAAACCAGAACCAAGTATACATACATCAAGGATGAGAAAGAAACAAAGGAAACCCCAAGATCTAGGGCCTGAATGACTTGAAGAATTGTAACAGTCAAAAATAGGAGCTTTCATAAGAAGTGAACATTGTATACAGTACATGCAGCAGAGAGAAAGAAGAAGATAGAGATACACCCATAATCTGCTTTTGAGTTACTTATATAGACAAGAAAGGTAAAACCACCCAAATCAGATTGGAAGGTTAAATTCTATCTGTCCTCCCAAAAAACAAAATTGGAATACCAGTGGGGACAAGTTTAATGTTAGAATAGCTCCCACTATAGTTTTCTTTCAAGCAACATAGTGTAATATACCTACATAAAGAAAGAAAGAATTTACAAAATTAGATATTTCTGGATTCAAAATCCAGTTCCTGATGGGTGATCCATGTATAACGCAGGGCAGGTCTGGTCTTGACAAATTCTCTCAAGGTTTGCTTGTCTGGAAAGTCTTTATTTCCCCTTCATGTATGAAATTTAGTTTTGCAGCATACAAAATTCTAGGCTGGCAGTTGTTCTGTTTAAGAAGCCTGAAGATGGGGCCCCAATCCCTTCTGCTTGTAAGGTCTCAGTTGAGAAGTCTGCAGTTAACCTGATGGGTTTTCCTTTGAAAGTTACTTGACGTTTTCACCTTATGGCTCACAGGAGTTCCTCCTTGGTGTTGACTTTGGCCAGTGTGATAGTGTAATGACTACATGGCTTGGAGATTGCCTTTTTGCAATGAATCTCCCAGGTGTTCATTAAGCTTCTTGTACCTGGATGTCTAAATCTCCAGCAAGACCAGGGAAGTTTTCCCTGATTATTCCCTCAGATAGGTTTTCCAGCCCTTGTGCATTCTCTTCTTCACCTTCAGGGATGCCTATGATTCTTATATTTGGCCATTTTACATAATCCCATATTTCTTGTAGGCTTAATTCATTGCTCTTCATTCTCTGTTCTTTTTTTTTTTTTTTTTTGACTGACTGAATTAATTCAAAAGAATTGTCTTTAAGCACTGAGATTCTTTGGTTGGTGGGACTGCAAATTAGTACAACCTCTATGGAAAACAGGATAGAGATTTCTCAAAGAACTAAAAGTAGACCTAAAAGTAGTGGGATGTGATCCAGCAATCCCACTACTGGATATTTACCCAAAGGAAAAGAGGTCATGTTATCAAAAAGACACCTGCAACTGAATGTTTAGTGCAACACAATTCACACTTGCAAAGATGTAAAATCAACCCAAATGCCCATCGATTCATGAGTGGATTAACAAAATGTGGTGTATGTATACCATGGAATACTACTCAGCCATGAAGAAGGATGACTTAATGCCTTTTGCAACAATATGGATGGAACTGGAGACTATTATCCCAAGTAAAGTCTCTAAAGAATGGAAAAACAAACACCACATTTACTCACTATTAAATTGGAACTAAACTATGAGCAGACATGTGCATAGAGGGAAGTATAACTCAATGAAAATCAATCTGGGGGCAGTGGGGGAGGGGATGGGCAAAATCCTACCTAAGGGTACAGTGAACACTATCTGGGTGACAGGCACACCTATAACCCTGACTCAAGCACTACAAAACTGATCCTTGTAACCAAGATAATTTGATTTGTACCTCTGTAATACTTTGAAATAAAAAAACACTGAATTATACACTTTAAATGTATGAATTTTATGGTATGTGAATTATATCTCAATAAAGCTGATTAAAGAAAAAAGGAAGTTAGCAAGTTCCTCTACTTGCTAACTATGTAACTATGGGACAAGTTGATAAATTTTTCTTTGTCTCAGTTTTTTAATATTTCATTAAGCATAACAATATAGCTTCTTTGGACTGAATGTTTATGTTCCTCCAAAATTCCTATGTTGAAACCTCCATCCCCAATGATATTTGGAGGTGGGGCCTTTGGGAGGTAATTAGGGTCAGATTAGGTAATGAGGGAAGAGCTCTCATTATGGAATTAATGCCCTTTTAAAACAAGAGGAAGAGACATGAGATATCTCTCTCTCTCTAGGAACACACACCCAGGAAAGGCCATAGGAGGACACAATGAGAAGATGGCTATCTACAAGGCAGGAAGCAGTCCCTCAGCCGGGACCAATCTGCCTGCACCTTGATCTTAGACTTCCCAGCTTCCAGAACTGTGAGAAATGAATTTTTGTTGTTTAAGCCACCTAGTCTATGGCATTTTGTTATAACAGCCTGAGAAGACTAATTTGTTGTGAATGAGGATGAATTTAGATAAATTGTAATAGTTAATAATTATTTAGTTCTTATACAAGTAAGTAAGGCAATGTGCTAAGCTCTTTACATGTAACATCTTTTAATTCTTCCAATGGCTCTCTGAGGGAATGGACTGAACCATTAATCAATGGGTCTCATGGGAAATGGATCTTTTCTTTTGAAGATATTTGAATCCTGAGGCAACTAAACTGCTTCCTAGAAAACAAGATTCCTAGATAATGGAATCTTACTTTCCTGTGTGCACATAGCATCATAACATAGATACACGAGACCTTCTCCAAGTTTAACTGGAAAGTGATTGTATCACAGACTGTAACTGAGAAATCCATAAGCTGTAGGCAATTCCTGGTTCTGCTTCTTGACCTCAGGGTGACTCGAATACAATGTGGGCCAATTTATAGAGAGTTGTACTGATTATGAAGGTCAAACTTTTTCTGGCATTCATCAAAACTTCTGAATTGGCAGATTCCCAATTTATGTTTTACTGAGCACTAACTTAGTGCTAACTAACTTGCAGCTATGGTGCTATGGGTTTCACGTGCAACTCAGTTTATCTTTACAATCCACTATGTGTTGATGTTAAACCATGATGATTTTAAAAACAGCAAACTGAGATAGTTGAGGTTCCTTGACCAAAATCACAGGGTTAATACACAGAGTGGTGACATGTGTACCCCATTTATCATGTCCTGGCCACTACTGATATAATAGTACTTTATCTCTGAAATACTTTTCTTTAGGTGTATTACAGTTCACTTTTTATTTTCCTGTGATTTACACTCACAACCAAATGAGAGCCAGTAGAGGGTACTCTATTATATACTCTCAACTAATGAGAATTAACATACCATACAACAAATATTATCAACCGATCAGCTATCTACAAGACTATTCTAGATGGGCTACTTATGGGAGCTGCCACAGAGAAAGAGAAGAATAAATATCATGCTAGATATTAAAATATCAAGAAAATGGTTCAGGATGGAAAGAGAAAGTTGAACCACCCCCTGATGTCATGTGGACTGGGCTGACTGATCAATAGTGCTACGATGCCTAGCTGGAAAACTCTACAGCCAGGGACAGGTTGGGATTTCAGAGATTTGAAGAAAATGAAACAATTCTTTTTCATGTATTAATATAATCTGAATCTTCAAGAGGACATTGCTCTAATAATTACACACAATCCTAAACAGGGATGATTTAATTAGCACTCTCATTTCCAAGAATACACCGCCCCATGCCCACCCTCCAAACTATACTGACTGTGCACCGTTAGTGTCTGCCCTGACACACCACTGAATGATATCATTGTAACCCCAAGTGTGCCACCCTTAAACCCTCCAAGTTCTGAGAGTCCTTGGTAGAAAATATTTAATATCTAATATAAATTTTGCTTTCACATAAAACAGAATTTTTAAGGACATTAGGAAAGTTAAAGTTTTACTGAGCAAGTAGACAGCTTTTTAAAGTATTTTTATAAATACTAACAAACTTAACCATTATTTTTCTCTAGGAAGGTGAGATACATTTGAGTGTAAAGGCCTCTATAACCTGGATTCCTGCACATGTGATACGACTGTTTCCCATAAGCATCTACTGACTGACTGAATGGTTAGTTTGTTCCCAAGGCGAAGCGTGAAGAGTAACTTTACATATTCTGTCCAACTTATGCTCAGATGACCTCTATCAGATTGATTTACTGCAACTTATGTGACCAGTGTAAGTAAAATGAGTTCTTTTCAAAGCCTGGAAACAAGGCCCAATATTCCTTTCTAACAAAAGCATAAGCAGGTTCACGAGCAAGGCTCAGGCTGACGGGAGTAGAGGTGGATTTCCAGGATTGGATCTAAATATGAGTGCAGCTGGTACTTGTTATTCTAAGGAAAGACATGTGGGGACACAGATTTAGAAAAGAGAGCAACAAGAAAGACTCATTCTAGAAAGCAAAATCAGAAATTAAGTACCATTTGCCAAAAATAGAACATAAGACCACAGAACAAAAGTAGGCAGACAAAACAACCTAGAAAGGTGTTCAGTGGATAGATTTTGGTACAAAGGAGATAGCACACAGATGGAGTACTTAGTCAACTAAGTCAGATTAAGATGTGAACAGGAGGTGCTGCTGTTCAGGGCTGACACTAGGTGCGAACCATTTGGTACCAAGGCGAGAGGAGAGCTTACTTGGTGATGAGCAAATGAGCATCTTCATGTACTTCTTGCTCATAGCAGGCATATGATATACACTAAACCTACACAGAAAAGTGAGAAATGTAGGAGCTAGAATTTTATATCTGAGCTTATAACCTTATAAAGGGACTATACCCCTAACCATTGAAGTTAGATTTGAACTGTCTACACCACCAGCCAAATTTCACTTTGTGGGAGGTAGTGATATTAAAACTATCTTTAGAAAAATATTCCTCAAGATAGCCATTACCAACCTATTTGTGGAAAATATGTAGTTTTAAGTGCAATTTTAAAATGTAATACTTTTTTCCAACAGCTAGAGATGTTAATTCAAACCATGTGTGAAATTGGAGAGAAATGGAACTCAAAGCAGACCCTAACAAAAAATTCTGAGTTTTCACAAGATAATTAACCCAATGTTTCCACATTGCCACTAGTAGAATACCTTTTGTTTTGTTTGCTTTGTTTTGTTTTGTTTCACTGTGTGTGTGTGTGTGTGTGTGTGTGTGTGTGTATGTATTTTGAGGAATTCTGAATCTGCTTCTAGAGTCTGGCTGAAGTCAGCAGTTAAAAACCCACCTTCATCATCCATCCTCATTCTTTTAAAAACTCCCATTCCAGATTAGCTCTTTTACTGCTATCACTATACTGAATGATTTGGGCTGGACAAAGATTGGATTTTATACATTCACTAGTGATTTAAGAGAAGCTGAAATTGGTAACTGAAATGGAGACTTTATAGCAACAGACAATCAAAGACTAACTATCCAGTAAGATTATTTTGAAGAAAAAACATCAGTTAAGTAAAATGCAAAAGTAGACTTACCCTTAGTGCTGCAGTCCCCAACCCCAGGCTGCAGACCAGTACTGGTCTGTGGCCCACTGGAAGCCAACTGGGCAGCAGAGGTCCCCCTCACCCCTGGTCTGTGGAAAAATTGTCTTCCATGAAACCAGTCCCTGGTGCCAAAAAGGCTGGGGACCACTGCCTTAGTGTATGCTGAAGACAAAATAATATTTGTGTCTGGCTTGGTATCTAATGACAGTAAGAATATAAGCATTAAGAACTGATTTTTTAAAGTAATGACAATAATTAATATTAATTTAGGCTCTTATTTTCTAGATATATATTTCACATTAAGACTTTTTGTTTTCATCAGAAATCATGCTAAACTTTTATAAACTAAACATATGAGTGCAATAGGCCTTCATCTTGCATCAAAACCTCCCACTACTCTTATTTCACTCATTTCCTCTCTAGAACTATTGACCAGGGGAATATAATTGACTGAAACAGGTAAGCCTGAACTACATCAGTTTCAGACATAAGAACTTGGTAAATATATTTTTTAAGGAAAGCCTTCAGAATGATATAAAACATTTCCATCAATATTTTGCAATTTTATTTATTAAACATCCATATGCCCTTAATTTTAAACAATTTTTAAAACATCATAACATACACTACCTCAAGGAAATCCCCTATTGAGGCACATAATAAAAATTTTGCTCTGTATTTCCTATTATGTTGCAAATGTCATAAGAAGACAGATGAACTGCAATTCTTCACATTAAGCCTAAACGTTAAAAACCACCTTTTGAATTATGACGACAGCTGCTATTTTCAGGATTGGTGGTTATTTCTGGCTGTACTTCTGCATCTTAGATCTGCCTAATGCCTTTGTTGAGAATGAACCATTGCAGCTCTGATAGATCCTTAGCATTTCTATTTGCCTGAGATTTTTAGAAATTGAAAGCAATGCTAAAATATTTCGCATTATACTTTACTGGGTCTTTATAAAATGTTCCTGTCCACACATCTTCTAGCTTATCTTGAGGTAGAAGCTTAGTTATCCTGAAATCTCTTCACAGTTAGCAGGCACTGAGTATCCACTACATGTTCAGCAAAAGTCAAAGTTTGCCAACTAACTCCTACATTGCTCTGAAGTTAGTAGAACTGTCATGCTCTGAAACCTCGTTACTGATAATTCTGTCTTGTTATACGTATTACACAAAGTGGCGTAACTGATGGGCTCAAATTTTATGCGTCATCACAATACAGTAACCTGCTTTGTCTTTTGTCACTCACCACTAAGCCTTCCTTCTCTGTGGGGTCCTCAGCTTCCCCAACTTTCAATCTGAATATATCTTGCCTAGACCATTACCAAATGGCTACCTATCATCGTTCCCAATCCATTTTTTAAAAAGTCTTAAATATAGGCAACTGCAAATGTTAATGAACCCACAAGTGGGGGGTTCTCTGTTGCTCACCACACAAAAAGCCAATTACTGAGACAATGAGGCTTGCCAAGGAAGAAAAGATTTATTGCAGAGGATGAATCAACTGGGAGGTAGGAGGAATGGACTGCCTCAAATCTGCCTCCCTGACCAACAGGGTCAGGGGTTTTTCTGGAGGTGAAATGAATAATGCATGAGGGGTGTGAGCATCATTACATGCTTGGGGACAAGTGCAGGGCATGCAAGCACAGTGAGAAATCATGCAATTACATACATCCCATGATCAAAAAATGGTGGCTAAGTCCCTCCTAGGGTGGGGATTTTAGTAGTATGATGAGCTAGGGGTTAATATTGGTCATTCTTTCAGCTTTGTGTGCAGGTGGGATGTGGGGAGTAGGCTGCTCAACGGGTCCCTGGACACAATCTGTGGGGGGATGTTGCTTATCTTCTCTTCTCCAGACAAACAGGTGGTGTAAGGCTCTGTAGTAATCTAGCGACTACAAGGAGGCTCTGCTGTTTCTGGGAAAGGAACTCAAAAGGGAAGGCATCAATGCAACAGAAAGTTACAAAGTTCTGGTCGGCAAATCTTACTGGCCTGGGAACTTGAAACATAAGAGAACTACAATAAAAATTATAAAAAAGTTTTCTTGCTTATGGAGCTGTCACACAAAGTCTGCAAAAGGCCAGAACTACCTCTTCAAAAGCTCTCTCCATAAATTTCTTGACATTTAATCTTTCCACACTACTACTTCACAAGGACTGACATTACCACACAGTAGAACAGCATTTGTTCTCAACTATCCCAATTGTATGCACTTCTGACTTTTCAGGCTAATCTGTTTTGCACCATTCACATTCATAGTATTATAAAAGTTCCATCTAATTGTCTTGAATTAAATTCAATTGGTAATTCACTGCCATTGAATGCTAATACAGGCATACTTCAGAACTATTACGGGTTCAGTTCCAGACCATTGCAATAAAGTGAGTCACACGAATTGTTTGCTTTCTCAATGCATATAAAAGCCATGTTTACACTACGCTGTAGTCTATTAAGATTACAGAAGCATTATGTCTAAAAAAATGTATATACCTAAATTAAAAATACTTTACTGCTAAAAAATGCTAAAGATCATTGGGGCCTTCCTTCAGTGTGTGATCTTTTTGCTGGTGGAGAGTCTTGCTTTGATGTTGAGGGCTGCTGACTGATTAGGGTGGAGGATGCTGAAGCAGCTGAAGCAATTTCTTAAAATAAGATGACAATGAGGTTTGCCACACTGGTTGACTCTTCCTTTCATGCAAGATTGCACTGTAGCATGTGATGCTGTTTGATAGCATTTTACCTACAGTAGAACTTCTTTCAAAATTGGAGTCAATCCTCTCAAACTCTGCTGTTGCTTTATCAATTCAGTTTATGTAATATGCTAAATCCTTTGTTGACATTTCAACAACGTTCTGTTCACATCTTCACTATGAGTAAATTCCATGTCAAGAGACCACTCTCTTTGCTCATGCCTAAGAAGCAATTCCTTACCTGTTCAAGTTTTTGCGAGATTGCAGCAATTCAGTCACATCTTGAGGCTCCACTGCTAATTCTAGTTCTCTTGCTATTTCCACCACAACTGCAGTTACTTCCTCCACTTAAGTCTTGAACCTTTCAAAGTCATCCATGAGGACTGGAATCAACTTCTTCCAAACTCCTGTTAATTTTATATTTCACCTCTTCTCATGAATCACAAATGTTCTTAATGGCATATAGAATGGTGAATCCTTTCCAGAGATTTTCAATTTAGTTTGCCCAGATCCATCAGAGGAATCTCTACCTATGATACCTATAGCCTTACAAAATGTATTTCTTAAATATTAAGATTTAAAAGTTGAACTCCTTCATCCATGGGCTGCAGAATAGATGTTGTATTAGCAGGCATGAAAACATTAATCTCCTTGTAAATTTCCACCAGAGCTCTTGAGTGACTAGGTGCTTTGTCAATGAGCAGTAATATATTGAAAGGCATCTTTGTTGTTGAGAAATAGTTCTCAACAGTGGGCTTAGTATTCCATAAATCATCCTATAAACAGATGTGCTGTCATCCAGGCTTTGTTGTTCCATTTCTAGAGCACAAGAAGAGTAGATTGAGCATAATTCTTAAGGGCCCTAGGATTTTTGGAATGGTGATTGAACATTGGCTTCAACTTAAAGTGGCCAGCTTCATTAGCTCCTAACAAGAGAACCAGCTTGTTTTTTGAAGCTTTGAAGCCAGGCACTGACTTCTCTCTAGCTTCGAAAACCCTAGATGGCATCTTCTTTCAATATAAGGCCATTTCATCTACGTTGAAAGTCTGCTATTTAGTGTAGCTACCTTCATCAATTCTCTTAGCTAGATCTCCTAGACAACCTGCTGTAGCTTCTACATCAGCACTTGCTGTTTCACCCTGCACTGTTATAGAGACAGCTTCTTTCTTTAAAAGAAACCTCTGTTAGCTTTAAATTTTTCCTCTACATCTTCCTCACCTCTCTCAGCCTTCAAAGAATTGAAGAGAATTAGGGCCTTGTTCTGGATTAGGCTTTAATTTAAGGGAATGTTGTGGCTGGTTTGATCTTCTATCCAGACCACTAAAATTTTCTCCATATCAATAGTAAGACTGTTTCACTTTCTTATCATTCATGTGTTCGCTGCAGTAGCACTTTTAATTTCCTTCAAGAACTTTTCTTTTGCATTCGTACCTTGGCTAACTGTTTGGTGCAAGAGCCCTAGCTTTCAGCCTGTCTTAGCTTTCAACATGCCTTTCTTACTGAGTGTAATCATTTCTAGCTTTTGGTTTAAAATGAGAGATGTGTAATTCTTCTTTTCACTTGGACACTTAGAGGCCATTGTAGGGTTATTAATTAGCCTAACTGCAATATCGTTGTGTTTCAGGGACTAGGGAGGCCCAAGGGGAGGGAGAGAGGGGAACAGCCAGTCGTTGGAGCAATGCACTGTCTGATACGGGCACAGTTCATGGTAACCCAAAACATTTGCAATAGTAACATCAACAATCACTGATCACGGATCACTATAACACATATTAATAACAACAATGAAAAAGTTTAAAACATTACAAGAATTACCAAAATGTGACACAGAGGCATGAAGTGAACACATGCTGTTGAGCAAATGGCACCGACAGAATTGCTTGATGCAGGGAGGCCACAACCTTCAATTAGTACAAAATGCACTGTGTGCAGAGCACAATAAAGTGAAGCACAATAAAATGACGTATGCCTGTATATAGATAGAGCACTAGAAAGAGGCCCACAGAAGCCCTTACCAGGGTAGAGAGTGCAATCTCTGACTACTTTTCAGTATAATTTTGTACTGGGTTCAGTACAAAATTATAACCATAAATATATAAATAAAATGAAACTACATTTCTATAATGCTTTTCACTTCCTTAAAATTATTTCAAAAGTAAGAAAAGATCATGAACTAATAAAAATATGGAAAAGAAGAAAGGAAAACAGTTAATAAACAGGAAAAATGTTCATTCACATTAATTATCAGAGAAATACACACTATAATACTATTATCACCCATTAAATTGGAAAAGATTTATTTTAAACCATCTTTTTAATGTTGATGAGGGTACAGTGAAATTATAGATATTTTTGTTCTCTGCTGATGGGAATATAAATTGGGAAACTGATCTGTAAAACGATTTGGCACTATGTATGAACAGCTTTCAAAGAATACATGATTTTGGACCTAGTAACCACATTACTTCTGGAATAATTCCAAATATACACATGTTCATCATCACAGCAATAAGTGTATATAGTACAAATATGGAACAACCAAAATATTCAAAAAATAGAATAATTTTTTTAAATGTTGGTATGTATAGATTAAATATTATACTGTTATTTAAATATCTTTAGAGAGAATTTATTAGAAAAAAAGTGATATAAAGAATAAGAACAGAATATGAAACTATATATGATGAAACAAATCTGTAAATTGTACCTGCAGACACACACACACGCACCAGAAAGAAATATGTGAAAAATCAACCTTGTTATGTGTTTATGAGGAATTTTTTTTGTTTTTCCAAATGTCCTTTTTATTTATTATACTTATAATCAAGGTTCTTCTTTAAAACTGTTTTTACATATCTTTACCATTTACCACAGAAGATCTCAATTATGTGGTTCCTCATGTGAAAAACTATCAGTTGGTAGAGTGGACATATCTTCATTATTACCTTTCCTGATTTATGACATTTTTAGTCTTCCAATGCTAAGTCACAAGAGATCATTTAATCAATAATTAGCATGTATACTAACGGTACTCTATGTTAGGTTTTGGACTTAAGTTTGACTCATCTTACCTCTTAATTATAGGCTTCTATTCTGTTACAGCTCAATCTAGTATGTGGAAACTATAAACTCTGAGTGAGAAACTAAGGGTACACATATTGTAATTTTCAAGGTAGGGAGTGAAAATCTTGTTCTGGCTGTATATATTGATATTTCACTTTTAAAAATATAAGAAAAACTAGAGGATACAAACAAAAAGGTATTTTAAACACAGAAAATAGAGTTTAACTTATATAAGTTGTATGCATCCTTAATTGCACATTCCAGTCATTTGAGAACTTTAAAAAACTATGTTTTATGAACTGATGTTCAGGTCAAATCCCTAAAATTTTGACTTACTTGGTGTGAGATAGAAGGTGGATTTTGGAATTTTTCTTTTAAAGTTTCTAAAAATACTAGTGTTAAGAATCACAGTGGTACTTCCTGAAACTCTCAATATTCATTATTTGGACCAGAATTCACTAATTTTTCATCTTTTTCCTATACCCTTTTTATAATCCTAAGGACTTCTTAGAGTCCATTACCTTACGTGGTTAGAACACGCTTTCTTCATCAGCCATATTCCATTAACCACCAAGAACTGTTGAGTATACCACTGAAAAGGTAATTAGGTATTACACAGCTACAAATACAGCTACCTATAATCTCCTTTAGTCAGCTCAAAATGCATTGAGTTCTTGACAATGGGTCGGATACGGATGATGAAGAACAAAGTGATATTAAGGAGGATACCAAGGTTGAGGGCTTGAGCAACTAGACAGTAAGTGGAGCCACACCTGAATATAAAGAAAATTGGAGTTGATCCAGGCTTAGAGGAAAAGCTCCAGAGTCCAATTTTGTACATGTTGTGTTTGAAGTGTTTTTATGACATCCAAAATGAAGATGTTAATGAAGCAACTGGATAGTGTATAGGCAGCTCAGAAGCATGAAGAAAATGGACAGATGGGCTTATCCAAGGGTGGGATTTTGCCAGATGGAAGAAACAAACAACAACAACAACAACAAAAAAAAAAAAAAAACACATGCTAAAAGTGGGGCAAGAGAGTTCTATGATATGGACAAGAGTTTATTGAAATGATGGCTCATGGTCTCTAGCTGGGGAGGAGGGGAAGATGGGAAGGAGCTGGTGTGTAGAAAGAAACTGGAGTCAACAGACCGGCTCTCAAGTTTTTACAAAGTTTTTGAGGCAAATTACTAAGAGACTTTGCACGTCTCTCTGACATAATCTTAGAATTCTCCCCACGTTCTCCTGTGTTCATTATGGCATGCCTCTTGGCTTCGTATCTTTATCCATGAAGTGAAATTTGCTGGAGAAATCTCAAGAATCTTGTAGAACCTGACTATGTGGCCAAATCCTTAAATGCGTTTCTCACTTCTGTAACTGTGATTTTTGTTTTTAATTTCTGCCAAATCTGTACCTGATTCAATTCTTTCCCGATTTCTTCACACCTATACCAGGTTTCAAAATATTTTCAGCTGTTTTGTCTTTACATTTTGGTGTAATTATACTAGTGATTGCTATGGTTTGAATGCGTTTCCTCCAAAAGTAATGTTGAAACTTAATCCCTGTTGTGTTGGTATGAAAAGGTGTGGCCATAGGAAAAGCTTTTTTGAAATCACACAAGGCAAAATTATTCACAAAGTTAAAAGTAACTGTATTATCTTTTAACATATCCATTTATTCAAATTATTTATTAGTCACCCATTTTTCCAAAGTGATAGAAGGGCACAAATTCTACAAAACAAAACAAAAGGTCATTTTCATATTTCATAGAAAAAAAAAGATTTACAGATGAAGAAATGATCCATCAAAACCTCCTGCCCTAGATGAGTAACAGAAATCTTTTGCTCTAAAAAGATTTACTTTTTGCAGTAAATAATTTTGTTGTTTTATTAAAAGGCTAATCAAAAGATTTTGGAATGGAGTTAGCAATATTTCTAAAATAATGAGAAGATTAGCACTGAAAAGCTTAATAACAGCTTTGGTGGCCTCAGGATGACAATAACATCAAAGCAACAATTTCTTGGCAATATGGTATTTATGTTAGAGCACACAGGGAAGAATAAAAATTTTCGGCATATCTAGGCAAGCACAAAATATACACTGGCATTAGAAAAAGATGATAGCAGTCAATAAAATTTTCCCTTAACATGAGTGATATAATAGGCAGTACTGTACATACATATAGTACGACTTGATTCAATTACATTTGAACCCAAAGCTTTCAAAAAGAGAATGATAACAACATGCAGTGACTATAAAATATCAATAAGAATGCATATCATTTATGTAAGCAGGTGTAGAGATATAATCCTTAATCAATATTCAGGAGAGCTGTACCCACTATAAGTTTATGGCCACAGATTTATACTTCTTGACAAAATGTTTCCCAATGGAGCACCATAAAAGTGGTTTTCTGAATTAAATATGTTATTGTTTTCCCGTTAAAAGGGAATAAAACTAACAGAGCAAGGAGAAGATATTTATGTATTTTTACAAGTAGAACCTCTGGAGAAAAAGAGAACCCTTGAAAGTTAAGATATAGGAAACAGTGTCACATTCTGTTCTTCAGAAATATCAGTGTTTTCTTCTTAACATGGGGGTTTGGATAAGAGCCATCCAGATACATGAATTTAAAAGTGACTTTTTGTTTAAACTTTGATGTTTACTAATAATGGGATTCCTATCTGTACCTTATAACATTTATTTATGTTATCAGATGAAACACAAGTTGAGAATAAATAGGTACACAGCCATACTCTAAACCATTTCAGGCTTTTTAGGCTAATAAAGTTATAAACCTATTTCATCTTGGTATGTTGGAGCCAGGTTCTTCCCTTGAAAGTAACAGCTAAATGTGGGAGATAGAATTATACCTGCATTAAAATATATATATAAACATGATTTTAAAAATAAATATAATTTAAAAGTGCACATTTTGAACATACATTTTAAAAATATGCAAGATTAATGTACTTTCTAGAGTCCAATATATTTTAATACTCCTCATATTTAAGACAGTGCCTAATAGATTGGACATTAGAGTCATCTTTGCTATTTGCCAACTAGGGTATTGTTGCAGAGTATAAATGTTTTATAAGTCGATATCTTTCCTTTGTGGCATATTTCTTTCTAAGAAGGAACAACAACAAAAAATTACTAGTACTTAGGAAAAAAGGGAAGTTGTTGTTTGTATGTTTTGTTTAACATGTTTAACAAGTTATAAGCTATTTCCTTTTTCCAAGTTTGGCACCTTTGGAACCATAAATGATTTTTCATGTCTCTAGGGTACCATTTAAAACTCACTATTTTGTAATTAATTTTGAGAGTTTCTTAATGAATGGTTCTAAGTGCCTAAGGGCCTCTTCCCATTAGAGTCATTGACTAGGGATGAAAGCATATCAAAATACATCGCATCTGAAGTGGTCGTTGGTTGGTATGGATACTTGCATAAATGATACATTATTGTCTATGAATATACATGCACAATTATCTGAAATATTAATAGCCTGATAATAATTAAATTTTTTACACATTAGAATATCTGTAACATCAATTTTGTTAAATTTTCTCTAATACTCCATTGCATTCAGTTAAGTCATGAACAATCTGAATTTTCCTTTTCATAGGTTAAATGATTTACTAAATCTTGATTGACTGACATCATATTGAATTGAATACTGGTAAGAAAGATGTCTGTAACCCTGACTTGGACAAAGTTGCAGTTGCTCAAAGGGAAAATCTTGGTGGCATAACTGATCCAAGGGCAGTGCTAAACTGAGCTAGACTATACTTAGGTCTCTATGTCTAGTACTATGACCAAATTACTCCTCATTTTCAGAGAAACACAGGACATTATCTCATAAGCTATTTTAGCACATTTGGACTCATGAGATTTATTACTAGAAAGAGACCTTAGAGATATTGCCCGAATTTATTTTAATAGGTAAAGAATAAGCCCATTGATAGCAGAGCTGTTATTGAAACTCTGGTCTTACCATCCAGGACCTCCACTACTCTCTCTCACCTGGCATGTATCTTTTGACCATATTTCTAGGCACACCAGCTTTGCAATTCCAGGTCTGTGGAAATCATGTTGCAATTTTTTCATAAATAAG
The DNA here is from genome assembly GCA_028533085.1 of Varecia variegata. Lineage (NCBI taxonomy): Eukaryota > Metazoa > Chordata > Mammalia > Primates > Lemuridae > Varecia > Varecia variegata. Next base: position 72,771,487 of record CM052438.1, on the reverse strand, counting down.
CTGGGTTTGGGGTTCCCAGGAGAAGTGCTGGAATATAACCACAGTTTACATCACTTTAAAGAGAATTTCCAGCAGGTAACTGGTTAGAACTTGTCTAATCATTAATTTATAAAAATGTCACAAACATGCATCATTGATATATGTAGTGCCACTGTGATTAAAATGGTAAATTTTATGTTAGTGTATTTTACCATAATAAAAATATTTTTTAATGCCCATAAACACTTTTTAATGATGTTTTGTTGTTAGTGCTGTTTTCCCTGCCTAAAATGTTCTTCCCTCCAGTTGTATAAGTCCAAAATTTTCAATGCCCAGGTAATTCTGCATCTGCCATGACACCTTTCCCAACTGCCCCAGCCTTTGGGATAATATGCTCCTCTGAGTTTCTACGGTATTTACGCCCATTTAACAATATTACAAATTTAACACTTATCAAATGTTTACATTTATTTTCATAAATGTAAATTTTATCACTATGAATAAATTTGAAGCCCTCTGAGGGGAGGTAACATGTCTTATATTTCTTTGAATATCCACACACTCTCAAATTGTCCTCATGTTAGCAAGGGCTAAATAAACGTTTCTTAAAGTTGACATGTTATCTAGCAGTAAGGTTTAACTAATTCTATTCTGAGAATTATCACAGCTTGGAACTTGGTATCTGATTGGGTCAAATTTTCATTCATTTCTTCTTTTATTAATTCAAACTAACTACAACACCTGATATGTGTCAGGCACTCTTACTAGGTGTTAAATATCGACATGAGTAAAACAATCTGTCCTCAAGTTGCTCAAATCTTAGGAGGACAGAACAGCTGTAAATAGTTATATTTCAGTGTGGTAAGTACTGGGTGTGTTTTTTTTCAGTTGGAGAAATGTCAATGACTCCTTAAAATTGTGCGCTCTAGAGTCAAAGCTATATGTAAATATTCCCACCACTTAGTTAACTGTGTGGTTTGGGGATACACAACCTCTCTATACTTTGGCTTCCTCCCCTGTAAAATGGGTGTGAAAACAGTGCCCATCTCACAGTGTTGTGAGGATCAAATGAAATAATGCATGTGTCCTGCTTAGCACTATGCTTAGCACATTGTAAACACCCAATAAATATTAATTCCTTCTGTTGCTTTAGAACATGACACTGAACCGAAACCACACTCTGTTTTCTGAGACGTGAAATGAGTTGTGTGTGTGCATGTAAACATATATACATACAACACAGTCAATTGTTTTTACGTTATCTATTAATATTAGCACATTTGCACTTAGGTAGATGCCAATTAGGTGCATCCTTAACTCACAGGGGTTCGTCTTCTCTTGGAATAGCCAGATATGCAAATATGAGCCTCGAGTGTCCACCAGATCCGTGCCCTTGAACTTTTCTCTTGGCCACGACTGACTGGTGTAAGCAAAGACTCATGATCTCAGCTAGATCAATCAGATTCTTTCTCTTGATCATTTGATCATCAAAATGAAGACCTGGAGAAACGGAAGTTCACTGGATCTGAGAAATCTTAATGAAAAAATATGGAGTGAGGGTCCCTGAATTGCCCCAGCTGCTACCCTTCTGGAGGTTTGGTTGTTCAGCAATGCCTTTGATTCTACAGGCTGTGACAGCGTCCCTTCAATAAACCCCCTCCGAAATTTACCAGAGTCAGTAACTTACAACAAACAAACAAAAAACTTGACTAAAATTGGGAAAGTGTTCTCCCTTTGCTGGTGTTCTCTAGAAGACTGGTCAGATGGTTTCTCTTCCTATCAAAACCTGTGAACATCCCTGAAAGATGGTCTAATCAGTTGGTTTATGCAATTGCTCTCCAACAAAATTTTAAAGAATAAAGGGAAAATTGCATATCTGGTTTCAAATGATTTGCTTTCTACCCTGGCTTTTATTTTAACATCTGTGATTTAAGGTAAGTCAGTATTTACCTCCCTGTCTCTTTCCTTTCTCCACTGGTGAGTAGAAACAATGATGTTCCTCTGATTGAACTCCTAACTTACATATGCATTTCATAAAAAATAGGGAACCAGCTCTGAGTTTACTACAAGAACCTAGTTCCCTTTTCTAGAAGGTGAGGTACTTCAGTATGTAGTCTCTTGGGTGCTTCAACGACTAATGTAATAATTGATTCTGTCACTTTGGTCAAAAAAAGAGAGATAAAATAAATGTTAATAGGCAATAGAAAAGATTAACCATGTAGGAAACACAAAGATATTTCATTTTTTTAATGTCCTAAATAGTCAAGGATTAAGGGGAAAATCATCTGTGTATTGATATAGACTTAATACAGCATGACAAAAAGATATATGTAGCACTTAAAAACACAAACAAAACCGTAATTACTTATCTTAATACTACACAATAAAAAAAGTTTGATTTACCTTTAATTTCTGGCTAGAGCTGTTGCTGTGGTTGCTCTCAGTGTTGTAACATACCAAATAGCAGTGCCAATGGACTTTTAAAAAAAGCAAGAAGGGGAGAAAAATCTTACCCTTCAGACATTTCTGTTTATTTTCCCACATCTTTTAAAAGTTTACTGCTCTTACTTAACTCATCTTGAGACATTGGTAGTTCTCAAACAATGTGTGGTTCAAAATTTTATATTTGGTGGTCCTGGTTCAAGCCCCAGAGAATAGCAATCCCCATCATAAAACTATTTCACAAGACTCACAGGATTCAATTAGCAGAGAATCTGAATTGCCTCTTACTCTGGGGAAAGGGTCAAAATTCAGATCATTTAGATAATATGAACACAAATAGAAAACAACTGTTATACAATTGGGTTTTTTAATTAATTCAGGAATGATGCATGCATATAATCCTTATTAAAGTATGAAGAGTTTGTTGTTAAAAATTCTGTACAAAGCAAACTACACCATAACTTGATTGCTGTATATTAATATCTACACACATTTGAACATGTCAATCATATATGTGTATAAGGATTGTATAAGTATTTATGTGTATATATATGTATATATGTGTGCATCTATATCTATGTAGATATAGATATTCAGCTATATTAAACCTAGAAAAATAACTTTTCTCATAAATAAGACACAAAAATGATCTAGTAATCAATTTATAGACTATTTTTGTCCTGGTTATATTTTCACTCCAATGTAATATATTAATAAATTTCTAAATTGTTTCAAATTATTTGATTATGGGCACATCCCCCACAGCATGAAGCTTCCAACTTCCCAAAGCATAAAATTGACTTTTTTTTTCCATATTGTGGTTGACTGGATGTCGAGGCAGGATGGGAGAAGAGGATGTTACCATATAATGGAAATTAAGTTTCCAGAGTTTTGGCATACTTGTGGTTATCAAACATTCAAACTTTACTTTTGATTCCAAATCATGCAAACCCCTTTTATAGCCCATATTTTTCTCTATTATAAACTAGTCATTTAAACCGGCAAATGCAAAATCACCATTGGTGTGTTTACAAGTCTCCTCCAAATACATATCCAGTTGTGCAGAAGGTACCACTACCATTCCCTAGGAACCCAGAGTCTTGTCTGAATCAGGAAAACTAACAGAAGCAAAGATCATTTGAAGCTTAATACATGTTCTATATTCAACTATAAAAACATATACCCTATTTTGCAGCTGAGTTTCTCTCTTTTGTGAAATTGTTCTGTGCTAGCCTAGTGTTTACACCTTAGTTTCTTTTTTCACTTTTAAGACAAGGCATTCAGCCAACTTTAAACACTGCCTACTTCTAGCCAATTGTTCTTTTCTCTCTGTCAACATTTTTTGTTAAAGCACATGACTAAATGCAATGCTTCTAACACATTTAAAAAGAAATTCTGTTGAAATGGTGGTGATGTCCAATAGATAATCATTGCATACCATTTTCTTCATGGTGAACCGAGAATTCTTAATTTCCTTGCTCTATTCTTGGTGGATGATTTATGCAGTTTTGAATTGAAAATAGGTCAAGATATGGCCATTTATTCATTAATTATTACAGATAAAAGTTATTAAATACTAAAAGCAGCCATTGTTATTATGCTAGGCACTAAATGCTTTACAATGTATAATCCTATAGCTATCTATTCTTTGTAATACAATATTTTTCTTTTATAATGAACAAATTGAGGCTCAAAAAGACTAAGTATCTTGCATGAGGTAACTTCCAGCCATTGAGTGGCATCATCACCAAAGTACAACTCAGGCTGCCTGACTACAAGCTGCACACTTAACCAGTACACCATGCAAATATGTCTTGAGTACATGTATTTTAGATGTAGTTTTGTAGCGATATATATACATGAATCTATGTATATATGAATATATAATATTTATATTTATACTTATTTATATTGCCAGCTTACTATCTAGACAAAGAGTAAAACACAGTCTAATGGGGGAGAGTACATAATTGTCAAACTAATAGTATAAAACAATGGTTTACAAATATTTTTCCAGCCAAGGCGTATATGCAAAACCTACTCTCAGTTAATGTTCTATGACTTAGATAAAAATGAGCCTAAATAATTCCCAATCCAGCATGGTGGCTTTAAATCCACCCCTTTCTTTCCCACTTAGGAAAACATAAAGGAAGGCAAGTACAAAATAATAACATTATAATGTGGATTGATTAATTTATTTATCAAACAAATATTTATAAAGCAAGAGTAATAAGGGTGAAACAAACAAACAAAAAAAAAAGCCAAGGCCCCTGCCTTCATGGAGTTTATAGTCTAGTGGAAAAGATAAACAATCAAATAATCCCAGATGTAAAACTTCAGACAAAGCCAGTGCTATAAAGGAGACCCGATGGGGACATACACTAGGGGCATTTGTCAAGGGTGTCAGTAAAGTTTCCCTTGAAGTAGTAATACTTGATTATAGATCTGAAAGATGACGAGGCAAAAAGGAGGTGGAGTAGTGCCCCAGACTGAGAGGGCAACCTGTTTCACAGGCTAGGTAGTGAAAGGGAAACAAGTGAATGAGATTGAGAGATCAGTGCGGCCGAGAGTCGGGTAAGGTTCACGTGGGCATTAGGTTCATACGGGGGATGGAGGTTGGGGGTGGAGAATGTACAGTATAAAATAAGGCAAGAGATAGATACCAGTCTGTTACAATCCATAAAAATATCAATAAGGGTCACTGGAAATAGCAACAAATTACATGCAACACATCTTATAACTGATTTTATCACAACATGCAAGTTGAGAACTATTAGCATACATAAGGAATCCACCAGAACACAGACAAAGAGAGTGCACTAAGGAGCTCAGGAGGAGGGGGCATTTTCATGGACATGATGGGACTTTACTAGCCTTAGGAGAATAGGTATTTTTTAGACAGATGGAGAGGAGGAGAAAAGTATGGAGCCAAAAATGGAGCAAAACATAGGAGTAGGGTCATTGACCATATGGAATCCTGACAACTCAAATGCCTTCAATGCCTACTTGAAGGTTGTTGAAACCCTAGTCTACAGCTCCTTTTGTCTAAGCCTGGTCTATTGGACAACTCACTTCAGCTTATCACATTGAGTCCTGGACAGAATCCTGGCTGCTGGCTCTTTCTAACAAATAGTTCCAATGGTGTATGCAGGGGGAAGAGAGCAGGGGTGTTAGGAGAAGAAGAGTTTTGATTCAAATGGAATTTCCCTAGTGCCTATCAGTAGGGTACTACCTTCCAGATGAGTGCACAGCCCCGAAGGGCCTAGGGTGAGAGTTGTATGGAACATAAAACCAAGAGAAACAGCAAAGGGCTACACATTTTAAGCCACTCTGCTCAGCAGCTGTGCCATAAAGACATTCAGCCATCCCACAATACCATGCTATTTTGTAGTATAACAGAATAAAGCTTCCACCTGGAGAACTATACCATCAAGATAATAGCTATCACAGGATACACACTCACTCTCAACTGTACAAATTGTTTTTAATTCTACGCACAATTAAGTTTACTGGGCTATTTGTTAAATATTGACATATTATACAAAATTGTGAAAATGATAATGTACATAAAACATTGCACTCTGGAATATACAAAATCATTTTTATAGTCAAGGAAAAGACAAACAAATTTTTTATTTTTCTCTCCCACATAAAGATCATTTATAATTAAAAGGAAAAAGAAAAGAAAATCTACATGTTTAGCAACAGGGGACTGGTTACATCAATTATGGTCCATTCATACAATGGAATACTCTGCAACGGTTATAATGAATGAAGCAGATATTTATGTGTTAACATGAACTAGCAAGATAGTCCATTTAATTAAAAATAAAGGTACATAAAAGTGTGTAGATTGGGTCAAACAGGGCTATATATATATATATATATATATATATATATATGGTAAATAGGAAACAATTTTGAAGGGTTATGTCTGGGGAGTGAGACTGGAGGTCTAGAACAAAAGGAAGATTTGGTTTTTATTGATCTTTTGTCCTATTTAAATATTTTTAAACTATGTGCATGTGCTCTTTTCATGATAATAAAAATAATAAAGGAAAACTAAGCTTGGTTTCAAAGTTTAACTATTTGCAATAAAGATATAGGCAAAAATGGTAAAAACAGAAAAAAATAGGCAGTAAATTTTAGTGAACTTTCTTTTATTACATTATTGCTTCCTTTTCATCTGTCCCAAAGCCTAACTCTATAGACTCAAAATAAGCACAACGGTATGACTGAAACACATAATAGGCAAAGACAAAAGCTTTGGTTCCTCCTCCAAGTTCTATTCATGGCCCTTAGCTTCCTCCTTTCCAGTTTGCATCACTGGGAATATGGTTAGACTGCAGATTTTTTAAAAACAAAATTCCTTGCTGGCTATAATTTTCATTTGTTTATTTTATTACTCAGTCCATCCTGAAACAGAACCTCAAATTATTATCCATTTTTTGTTGATATAGCTAAAAGCAAATTTCAAAGTAACAAATTCTGGAAGACCTTTTTTAGTCCTCAATAGATATGCTTCTTTAGCAATTTGAGTCATGGACTATTTTGAAATTTGATTTCCCAATTCAAAATTGTTCAACAGAATAACTGCATCAAATTTTCTTAGTAACTATTTACCTGAAACTCTCATCTGAAACTTCCTGGTAAGTGAATGGTATGGGCCTAGCTGATCCTACCAACAATTTGAATGAAAAAAAAAATCTGAGTTTCTGACCTTCTCTTCCTAGTCAAACCCCCAATCCTTCATATCCTCCTTAATCATGTATATTTTCCAAGTCTTAGAAATTACAACACTCTCTTGGTCTCAAAGAGTACAGAGCTTATATAGAAAATTTACAAAATTCAATTATTCTGGGACAGGCAGGACAAAAATCCAAAAATACTTTCTCCTCTAAATCACCATGTTCCTCTAGCTGAGATAAATTCTAATTAAGAGTCAGTAATACTCAAATCTCTAGCTACATTAATTCATTAAAGACAGTAATATAGGTGTGTCTGTTTCTTAAAACTGTTTGACACATACACTGAATGCACTTTGTTCATTATCTGAAAATGAAATTAAGAGAACAATTTCATTTACAAAAGCATTGAGAAGAATAAAATACCCAGGATTAAATTTAACCAAGGAAGGGCAAGACTTGTACACCGAAAAATGCAAAACAACATTTCAAAAAATTAAAGAAGAGCTAAATAAATGGAAATACATTCCATGTTCATGAAATGGCAGATTAATCTTAAGATGGCAGTACTCCCAAAATTGATCTACAGGTTCAATGCAATCCCTATCAAAATTCCAACTCCCAAGTTTCTCCAGAAATAGACAAGTTGATCCTAAAATTCATATGGAAATTCAAGGGACCTGGAATAACCAAAACAATCTTGAAAAAGAAAACCAAAATTGGAAGGCTCACACTTTCTGATTTCAAAACTTGCTACAAAGCTACTATAATCAAAACAGTGTTGTACTGGCAAAAGAAAAGACATATAGAGCAATGCAGTAGAATTGAGAGTCCAGAAATAAACCCACATATCTATGGTCAATTTATTTTCAATAGGGGTACCAAGACCATTCCATAGAGAAAGAAGAGTTTTTTCATAAATAGTTCTGGGACAACTGGATATCTTTATGCAAAAGAATGAATTTAGAGCCCTACCACACACCATAACCTAAGATTAACTCAAAATGAACCAAAGATCTAAATATAAGAGTAAAACTGTAAAACATACATAGAGAAACATAGGATTACATCTTCATGACCTTGAGTTACCCAAAGACTTCTCAGATTAAACACCAAAAGCACAACCAACAACAGAAAATATAAATTGGACTTCATCAAAATTAAAAACTTTTGTGCTTTAAAGTGATCATTATGAAAGTAAAAAGACAATCTACAGAATATAGAAAATATTTGCAAATCATTTTTCTGATAAAGATGTATAGCTAAACTATACAAAGAACTCTCACAACTCAACAATAAAACGACAAATAATTCAGTTTTAAAATGGGTAAAGGATTTGAGTAGACATTCTTCCAAATAAAATATACAAATGGCTGCATGAAAACATGCTAGACATCATTACTTATTAGGGAAATGTAAATCTAACCTACAATGAGATAGCATTCCACATGTACTAGAATGGCTAAAATTTTTTTTTTAAAAAAGGAAAAGAACAAGTGTTGGTGAGGAGGTGGAGAAATTGGAACTGTCATATATTGCTTATGGGAATATACAATGGTGCAAACAGTGTGGTAGACATTTTGGCCATCCTTCAAAAAGTTGAACATAGACTTACCATATGACCCAGCATTTTCATACCTAGGTATACACCGAAGAGAAATGAAAACATATGTTTATACAGAAATTTGTAAAAGAATGTTCACAGTGGCATTATTTATAATGGCCAAACCCAAGCATCCATCAGCTGATGAATGGATAAATAAAATATGGTATATCCATGCAATGGAATATATTCAGCCATAAAAAGAAATGAAGTACTAATACATGGTGTTATAACATGGATATACCTTGAAGACACTGTGCTAAGTGAAAGAAGCCAGACACAAAGGCCACAACACAGAAAAGAGATTAGTGGTTGCCAAGAGCTGGGAAGAGGGAGGAATTGGGTATTATTGTGAGTAGGAACAGGATTCCTCTTTTGAATGATGATAATGTTATAGGATTAGGTAATGGTGATGGTTGTACACATTGTGAATATACTGAAAACAAGTGAATGGTGCCATTTGAAATAGTTAAAGTAATGGGAAAAAGATTTGTGCCCTTCACTCTATGTAAATTATAACTCAATGATCCTAAAATAGGGAGCAGGGAAATAAAGGACAGCAACAATTATTTTTAAGAACATGTGAAGGGCTGGTAAGATGAAGAAAGAATAGAAAAAAATCAGCACTCAACTTTATAAACAGAGGTATCCACAGACATTATTTAGTATAAATGTACCCCTGCAAGTCTTTTGCTGATATTGTAGGGACAACACAATTGGTGGTAGTCCAAGAGAGCCACCTATATAAATAAACAGAGAGAGTAAAACCAGGAAGGGGGTAGTATGTTCATTCTTTCTGTGACAGTCATTTTAAGAAATGCTATCCTAACAGAACATATGACTACCCTAAAAATCATGGGAGTAAATAAAACGGCTGCATAAGGATTAGCATCTTACTTCAAAGGCCTGTGAATAGCCACTCATCTAGGGATGCTGCCAGCAAGATATATGCTGCCTCATGCTGTGGACGCCAGCCATGTAAAGGTCCTTCTCAAGGTATTGTCCCCTGATCTAGAGGAAACAGCTGCCAAGCCCTTAGCATGCTCGCAGTGGGGTCACAGGAGGCATGCGAGGCCTTCCGTGGAAAGCCTACCACTTTGTTACTCACAGAGTCCTACAGGGAGGAAACACAACAGTGCCACAATAAGGCACTTTATCATCAGATTGATCAAAAACCCGTACACGGGTGTGTCGCTATTTTCATCCGCCCATTCAACAAATATTTACTGAGCACCCACCAGGCACCAGGTCCTGTAGGGATACAAGAGAATGGTTAATTTTGTGTAATATTTTTTGTGGCTATCAAGAAGAATGCAAGAGAACAGATCCTCTGTGTACAACCCTGCAAAGAGGCCTCATTTTTCTGCGAACGAAAGCCAAAGTCCTTACAACGTCTTATGACAGGGGCCTACTTCCCTCCTCCACACCCTTTACCTCTCTGACCTCACCTCCACAGTTGCTGGCCTCTTCGCTATTCCTCCCAGGCGCCAGCGTGCTCCCTCATTTGGGCCTTCGCACCAGCTGTTCCATCTGCCTTGAAAATTTTCCCTGGATTTCCCCAGGGCTCGCCTTCCCTACTTCCTTCAAGACTTTGCTCAGATTGTACCTTCTCAATGAGGCCTACTGACCATGATGATCTTATTTAAAATCACAACTCACTTGCCTCTAAAATTTCCTAGTCCTCTTACTCGGCTCTAATTTTCTTTCTCTTTCCATTTTAACATTCTGTGTCATTTCTTTACTTATTATACATTTTGTTACTGCTCACCCCAAGACTGTAAACTCCATGAGGGTAGGGATTTATCTTCTGTTTGCATTGTGCACTACTGTCTCTCCAGCACCTGCAATAGTGCATGCTCCCTAAGTATTTGTTAATGAACAGAAACAGTAATACCACCATTAAAACACTTTGCTTACAAGAAAGTCCCTTTGGACTGCATCTTTGGGGACACTCTTTTGGAGCACCTGAATCACAGCTGTAATCCCATGGCACTAGCAGCTACACCCAGCCTCTGAGATGCAAAGGTGAAGACACCCCATCACTCAACAGCAGATAACATTTCCTAAGATGCCTGAATACCACTCAACTGTGTTTCCCATCCCTGCTCTGCCCATTAATACCTGTCAGTGAGCTATGTGGGTAAATGAAAATTATTTCTATGTAAAATGTTTATTATGTAATGCTCTGCATGTTCTGCCAACAGTCTAAAAGGGAATGGAAATAATAAACTGGAAGAGAGAGAGAGATTTACTCTACTTCCTAAATCTTCTCTGATCTTCATAATCCCTAGTATCTCAGGCGATACATGTGGCCACTTAAATTTTTCATTTCCTCATCTTGTTCTAATTTCTTCCACTCCCAAAAAAAATACAGCAGAAAAAAGAAAAAAATCCCTGGTGCTTTACTCCTAAGTAAAGTTTATCCATAATGTATTGTTAAAGTTTCCTTGATTTTGTTTGTAATTCCTGTCTAATCTTGTACATTCAAAGGCTAAGAAAACTCAAGGCCATTTAATCATGACAGCTCTAATCAACAGAAAAGACTTCATTATTAAAATGTTCATTGAGAAATGTGTGAAAACTGTAAATGGGGATTATCTGTATATGACATGAGATTATCAGGATACAAAACAGGACCAAGTAAGGCGCCTTTGTTTGCCTTTATACAACAGCACAAAAGCAATAACTTGGCTGAGAGCAGATGCTGTTTTCTATTCTCCTCCCAGTTAAATCACTTGTACACATGCATTGTCTTAAAGCATTTCAACTAAATTCCACTGATTTGTCTGTAAAATTGAGAGATTAAGATTAGCCTCTGAACAATTTATTTATCTTCTAAAGTGGAAAAAAAAAATGCAGGCACCTTCAGCCAAAAAGGAAAAATCTCATGAATGCCTTTCCTGTTTTCAAAACCTGAGCTTAATTTCTCAGCACTGTGGAGTCCAAAATAATGTATGTTAATGGATTTAGCACTAAGGAATTGAAACATTATATCTGGTTCACCAGAAAAAAAATCAGTAGAAGAGACAGTTTAAGCTTCAATTTGAAATAAATATTTAAGCAAAATATCAACCTGTTTAGAATAATCTAAAACAAATATCAGTTATTTACATCTACCCATTGCAAGTTAAAAGATTTTGCCTTTATGTGCATATTAACTTTAAAAGGGCTGGTAAAATTTCTTAGGGGTAAAAATGGCTTTTCTTAAGGGTCAAGAAAAATGGAATTTTTTTTCCTAATAGATGAACTTTCAAAAGCAATGTCAAAACTTGATTCAGAAAAATTCCAGGAGCTCTAATTATATTATTAAAACTAGTTTAAAATAAATTTTAGGTAGCAAGTTTTATACCTGTTAAAATATTTCAAGACATTAAGCACATATTTCAACTGAAAGGAAATTCAAAAAGGAAATTGTACACAAATGAATAAAGACAATGCACAGATGTTATTCCATTGCTTTAGAAAGGCAAAAAAAAAAAAAATACAACTTACTAGAATTTACAAAACAAAATAACAAAATAATAAAGTTAGACATTAAAGTTTTTAAATTTAAATTCTATAAGCATATGAGGTAGCACTTGTATAAAATATTTATTTGTATGTGCATGAATGCTATTTTTTATTAAAAAACTAGGAAGCACATGCTAGCACATGCTAGTCATCAATTTTAAGATGAAAGTCACTAAATGACCAGGAAAGTATTTATCACACCATCTCCCACATTGAACTGGGAATAATGATAATTTCTATGCTGGTACATTGACTACAAAAACTTATTTCTTGATTTTTTTTCAAGATCAATCCATTTAATCCTTCAAAAATGTTTTGTGAGTGCCTACTCTGTGCCAGGACCGTGCAAGATGCTAGATACGTGTATGAAATAAAAATTATATTGCCTTTGCTTTGTGGTACCGATTTCCTTTACATGATGAGCTTACTACACAACTGTAAAGCAAGTTGATCAAAATGAGTCCTCCGTTACATGCTGACCCACATATTTCCTGTAGCCCAGCTGTACCCCAAATGACCAGCCACATCAGTAGTTGCTACATGGGAAACCAAAGCCAGTGCGATAACAGCAGGAATTTACCTTCTGATGGAGAAGGAAAAGAGGAGGAGGAAGAGAAGAAAAGGAAGATGAAGAAAGAAGAGGCATATAGGAGGAGAAGGAGCAGGAGGAGGAGTGAAGGACAAAGGAGGAGAAAGGACAAAATATTTTAGTAGGTGGTTTAGTCTTATGCCTAACTGAAAGCTGATTGAACCAAACTAAGTTGCTTCCATTTCTATAACTTTTCTGTTTAAGAAGGAAAAGGAAGACTACAATTTCTTTATCAGGGCACAGAAAGCACTATCCGTTATAGGAAATATTAATAACTTAATCTTCATTAAAATTAAGAATTTCTATTTGTCAAAAAACACCATGAAGAAAGTGAAAAGGCAAGCTACAGACTAGGAAAAGGTATTTACAAAACAAATATCTAACAAAGGACTTCTACCCAGAATATATTAAAGACCTCTTAACAAACAAAAAGACTGACAATCCAATATTAAAAATGGGTAAGAGATCTGAACAGGAACTTCACAAATAGGTTATCCCTATGGACAATAAGCATATGAGAAGGTGTGCAACATCATTACTAATCAGGAAAATGCAAATTAAACCACAATTACGTACCATTGCTCATCATCTACCAGGATGGTTAAAGTTAAAGGAGTAATGAAGTGTTGTTGAGAATGTAAAGTAACTAGAAGTACTCATACATTGCTGGTGGGAGTTTAAACTGGTTCAACTACATTGGAAAGCTGTTTGGCAGTATCTTCTGAAGGTAGAAATATGCCTAGCCTATAACCCAGGAATTCCACTTCTAGGTATATACCCTAGAGAATGTGTATGCTCACCAAATGACATACACAAGTATGTCCATAGCAACTTTGTTCATAAAAGTCAAAAACTGGAAACAATCAAATATCTATCAACAGTAGAGTGAATAAATTATGGCCTACTTATATAATGGAGTACAACACAACAATGAAAAGAACGCACTATGGACATACACAATGACATGGACAAAACCTACAGACCCAATGTTGAGCAAGCAATTGATGCCAGACACAAAGGAGCATACACTATATGACTCCCATTATATAAATATGCCATATAAGGGATCAAAAAGAGGTAAAACCAATCTATCGGTCCCCGTAGTGGTTATCTCTGTGAGTGAGTATCAACTGGAAGAGGGGGTACAATGGAGGTGTAGTACATGTTGTATCCTTTTGTCATCTTAGTGGTAGTTATAGGGCTGTCTATATAAATAAAAATTTATGCTCCCACCACGATTGCGTCTTCTAACTGGTCACCTGATTCTCTGAAGTCAGTAAGCCTGGTCATAGCAGTACTCTGCTCAAACCCATCAGTGGCTCCCAGTTCACTTAGAGTGAAAGTTAAACTCTTCATCATGGTCCACAATAACCTATAACCATTTGGCTCCTACTCTTCTCATTTATTCTGCTTCTCACTGCTGCTAAAACATGCCTTGAATATTGCTGTCTCAGGGCCTTGACCCCGGCTGTCCCCTCTGCCTGGGATGTTCTTCCCCCAGACAGCCACCAAGCTCACTCTCTCACCTCCCTCCAGCTCTACCTGATCTCATCCTATTTAAAACTGCAAAGCCTTCACTTGTGTGTGTGTGTGTGTGTGTGTGTGTGTGTGTGTTTGGTTGGAACCAATCGCAATCAGATGGACCACACAGGAGAAATAAAAAAGAAACTGGGCTTCTGTGAATTATCAAGAAACAGAAAAATACTTAGACTTTCAAAAAAATGTTTAACAGCTTTTTTTAATATGTAAAATTCACTCACATTCTTTCCTCTTTAGTCTTCAGCAAATATTTAGAATATAGAAAAAAAAAACCTTTTTATGTGGCCTCTGGGGAAGCTGGAAAAAACCAGCAGGATGTGGGAAGACTATGACAATATCCCAATAGTTAGTGTCAACGGTGCGAGTGTGTGTGTGTGTGTGTGTGTGTGTGTCTGTGTGTTCCCGGGCACGCAAACATACAGGATAGCAGGCAAGCATTGAGAGCAGTGAGGCAATGTGTAAAAATGGGCCCAAAAGGAAAGTTAACCAAGTCTCTTCCTTCATTCTGTCCTTACATCGACCGCCAAATACGACTTTTAAAAGGAGTGCTTCTTGTTTCTCCTTCCGGCTAAGGACATGAGTTCAACTAAGTAAGGATGAGATGCCAAATTGGAGGTGGGACACACAGGGTCAATCACAAGCAAAATGAGAGGGTAAATTGTTTTCTTCTGTCATGGGATAAAGTTTAGCAAAAACTTTAGAAAAACCCCCATATTTCGGACTTCCACAGGGCCTTCCACAGACCCGCAGAGGTAGCTACGAATTACACTCAGGCCACCTGAGTCAGTCGACTGGTGGACCCCACAGGTCCAGGAAGGCAACGTGGCAGGTTACCCCTCCTCTGCACAGCTGGATTAACCACAGCCACCTGTCCCTGTGCCCACAGGGGAAAGGGAAAAGACTGACGATTGCCGCAAGAGAGTTTTAAAAGATGAAGGTGTGGAGAGACCTTCCTATTTTAGAATAGGCATGTCTTGTGTAAAAGCATGAACAAGAGAAACAGAACGTTGGGTTCAGAGCATTACGAGTCAGTTCTGCTGAAGTGTGCACTAGTGCAGGAGCAGGAGGGACAGGAAAGGGAGCAGGAGGGACAGGAAAGGGAGCAGGAAATCAGCCAATGAAAGGGAGGGTGCACACTAACTCTAAAGTGCCAGGCAACTGTTAGGTATTTCTTTTATTACCCACCTCAAAAGGTTATTGGGAGGACCAAGTGAGTCAATGCACTGCTGTAATGGTTTGGTTTTGACATTGCTCACAACTTTGCCCTCAGTTTGATACTATAGTGAGGAAACCCCAGCTCCAGACCTGGAGGTTGAAATCCCTTGGCAGTCAAGCATGTGTGGAGGGTCGGGTAGTGGGCATATGGGAAGGACACATTGACTTCCCTCCTCTGTCCGAGACCCCACACTTTCATTTTGCACTGGGTCCTGCAAATTAGGTAGCTGGCCCTGTACAGTGGATGGAGCACACTGGGAAATCCTCTCCAAAGAAAAGGACCAGTAATTCCACCTTGTACTTCCTATCACCAAGAAGGAAACGCAACACTTGATGGGTCTCTGTGGGCTTTGGAGGCTACATATTCTACACAAAGGGATTCTGCTTTCTCTCATTTTTTGGGTGACAAGAAACATTACCAGAGTGCCTTACAAACAGAGGGTGATGCAAGCAGCCTTGTCAACTGGGCCACATGACCTGGCAGGTCTATTGCGCTAGTGGCATCTGTTGTGGCAAAAGATGCTACGTGTAGTGTATGGCTGGCTGCAACAGAAAAATCACAGTGTAGACCTGTAGGATTCCAGAGCAAGACCATGCCACCTGCATGGTGAGGAATTATTATATACGATTCACAAAGCAGCTCCCAGCATGCTACTGGGCCAAGCAGAGACAAAAAGCACAGTACTTTCCTACCACCACAGGTGACCACCCTGCTGCCCACCACCCCACGACATCTTACTGCCCCTCCTTCCATCTGGTGGCTGAGGTCACAGGCCTTGGCTCCAGACTGGCCTGTCCCAGGAGCACTGGAGGGTAAGGAACAGGTGCTGGTTCGGAGTCACGCCTGTGAAATTCTTCACAGGCCACATGTAAGCCACATGCAAAGATCTGTGCCTTCAGCAGCCTTCAACTGTGATTGTCAATCGTCCTAAACAGCCTCATGGTCATTCATAAGCAGGACCAGGTTCTAAGGACAAAAATTCTGGGAGGATCTGACTGATTGATGGATGCACATTTCAATTTCAAACTGGTTGTTGGTATACATTAAACTCTGTGATTATTGTTGTGAATAAAAGTAGTTAGGAAAATGCTTTTCAAATTCAAACTCAGTGATGTTAGATAAAGTATCAAGATAAGATGTTTTACTCCAACCAAAGGCTCATGTAAGATTTTTAAATGATTAAACATTTCATATTGAGGACAACTTGTGATTTTTCAAATTTTGGTTTTGAAAACAAATTTTGTTTTCATATTTTGAAACATTTGTCTTTTGATATATAAAAATATATCTATATAAATATAAATAATGTGTTCCTTCTAAAAGTTCTAGGTGACATAAAACTGTAAAAAAAGCTTGGCAATGGACAGAAATCATAGGCTAAGAATCTCAACTCCCATATCCACTTTGTTTTCTCATTCCTGTAAATCCTATAAGTCATATAAGAATTTTAATCAAGAAGAGAACAAACTTTACAAGAATAAAAGTACAAGTGAACAGAAGAGTAAGCCATTTTTTTTAAAAAAAAAGGAATTTACTAGTTTTAGAAGCTGTCATCCCAAATTCTTAATTGCCTCTGAATGAATAGGTATGGCTTTTGATTTTCTTTATATTGCATTTTAAAAATGTATTGGGTTTTAAATGAAAACCTGCAAAGTTATTCTCTTAATCCAATTTAACTGACTACTCTGCAGAAGAGTTAATAAGTAAAATAAGGACAGAAATATTTTCAAAAGCTTTGACATCCAAGACAAGGGTTTTTCACAAGGTCCAAGTCATTCTAAGGGCTCTGTGGATGGTGTGAAGGCTTCTCTGAGGCTCCTGAAACAATACAGAAAATTCTATGTTTGACACACCTTTTACTGAAAGAAGAGTACAGAGCTGTAGCCAAATTTAAAGAGATCTGCGAAGTCCCTGCCCTCTCCTAAGATTAGGATCTCAGAAATAGTTTAATTAGTAGCAATAGTACTGGGGGAACCTTGGTAGTATCAGGTCGCAGAGTTTGGTGGGGGGCATAATCATCACAGCAACTATTGAGCACCTGCTAAGGTGAATGAAGACTTGGAACTGGGCATGGCGCTGTCAGACCTAGTATTGAGGCACTGTGCCTGACGTGGAGACATTCCCACTGCAGTGGTGGAGGCAGACTCAGAACTCTAACGGTGGCAAAGCACTATACAAACACTGCCTTTCCTTCTTATAGTGCAACAGTCGCTGCTGCAAGGCATTTTCCCTTGGGTGGGTACCTCTGATCCCACAACAATCCTGGGGGGCACACAAGAGAGACATAACCAGCCCTATTGGAAAGAGGACAACTGAGGTGTTAGGGGACAGCATTCTTTCTCCTCATGTCCCCACAACTGGTCTTTATTTAGGTCAGGAAGCTTCTGCTCCTCTCTCCAAAGAGAACAGCATTTGAAAAGAATCCCTGGGCCCTTCCCTTTCCCTGCGGCCCAGTCATGCTTCCTTGTGGGAGAAGGATTGGCATATCTATACTAGGTGGGTGGGGACAATCCTTTCTCTTTGGGGATCTTCAGGATCCAGAGAAGACCTGGATCCTGCTTGGTTCCCACCCTCCTCTGTGTAAGCAGCAGGTCAGGACCCAGAGCCCAGGCCCGACTGCAGAGGCAGATCTGGACGTCCAATGCTAAGGGATGCAAGGGTGGGGTTCTGGGAAAGCACATCTACCCCGCAGACCCAAACTCTCCTTCCAGGGAGTTGTCTCAAGGCCATGCTGGGGGAAAGGGAGGAAGAGGATGAATGTTAGAGCTCCCAACTGTGGCAGGTTGCCTTATACTTTCTGATTTCACCTTATAGGTAACAAAGGTACTTTTTGGATCTCCATTTATGTGAGTCCTATGTCATTTCTCAGGTGGTTCCAAATTCAAGAGTGGGGAACAAGGTAAGACTCATTATTCTCCCTTAAATTCCCAGCAAGAGTTTTGTAGACCTAAATGACTAAATCAAGATCACATGCCTAGTAAGCAGTTTGTCAGTGGTAACCACATTTTCCCAATCTCCTCCC
Source organism: Varecia variegata (assembly GCA_028533085.1). Classification (NCBI taxonomy): domain Eukaryota; kingdom Metazoa; phylum Chordata; class Mammalia; order Primates; family Lemuridae; genus Varecia; species Varecia variegata. Next base: position 72,752,902 of record CM052438.1, on the reverse strand, counting down.
TTCCAAAAAAAAAAAAATGAGTACCAGAAAACAATCTTCACAATTTAGGTGTATTATTTGGACAATGAGACAAAGTATTTGAAGCGAGGACTAACCCAGAAAATCATCCCACGTGTAGTTCACATATTATTTAAGAAGCAGCACTAACATCACTTTCTACATTAAGCTTAATCTATTTACTGTGAGCTATTTAACATTATTAGGCCTCAATTTCATTTGTAAAATAAGGGGTTCAAGCAGATGATCTCCCAAAGCCCTCCCAATGTAAACATCCTCTAGGTATTTAAGCCCAAACCAGTCTACCAAAATTTGAAACTTTTCCTTTTTTATCTACCACACAATTACGACCTTATCCTCCACCATCGTGATTTATACCTGTATCTATAATTTAAGCACTTTATCATAATATTATGTTTTATCAAAGGTTCTTGCCAGAGAATATCAGATGTAATCCTCTCTTTGCTGCCTAGATCCTACCAAAAGCTCAGTATCTTTTGTTCATCTAAAAATATCATTAAGAAAGCAAAAACACAAGGCACAGACTAGGAGAAGGTACTCATAATGTAACACATACACCCAAAAAAGGATTCATATTCGGAATATATAAAGAATTCCTATGAGTGCTTAAGAAAAAGAATCCAATTTTTTTTTTAAATGGGCAAAAGAGGCAAACAGGCACTTCACAAAAGAGGCTAACCAAATGACTAAAAGACATAAGAAAAGGGTCTCAACTCATCAAGGAAATGCAAATTAAAGTCACAATGAGATACCATTACATTACCACCAGAATGGCGAAAACTGAAAAAACATTAACAATATCAAGAATTGGTGAAGACACAGAACAACTGGAAAGCTCAAACATTGCTAGGTGGAAGTGTATACTGGTTTTGGAAAACAGTTTAACATCATCATCTAAATCTAAACATGCATCGACCCTATGACCAGCAATTCTACTCCTGGAAGAAATGAGTGCTTATGCCCAACAAAAGCCAGGCACAAGAATTATCATAGCAGTTTTATTTATAATAGCAAAAAAAAAAGGAGGGGGGAGACTACCCAGATGTATATCAATGATATAAAGGATAAATAAATTGAGGTGTATTCATGCAATAGAATACTCAATAGTAAGGAAAAAGAATGAACAACTGCTAAACACAAAACAGGGAGAATAGATACTATGTGATTCAGCTTATGTGAAGCTCACTTAGAAACACAACCAATCACTTGTGATAGAAACCAGAGCAGTGACAGGCATTGGTTAGAAAGGAGGACGAGGTCCTTCTCGGCTGCTAGACAGTTCTAAATCTTGATCTGGGTGTTAGTTTTCAAAAAGTGTTTACAGATATAAATATTCATCGAACTACATACTTGAGATTAGTGGATCTTTACACACTTTACTAAGTGTGTGTTACAACTTAATTAAAAAAAACACAAAACAATAATAAAAGCCCAAGTTCACAAAAGAACACTCATGAAAGTTAACTAAAGAATATCCAACCCACTATTTCTTGGGATAGTCTAAATTTTACTCTTGAACAAAAGCAGATCTACACACCTCCTCAATTGCACTGCACACCTTCAACTTCTAATTAGAAATTCACTGAACTCCTTCCTTACATTGAGGGATTTCTAGAAACAAGATTAAATCTGATGTCATTTTACCCTAAGGATGTTGTTTGAGGATATTTTCTACCATGTCTCCTTGATGGAGAGGGCTTGGACAAAATTCTTTCAGGGCTCATGTCAGGAAAGCTGTTTCTCTCAAGCAAGTGGTATGTTTTTACGTGATGGACGCTGCTCATTCTGTAACTGAACTTCCTGGTGGTCAAAACAAAAACGGTGAAAAAATCCCTTATCAATTTTCTTGTGACTTTTCTGGTTTTCCACATACTTCTTGAGCCACTCTCTTTTATAACTGTCTGGAAAGTTCAGCTTTGTTCAAACTTTTAGCCCTGGCTTAATTTCACTTCCCCATCCTTATCTTCTCTACCATAGTTTCTTTACTCTTTTCATCCTACTGTACTATTTATTAATCTACTACTATTTGTTATTATACCATATATAACAGTCACTACAAATGCTTTGTTTTAAAACAACATAAAGAATCAACAGATTAAGACGAATATAGGGATGCATACGTTATATACATACATAAGGGAGGGCATTATTGTTAACTACTCTTCTCCTGCTCACCAATCTTTTTATGAAAGCCTGTTTTATCTCTTTGTAAGATAAGCTGTTTGGGTCTGGCCCATGTATGAGTTTTTGAACAGTTTAAGGTAGACAGCAGGGGCATAACAAATACCATTTGACTGCTTCTGTGCAATTATGGCTAATGGCAATGGTTTCAGAGCATGTGGTACACGAACACATTTTTAAACCATGAAAGAACTCTTGCTCTAGGCCTGCAAAAACTTGCACACCATTTGGAAATTGGGTTATTTTAATTATAATGTCATAGAGGACGACATGTATTTTAATCAACTTCAGTTGACAATGCTGCAACCACATCATAGTTGCTGCTGACTCCAAACCATCTGAAGAATTACTTCCAGGTTTTAAGAACTTGCTGCTTAGCTAGGCCAGCTAGGAGCATGGCCTTCCCAGCTGCTTCCTGAGCCCAGCCCTACAGGATCCAGGCCTTGTCAGTAGGTAGATTTTGAGGACCGAGGTTCTGGGCCAAATGTGATCTCTAGGACTGGATCCCAGGCCCTGGGGAGGAGGCACCTCCCAGAGGCTATGCTTTTCCTAACAATTTTCTAAACAACTGGCAAGAATTTAGCTTCTCTGCCCTTCAGCATAGTCAGCAAACAGCACCAAAGTTTTGCTTGGCACTTCCTTATGACAACATCTTGCAGTTTACACAGCTAGTCGTCTATTATAAAAGTTGTGGGTGACCTTTAGTACATAATAATGCCTTAACTTTTGAGAAGCTGGTTGCCATTTTTGCCCACTGACCACAAGACTTCCTGAAGGGAGATGATTCTCCACCATTAAAACTGACTGACAAGATTTCTTGATTTGCTTAATTAAGTAACCATGGGGTAGCTAATGCTGGAATAGTTATTTCAGAATTAAACCTTACTGGTTCTTTGTGTTAATGTTATTCTACACAATGGACAGAACTATAAAAGCTTTTATGGGAGGAGGGTCATATAAAAGGAGTCACACTACCGGCACTCAAATAATTGGTGAATGAGTAAATTAATGATTAAATGAAAAAAATATATTAGGCAGAGTCTCGAAATATTAGCTTTAAGAAAAACCCAAGCAGTCATTTGGTCCCACCTCTTCACTTTATAAAGAATAGAAAGGGCCTCTGCAAGACCATCCAGATAATTAGCGGCAGCAGCAGAGCTAGAACCCAGGACTTCTGCTTCCTAGGTCACTACTTTCTGCATTTCCCTGTGTTCTCTTTTTATTTTTAAAAGAAAGCACTAAGAGAAAAAAAGAAGCATAGTGTGAGGGGGCTGAACCCTATTTATTTGCAGGGCCAGGAGGAAACAGTAACCCCTCGTTCCGATAGGACTCACAGAGAAGAGAGTTTTTAATCAGAGACTAAAACAGGTTGTTGTTTTAGGGCTGCATTGTGTCTCCCCAAAATTCATATGCTGAAGTCCTAACCCCAGGTACCTCAGATTGTGACTGTATTTGGAGATGTGTTTTTAAAGAGGTAATTAAGGTTAAATACGGTCAGATGGGTGGGCCCTAATCCAATATGACTGAATAAAAAGAGAAGATTAAACATTCGGGTGCAAGTATCTTTATTATAGAATGACTTTTGTGCACCCGAATGTTTATAGCAGCACAATTCACAATCGCTAAGAGGTGGAAACAACCCAAATGTCCATCAATTCATGAATGGATTAGTAAAATGTGGTATCTTTATACCATGGAGTATTACTCAGCTATAAGAAATAACGAT
>CM052438.1:72661685-72748477 GCA_028533085.1 Varecia variegata | reverse complement strand
GGGAGGGGCATGGGCAATATACTTAACCGGAACGGTTGTACCCCCATAATAAGCTATAATAAATAAAAAAAAAAAAAAAGAGAAGATTAGAACTCAGGCACAGAGGGAAGACCATGCTGAACACAAGGACAGGCCTCAGAAGAAACCACCTTGATCTGACACTTCCAGCCTCCAGACTGTGAGAAAACAGACTTCAGTTGTGTGACCAACCCAGTCTGTGGTACATTGTTATGGCACCTGCAGCAAATTAGACAAGATCGGGCATGTCCAGGGTGGTGTGGCCTTAGACAACCTGTAGCAAATTAGTACACAGGTATTGACAACTTCTGCCCCTCAGAGTCACAATAAAACCTACAATCCAAAATTCAGTTATGGCAAATGGGTTTCAGGTCAAATGCCAACTCCAGTCCATTAGCAAGGTCTGACCCAAGTGTCACGTTTAAAACTGATTTTGAGTGGAGTCTTGGTTCAGGAAAAAGGGGTCTCTGTAACTGTCCTGGGCAGGAGGGCTGATGGCAGCAGATATGCCCCAGGGAGTGGACCATCCAAATGCAGACCTGTGAAATAAATACTGAGGAAACACGCTGCTTGCCTTTTATGTTCAGTAACTTTTGAAAACTGTCTTGATAGACTAATAATGAATATAACATTTTCAGTGGAATAAGAGCATGGAGAAGAGATGGCAGCAGGAGGAGATAAGAATTGTCTGTCCTCGGCACATGACATCCACCGCACACAGAATGACAGTGTGTAACAATAAACCAACATATACACACATGTCCTTTGAAGAACAAGCATAACTCTTCCTCTACTTCTTTCTTCCACTCACCAGCCTCACTGTCCTACCTCCATGGCTGGAGCATGCAACAGTTAAACGCCTGGAATGATGCCAATGTGGTTTATCAAGTAAATAGTAATATAATAGCCATTGGTATACAAACAGTAAAACTGTCCTTAAGGAATTTGCACTTAGAGAAGCACCTTCCTTACTACAGAAAAAGACCAGGGGGGATTAACTACTAATAGAAAACTGTGCCATAGGAGCTTTCTGAAATCCTTCTTATTCAATACCACATGTAAAAAAATTACTGTATTCCCATTAGGGGAGAAAAGCATTTTCATTCTTTTGAACATTTTAAATATTGTGAATTTCATTATATATTTATCCAAGTGAAACTTTATGTTGTGAAATACTGAATCATTTTAAGAAAGGCTTTTTTTGTTTGTTTGTTCTACAAAGGATCGAACTAGATCAATTATGGAAACTTTCAAAATAAAATTCAGTTTTAACTTACTAATTTTTATTTTAAATTATAATTATTATATTGAGTCACAGTAGCTTTGCACAAAATTTCACATCCTGACTTTGTAGATCTGAAATTAGATAGTACTTCATTTCACAGATTTCAAACAAACTCTGAAAACAACAAATTGCATGACAGTGACAAAAATATAAAAGCTATTGGTTCCTTGCAAATAGAAATGCTTTAAGCAGTAATGCTAATTCACTTAAAGTTCCAGTTTGCTTATTTTTTTAGATTACACAACTTTTCCTCCATCTAATCAATGTGTTATGTTAAGCAATTTCAACAGTGTAACAATAAGGCTACATTATTTAAATGAGGACACAATGAATAGTAGGTTAAGATAAATTCTTGAGCATTCAAATTACTCTTAGGACTTCAGCAATATACTCTCTAGCCAAAATCATTTTTCTTTCAAGTAAAGCACAAGGGCAAAAGAATTTTAAGAAAAGTAGACCAATAACTGCAGTTTCCATATAACATTTGTGAATAATTTGCTCAGTTTCAAAAGTGCAAAAAAAAAAAAAAAATGCTGCACATTCGAAATCTGGTGAAAGGTAAATGAAAACAAGGCTTAGAGCAACGCTTACATGCCAAGGGTTAGAAAAGAAGTGAACACGCAGCTGCTGTAAGTCAGGCATTCCTAATCTAAAATATGCATAAGGAAAACACCCTGCAAATAACAGAATTAGGCATGAGAAACACATTTGTGACTATTTTTAAGCCAAATTCAATAAAATATTCATTAAACAAATTAACAGGCAAAAATTGAACCATAAGTTTTGAAACTTGTGTAAGGTTCATGCCGTCTCTTAAGGCCAGAGCAATATCGTATTTACAAACATAGCAACAGCAAACTCCTAAGTAGTTTATGGATATTTTCTGTACTTCTGGAAGATACCACAATACAGAACATACTTAGGCGAACCACTAACTCATGGCTAATTACTTTGCAAATTTATACTTTTTTTAAAAAGAGGAAATTGTGAAAAGCAAATCCACACATCTCTAAAGAGATAAACATTAGTGGTTTCCTAAAATTTACTGCTATAAAAGATCTTTCTTGCAATAAAATGCTTGAAATTTTCAAAATTGCAATCATAGTATGACCATGACCATTTTTTTCCACAATAAAAATAACAACAAATGAACTGTGGCAATAGCTCTGATTTGATGTGAAATTCAAGAGTTCAATAAAATTTAATTTTAGCAATGATTGGAATTACTTATAGCTTATATTCAGTTTTATTCTTCCCTGACCAACAATATTAACTCCTACGAAGTCCCTCCCACCTCTCTCTCTTTCTCTCTCTCTCTATATATATACGTATATATATAAATACACACATATGTAAAATCAGTAAGAAGAACACACATGATTCAACAATTAGCAGATACATGTGGTCCCCCCCTCAGTGAAGGGGCAATATTTTACAGTTTTCTCCCTTCTCCCCCCATGAGGATGGAAAGGCCTGCTAGGGGCTCACTCCCCAGTAATGGCCCTACAAATAATGTGGATCCTAAAAGTAAAGTTTTGCAATAGGTGGGAAGTGAATTATTATTCCTAAACACTGGTTTTATTTTGACACTACTGAAACTCGAACAAAGATTTTTTACATTTTTAAGTCAGATTAACTTAAAAAAAAACCCTCATGAATTAAGACACTACGTCTTATTTTTTTGAAAATGTTCCAGTGAATCATTTTTAAGAAGAGGTCATATAACTAAACTGAAATATGTAGAGGCAAGTTTGATAATCCCTAATTTCCATAAAACTCAACACCTGCAGCCCATGTAATAAATCAGTTTGTGAATCTAATTGCTCTTGTTTTGCATGCTTCCATGAGCCTGTATAGCTAAGTTAACACCATTGTCATAGCCTTAATCACAGCCAGGCTTATTTTTGTTGGCAGCCCTATGCAAATCATTGTATTATGGGTCTTTGCACTTAATTCACTTAGATTATACCCTGATACCAAAAACAGAATGTAAAACAGGAAGAGATCTCTGAATTGTTTAATTAACTATGAGCTATAATTTCTATTTATATCTATCTGAAATGTTATAGCTCTGTGTTAAATATTCATAGGAAAACAGATTATTCTGTTTCTAATTTAAAATGCTTAAGCTTGCTGTAATTTAGAAGTTATAGTTACCCATAGAGAGAATATATAAGCATTTTTTTCAGTGTTTTAAGCCAATTTCTCTTATGTGAACTAATCTCTGGAACTAAAATCCATCAACAAAACACCTAATTTACTGAATGGTACATTGGTGGCCTAAAAGGGTTGCAACAACTTCAAAATGGCCCCCAATTTTACCCTCTGTCTTTAAATCTTTTACCACACACTCTTTCCAGGAGCCACAGGGAAACAAATTATATCACTCAATTACCGGCAATTATTGTTGGTCAATTAAATTCTCAAGTGCCAGAAAAAACTGATATCTATCTCACATTTTCTACCTCACTCATTTTTTCTAACATGCTAAACTATCTGAAGAATAAAAAAGAAGGGTTGCCTGGCCCTCAAAGCCAGGAGACAAAAGAAAAATAGACAAATGGGATTACACACAACAAACTAAAAAGCTGCACAGCAAAGGAAACAATCAACAGAGTGAAGAGACAGCTAACAGAATGGAAGAATATATTTGCAAACTATATGTCTTATAAGGGGTTAACATCCAAAATATATAAGGAACTTAAAAAACTCAATAGCAAGAAACCAAATAACATAATTTTTAAAAATGGGCACAGGACCTGAGTAGACATTTTTCCAAAGAAGACATAAAAATGGCCAATAGGTACATGAAAAAATGCTCATCACTAATCATCAGGAAAATGCAAATTAAAATCACACTGAGATATCACCTCATACCTGCTAGAATGGTTATTTAAAAAAGACAAAAGATAACAAGTGTTGGCATGGATATGGAGAAAGGGTACCCTCACACACTGTTATTGGGAAGGTACATTAGTACAACCGTTATGGAAAACATTATGGAGCTTTCTCAAAAAATTAAAAATAGAACTACCATATGATCCAGCAATCCCACTACTGGGTATATATCCAAAGGAAAAGAACTCTGTATGTCACAGAGATATCTGCATTTCCATGTTCATTGCTGCATTATTTACAATAGCCAAGATATGGAATCAACCTTAGTGCTCATCAGTGGATGAATGAGTAAAGAAAATTGTGGATATACACAATGGAATACTATTCAGCCATAAAAAGGAAATCCTGTCATTTGTGACAACATGAACGAAAGTGGAGGACATTATGTCGACTGAAATAAGTGAGGCACAGAAAGACAAATACTGCACAAGCTCACTCATATGTGGAATCTTAAAACATTGATCTCACAGAAGTAAAGAGCAGAAAGGGGGTTACCAGGGACTGGGGTGTTTGGGGGAGTGGGGCAGGCGGTACTGGATGGAATAAGTTCAAGAGATCTACCGTACAACATGGTGACTATAATATTGTACTCTTGAAAAATGCTAAGAGAGTGGATGTAAAGTGTTCTCATCACAAAAATGGTAACTATGAGAGGTAATGCATACATTAATCATCTAGAGTTAGTTATTCCACAATATATATATACTTCAAAAGAATATGTTGTATATGGTAAATACATATAATTTTATCTATCAATTTTAAAAAATACATGTAAAAAAAATTTAAATCCAATCACATTACAGTCTCTTGCTATGAGGGAGTACATTGGAATCAAAAATATTCTTGTAATTAGAGTAGAATTACATTCAGACTTTTCCTATTGATTAACCCAATCTCAGAACCCTTCTGAACACTAATATTTTCACACAAACTGAGAGGCGGTGGATAAAAGAGGAAGAAGAGTGCAGGAGAGCACCACTACAGTCACTCCAGGAACAACAACCCTTTGGCGAACAGAATGTTCAGGAGCATTAGCTACTACTGACCACGTGGCCGGACAGGCTCAGCCCAAAGGCACTCTCAGGAGCTCTCTCCACATGTGAGGAGAGGGGCGTTCCTGCAACCATGTTAGCAATCAGGGAGGGCCTGCAGGACCTCTTCTGCTTCTGGGCAAGTAATCTCTGAATCTGTTAAAGTATGTGTGATCTGTGTTTACAGTAAAGATGCAGTGACAGGACTCTGGAAGGTCACTTGAGAGAGTTATCAGAGAATATATTGGAGTTGCAAGCAGAGCTGACAAAAATGAGTCAAAAAAGAATGACCACTCTTGGGACTCCAAGTATCCCTCATCTTCATGCCACTATTAAGCCTGAACTGGAAACACCTTCCTGATGAAAGCATCCACTACACTCCCAAACAGGAACCAGGTGGTTGTTTAAGACATTTGATTTAGACAAACACAAGGTGTCCCCTGCTGGCTCTGGCAGGAGGAGCCCATTGTACACAGGATGGGCCGTTTAGACACTGGGGCACTAAACCCACCAGGGTGTGACTGTGATTGTGGGGCTGGAGACCCTCTGCCTAGGGATTTCCCTCTCGGTCTGAATAACACTTACAGGGAGGCAGATTGGGTCAAACTCAGCTTCCGGATGAAAAGTAGACTCAAGTCAGCTCTCACCGTTAGCCCCTCACCAAATCCAGCTGGTCCTTTCCCTGTGATGACTTCTCTTTATACACCTTCAGTTTTCTAAGATACTGAGCACATTCTTTATAATAATATGTAACAGTGGGTTGCTCAGTCTCTGCCATACTGTCCTAAATGCCAGCCATTTATGCCTATGAAGTAGGTATGATCATCTCTATTTTACAAACACAGAAACTGAGACACAGGGGTGCTCAGTAACTTGCTAGAAACAGCTCAGTTCCTAAAGGATGGGACTAGGGTTGAGTGCAGTGTGATTCCAGGGCCTGCTCAGAGCCATTATCCTATGCTGAGCAAACAAAAATGAACAAGATTCTGTCCCTGCCTACTGAGAGACCAGAGATTTTTTTGCTTGCTTGTTGGTTTCTTGTTGGCAGGGATGAGGGTGAGTTGAAGGCTACAGAAAGTTCAACAAATTATTTAAATATAGTGTGACATGACTATAACAGATTTATGAATGGAACATCTAATTCAATCTGGAAAATAAAACCTGGGGTCAGAAATGGGTTGAGATATTGCACACGTTGAGGTGGTCAGGTCATGGTGAGCTTCCTATGCCAAGAACCTTGGGGTTTATACTGTAGCATTAGGAGAGTTGCCTTGAGATGGGTCATTTTGGCTGCATATACCAGAAAGGGGCAAGAACGGAGACGGATGGATAATGTTGGCAATTACCGAAATCACCCAGTCAAGGAAATTTAAGGAACAAATTGGAATAGACTTGACAGCAAGGTTTGAGAATTATTTTGAAGGTTAAATTAGCAGGATTTGATTGACTAGATTTTAAAATAAGGAATGCCAGGGGTGGACGGTAAAAGATGATTCTCAGGGTGAATGGGAATGGAACAGAAACACACGAGCAAGTCAGTTTCGGGCAAGTTGAATTGAGCTCTGCATGTTCTCAGTACAAGGGATGCCCAGAAAGCATCTGAATGCATGAGAATGATCCTCAAGGAAGAGATCCGAACTGAAGATAAAATGTGTGAGAATATTAGTATATGAATAAATTTGTTCTAATCCATTTTAACTACCTTAAAAGAAAAAAGGATCAGATATGTTCCCAGGGAACAAATGTGTGTAAAAGAAACCTAATTTGAAAGACTGCCCTCCAGGTATGAGCAGTATTAGAAACCAGACTTGACTGAGAACTACTGTTGTCAGAAGCTACCATGGCTAAGGAGCTAGGAGACAATGTCTTGTGGAATTTCCACAATGATTCCTCTTGATTTCTCACTCTCTCTTCAACATGCTCTCTCCCCTTCTCTATTTTGTTTCAAGCACTCTTTTATCCTTTTACTCCTAATTTTCCAGTGGTGTTTCAGTGTTTCTCCTTTTGAATCTTCCTACTTTCTCTAGGAGTCAAGTGTATATATATAGCAAAAAACAAAGACAAAAAACAACAAAAAACCAGGAAATCACCTGCTTTGAATCAGTATTTACTCTGTGGGTACCTTTCCAGTGGCTACTTTATCAATAAACATATGTATCTTCTTCAATCTTGATATTTCTATATTTTTGTTTCAATTAAGTCTGTGATCCAAATGCAAGGGAATTATCTACACTCTGCAATTTATTATCACTTCATTACAGCATATGAGCTTTTATTCACACACACACACACAGAGGCAGCTTCATCATGACTTTATTTTTACTACTATAAAAGGCAAAGACCTCTAAAAGCAACATGAGTTCCTTGCCTCAGCCAAACCTTCGTAATCTTTACATTTTAAGTCAGCCCCCAAGTTAGGCCAGATAACTTGATGTTTAATGGTATGATTTGATGAGGGCTGAGAGACTCTGTGCAAAAACATCTCCCCCTCAATGTCCACCCATTGCAATTTATGCTTACATTCCCATCTTGGCTTCAACTTGGTGTCAAGCCATAGAATGTCACCGTTAAAATATAAATATATCATCTGGAGTAGTAACTTATCCTGCCATTAAATTTTACTAGCATACTGGAATAAATTTATTATATTAACTTACAAATCACTTGATACAATTTTAAGACAATAGTATGATATATTAAACTCGGGTGGTGGGACCAAAGGAAGAGAACAGTCCAGAATATGAGGCAAGGTCTGGTATAAAAGGGAAGCTGGGATCCCTCGGGGGAAGGGGGAGGGGGGAAGGATGTCAAAAGCAGAAGGAATAAACAAATTTGCCTAGAGCAATCTTGCCCAGATGATGAAAAAGCACTTTCACTTCTGAGTCTCTGGTTTTGAGATGATTTAAAACATGGTCATTATTTGCCTGAAATCCTGCAGGAAACTTTGAATTATATATGTACATATTGTACTAGTTATCTTAGAAATGTGATTGGGCTGCAATTATGTCAGTAAAGCTCTAACTACCAAAAGAAAATTGTATGGCATCCTCTATCATGCCTGGACAAATTTAGATGATTGAAAGCATAAAGCAGGCCATATTTTATACTACACATCCATGTAAAGAAAAGCAGGAAAACTCCCCGTTCATGCATGCTGGATACTAAAACAACTTCAAGACTGTACGGTAGAAAGAGCGTGCTCCATGGGGAAAATGGACACTGAAATACAGTAGCGATCCTGCCTCGGCTACACAAAGTCAAGATAATGATCCACTGACAGAGCACTGAAGAGCTCCATATGGTTTTTAAAATCCAGCCCGAAAGTCAGCTTTTCTAGAAATGGCAAATGTTGTACACTTAACTATTTTAGCTAAAGAAACATTTTGCATAATTCTCAGACTCAAATTATGATAAACTGTGAACTTATTCTGTGGTGTGTGCAACTAGAACAGCAAGCAGTGCATCTTCTCTCTTTTAATACCATAAATTTTCACTCAACAAAGCTCCCAATTCCAGGACCTACTAGCAGTATTCTTCATTTTATGAAATATGCATGTCAAAGTACTTAGTACAGTACCTGATCTATATTGTGCTTGATAAGTGTTAAATCTGAACCTAGGAAAATAAAAAGATTTTAAAAATACATCGCTCACAAAACTTTAATCAGTGGTGTCTTCAAATAATGCAATACCAGATTACTTCCTCCCCCTCTGATATTCCATTCGACTAGATGATACCAAAAGGACTTGAACACCGCAGGACAGATCTGTGAGCTGTGTGAGCATTTCCTGTCTGTATACGTCTTATTTTATACCTCGTTTCCAATTATAGCAAGGTCCTTTTTTGGTAATAAATTTGATAATCAGTTAACTATTACCCTCATTATAGCACTTACAACATGGAATTATAGTTGTTTCTATACATGTACTTCTTTCTAACAAGAGTATATACCCCTTGAAGTCAGGAGCTCAATTCATTTTTTTATGCTCAGCACAGGATTCTGGCTTACAGTAGCCTCTCACTAAATACTTGATAAATCTCTAAAAACTATTGAACAGTTTAAATGAACAGATACTATTCAAAATGGGAGAGATGGCCTTCAGTACACCCAACATAAAGATGGGAAGTTCTGAATAAAGATCTATCTTTGAGGTCTACATACTTGGAATATAGAAACATACTCTTACACATGGTAATCCTTGATGCCTTTGTCAAAATAAACATGTTCATATACATTAGCTTTGGTGCTAATCTGATACTAAGGATAACTACTTCTTCAGCAAATGATAGCCAATGTTGATTGAGCAGGTATTATGTGTACTCACTATATCATTTAATCCTCATAAGTTACTACTGCTGCACATGCTTGATTTACAAATGGGTAAACTGAGGCTTACCAAGGTTATTAATGCACCCAACATCCTCACAAACCACAGCAAAAAAAAATCTAGACATGAACCCAGGTGTCTCCAATTCCAAGCAGATGTACTTAACTACTACTCTGGCAGTCCCAGTGGTGGTCTTACATCTCAATGGTTTCTGCAGTTGTGGGATGGTGGGGGGTGGTCCCAATATCAGCTACCCCTTAGAATGAGAGGCACATACAACTTCTTGCTGTAAATAAATTTTTTAATTTATGTTACTTTTTATGAAATTATCTTTTGGGAGGTGAATGTGTTAATGTATTTGCTTCACCCTGCATCTCTTTTCCAGTTGGTAGACAAAGTACAAATCACATTTTTATTTACTATGACCATAAAGAATTTGGATTTAAAGTTGAAAAATGTAAGACTGTAGAAATAGATCATAACTGAATTATTGACCACAGGGAGATTCTTGATGGTGCAGTTTGCATTTAATTCTAAATGAACTTTACTCAAGTCGTTAAGAAAAACTCAAATTAGCAATCAAGTGAATATTAAAATATGCATAAGACAGATATATTATTTAAATTTTTTTCAAATCCCATTTTTAAATGGCTATTAAACTTCTTTATAAACCACCCAATCAATCATCCATTATTCTTTCCTTGGTGTATATTTTTGCTACTGAAAATCATAGTTAATTTCATATGTATTTTAAATCTTTTATAAAGGTAGATCTTATAATACTTATTCAGGGAAAGAGAGAGATACAAAATATGATGAAGTTCATTGGATTTTGCTAGGTTTAAATATTCTAGGACTTACTTTCATTATCAGTTTTCAAACTTTAGTGTACATAAAAATTACCTGGGACGCTTATTAACACATCCACCTCCAGAGATTCTGCTTTGGCAAATCTTGGGAAGAGTCCTCGAGGCTCCATTTTAACAACAGAGGTAATTCTGACACAGGTGGACCAAAGACCTCACTTTAAGAAACTGTGACTTTTGTCCTCCATCATGGCACTTCCCACAAAAATAAATATGAATGCAGTGGTTCTAAACCCTGGCAGCCCATCAGAATCCACAGGTCTGGAGTCAGGTCAAGTTCCCTAGGTGATTCTCGTGGACAGACAAGGCTGAGAACCACTGGCTCAATAAATACAAGGAATGACTAGAGAGTACTGTGGCACACTTCCCTATGTTACTTGTAGAATATGTCTTAATTAATAAGCAAATCCAAACCTTGTATTGAGAAGTAACAAGACCAACAAAAACACTTCTATTAAATTTCTTCATCTTCCATTCCTTAGCAACTTATGAAAGCAACAGGCTACTTTCAGGGTGACCACCCACAAAGGAGAAGCCCTGCTCTCCCCTCAGTGTCCAAAAAGACTGAAATTTAGGAATGCTTTTACAGCAGCACAGTTTGCCACCCTCTGCACTCTCTCGTTTTTGATCTAACAGATTTTTGTGGGTGCTGCAACAGCCACAGCCAACCTGGAGAACCCAGCCAGCTCAGTCCTCAAGTATATGTCCTTCAACTGCCTCAGAAACCAGAAAAGCAGGGTTCATTTGTACAGCCAGCTTTCTGACCCCTTCCCCACTCTCGTGGCTATTAATACTATTTTGTACCAAAATATAGAGAGCAAAGAAAAGGAACCTTCATTCACTTTCACGCAGAGCATCAAAACCACACCACCACGATGAGCCATGTCAAAGGAGGACCCAGAGGCAAAACTATTTAGAAAATCAAAGAAGTTGACTCACAAAGGTTTGCAAAAGAGGCCAGCTTTAGACATACCAGCTCAAGGCTCCATTTAATTTGTGAATTAAGCTAGACAAGGTGACCCTGGTTTTATTTGCCTGTTTATCTCGGTGTGCAAAGTATTTTTTCCTGACTGTGAGATATGAAGTGTATCTTTAACCATTATTCCAACAAGGCAGATATTGCAGGTGTTTCTTGTCAAACCTATGTGTGCCAATTATACTTGTTATTGTAATTTTGTAATTTAATTTTATTACATAAGATGCCCCCTGAGCGTGAAAAGGGTTCCTTGTTGTTTGAAAACTAATCTTATGGCTTTGGAAAAGATCTTTGATAAAAGCAAATTAAAATATTTTCTGTAACCATATGCCAGTTTAAATCCCAATGAACCAAGGATTCAAATGTAAAAAATAAAATCATGAAAGTCCTAGAGAAAACACTGTAGATAATTGCTTTATAACCTTCAAGTGCTTTTCTATGAATCAAAATCCTGAAACCATATATACATTCGATTATATAAATGTGAAAAACATGCATGACATAAAACACCATAGGCAAAAATAAAAGACAAGCAATGGACTGTGCAAAAATACCAGATTATATACAAAGGGCTAATCTGAACATATTAAAATTCATAAGAACCCATAAAAGAAAAATCAACAAATAATAGAAAAGGAATGGGGGAAAGGACAGAAATTCACAGGAAAGGAATCTTAACTTAAAATCAGTTATCTTCTTGTGAGTTTCCACTCTAGCCAACTTTTGTCAGTTAATCTGATCACAGCTTGATGGAGTTTTAAGGTGATGCTCTAGGAAATGTGCCTTCCATTTAAGGGACCATCTACATGGAGGTACCGCTCACCACCCAAGAGGGATGACCACCTCCTCCTACACTTTCTCCTTTGTTTGGATTCTCGTTTCTCTCCATTACTTAGAAAAACTTTCTATCCATACTTTTCCTGAGGTCCTCAGAGACAATATAAAAGTATACAGAACTGGTTTTAAAAAAGGACACTGTGTAGAGTTGCTATGGTTTGAATATTTATGTTCCCCCAAAATTTATGTTGAAACCCAATCACCAATATGATGGCAGTATTAATAGGTGGGACCTTTGAAAGGTCATTAGGTCATGAGAGTGAAGCCCTCAAGAATGGGATTAGTGCCCTTATAAAAGAGGTCCCAGGGAGGTCATCCTCACTTCTATTGTGTGAAGACACTGGTCTAAGGCACCATCTGTGAACCAGAAAATGGGTTCTCATTAAACACTGAATCTGCTGGCAACTTGACCTTGGACTTCCCAGCCTCCAAAACTGTGAGAAATAAATTTCAGTTGTTTATAAGCCACCTAGTTTATGATATTTTGCTATAGCATCCTAAACTGACTAAGACAAGGGTCACCCAGAGAAAACAGTTTGTTACCCTTATTCTATTGTACTAAACAACATGGCCAAAATATATTACTATACCATATTTTCTCATAACAATTAATTTTGCTTCTTAAAGCAAGAAAATATATTATTTTTCTGGAAGTAGCCTAAATCACAGAGCTTCATAAATATCTGCTTTAAAAAAAAATTTGTTTTAAAGTCATTATTCCCATTACAAAAGGTCAATTTTTTATAATTCATGCAATCAATTATTTATTTTAGAAACTACCTTCATACAAAAATAAGTGGACATTTGGCTCCTTAACAAAGCTACTTTAGAAATTATGCTTAAGTAGGAAGTAAGGTATCCCTAAAATTTTTTAATTACTTGTCTAGAAGGGAATTTTGGAATCTCCTAAACAAAGAAAATTTATTCTCTGGCACCAAATTATATATGCTCCTTACTGAGTGAACTTCAATATATTTTGACTTCCAGTACCTTAAATGTAAAGTTCAAACCATTTCTCAGCCAGTTGAAGTCAATACAATACAAAAAGAAAATATCTTTACATGCTTCAATAAGGATATGTCTACAAATACATTATAGTTGCATACAAAAATGCCATTTTTATTTCAAGAATACGTTTAGAGAAGGTTTAAATGATTGGCATTTTTACTATGCACTTGAATCTACTCCACTGGAAAAGCACATTGTCCTGTCTTTTAAAAATAGTGAATCATTTCCTGCCTTAAATAGCCAATACTTTAAACAGTGCACAGTAGAAAGTGCTTTGTACAGACAGACTGTTTTAGGAACTCAGAAGCAAAAGTTACTGCTTCTAGCTGAGGGAATCATAGATAAGATGGTATTGTATTTTGGATTATTGTTCTGTAATAATATACTACCCTCACACCATAAATTATTATTTTAATGTATAATAAAATAGAGTGTTATTTTATTAAAGTTGGACTTGGCCACAATGACTTACTTTGGCCAATGGAATGTTAGCAAATATGACACTAGCAGAGGCTTAAATGTGCTTTTTTTACTATCAGGTAGTCATTAGGCCCAGAATGATCAGAGACTTATGGAGCAGATCTGAACCAAAGCACACCTTGAAACAAACCCAGCTGAGCATGGCTTAAAACAGCTGCCCAGCTGAGCTCAGCCTGGGGCAGCCAAACCACAGTCAACCGTAGACACTTGAGCATGAGCTGTTGTTGCAAGCCCTTGACGTTTTGAGTTTGCTTGTTATGCAGCATTATTGTGGCAAGAGCTGACTGATGATGGGTTTTGAATTGGACATAAAAAAAGATAAAATTTAAATGTGAAAAGGGAGGAAAGGGCTGAAGAACCATGTGAGTGAAGACATCTATCCAATCAATCACTCATCTAAAACTGTTATTCATTCTTTATAATATTTCTTGTGCCTATTTTTTTCTTTCCATTTTAACTACTTGGACCCCAGTTGATTTGTCTTTGTATCACACCTATTACTATAAAGTCTCCTGAAGAATCTTTGTATTTAGTCTCTTTAAACTTCCCTATACATAAAAGCCACATAAATGGTGCTAAAGAAACAAATAATGTGAACTCCTATTGAGATACCTTAATACCTTAATACCTCTCCATGCAGAGTGAACTAATTTGTCAATCCATTCCTTCATTTCAGTAAATAGCTCTGAGTACCTATTATAGTCTAGCACGATTACCAGATGTAGGCAATGAAAATCCAAAATCAGACATGGTATCTGATCCAAAGGAACCTAAAAGCTCAGGGAAGAGATGAGCAAGGAAATCAACTGTTACATGGCAATGAGACAAGACCATAATAGAAATGTGCTGAGAGCTGGTGGACCTTTGGGGTTAGGACAAAACATCCTCTCAAAACAGATGATGTTAAGTTGAGGTTTTTTATTTAGTTTTGTTCTAATGAGTAGATATTAACTCCAGGACGATGATCTACAGGGGTTAGGAGAGACCAGCAGGGCATTCCAGGCAGAGCAAACAGCATGGATGAATACATGGATGGTGCCACAGCAAAAGGTGCAAGTGGGGGAGAGAGGTGGTTGCCTGCTCATGAAGCCCTTAGACCTCCTGTAAGCTCCATGCCCTAGGTTGCTGCTTACAACATGCTGTCACTGTTGTTTTTGTTGTCATTTAATAAATCAAGCCTCAGGATTGAATAAAAAATTGGGGGAACATATGCAATTAATACAATAATCTTAGGTGTCATCTTTACACCAACACAAGAAGCAAAGCAGGAAGGGGGAAGCACTAGCAAACTAGGAACCAGAAATGGGCTTCAGTATTGGTTCCATTCATCCCAAAGATACACACACACTCTTGGAAATTCAGTCCCTTCAGTAGTCAAAAGCAGGCCATATTTCCTGGCTATTCATGTTTTTTGTTATGATCAAATGATATGTCTAAAGGCACTTCCCAATCTGGAAAGTGCCACATAAATTCCAAGCATTTCTACTGAATGTAAGAGATTATACATTTTGTACAATGCTGACCTCAATTTATCAGAAGTAATCACTAGCTTCTCCACAATCCCTCAGAGTAGCTTCATGAAAGAATGATAGTATCTTCTAAGCAAATCATAGTTCAAAGCTGAATTTCAGAAACATGCCCAATAGACCAAAGCTCCATATGTCACAAGAGCCATTATTATGCAAGGAAAGTGAAAAAAAGTTTAGAAAAAGAAGTTTTAAAAAAAAAAGATGTTTTAAATACATTATAGACCACATTATCTCTTAAAGAAACAAAAAAGCTCAAACAAGACAACATAAAACAACAAAGGGTGATAAAAAATGAGCAGGCAGAACACCAGAAAGAAATAGAAAACTAGGAATGTTACAAAATAAAAGCTACAATAGAAGCAACAACAAATAGAACACATATGAATTAAACAGGACACCAAAGAGAAGATGGAAAAAATAAAAACAAAATGTAAAATAATTAAAAGCTGATTATATAAAAGATTTATGAAGGACAGGTAAATAATAAACTAAATATGTATAATGAGTATCTAGAAAGAATTAAGCAAGTAAATGAAACAGAGCAAAATTTTAAAATATAATGAAATAAT
This sequence comes from Varecia variegata, assembly GCA_028533085.1. Lineage (NCBI taxonomy): Eukaryota > Metazoa > Chordata > Mammalia > Primates > Lemuridae > Varecia > Varecia variegata. The sequence continues at coordinate 72,732,652 of CM052438.1, read as the reverse complement.
ATCTTTCCTGAAATTTATACTTGAACTTTTCAATCAAAAGGCAACACCAGTCTCACATAACATTAATGAAGTTTTCCTAGTAAATAATTTTTTAAAAAAGACACACCATGTCTTACAAAAAACAAAAATAATGATGCAGAAAAATCAACTGCAAATATATATTACTATTAAAACCTCAAGAACAAAGAAAGACCATAGGGATATTCAAGGAAAAAACTAATCATATACAAGGTGGAAAAGTTGATATCATTCTGCACAGCAGCATGCAATAATAGAATTAGTGTGATGTCCAAAAACTTAAGGGGCAAAAAGTGAGACCCAATGATCTTGTACTCCTCCAAGCTGCCTTTTAAGTATGAAGGCAACAAAAAGACATTCTCAAACTTGCACAAAATCGAGGAGCATACAGCCCTTCTTAAAACATTACTAGGCCAGGCATGGTAGCTCACACCTGTAATCCCAGCACTTTGGGAGGCCAAGGCAAACTGCTTGAGTCTGGCAGTTTCGAGACAAGCCAGAGAAATATAGCAGGACCCTGTCTCTACAAAAGACAGAAAAATTATCTGGGCATGGTATATGCCTGTAGTCCAGCAACTCAGGAGGCAATGATGATGCCACTGCACTCTAGCTTGGGCCACAAAACAAGATCTTGTCTCAAAAAATAATTAAAAATTACTCTACTAAAAATTTCAAATCAAAAGAATGGTGACAAACCCTAGATTCACTGAAATAGTAAAAAATATTCAGTACTTAAGATTAAACAACTATTAGAATTTTTTTTTTGTAAGCAATCCTCCTGCCTCAGCCTCCTGAGTAGCTAGGACTATAGGTGGGAACCATCGTCCCTGGCTAATTTTTCTGGTTTTTCAGAGAGACGGGGTCTCACTATGTTGCCTAGGCTGGTTTCAAACTCCTGGCCTCAAAATCCTCCTGCCTTGGCCTCCTGAAAGGCTGGGATTACAGGCATGAGCCACCACATCCAGCCTAGAATATTCATAACAAAATGTTATAAGCCCTGACAATGTCAGAAAATTAAAACTGACAAAAACTGTAAGATGGGAAAGAGGAAGGTATAAATAGGCTAATTTCCTCAGCCTTTATATCAAAAAGTCAACAGTCTGTCTAAAATTGGTACAAGTATTTAAAAAATAACCCTTAGTTGGTAGTTTTGTATTAATGTTTTTCTATTAAGTTGAGATTGTCTTTTCTATGTTAATATTACTTGTAAAAATAACTGGAGTTATTTTTAAATTTTAAATTTTAAATAATTTAAGTTATTTTAAATTTCCTGGAGTTCCGAAATTCTGTAGCTCACTTCAGTGTTTTTTTCCTTTTAAGCCCAATAGAATGAAATAGTTTTAATTAAAATATTTACATATGATCCAACATTTATAAAATTATTTTTAATCTGTAAATATGGATCAGAAAAGTCTGGAATGATATATATCTAATACTACCAATGGTTATTTCTTAATAATAGGATTTAAGGTGGTTGTCTTTTGCTTTAATTTTTAAATAGTTTGTTATATCACTTGTAGTTTTATTTTCAATGTACTGTTTTTATAGAAATAGTATAATCTTTTAAAAAAACTGAAAAACATAAAAGTAGTAAAAAAGACAAAAACTAGAAAGAGAATTATATTAAGATCTGGAATAAGACAACTCTCAAAAATTAGCACTAAACTTTCCCCTGTTCTTCCTTCCCATGGCCAGTTTAAAGAGATAGGACAATGAGTTACATGTTTTTAGTGTATGGTAAAAGAAAACAGAACAAAATCAGCTTGGAAGAGAGACCATTGTTACTTGACTAGCTACCATATGTCAAGCACTGTAACAATGTATTTCTTGTAACTCCATGAAATTTTATTAGCTCGTTTTTCAGATGAGGAAGGCCAGATAAATAACTTGATGTGGGTCCCATAGCTACTTAGTGGCAATGCCCAAACGGGAATCCAAGTCACAGGATCGCAAAGCCATACTCTACTTTCTCCTATTCAATGCTTCCCAATTTCTTGACCCCAACTCTAAGAGAATTAATCTCATTTATCCTTCTATAATAAACAAAGTGTTCAGTTGCTGCTATGTAAAAGCATGCAGCTAACCAGAAGCTCAAAATCAAGTTGAAGCTGAACAACAACAACAAAATAAGTTGATTAATTATGTGGTAGCACATTTTTACTACTGATAGAGTTTATACTAGGGCATTGCCGTGACAGAAAAGTACCAAGTCTGGTATTGTTGAAATAAATGATGGAAAACATAGAAAAGTATGTAAAACATTTCTTAACCCAAGTCTTTTTTTATACTAATTTGCATTTCGCTTACTTTGAAGATTCTTTTGCAATGGGAGCAACCATTGTAAAGAAAACAAAACTTTTCAACAATAGTCCATTGAACATTAAGCCTCTTAAAACTATAACTGTATACTCCAACTATTCAGAAGACATTCTGCAATTCAAACTTTCTTTTGAAATTCTAATTTATTTTCTCTTACTTGACAAGTAATGATGAATATAATAAACTAAGTATATCTGTACTTTGATATGTTACATACAATATAAAGCCTACACAAATATATACTTTTCAAGAGGATAAGATTAATAAGCTAAATATATCCTCACTTTGAATAAACAGGGATCAACAGATGTGTAAACATAATCCGAGTTAACTGTAGTAATTGCCCCCTCTTTAAAAATCAAGTTGGTCTTTAGACAGCCACACATAGATGAGTATAATGAACATAAATAACAGTCACAAAGACAGTCTTTTGGCGCTTCTCTTAATACTTACAGTTTGTCTTTTCTCATATACTCCATTCATTCACTCATTCAAGCAATTTTAGTTGAGTAGCAGGCCATGTGATAGGCTAGTGATTAAGAGACAGGACAGGGTGCTCCTCTGAGAATTCACAGTCCATTGGAGGAAAGATGTGTAAATACCTAGTTGTAAATAAACTTACTAGGGGCCACAGTAGAGCTCTTAAAGGATCGCAGATGAGAAAGGACAAATAGTTGGAGTTACCAGAGTAAACTTCACATAGGGTTGATTTTTGACTTCTAAATGGGAGGAGGAGGAGGATTTTGCCAGGCAGAGAGGTGGGCTCAGCATATATGAAGCCAAGGAGGAAAATATGGCTTAGGGATCACAAGAGATGGTTCAAGATGACCCTCAGTCAGTGCCCCATAAATGATTACTTGCTACTGTGCCTTATTAGTGCATCTCCCATTTCCTACAATGTTGCTCTCTGAAGAAGAGGGTGCATGGAAGTTGGAGCAACACCAGAGGGAGGCTGGGATCAGAGCATGAAGGGCAGACTTTCCAACACTCCTTCTGTATGGACAACTTCTCTAACAACCTTGCCTCAGTTCTTCATCTCCTCTAGTATGGCCCTGACTCTTCCCTACTCAGCCAAACTTCTAGAAAGGGTAGCTGAATCTCCACTACCTCAGTTCTCATCTGCTTGCCAATACAAGCTATCTGGATTCCACCCTTGACTGTCCCACTCAGACTGCTAGTGCTCTATCCATTGTATACCTTTCGGTGCTTACCTGACTTAACCCCTCAAACACACGTGACACCATGGATTGATTATTCCTCCTCTTGGAGCAATCTTGCTATCTCTGGTTCATCTGCTTCTCCAACTGCTCCTCAGTCCTCTTCCTGGCTCTGATAGCCCCCTAAATCTTCTCTCATTTGGTGCTTTTCTCCCTCAACACACTTTCCTGGGTCACCTTATATATTAGCTTCAATGTCACCTATCTGTGGATGACGCTAAATCTATACTTTTAGGCCAAGCCACTCCAGAAACCCACAACCAAATCCTCAACTGTCTACACAAATCACTGGGACAGCTTCAAAGCCCCTGAGATTCAAAATGCCCAAAACTAAACTCGTGATCCTGTGTCTTTTGCAGCTAAACATGTTATGATGAATTCTTCTTCTCCATGAAAATCTTTTAAATATTGAGAAAAAAGCACTCAGCCCTCACTAAGCCTCCTGTTTCCAAGTAACTATACAATGTTACTTATCCAAATGTCAAATTTATAGTAATTTCAAATGGAAAGAAATAAATGACGAGCCTATGAAAACTGAGAAAAAAAAGATACTATAAAGTTCACTAACATAATTTCAAACAAAAGATCAGCTACTTTATAACCAGGGTTCCTCATTATTAAGTGTAAGCATAATGTAATATTTATGTAATGATATACATTCACATTGCAGTGATTTTAAGCAAAGAACTATTAATAATATCACTTTTTAAAGATTAAAGGTAGTCAACCTTCATTAAGATATGTTGTTGTCCAGAGCACAGAGAAAAATATAAAATATATATATATCCAAAATTAAAATATTTACATGTATTTATTAATCATGAGTATGGAATTTCATATTTCAATTACTTAGATTCCTGATCAATATATATACAATCCCTGCTTCTTAATGGCAAATATGCAGGATAAAGCATATAATGCTAACTATTGTCTAAAGAAGCAGTTTCTAAATGTTTTTTAATCATAAACCCTTTATCAGTAAAAAAATTTGAGCATAAATGTATCTACAGATTACATACAAATTGTGCTTTACTAATATGTTACATATAATAATAAAACCTATATAAAATATATACTTTTCAAAAGGATAAAATTAAAATTACAATTTTTTTTCCACAGTTCAATGGATTGTACAACCCTAGGGGACATCCTACTTGTAGTTCACTAGTATAAGCAATCATTATCTGCCAATTGTCCTCCAGTACTTTAAGCTTCACACATTTCTCAAATCTCTACTATGCACTTAGAATCTTAGTTCTTATTACTAAAGACAGCTTGACTTACCTTCCTTCCAAAATTCATCACCATTGCTGGCCCCAATAAACCATTACTTAAACATCTAACTTTCCTTCTTTTCCAAAGGTTATTTTCCACAACCATTAAAGAGCTGACATTTTTTACTCAGAATCTCAGTAGCTAAAAGAAACATAAAGAGGATATAAAAATGAAGGGACAATCACATTTTCTGTAATACCTAGGAATAATATGACATCACCTTCCATTAGAACTCTGCCTTCAGAGGTTTTTCTTACATCTACCATGTACTTTGCCTTTGCAAGGGCAGCAAATCAAATGAGAAAATGGTATAAAAATTGAAGATGAAACTTGGAGAATAAAGTTTGACAACTTCAGCAATGAGAATGCAGAGTACCAATCAACCCAGTTAAAAAACAACTAAACAAGTCTGAAAACAAATCAAAAGAAAGAAAATTACAATTTCTTTTTCATTCAAATTAATTCATTACATACTTCACCAATTAAAAGAATGAACAATTACCAGCAACAGGACTGGCATACCTGTGGCCTCATCAGTACATAAATTACTTTATAATTCTCCAAAATTATAAAGCCTAAGTTTGTAAAATCAGTTGGCATCTCCTAATATCCAGAACTTTTAAATTACAAGTATTGTTTAACACTTTTTCCCTAAATAATACTACAAAAGTGCATATTCATGCTATAGGTGACATTGAATGTATTGTGAACAAAGATGAATTTCCCATTTATATCTTAATGTACAGTTGTTTGGTTACTAATTCCTACTTCTAATTTATTTTCCTCACTAAAAACACACAGTGAATATTTATGTACAGTACAAGGAAGGAATCTCTTCAAAATGACTTTGATCTCTTCTACTGAATTGGTAGTCAAAAAATATTTGTTACACCTGGATAGTTCTATGCTTCAACTCATGCTACAGTTTGCTTTAAAGATCTAGTGGCCTTAAAATCTATTAATTTTTTTAAAATTAGACAAACATGAAATATCTACTCTGTTTCTAGTAAGCTAATTTGGTACAGCAAGCTATTTTAAATTATAACCTCTTGTTTAATAAAATTAAGATTAAAATATAGCAATGTTTTTAGATGGCAATAAATCAAAGCAATTAGTGTTCTCTTTTTTAAAATATTATGAAAATAAATTCAAATATAAATGATAAAAATACAGATATAGATATGTTGACTAAAATATATCCCCTCTAAGATTTTTTAAAGGATATAATAATTTCGATTTTGCCAGCAATCTAGGTTTAGTAAATAAGCTTCTGCTATATACCTTGGAACTTTATTCTCAGTCTGGTTGCCTTCCTGATTACTAAGTCTTTCTAAATTAGAGCAAGCAATTTCTCTTTGTTTTACCTAATATTTGAAAATGGCAAAAAAATCCCCTGGGTCACTGAAAATTATCCTTTCATTCCAGCCGCCTGTTTCAAGTCAGTCAAAACATTCCAGACTTCAAAAGGAGGCTCTGCCTTCTTAGGCCATTTTGGTGTCCCTCTATGGTTGGCCTAGGAGGGATCGGTTATTTGGATAAATTAATTTCTGGAGCCTGCTGGCCTTCTAGAAGACCTCAATGTCTGACTGCAAATTAGTTCTACTGAACATGAAGAAATCCCTGGACAGGCTAGAAGAAATAAATGGTGATAAAATCTAATACTACAATGTTTGTAATGTGATTTTATTCTGCTATGTAGCTTGTACGCACAGTTAATGTTGAATTAAATATTTTAAATTTTTTTTAAAAGAGCATGAAAGCAGAAAATCAGATCAGTATCCAAGTCACAGCAGAAAAGGCTGAAAGCCAACTTTAAAATAAAACTTCCAGCAGGAACCTTTTATGAGAACAAAAATGTCCCAGTTTTCCATAAAATCAACTATGTATTTACATTACAGATACAAACCCCCTCATTGGCCACCCCCTCCTCGGAGGCAGGAAGTCACGCAGTTGAATTTTGCTTTAGCTGGGCCTGTGAATAAACTGCGAGGCAGCCCCTGAGCACTGCGTGGTACAAGTGCCTTAGGAGAGCTTATCCTGAAGGAAGAGAAGTCCCTGAGCCAAAACTAACAAACAGGGCCCCTCAAGCGGAACAATGGTCCAGAAAACTCAGCAAAAAAGAAAATAAACTTCATTGGCAGTTTGTTTTTGACTGTTAAGAGCTTAGCTACAACTCTATCAAGATTTTTAAGAAGGTAAGAAATTTCACACATACTACATTCTCACAGCTGCTTGAGAGTTTATAGTGCAAATGTATCATCTTGTCTTGCCATGTCTAATCCACTTTAGGAGATACTTGTATCTTTTCTTTCCAAAGTAAACAAAACCACACCTTTGAGAAAGAGATGAAGAACACTTCCTCTCCACACCCCCAGGCCTGGGTTCGGTTTGAGTGAGCGGATTCTAACTCCCCATCAACTAGTGCTAATGCTAACCAGGGGTTTTAAACAGCAGAGGTGATGAAGATCAGAAATAAAGACTGAAGCTGTGAATTTTTTTTTAAATTCAAATATATATACATGTAAAATAAATTAACCTAAAATATATAATAGTATCCTCAAGACTTTAAAAAAATTTTTAATGCATGTCATTCTAAAACTCAACATAAGGAATTACAATTATTGTCTTTGTAGTTGACTGCAAATATATTCTGGTTCCCAAAGTTCCATGAATCTCAACAGGTAATTAAATTGAAAAGTTTTTCAAAAATATTTATCAAAAGACTGGACATAGTAGATTAATTATTATTCCAATACTATACTTCGTTCCCTTCTTTTTAAAAAAAATCTTTATTTTTTTCCTAACTCAAACTATGCCAGCATTACCTAGAACTGAATCAGAGAATAGTTATAGTATAATTAATAATAGATAGAAATGAATAATAAAAGTGAACATATATAGTACAAATAATAATTGCAACAACAAATACTGAGGAAAAAACTACCAAAATCGTTGACTATAATGCCTTCAGTTATGTCAAATTTGTCCTCAATATCACATTTCAGTGAGATGGAATTAAGACTAAGATTATATTGTATTTGTGAGTTTTATTCTAATTTAACTGAAAATACTGATAGAGTAATTTTTTGAAACATTTGGAACTACATATAGGAAGTGATTCATGTAAATGTAAAGAAGCAATAGAAATTAAACAAAATGTTGTTCAAAGAAAAATGAAGATTCATCTGTAGATTCCCCACAGAAATTTCTAAAAGTAGAATACATGGAAAAGCAGCATCTATTCCCTTATATAAAACTTTAAATGGGGAAATGTGGTCTCTTGACATATTTTTTAGACCATCAAAATCTAAACATACTTCTTTTTTCCCCTATATGCAAAAAAAAGTTAGGTGAATTGCTTTATAAACCATAGGTCAGTGGTTTCCAAACATTTCACAAGCAAGACTCTGTTATACTTTTTTCTCAAGGCTTCACATATTTTCTCAGGTTTTTATTACTTATTCACCAAGTAATTAGTTAAATAACCCATTTTAAGTTCAGATATGTAACCATCTATCTGAGCTTCTGTTAAAAAGAAAATAAAAGAAAGAGAAAAGAAGAGAAAGGAAAAGGAACAGGATTATTACCCTGAGTTATTTTATGACTGGCTAAAGTATATATTGCTTAGTCATGGGTCAATATGTGATTTTGCTAGATATTAAAAAGAATTAAGGGACTTTATTTTAGGGTTCATAGAGGGTTTGAAGGATGGGAAGAAATATCAGAAGTATTTCAAATCTGTATGTGCTTTATGTGAAACTTTCTGGAAAAATATAGCACGAGTTCTTTAAAATTATATGCTAACTCCAAAGGAACAGCAGAGAGCATTATGCATTTTGCCTCCTTGAATATGGAAAAACCACCTTGATCCTCAGAGCCTCACTTCCTCTTTCATTAAGCACTAGGTAATAAATCATGGAGTCACTAAATCTTAGCAGTGGAAGGGATTTTAGAGGTAATCCAGTTCCACCTTATTTTCCATGCAAGAGCCTCCAACAGATTATCACCAAGTAGTAATGAGCCAAGGCTGTATATATGTAAAGTGCTTAGAACAGCTCCTGCTACATAGTAAAAAATGCCTCAAACATGTTATTTATTCTCTGTAGTAGAAGTCAGGCACTGAACATCTCCAAGGACATAAAAGCTTCCAAGAAAATCAGCTCATTTCATCACTTCCCAAAACTTGCAGGGCTTAAGGATTATTATTGGTTCAATGACTTAAAAATATATAATGTATGGAGAATTTAACTATCAATGCAAACAACTTTCTGGCAACAACTTAAAAGGACTCTTGGAACAATATCTCTATCAAGTTGATATGCAATATTTTTTTCATTTTTTAGCAAAATCCATTTATCATCTTGAAACTTTTCATTATAGAATTACAAACTTGTTTTTAACCTTTACAAATGCCTTTAATATTTACTATATTTTCTCATTTTTTAAGGTGGGTAAGAACATTATAGGAATTTTGGGCCTGGTCTTCCAAAGTAATATCAAAATCTATTATTCAACTCTTATCAGCAGTGTAGGTGAAAGCCGCTAACCTCAGTTACAATTGCAGCAGATCACCTTTGTCTCAAAAAGTTAATGCAGGCTGGGCATGGTGGCTCACACCTGTAATCCTAGTACTCTGGGAGGATCCTTTGAGCTCAGGAGTTCAAAACCAGCCTGAGCAAAAGCGAGACCGTCTCTATTAAAAAAATTAGCTGGACAACTAAAAACATATAGAAAAAATTAGCTGGGCATGATGGCACATGCCTGTAGTCCCAGCTACTTGGGAGGCTGAGGCAGAAGGATTGCTTGAGCCCAGGAGTTTGAGGTTGCTGTGAGCTAGGCTGACGCCACAGCACTCTAGCCTGGGCAACAGAGTGAGACTCTGTCTCAAAAAAAAAAAGGTTAATGCAACTTTCAAAGGACTCTAATGCTCAAAGTAATGAGAAGTTCATCATAGAATTTCATTGCACACTTGTGTGAATTAGCCCAGTTATTTTTCTTGCCGCCATTACTGGTGGTTCTGTGAATTATAGTCCTCATTCAATGTCACAAATGGATCACATGTTCATTTGAAAATTTTTTTGTTGGCTACCATTTTGTTTTACAGTGGCAGCCTGGCTCACAGTTTGAATTTCAAATGAGTAGGATCTATATCAATTTTGATTGAAATCATTCACTACATTTTATAAAATTATCGTAGGCCAAACAGAAAGAAAATAATTTTTTAAAAGGCTAGATAAAATGCAATTGACGAGGTGAAAATATAGATCTGATTTTGTTAGTCCATAGGAAATAATGAGTATACTTTTATCCCAAAATAATTTGGAAACTGAACAAATAACTAGTTCTAATGTGTAATGTAAACTTTTTAACATATGAATTTTAATAAAAGTCAATTTTATGAATGGCTTTTATAAGTTCTTTGGGTCCCATTTCATCACCAGCAGTTTCTTATTTTGAGAACACAAGTAGTTAAATGCAGACATAACTAACCAATTACAAACATTTTTCAGATACATAATGTCACACACCTACACACAAAATACTTTTGAACTCATTTTTAAAATTAACCCTCCAAGCTTACCAGGTGAGGCAAGGTAAGCATATATTTTTAAAATGTTTCATAGAAACTTAAATGGACAAATCACTATAAATCACTAATGTGAGCACAAAGAATGAATAAAGTAAAATGTATACATGGTCATTTTTCCTTATGCCAGAAAAATTTATTTTTTTGTAAATGACAATTAGAAATGCTATTTTAAATAATCAATCTCAAACCCAGCACTTATTTTTATCCTTGTAAAATATGACTTGTGCTAAAGTTAATATTTGGATGTGCAAAGCATAAAATTTTATGCTTGAAAAACATCCGTAAAGATGGCTGTACTTTGAAAGAAATGTAAAAGCCTCATGAAAGAAAGAAATCAGTATAGACTGTATACTTTGCCAAGTGATTTTTGATGTAATAAAAAATTTGAGAATTTTAAACATCAAAATAAGTTGCCGTAAATTCTGGGATCCTTAAATAGAATTTTAGTTTATACCTGATTTATGTAATAACAAGAACTAGGGAATGAATAGTCATCCATTTCAGTATCTGTATGGCCCAATACAACTATCTCTTGCATCCCTTTGCACTACAAACACCATATTTCAAAATAAAAAAATTAAATAAATTGATGATTTTAAAAAAGTTTCTTTTCTCCTTTCCCTTACACAAAGAAGGAAAAATGTTAAAGAGGACACAAGAAGTTTTGTTGTTTTTGTTTTTTATATAACCTGGAAGAAAACACATGTATTTGTTGTTTTTTAAGAAACGTTCCTGATAAACATGTAATATTTGTATGTGATAATATATTGCTATATTGCTTAATAAAGGCCCTCATGATTGCCTTTAGGCCCTCTCAACAATTCTGAGATACCAGGGCTGAAATATTATCCCCATATTAGAGATGAAGTCTCTAGTTCAGGTATGATCAGAGATTGCACACACTTGGGCAGCAGCTGAGCTGCTCCCAACAAGCTCTAAAACAAGCCCTCAGCTGCCGGCCAAGTCCCTGCTCCTTCCTCTACCCTCACAGGTATGCACTGACTTAAACTGATAAAAACACAGGCTCAGCTATTGCTTCCGTGATATGAGATGAGCGTACAAGTTAGCAGAGTTATATGAATCGAAATTTTAAAAAAGAGAACGTTAGTCTGATTTATGTTAAGTTTGAATTTGGGAGAGCTCTTAAGGAAATTTCAAGAATTCCTTTTAAATATAAACATTAATTAATCTAGTTTAACCTAGTAGAGCATCTTGGAAAAATGTCTTCAATGCATAAAATTTATTTGCAAAAAGCACCTGAAATTTTGGTATGTGATTGTTAAGTGATTTTGCCTACCTTTGTTTCATGTATTCAGGTACACAGGCTAAATTATTAATAATCTATATTGTTTATCTTATAACCCTATTTTTATAAAGGGCCATATATAAAATTAACCTCATCCTCAAAGTATCAGGAATTTTTAATTAATGGAGTTCCAGTTAATGAGATTTCATAGCAGTGGTGTTTGTTTTCAGTATACCTCTACCTTCATGAAACCTGGCAGAGTAAGAAAAGCTCTGAGCTTGATCCTGGTCTTTTTCCAAAGGTGCTTGGTTCCCTGGAGCCATGTGGAGTGAAAGCTGCCAAACTAGCACTGGTGAAGATTTCTCTCTGTTTACAAAACCTCCACTCCAGGCAATTGTACTTACTCATTCATTCAACCAAAACATTTTACACATCTATAATGTACAAACTAGAGAAAAGGCTAAGTGACAGAGGGAGATGGTTATTCCTTTTCATTCTCTCAACCCACAAACAGCTCAGGGTCTAAAAGGCAAACAGACTTTTAAAATCAGGGTGGACGATACAAGCTAGAATAAAATACATGCTAATTAGCAGTTCAAAGCACTTGCTGTGTGAAGAAGAAAGATTCTCTTTCAGAGGGCAGATAAAGATAAATAAATTGACATCTAAATGTGTCCAGTCAACAAAAATACCTAGTGATTGATTCTGCATGAAATGCAATAGGAGAAAGAAGAGTTACGTTGATTATATTAATTGTACCTATTATAATTATATATTTATATAGTTACATATAGCATATAATATCTATTTATATAATTAATTATATTAATGATGAAGCTTCATTTCTTCTGTTCAATAACACTGTTTTACTATGTTTAATGCATAAATACATTGAAAGGATTCACTGTATTAGCTATCTATTGCTGTGTAACACATTACTCCCAAACTTAGTTTTTTAAAATAACACACCTTTATTATCTCACACCATTTCTGAGGGTCAGAAATCTGGGAGTTTAGCTGGGTGGTGCTGGCTCCAGGTCTCATGAAACATGCCTAGGCTGTCTGATAGGGCTGCAGTCATCCAAGGCTTAACTGGGGCTGGAGGATCTGCCTGCAGGAGGCCTCACTTACATGGCTGTTGCCAAGGCTTTGGTTCCTGGCCATGTGGGCCTCTCCACAGGGCTGCTTGAGTGTCTTCACAACACAGCTGGCCCCTCCCAGAGTGGGTGATCCAATAGAGAGCAAGGAGGAAGCCACAGTGGCTTTTGTGGCCTAATATCCACAATGGCACATCATCACTTCTGCTCTCTTCCTGCCTTTCAGAAGTGAGTCACTAAGTCCAGACCACACTCAAGGGGAGCGGTTCCTCCAAGTGGCTCCACCTCTTAAGGGAGGAGTATCAAAAAATTTGGGAACATATTTTAGAATCACCACAAACACATTCTGGGAATGGGATGCAAAATGTAGATAGTCTAGGCATCTTTTAAAATCAATCACAGGAACACTGTATATGATATTATATATAAGGAAAATTATAGACATACAGAAATGTGGGCATCAAAGAATTCTTAACACAACATTAGTGCCAAAATAAAGATACACTATGGACTGAACAAATAAATAATATTTATTGATTAAGATATAAAGAAGGTTGCGAAAAAAAGACAAAATTTAGAAATATAGAAATGTATCACATTGAGGTTCAAATGCAATACTGGAACTGTGGAACTGGACCATAGAACTGAGCACTTGAGGTCACACAGATGCTGGACTTTTGTGATAGTTCCTCATGTCCATCCTTAGTAACCCCCACACATTTATTCTGTGATGCAAAAATTGTTTTAACTTCAATTATCCAGCACAATATGAACAGAAACAGAATCACACTCTGTTAGAATTGGAATAGATCTCCCAAATTCTTCATTTTATAAATGAAGAAAATGAGCCCCAGAGAGAGGAAACAAGTCAAATCCAAGACGACCAGGCTAGCCTGATAGGAACAAGGTGAGAAAACCTGAAAGGGGAGGACGTGCAATTGTAGCCCCACCTCCCGTGCAAGTGCTAACAGCAGAACAACGCCTGGGTCCTTATTTTATCTACATGCATTAACACTGTCCCGGGACACTGTTCTGTATATATACGGCAACTTTCATGCCACAACTGCACAGTTGAGTACATGTGATACCTTCTGGCTGCAAAGCCTATAATATTAATATTTCCTATCGGGAGCTTTACAGAAAACAAATGTGTTACATTATTGTTCTATCAAAATGGCTTTCTTATTATAGCTCACACTTCTGGTGATTACCATCATCCCTAACAGAGTTACAACCAGGAAGAGTTTTTTCCTTTCAAGTATTTAAACTGTTCTCCCTACTCCCCTCACTCACTCCCACCCCACAAAAAAAAAAAAAAAAAAAAAAAAAAAACCTGAAGTCCCAAAGTCTGTGCCTTGTAGTCAGAGAGATCCTAATGCAATCACCACTAAATGCTCATTTACACCAGTTCATAGTTCTTTGAGCTCTCAGATCTCTGCACATTAAGGATGCTGGATCAGAGGCAAACCAGGGGCAGTGAGTCTGAATGGTTACAGGCCCTCTTTCCTTTCTTTCCAGCATCAGTCATAAGCAATTTTTATCTTTGTCACACTCCATCTGTTCGGTGCACATGGACCAAGTGAACTACACCAGAACACGAGATGTTGGCCAGCTCAGATAAACAAACGTTTACTGAGTGCATGAAGAGGGCTTGACATTGTGTTTGGCCCTGGAAATATAAACATGTCACTGTCCTGGCTCTGGAGTAATTTTCTTGTCTAGGTTTTATTTTTTACCTAAAATACCCAACTGCTAATACAACCTGGTGCCCAGTTTGAATCTAGACATCTAGCATTTTCTACCCTCTCAGATCACATTCCAGTCTGGGCTCTTTTAATGTGCCCAAGCCACCCTTCCCTGCTCGAATAAAAAATTTTGCCTAATTCCTTCCAGCATGGTCTGACATCCCATGTCATAATCTCACCTTAACCTTGAGAATGTGTCCATGACATCTAAATTAAGAGACAGTACCTCATCCCCCCCGTCAAATACATTTTAATTAAATAACAAATCATGGTTTTTAAGCCCTTCCTGTGTATGTGCCTGGCATGTTAGAAAAAAATATCAGTAATAACATCAAACACTGAGAGAGCATTTGCTGTATATCAGGCAACATTCTATGCACTCTATAACTTCATTCAATCTTCATAACAACCTATGATATATGTTATCACCATCCCTTCTACAGACAAGGAAAACGGCCCAGGGGAGGTACATGAACTTGCCCAAGGTCATGCAGGTAATTAGTATCACAGCTCAAATTTGAACCCAAGAAGTTGGGCTCCAGCGTCTGTGCTCTCATTCACTATATGTCTTACATATGTTATTTCTAATCACACAATCAAGCAAGAAAGGTATTATTATCCCTACTTTACAAAGGAGGAAGAAAGGAGACTCAGAGGGGTTAAAAAAACTTGCCCAAGTTCAAAGCAAAGACTAAAGCAGAAGCTATCTCTGGCTTGACATGTCCTGCCCTTTACAAAAAGATGCCCAACTGGGCTTGGCACTAGTGGCTGTATATATTGCTTTACAGTTTACAAAGTGCTTTGGCATATAATATCTTATTTCTTTATCACAGGGACCCAGCCATACAGACCTATTATTTCTACCTATAAAAACAAACCTGAAGCTCAGAAATTGAAATAAGGTTCTTAAAGTTATTTATTAAAAGAACCCATAGTTCACAAACTGTGACTGAAAACTAGGTATTCTGATTCTAAGTCAAGGTTCTCTTCGCTGTGCCTAACTGCCTTCCCAAGTTCAAGTTATATATTTGCTGTGCGCTCATCACAACTAGACAGACTACCCCAGCTCTAGGGTAGTCCACCTAGTGCTGAAAATGCAAACCATCACTCTTACCCGGCAGATCAAGGGAGGGAAGAAAAATTAGCTTATGAGGGATATAGCTTCTAACAGATAGTTGTAAAAATGACTTTAAGCATTAGAAAATAATTATATAATATATTCATTATTAGATATTTTCATCAAGCTGGTTAGAATGTAGGTGATGGCACATCAAGGGCTAAATCTCCCCATCTCTGAGATGAAGAGATAGGACTGGAACTGTGGTTTCAAACTGGTGCTTCAGTGATCACAACCTGGAGGGTTCCCAAAGGTCCATAAAAGGCTACCATTGGGTGGTCTGCCCATCACCTCCTATGGGAACTGCCGCATTCCTGCTGCAGCTCCCTGCTCCCTCAGCCACAGAATCAAGACTCATGCAAGACCAAGCAGAGTCTGTCCTTCTACACGGTGGATGGCCCAGCAATGTATAAGCCATGGTGGTCAGCCAGTGCTGGGCAAAGGGAACAGAGAAAGCCAGTCTATAGACAGAAAGAGGACTGAAAAAAATGTCCAGAGTAAAATAAAAAGAAAACTATCTCTATTTCCTGGATACCTCTTTTCTCAAGACTTTCCTTTCATTTGCTTAATCCAGTTCATGGTAAGTTCCACTACTTGTAACCACATAAACAGGAGTTAGTCAAGGTGCCGAGATGGTAGGGGGATAGTTGGCAAATAGATAACGTTTTAGGCCCCACATTCTTATTAGTCTTTGCCATGGGTTGAATTGTATCCCTCCAAAAAAAAAAAAAAAAATGTATGCCGAAGTCCCAATCCCCAGTATCTGTGAATGTGACCTTATTTGGAAGTACGGTCTTTGCAGATGTAATCAAGTTAAGATGAGGTCACCGGGCCCTAATCCAATATGACTGGTTTCCTTATAAGAGGAGAAGAGACACAGACATAAGAGGCGAGAAAGCCATGTGACAGTGTAGGCAGAGATTGAAGTGCTACAGCTATAAACCGAGGAAAGCCAAGGACCGCGGGCAAATCCTCAGAAGCTAAGCAGAAGCAAGGAGAAGCCGGCTTCCCCTCCAGGTTTCAGAGGGACATGGCCCTGCCAACGTCTTGATTTTGAAGTTCTAGCCTCCAGAACTGTGAAACCATACATTTCTGTTGCTTTAAGCCACCTCGTCTCTGGTACTTTGTTACAGCAACCCTGAAAAACAAATGCAGGCTTCCAGTGAAATGCTTCTGCTTCAAAATTAAAAAAAAAAGAAACTGCAAATTACTGTATTCTATGATTTTCAATTTAGGTTATCTAAAATTTTCACTTATATAAAATATATCACTTGTGGTGAAGGTGAATAAATAAAACCCTTATTTAATTTATAATTTCCCAGCTAATTTGACCTATACATGTGTACTGTATTTGTCAAACTACTTTCAGAAACTTCTGCTAAAGATGGGGTTTCTTTACATTAATAAAATAAATATTTAAATTTTCCATTTTGTTTAAAACTCACCTTTTATTTCTAGGATTTCCAAGTATAGGAATAAGGTACATATATATTTGATTTAATGGTTTTCCTGCAAAACTCAGCATCTCAGCAAAAGCTGCTGTTAGCATTTCAAATTTACCATAATTTAAAGGAGACTGGAGTGGTACAGTTATGAGAATACAATGGAGCCCTAAGGCATAATTATTCCAAAAGATCACCATCTGAAATTTTTGAAATAAAAGTAAGTTATCTGTCTACCATTTATAATAAAATGCCCCTTTTAGAATCTCAGGAGACCTAATTCCACCCCTTGGTCCTGCCAGCTGACAACAGCACGATCAAACGCATGTAGTGTTGGTGTTTATATTAATAATACCTGGCACAGGTATGATGGCTGCATTTTAAAAATTTTATTGTAGACTTGCAGGTGGTCAGATAATTTTTTATTCATGACCACATTTTTCTAGAGATGTTTCCAATAAAAAGTGCATTAGAGTTATATTACACTTTTTAGTTTTCAAAGAACTTTTAAATACATGATCCCACTTGACCTACAAAATTGTGATTTTTAAATAAGAGAAGGCAAATATTATCTTCTCTGTTTTATAGCAGAAGAGACTGATGCTTGGAAATCCACCCCAGGTCATACAACTAGTAAAAGGTAAAACCAGGTCTTCTGACTCCAAATTTGAAATGTAGTTCTCAAAATACCAGGCTGCCTGTCTGATTCAGATACAAGGTTTACATTATTGAGCAGTGAGATTTAAATGCAAGCCTCACAGGTTCATAAGGAAAATATACCAATTTACTTTTTAATTCCCTGCTTTTTCAAAGAGTTAGTAGATGCTTTTTTTTTTTATCCTGACATGATTTCTTTATAGAAATCCTAATATAATAAAGAAACTGAAAGACGCAGCCATAGCTCTGCTCTTTGATGTCTGTGTTTCCGAGATGGTCACCTGGGACTGGGACTGCCACTGAGCTATCAGTGGCGCTGCTGAGAGAAGGTGGGGCTGTGCGCCTCCAGATGGGAACTCTTCAGAGGCAAATAGAAAAGTGGCCAAAATTATGAGAGAAATGATATAAAGCCCGGCGAACCTCTTCCTCTCCATTATGTACTCATGAAGTGAATAGAAGAGTGGATAAAACTTACAGGATCACATGAGTTACTTCCTTTTCCTAGATGTGGGAGACACATACGCAGAACATTCCAGAATAAGAAAGGTAGAATTTCTGATTTAGCATTTTTGCTCAATGCTGTGTCTATGTAGCACCAAAACGAGAGGCTGCTTCACCTCTGCCCATGGTCCCTCATCACATGGTAGACACATTTCCAAAACTCTGCTAAGGTCAAGAGACTACAGTATAGGAATATTGTGCTTTTCAATGTTCCCATAATTAGCCATTTTCCCTCCCTCAAGTGTCATGAGCCACCTCAAAAATCTTAACTTCAAATCCCACAATGCACAATGGTAGCACCAAGATTAAGCGTGGATGCGCCCTCGTTTTAGGGCTCCCCTACACTGCCACCCTCACGCCCCCTGAAACGACAGGGAAGCTCCTCTCAACTTCTCCCACAGAGAAAGCGACTGACGCTCAGGCTCACCAGCTGTGGTGGGCTACAGTACACTGCTTAGCCTCCTGCTCAGCCCACAGCACTAGGCGAAAAGGAAGAATGAAGAGGCACTGCCACCTCCTCCCCAAGCTTGTCACATCTCTATGGAGTACAGAAAGAACCATGGAGACTTGAGAAAAAGTCATTGACAAAAGCAATAGAGATTCACAATTTTACATAAATAACTGCACATGTTGAGAGTTACAAATATATTTTGTAAACTGGGGTTGTGTGCATAAGCTTTCAAGAAGCTTTTTTTCTTTTAATATCCTTTTTCGGATAAGAAAACCAAAGGTCTTACTCCTTTCGAGACTATGCTTAGGGAAGCAAGTATTTAAGTCTTACTAGAAGAGGCACAATCCAGAACAGACCATTAGCAGGTGTAATTCTGTGAGCAAAGCTCAGTAAGAGTGGAAGAAAGTAAGAGTTATAAAATAATAAAGCTGGAGAGGACATTAGGTTATGTGGATTTCACTCTTCTCAGTTTACAGATGCAAAAATCAAGATTCCCAGAGAAGTTCTTACAATACATTTAATGTTTTTTTAAAAAGAATGTATACAATGGATACAAGTCATCAATAAAAAAGAATAACCTACCAATGCATGCAACAACATTGGTGAATCTCACTTGATGCTAAATGAAAGAAGCCAGGTAAAAAAGAGAGCACACTGTGCAAGAATTCCATTTACAGGAACTTCTAGAACAGGCACAGCTGATCAAAGCTGTAGACAACTGAAACTGTGGTTGCCTATGGGGCCAGAGGATGGGAGGTATCGAGTGAGAAAGGATACAAGAGAATTTGCTAGGGAGATGGAAATGTTCCAATTTATAACAGCGTTTCGGTTACACGGCTATATTCATTTGTAAAAACTGGACAGTTAAGATTCGTGCCTTTCGATGCATGTAAATTTTATCTTTAAAAAACACTGTAAAAAATTAGTAATCTTTCAGTGCTGGTGTGGAAAATAGGTGGTGGTAAGATGAAATGGTAATGGCAGAATACTGCTCCATGCTGAAGCGGGTGCCAGGGTGCATGAGGATACAGGATACTCTTGTGTTTACTCTTAACATGGTTGAAACTTTTGTAAGACAAACTTTAGAAAGATGACTGTGATGAGCAAGGGAAAGTTCAATCATGTTTAGAAGTGTGAGCCCTTAGCTACTGGTCCAGAACGCCTTTCGATCTTTTATTTTCCTGAGTTACCTTAATGTTTTCAGCTAAGTTAGGTCCTCCTTCCATCTTGAGCTCTTTCCCCACCTTCCTAAGGGAAAGAGGAAGCTGAGGGTCAAGGAAGCAAGGATGGAGCCCCAAGCAGCCCACTCAGCGCCTCCACCCAGGGGCCTCCGAAGAGACAGCGTGATTGAACCGGCAAGAGCCAAATTGCCAGGAAACAGCTTCCCCAATCAACGCCACACAGTGGTTGCCCTTGAGAAATATCCCTCTCTAGTTTTGTACCTCTGAGATAGCCAAATACGTTTCAAGAGCAAAACTGCTTCACTCTCACATAAAAAAAGAACGAAATGATATGCAATTAGATCACCCACTAAAATGTCTTTTTGTTATGATAGCCAAAGTAATTTTTTAATCTTTACATTTTTTATCTATTTGTTATTTTAGTCTCAAATCATAGTTAAAATCTCGTCAGTTTTAAATTAGAATCTGCATAATGTGAAATAGCAAAAGAAATATTATTGGCAGCATTTCTCTGCAGATACTATTAAATTAGTTGGTGATTCTCCAGCACGTCAACCTGCCACCAACTAATGAGCAAAGCAAAAAAGTAGTGAGCTATTAGTGAGGTGATTTTTCATTTATTTTATATGAACTACAGAAGTGTTTTTAACATAACAAAATCAAATATCACAGACCCATAACAGGAGTTTCAACAAACAAATTAAATGGGTGAAGGGTGCTTTTTCTGTTTAGGGTAAAAGCTATGCCAAAGTGATGTGAAGTGCTTTATGTGAATTACCTCACACGTTGACTTAGAAGATCCATAAAAATACACTCTGTAATTGCATCCAGCATGAGTGCAAGACTACCTGGATAGCACTCGACCATTTGTTATTAAAATTCTCATCCATTAGCAGTTACTGCTTATTGCATAACACCAATAGGTCTTGTAAAACACACATTTACAGGAACCACAACAGCATTACTAAAGATCACACTTCAGGTCTGTAATAATTCTATTGTGAGCAAAGTTGAGCTGTAAAACCACAGGTCTAAAAGCATCGCCTCTGACCGGAGAACTTAAAATGCAAAGTCACATGTGCCGTCCCAAATATTGCTATGGAAATTTTCCAAGGAAACAACTTTACCTCACTGAAATACGCTTTTTTAAAATTAAAACTCATTAAATTATTCAAGTTCTAAATAACGCAAAGGTTATTTTGTAAGATTACCTCTAATTGGGAATATTTATTTATGAGCCAAAGGAAGCTTGCTTTCTTCCTGATTATGAACCGGAGGAAAATTTCTGAACCCTTTCTCTTTTGTTCACAAGATAAACAAACAAAATATAACCTAAGGCTCTCTTAATTTAAAGCCCATTCAAGAGTTCATTAAACTGTGAAATTTCTACACTGAACACACATTTTAAAGATATAAATGTACATACATATAAATTCATAAAACAAATACATATAAAATAATCTAAAATGTAGACATTAATTTCAAGTTTTGTGAGACAAATATATGTTTTCCTTGAGGCAAAGGAAAATGTTAGCCTGAAAATTATGTTATGCATATTAGTGTAATTACATAATACTAAAGGTTGGCTTTTTCCTCTAGGATTCTACTTTTGATAACTAATACCTCTAAGAAAAGATATAAATTAGGTTAGGATGAGGAAATAGTGTGCTACTTAATTCATAAGTTTCAAAATCATTAAAAATTGGTACAGAGCTTGTGAGAAATTTCCAGACACTCAGGTTACAATGAAAATAGCCATTATGATTTTAAAAGTAATAACTCTTTCCTTAGGACTGACGTTCTGTTTACTTACAGATTGTCCATTTATCCCCCGGGAGTCTTCCATCGAAGACCTCTTCTTCTGAATTATATATGGGCTATTAGCTACACGCTTCTTCAAAGGGTTCCAACACCCCTGCACCTGTGAACAACAGAGCATCAAGCAGCCGTATTAATTGTGTGCCATGAAATTAAGAGCTGGTCTTCACATCTGCAGCTTTCCATTTACTAGCATGTATACACAAGTCAAGAACACTTACCTTCACTGAATGAATCTTTAAAATAAATATTATGGGCTCATTGTTTATCACAATTTACATGAGCCAAATGTGGCCAAATTATAGCTCCGTTGTGCCTGCTGTCAGCAGCTGCAGCCCAAGGAAAAAAAAAAGAATGTTGGGGAGCAGGAGGAGAGCAGCTAAAGAGCTTTCCACACACATTATTTTTGAGCCAACAGTACAAGAGCTTTTTTTTTTTTCCTCTTCTTTTTTCTTTTTGCATTCAGTTTCTCCATGCTATCTATCAACGTCAATTGCACCACAATGCAAAGAGGAAATACTAACAAAGAAATATGATTGTAGTCTGGGCAAGGATGAAAGAGAAAAAACTAGAGTTGAGTGTTTTACCCTCAGGGCAAGGATATTATTATACTATTTTTAAGCAAGTTTACATTAGGTCACAGTTTCACGGATGATCAAGTCTGCGCCTTCAGAAACTCAACACCTTCAGGAAGAATGGGTTTGGGGGATGCTTCAAAACATGGACAGTAAATGTAGTATTTTGAAGTATAGTCTACATTTAGTTTTCTTCAAAAAAAAAAATATAGCCATCTAGCTGCCCATTCTAGTTTCCTAACTT
The DNA here is from genome assembly GCA_028533085.1 of Varecia variegata. Classification (NCBI taxonomy): domain Eukaryota; kingdom Metazoa; phylum Chordata; class Mammalia; order Primates; family Lemuridae; genus Varecia; species Varecia variegata. The sequence goes on along the minus strand of CM052438.1, from coordinate 72,710,159 downwards.
TCAGAATTAATTTTCGTGCTTATGCTCAAATAAGGAACCCAACAGATACTCTCAGATTTTCTTGCTTGAGCTTGGCAACTGAAAAATTATTCTACATGTCTCACATAAACTTTAATGCAGATATTTAAATAAACATGTAATTTTCAGCAAAAAAGAAAATACAATCTTAATATTACCCAAGATAAAATTAGACAACAAAGAACATGTAGCAGTTTAACCTCAGTATCACTTTTTGTAAAGGTACTTGAATTTCTGCCTGCTAGCATGTTATGTAAACCACTGTAGTGGAAGTCAAGAAATCTTGATTCATGTTCTGACTCTGCCACTAAACAGCTGAATGATCTCAGGCAAATAACATAGGCTCTCTGAGCCTCAGTTTTCTCACATGTGAAATGGGAGATTTTAGGTGGATGATATCGTACAGCTTTATATATTTTATAATTTAATGAGTATATGCATCTACACACACATTTTTCAGGTAAAATATTCCAAGTGTGGCTTATTTGAGAAGCAATTTTTCAATACTGGAGTAATTCTCACTTATGTTTGTTTTGCTCACAATTATCAATGCTGAAAAATATATGCCTAATCCATGGTCAACATAAAGGTGATGCCTCTTGGACAACATAATACTCACAAATAACTAGATTCTTAAAATTTTGGAAACCTTATTAAAGTACCACATTTTTGTAATTTTAACAAGAAACAATTTTATAATTTCAATTTGTGAGTAAATAAAAATCATATGAATGTACTTATGATCTGTGAAGCCAAGAAAACACCACATAGCACTCTATTTTGAATTGTACAAAATTTCAGAACAGAATCTTAAAATTAGCCAGCATTACTTTTAGAGGATTCCTTGCATAATTAGGGAAGAGATATTACAGAATATACTAGACTGTTTTTCATTGCTTAAGTTACTCTAGGGAGGCATATTAACTTTTCCAGGCACTAAAGTGGGATTTTAAAATAATGATAATAATCCTGCCTTACATCGGTAAAACACTTACAGTTTAGAAAGTGCTTTCACATAAGTTGCCCACAGTGCACCTATATATGGGAAGACAAAGCCCAGTCTCACTCCTCACAGAAGGGAGCAGGCCTGAGACAAAGCCCCCTCTGATTCCCATAAATTCCCATCTTCTCCATACCTGTCCTGAGAACACGTTTCAATCAGATTCTGTATATTTGATATTCCAGGATTATTTCCCATGTGTTTCTTTTCCATATTCCCATATTGAACTTACTGAACAGTTTAAGGTATTAAGAATGGTCAAGTTACATGAGCATGAAAGGTATTTCATTTGTAATTTTATGTCTGCTGAAGATGAAACTATTCTGTACTAAATGTCGTGTTTGTTATTGTTTCCTGGGCCAAAAAGAAAAGACGGAGATCATTGAGAAGTCAAAGCAGTCAGCATTCATCTACCTCAGGTAGATGCCTCCAGTAAAAAAGACTATCACTCAAAAATCAAAAAATCGCAGAGAGTCATGGACTCTATTTACAAATCCTCCAGTGCTTGCTAAATCAGCATAGTTGTTTCCAGATTTCTACATGTCAATCCAAACCATGAAATATATGACATGACTGGGTCTACTGATATTTAGGAGCCTAGCTCTGGTAAACCCTTAATTCCCTCGCTGGACTTGATCTTTCATGGTTTATAAATAAGCCTGCCTCCATTATAGCACTTAGCTAGTGGGGCTGCAATTACTTCTCTATCTATCCCCCTACTAGACTGTAGCTCCATGACGGCTAGGTCCCATGCCTTACTCTCTCATTCATGTCACCTACGGCACCCATTAAATATTTTGAATGAATGAATAAATAAATGAATGAATGAGTGTTGTTGATACATCACAACGTTTGAATACATGTAAACTCTGAGCTAGAATTAGGAGGGTAGTTCAATAGTGGTGCTATCATTCAATCAACTTAAGAAGCATCCGTCAAATTTTTGGTCCTGAGCATTTGTTTTAAGTACCCTAAGAAACAGTCCCAAGCAAGAACGGGTGACAATGTCTATCTATCCACCTACTTACCTACCTTCCTACCTATACACATAGAGTAGCTATTCATAAAACTGTACAGACCTACACATAAGCACATATGGAGGTAAACTCAGAGATGAACTTTTCAGGGACTCTGATTAAACCTAGGAGTGATTCCTAGAAAAGGAGTAGAAGACTGTGGGGAGGGTAATATATGTATAGAGTGGTTGGGGGTGAGGGATGGTACACACTGATAGAAGAATGAATAGAATGAGATTTATTTTGGGAGATGTGTGGAGTACAAGAGGCAGGTGCCTTGGTATCAGAGGTGCCCCTACAGTACAAGGTGCCATAAGTCTGGCGGCCATTACCCATTCAAAGGCCATCCACAACATTCATCTTGCTAAAGCAGGGAAGAGGATTAATCACTCACTTGTGCATTTACTCCAAATGGTCAAATCCTTTACTTAACCACTCTCAAGTCAACTATGACAACACCCTCCAGAAGAGGGGTGCCCTTTAGAGTTGTACACAATGGAAGCCCACCCTGCTGTAGGCCGCTGAAGTGAAAGATTCCCTCATAGAGAGACAAGGACTAAGAGGTATCCTGGGACCCTAGCTGCCAAATCCAAGACTCTGGGTTAGCCATCTACCCTGATTATAGAGGAAAAGCCTCTCTCTGAAATGTATTTCATTAACTCCCTAAGTAGGAAAAAAGATCAACTGAACAAAACATTGAGAAAAAGCTGCACAGTGTCAGGCTAGGCATGCATTTAAACACAGCCTGACTCTTCACATTTTCTAGCTGTATGAGGCCACCTGAGAAGATGTTCTCCAAGGGCAGATGGTAGCAAGCAGCCCCTTCCAAGGTCGCCACAGCCCACAGGAGACGGTAGAGGCCTCCACAGCTGCAGGCGTTGGAGCTCCTGACTTGCATTCGCAGTCCCAGGCCAGCTGCTTGCCTGGTGTCTGTTGCAGGTGGCAAGAGGAACAGTAGGAGGCTTCCAGGCAAGGAAGAAACAAGTAGTGATGGCCCCATTTGAACTGGTCTTTTCAACACCTGAGGGAACTATGCCTTCTTCAGTCCTATGCTTGAAGAAACCCAGCCAGGGAAAGTGAGGAAGGAGAACGCAGTCACGGTCTTCGCGGACCACGAATGAAGGAGGTGCTTTAAAAAGCAAGATTTTTGGACTGCTGACGAAAAGCTGACTTTGTTAGGTGAACTTGCCTGACACAGGATTAATGGAAGCTTTAGGAACTTCCTTACATTTTCCACTCTTGGGGGAGTGGGGCAGAAAGGACTTGAAATTAGTGTACATACACTGGCAAATAAACTATGGCAAATACACGTTAGATTTAGATACTGATAAACCAAACCCTACAAGAAAACATCAAATTGAGACTCCAATCTGACAGAAATTTGCAATCGTTCAAAATCCCCCTGGGGGGCCCAGAGGCATTATGAAGTTGGGCCCCAGGTGATGACATTATAATTCTACCCATAGAGTTAGTTCAGTGGTGCATATTTGGAAGTGGTATTTTATACCCGATTGTAATCAATAAGCCAATTAATTTTCAAACTACAGAATGGTTCTAAACACAGAAACTTTAAAGCATGTAAAACAAAACATCTATTCTGTGAATTCCTGCTATAATTTAAACTCTCCCTGGGCTGCCAATCTTTCTCCCCAATTCTACAGACAGCCCTTACTACTTAAAAAAGGAAAAAAGTACTCAAAAGCTCTAAGCCTAAAATTTTTCAGGTTCAGTTACATCTATAGTCACCCTTACATAGACACTTATTATTAGTTTTCTACCCATCAGCTAAAACCTGGCTGTCGATAAAATTAGCAATGCCACCTCACCTTACAGGTTAAAATTAACTTTCTTTTATTTTAGTTCTAGTTCATCACAAATATCCTGGCAATTTTCAGAACGACAGATTTGGAGAGGAGAAGTTGGAATAGGTGCGTAGATCACAGAGAATGAAGTAGACAGAGAAAGGGCCATGCCAGGTAGGCCATTGGGACAGACTTTCTAGATTGAAGAAAAATAGGGTGGGGGTGGAGGTTGGGATTAATATGCCTGGGAAGAAAACAATATTTCTTTTTTATTTGATACATTATATGTATTTTAATTTTTCCTGCTGATTTTGGGAAAATGGTTATATTTTAGGTGCACATTAATCATCTCTAATGAACCAGAGACTCATTGACACTATTAATAACTTGTGGCTCCTTGGATGAAAGAATATTTTCATTACAACACACCATCACTTTATTCTTTGCCTCCTCACCAAGTGTTGAGTTTTCTAACATTCCTGAGAAGCAGAAGGAAACTAGTAGTTGAACATTGCTTTATAGAAAAGAAAAGGGCTATTCTGAAATATGTCCCCAGAAGACTACAACTACAGACTGGATAAACATATCAAATCAAGGGGTCTCTAAGAAAATTTACAAACAGAAGCCTGTAGTGAAGTGAACCATTGGATAAATGACCTCCAGAGACCTTCTCCACTCACTACTTCATGGCTCCAGAAGCCACAAGGTGCCATGTCTGTCACCTCTTCTTTGCTTTCCTCACCTTCCTAAGAAATTTGGTTATATTAAGGAAAACTGAGATTGGGCATATTCAGATGAGTCAGACTCAGAAATCATATACACATCAGTCTTTCAAATAGTAAAGGGGCACATCACAACCACCAAAGCCATTCATGAAAAGCAAGCTGATCTCTGCCTTGGTGAAAGTCTTCTATAGCTGTCAAGGCGATTTCTGTAGAAGTAAATGTCTACACTAATTTTCTTTTATAGATTTTTTTCCACTCCTTTACTGGTACTGCTGATTTAAAGTTTTTAGCATGAAGCCTATCTATAAATAATAGGCTTCAAAGCAAATATGGCCATATTTCTGCATCCACCATATGCAACTTCCTTCCAACTTCAAATGAAAAATGCAAGGCAAGTGGAAAGTCACATGAGCTGATGCCAATTATTAATAGAATGATGACATGCTTATTTGGTGACTAAAGTTTAATTCAAACTATATTTTCAAGAACATTAGACCTACAGATTATTTAATTAGCACTTACTATGTTAACAATATTAAGAAAACTCTAAATAAATGCTGATTATGATTGGTTGTACACCCATGAGGAATTTGAGGAACAGTGGTATGCTATAGCACAGTGGTCCCCAACCTTTTTGGCACCAGGGACTGGTTTTATGGAAGACAATTTTTCTACGGACCCGGGGGAGGGGTGGGGGGGTGGAGAGGGGGGTGTAGTTTGGGGATGATTCAAGCACATTGCATTTATTGTGCAGTCAAACCGCTCTGCTAATGAAAATCTGTATTTGCAGCAGCTCCCCAGCACTAACATCACCACCTCAGCTCCACCTCAGATCCTCAGGTATTAGATTCTCATAAGGAGCATGCAACCTAGATCCCTCACATGCACAGTTTACAGTAGGGTTCGTGCTCCTGGGAGAATCTAATGCCTCAGCTGATCTGACAGGAGGCGGGGCTTATGTAGTGACGTGAGTGATGAGGAGCGGCTGTAAATACAGATAAAGGTTCCCAGCTTGGCCCCGCCACTCAGTTCCTGCTGTGTGGCCCAGTCCCGTGGGTTGAGGACTACCGCTATAGCACGCAGCTTGAGAACTACAGCCCTATAAATCCTATGTGTAATGAGGAAATTCAGCCATACAAGAGAAAAATAATCTAAACTATAATCTAGTCATACATAATAAACTTATCTGAAATTTACCAGTTTGGTATATTGATTCGGTTGCATCTACTGAATTTAAGGCATTGCTAGTCCTCCACAAATGTTGTTCTTTTACAACGTATCATAGAAATAGCTTCTCAACCTATTAAGTTTATAGTTTCAGTTTTAAAATAACTTAAGCTTCAGAATTGGTGGCAAACAAAACTGGCTCCATTCAGTGGTTTTATGTTTGCTGTGGTCCAAATTAAGTACTAAATGACTACATCTAAAATGATGGATTTTCTTACTTTATTCAAAAGGAAAAGAGGAAATATGAAATATCTACTCCCTTATTTTTATACAGAAAGATCTACCACCAAACACCTCTTAAGATGTTAAAATACACCACAAAAACTCATCCATGATAGAAAACAAAACAGTGGCTACCTGATGCCAAGGGCAGGGGGTTGGTGCACTGCAGAGTGGCCTGCAGGAACTTTTTGGAGTGTCAAAAGTGTACTGTATCTCAAGAGTAGTGGTTATATGGGTGTACATAACTATCAAAATGCATTGAGTTATTAGCTTGTTAAAGGTGCCTTTTAAAAATACGCTATGACTTATATACCTACAATTTGTCAACCTCTTTTTCCCAGTAACATCAAGAAAGTAAGAAACTGTTTAGATCATGACTGCCTTCTTCACTGGGCATACTGACAAGTCCCTGCCCCTCCAAATTAAACATGATGTTAGTGCTAATCTTTGTCCAGATGTTCATCCACCAATACTTCTCTTGAATGTAGGTGACATTTATTCCTACTTGAGTAAATTATAGGGTTTCAAAACCAATAATGTTCATTTTTAGGTGCAGAAGTGGAGAAGGAACTGAAAAATATATCCTTAGTTTAAGAGTGAGGATTAGAAAGCATTTAATGTTCTTTAATATTAAGGTTCAATTGATATGTCAATAACTGATATGATCCTGTAGGTTTGATTTTATTTTTAGGAATTAAATCAGGGATGAGAGAATAGATGCCCCCCTGCTCTACTCCACCACCACCCTCTAGACCCTTGACAATCGAAACTAAAGTTTAGCAAAGCAATTTCCTCATTTCCTGGATGCTGACTCTTCCTTTTCATTGCTTCTTAACCAGAGTAAGGATTGCCTGATGGAATCAGACTGCAGGACTGCAGTTTTAGAGGCCAAAAAACCAAAAATAAAAAAGACAGTAATGGAGAAAGCATTAAGCTGTCAGAAAAGAGGCACTGACTCAGGGTTTCTTTGACTTTCGCTCTTTCCTTAAAACTGAAGGACAACTTATGTTATAGCAAACTAGAAAGGTTTAAGAAACCTGCCTCCCACAATTCCATGAGAAAACAGTTAATGGGTGGCATAACATGATGGAAATATACATGGTAAAAGATGTTGTGATGGGGTCATAGAAGAAAGTGGTAGAATCCAAATTTCTTTCCACCTAGGGCAGGAAGCATCTGAAACATCCTTGGCAGACAGCCAACCTGCTTCTGCGTGGACACATCTGGGGACAGAAATTCATCAGCTTGTCAAGCCACCTGGTCTAGAGCTAAAAATTTAGTCTTTAGGCTTTTCTTTATACCAAGCTGAAATAGACCCATCAAACCCTCTTCTCTAGGGTCAATTTTTCTTGTGCACCAACAAAAACATATTTTAACATCCTCCTATACAAAACAGTCTTGGAAATATTTGAAGATTATGATGATATTCCCTAAGGGCTTTCCTCTCTAGGCCCCAAACCTGATAATCCATCTTTTTTAAATGAGTTACTTAACTTTCTGATCCATCTCTGCAGGACATGCCTATCCATCAATGACCTCTGGACCTGAACACCAATGGCACTTACTGAGCTTTAGGGACACTCAAATTCTTCCGCAAATGACCCGTTTTCAAGTCATAATTCCTCTGTTCTATATTTGGGGAACTGATTCATCCCTGTGAAATTCTCACCTTGTTAGTTTCTGCCTATAAGCCAAGCTCACTCAGATTCTCTTTGACATATGATTCTGTAAGCCAATGACTGAGATATCCATTCCAACTGTGTGTAATATGCCAACCTAAAAACCATTACTTTAGTTTTCTTCTTTCACTGATAGAAATAACGAAGGGAAGAAAGTCAAAAGCAGAGCCAGTCCTGATGAGTCAAAGGGTACAGAAAATGACTATTGAAGACCTGGAGTAGGAGGCTAGGGAACTGAGTCTGTAACTCTGGCACCTATCAACTCCAGAATCTTGGAAAAATTCACCACTCTGAGCCTGTTTCTTCATCAGTAAAATGACATTAATGCCATCTAATAGGATAGAGAACATTGATAATGCATCCTACACATAGTACATGCTCAATAAATTGTGTGCAAGTGGATGATAAGCACTTTGTAAAGGATAAAAGGTCATAAAACCATAATGCAATATACTTAATTGTCTCTAGATTTACATCCAAAAATGATTAGCTAGATCATGTAAGTCAATTGCTTAAGGACAATTAAACACTTTTAGAAGCTGCATTTCAGGCTATTAAGATAACAATTAGTAAATCAATACTGTTATTGTACCACTTTCTCTCTCTCTTTAATTACCTTTTTATGAACAACTTGACTTTTTTATAGGCTAAATTCCACTATTACATCTTTTTCAGTTCTTATTTTGTAACCTGTCTTAATTAGCACTTTCCTCTGCCTTCTCTCCAAGGCCTTCACATATTTCCAATGGTGAGACAGGTTAGTCTGTGCTCTCTATCAAGCAGGGAACAGATCTAATTTAGTCTGATTTGGTCTGACATCCAAGCCCTTTGTAATCCGGCCCCAGCTACCGTCCCAGCTCATCACTCTAGGCCTCTCCTGCTCACCTGCAGCTACACCAGACTACTTCCAGATGCCCATAGTGCCAACAACTCTCCACCTGGCCAATTCTCCTTCCACCCAGACTCCTACATAGCCTCCAAGACTCATCCAGGCTGCTCCTCCAGGAAGCCTTGCCCATGCGCTTTTTCTCCCATGGGGCGCTAGTCACATTGGGTCACAATTGTCCACCAGACTGCTCCTTTAGCACAGAAACCATTTTAATCCATGTAACAAGAAGCCTGGTACATTGCATCCAGTACTGTTTTCCAATACTGACTGACTGAACAGCCTAGAGCGAGAGACACAGGACAATTAGGTACCAAGGACTCTGAACAGAAGGGTGCCTGCATTGGCCACCATGGACATCCTCCTCCTACATGAGTCCTGCACTCCTTACTCACAGCTGGGATCCTCTGTGCTGAGTACACACTTTCTACCGATTCTTTTGAATATATAATAAATTCATACCTCGTGACAGATTTGAGCCCCTCTCAAAAAAAATTCACCTGATTGTTTTTGTTTTTAAGAAGCCTTGGGTTTTATGAGATGATTTACCTAACCAGCAGTCAGTCTGGCTACCGGAACAAAACAGTGAGGTGGGCCTTAATTAACATAAAGAAAACGGTGAAAACTGTGTACACAGTATGCATTATCCAGACCCACCCACCCCCAACCCTCATGAAAGGTAAAGCATAGATCTTATTTATTTTTCTTGCTTTCCTAATTATTCACTGAAATAATAATTCCTCGACATTGTCGACCCCTCTATTTCTTTTAACTGGCCTCTTTGATTTGGACCAATCAAACCACTTTGGGCCAAAGGAAAGAAATCCCTGGGCCAGAACGCGCTACAAATAAATACGGGCTCGCCTGGGCTGCCCCCCAAATGTTTCCCATTACTGGAGCTTCAAGCGTGAGCACATGTCTAAGACAGCAATCAAACTTCAAATAAGGCCAAGACGATCTTCCCCTCCATTCCCCGACGTCCCAATCAGTCACCACCTCCCCGAAGGAAAGCAAAGCGGCCCGGGACACGTCCCTCCACGTGCAGCGCACTAATGCCGCCCGGTCAGGGGGCGACGGCGGCATCCCGCCACCGACCGCCCCCACGCGCGGCCCCCATTATTGCGCGCCCTCCTAGTGGCTCCGCGTACCTGGCTGCGGTGCCCTCGGCGAAGGCGGCCTCGGAGGCGGCCCGGGCGGGCTGGGGCGCGGGCGGCGCTCGGCGGGGTCGGGCCCCCCTCCGCCGCTCCCCGGGCGCCGGTCGCCGCCCTCCTGCCCCGGGTGGGGCCGCTGACGGGCTCTCGGCCGCCGCCTCGGAGCCCAGGGGTCAGATTTAGTTTCACAACAAAGTCTCCTCGTCACCGCAACCCGACCGAGGCCAACGCCGGCGCAGCGGCCGGGTGGGGGCGGGAGCGCGGCCGCGGCGGCGCGAAGGTGGGAAGAGGGCGCCAGGGGCCGGGGGCGGCCACGGGGCCCGGCGGCTGGACTTACTCGTGTCACAACTTCGGCGACGCGGGGCTGAGGAACCAGTTCTTCTCAAAGCAAACCGAAAATGGGTAACGGAGAGGCCAGGGCAGCGCTAAGAGGGGTTCGTCTCGGTGGTTAGGGCAAAATCCCTGCTCCGGCTTCCAGAAATTCGAGCCAGTGATGGCTTTTTTCTTTCTTTCCTTTTTAAACGCGCCTGTGCCTCCGGGTCGAGGGGCGCCCTTGGCGCGGCTCAGAGTGCACAGCAACAGCAGGGCCGGCGCTGGCGAGGGGAGCCCTCTTCCCGGCACCCCTCGGCCTCCCAGGACCCCCACCCCAGCCCCTTCCCCGGGTCCGACTCCCCTCCGCGCCGAGCCCGGGCCCACAGAACTCTGCCCCGCGGGGCGTCCCGGACGCCTGGGCCCCTGCAGCGTTTTCTAAAGGAGAGGCCTCAGAAACAGAAGGAGGGGGTGGTGGGTTAGCTGTGTTACCATGGGGGAGCTAGGTGGCCCTGAAGGGAAAGATGGCTGGAGTGACTTGGTGATTTTTTTTTCTGGTGGGGTGGGTAGGATATAAAGGAATATTCAATCAGCCTGACACTTATTAAAACATCTGAGATTCAGATAACTTCAGAAGTGGTCTTAAAGACATGTACTCTAACTTCTTTTTACAGATAGGGAAACTGAGGCAAAAAAGGTTAAATGGATTACCCCCAAATCGTGCGGGAGAGCCTGGGCTAAATGCTCATGCCTAGCCCATTATCCTTTCCTCTAAACTTTTTGTCTTTCTTTGCATAAAACAACGCTTTGGGAGGGTAGGGGGAAGTTCCTCTGCTTCTGTATCCTAATGGGAGCTAGAGAGTTTTGATTCACCCTGTAAAGTAGTTCAGCATTGGCTGAAGCATCCATTACAGGCCGGTAATCTGAGATATTCCTTCTTCAGGAACTTCCTCTTACTTGATTAGGGAATCCAATCACAAGCAGTGAAAGATATGCAAATACCTTGATGATTTGCTCTTATACGGACTCATCACTTTTCAGTGAGCATCAAAATGTTGGCTCTTCTCTCCCCCAAATGAAATCCCTTCCCCAACCCCAACTCAATTATTCACATCAAATGAGATAATGTAAGCAAAGGGCCTCAGCAAGTATAAAGCATAGCATGAATGCAGGTATTATTGTACACACTCTTTCAAAATCGTCTAGATTCACACGCTTTCCTATTGTTTCTGTCAGTCATCGAGTATCTGTTGACTTGTGCTAGATACCATGAAGTTAGAGTCAGAACAATGAGACCTAATCCTTCACCTTCAAAGACCGCAGATTATAGATTCTGAGATAAGACCAACACACAGGAAGTAATTAGAAATCTACACAAAGACTGATTTTTGGGTCCTAAATTGTTTGATGTGTATATGTATGCAGACCCAGAAACTTTCCAAAATAAACCATGAATATTGGGTGAGGGAGACTTCTTGTAGAAGTCAATGCATTGATAAATTGCCTTGCCCAAATAGAAATATTAACCAAATTATCTAGTCAATGAGGATGCCTTTGCCTTTTTGAATCCACTGCTTATCCTTTCTGCCCATTCATAAATATAGAGAATTTCCAGAACATAAAAAAGCAAATCCAGAGTCTCTTCAAGCTTAGGTGATCAAAAATTTTATTTAAGGAAGGAGCAGAAATAACCCCACACTACCAAGTATAAGTGTCTGCTAAAGAATTCACCAAAGGCAATGAAAGTTTCTCCTGTCAAAGACTGTAGGCATGATATTTACTTGAAAATCATATCTTAAAAATCAATCTTGATAATTCAGAAGTAACATATCATCTAAAATTTTTATGTATTAATACAAGAATTCTTTTGATCTTTGATCCTGGTAGTTCCTAAAATTTGAGAGAACAATTCTCAACCCAAATATCTTACCATTTTATTTTTTTAATTTCTGAAAATTAGTTTCATATGGCCTTTTGCATAAAAACAGATCTAAATTTTGAACCAGTTTCTGAATTGGAAGGTGTGGAGAATTATTTCATTGTTGCTTTTTTAGAAATGCCATATGTTTAGAATGTTGGCAGTACTAGATTCAGAAGATAGAGTCAGAATTTTCTATTAAGGAAAATTATTTGCACAAAGTACATTTATTTTAGCACAGTATAAAATTCTTCATATTCTCCAAAACGGGAGTAGCAGGAGCCAATTTATCGAGTATAATGTATTCCAGACACTTGCTGGAATAAACAATGCTCTTGGGCCCCTCAGATGCACAGCCAATAGGGAGCTGTTGACTACTTGAGGTTTTTACACATCGCTCAGCCAAATCAGAAATCCAAATCCCAAATCAGTCACAGGCACACAGTGTGGATTTACAGTCCTGCCTGGGTATAGGGTCACAACCTGCAAATGAGTTATACCACCCAAGATAGGTTTATTTTTTACATAAAATATACTTAATTTTTTTTATTTTACATGAATGCAAGTATGGATAAAATTTTCAATAAAAATTTAAATGTCCTTTGCAACACCAAGCCAAAACACAGTAGAACCATATATTCCTAATTATCCATTTGAGAATATATATGACAGTTTATATTCATATATTGATGTATATATAGATATATTTATCTGTAGACTTTCCATGTAAGTAACTAATAAATGCCATAAGGACTCAATTATGTACCTGTTAGTTTATATTGGACTGAGAACATTCAGCTGTTTACATGCCATAAAATGCTAATCCTAACTGCTATCCTTAACCTACATTATGTACAATAAAGAAATGACAAAGTTTTTTGCACATGGAAGTATAAAAACTGCTGAAGGTTAGAGTTATACTCTGGCTTATTGCGTAAACACAGAACACATGTGACAGAAATGTGCCTTTAAACTCAGGTCCTATTCAAATTCTCAAATACAGATCCACAGAAGACAAAGGGCAAAAATCAACAGGAATTTTGTAGGTCTTTGAGCATTTACATTCTGCCTATACTGATAAGTTAGGTATGTTATGACCAATCCTGACTCCAAAGAAATTGTTCTCTCTCTCTCTCTCCCCACCTCACCCCTGTCTCACATACACACACGCTCATTTCGAAATTTCCTTTAGTTTGACAATGTAATTTCGTACAGAAAAACTTGCCAAATGTACCTAATGTGAGTTTGTCTTAAGGAGAATGAAGACCCAGCCCACTAATTAGGATCAAGATTTATTCCTGAACATCAGTGAGAGAAGACTGGACCACAGGGGAACAGCTAAGAGTGAAGCCCATGCCCCAGGTGTGAGTTAGGAATTTTCTTATGTACAGGAACAATTACAGAAACTTTTAATGGATGGATCATTTTTTCCAATACTGGGCTTTCTTCTTTCACTTGGTTAAATCACTGAATAGGGTTAGGAGGCTGGGAATTATGTTAATGCTTTCATTATAGAATGCATCTTGAAGGCACTAGAATAATAATACCAATGAAAGTTATCCACAAGACCAAGGAGAGTCTGTAAGCTCTAGGACCTTTATATTATAAATAAATATGTGTACTCTTTAGTCTACTGTAATATCCTATAATCTGAAAATTAATTTCTGCGCCTACTGGTCCTCTAAAAAAATGTATGAAGTAAACCAAGAAGTTTGCTCACTAGGCAGGAACTTATTAAATATGCCATAAATTTTGACTTTTTCATGCAATTTCTTGTTATATTAGGACTGGTTTTTTAAACCAGTTATTGTTGATTAATGTTAGGAAGTACATTTCCCCCTCTTAAGACTTCTAAAGCACATCACCAGATTGTTTAATCATACTAGAAATTTTGGAGGTATGCTGCAAAAGGATCTGGGGTTAAGGGAGTAAGTTTGCTTCTATCTTTATGCAATTGTAGCTTAGGCGACCAAGTGAGAACACTTGGATTCTTGGCCAGGTTTCTACTAAAAGAAAAACTTAAGTTTAATTTTCAAGTGATGTTTTACCCATAGCCTATGTCTCATAAATAATTACTATGGTAAATTTTATCATATATTTGATTTTTTAAAAATCTGTTCTATTGAATTTTTCCTTTTAGGTAAATCCTCCAAAGTTATTGAGGTACAATGTTTGTGCATATTTAACTTAATTTATCTAATTTTTCTTGTATCATTTTTTCTCTTGGCACACATATATCATATATATATATATATATGATATATGTGTGTGTTTTTTATTGTCAACTACTGTTACAGGTGGAGCTATCCTGAGCTTCTAATTTACTTTTATCCATATCCATTTGTGAGCTGGCCTTACCTTTATAAAGTGATGATATCTAACAAGTGCTTTGGGGGAATATGATTCCTCAATGTGGCAGTCACATGTCCCCCCCCCCCCAAAAGGCAATGGCTTGATTGTTCTTTTTAAATTTTATAATATCATATGACAAACAAGCATCAGATTTATTATTCTTTCTCACAAGGGAATTTAAAAAATAACACCTTTTCCTTCAAGAATAAAATTCCAGGTGAATTTTTAAAAATATTTAACATACTGTTCGTCCAGTATGGTTTAATATAGAACTGAAGCTCTACAAGTAAACCCTAATGGCCAGCAGAATGGAGACATTTAGAAGTTTGACTCATGAAGAGTGTGGAGTTGGACCTCAAGTTTATGACTTCTAGATTGTATTTCCCCAGACGTACTACTTTCACTTATCTAGGTTAAATCTCATTTGCTATTTCCTGACCATGCTTTTGGCAGATAGCTGATAGTACTTTTGTTGACTTTGGTTTACAGTTGTAAATTGGTATTAAACTCTTTTTAAAGAAATCTATGCCATTCTGTGAATTCTGTCATAATGCAAAAATAAAACTAAATAGGTAAATCCCTATTTCAAAAAGTCCAGGATATGAGAGCTTGGATTCATTGAAAAGATGTAACATAAAGGGTTTATGCTATAAAAACATAGACTATGGACTGAGGCCCATTTAGACAAAACAAGCAGCTCTCTATTGGCCAACAATAAGCCTTAAGAATAGTTCTAGTGGTAGCAGTGAAGATAATTTTCAAACTTCCTTGCCTTGTATGCCAAACCAAGCACCAATAAAGTGCCAAAATTAGTGGCAAAATTAGTGGAAAGAAGAAAGCAAATAATACATTGTTTGATAAGCATAAAATATTTAGAGAGGGGAAAATTATGTTTCCAACACGGTAATTGTCTTTATTTCTTAACATGTAACAAGAGGCACTGAAGAACTATTTTTGGTAATGAAAACCTAATGTGTCCTTGAATATTAGTCACATATTCAGAGGGCTGAATAGCTGATTGGTATAGAATTCTTTTGTTTTGCTTTGCTGTCTGTTTTTTTCTATTTTGTTTTGTTTTATTCTTTGCCTCCATGTGGTTTCTGTTCTAACACCAGATATTTTGTTTGTATTGTTTTGCTAGGGCATTCTGTTCTATCAAACAAATATATTATTTTTAAACTGTCCTTTAAGGAACAAAACTAAAAATTTCTTTATAGTATCACTTAAACCAGTGCTTTTTACATAGTATTAAATCCATGTATTAACTGAACCACAGCTCCAAAGCATAAGTTTATGGTGAGCTTGAAAGGAGGGACTCCAAAGGATAAATTTTATCATTCGTTTTTCAGAATTCACAGTATACTGACAACTAATGGCCATTTTATTCTGAAATCTTTGTCCCAGGATTTCATTTTTTAATTTGCTAAAGATAATGAAGTAAATGGCTAGCCTAATAATTTGCCTAAATCTAACATTATATAGATATTTCCCTTCAAACCACGGAATTTATATGAGGAAAACTCAAATCATTTCACAATCAACTAAGGAAACCACTGGTGATCAACTAGGGTAAAATATTTTTGGAGTAAAAATGAGTTCTTCATATACACACATATATAAACAAGAACACATATGAGTGAGCCCTGTGGTCACGGCAGTGTGATTGCTTATAGAAATTTTTAATCTTTGAAGTTACGTATAATTTTTTAGCAGCCTCGAGTCACTAATTTAATAGTTCTGGGTCGCGTTCCAGCAACTCGAGGAATTCTTCTGTGCAATCAGATACAATCACATCGACGGAGGCAAAACGCAGTGTGCGTTTACCTGACTGCTGTTGCAAAGTGTTTTTCCAGTGAAAATTCATCGTGAGCGAGAAATGCTGATCAAACCGTTTGCATCAGAAAGAGGTGTTTACTGTTCAAGAAATAGTTAGAATGTGGTTGCAGGGATCAAAAGTGGATGACTCATTTGATGTGGAGAAAGAGAGAGAGACAAGAGAGAGTGTCTGAGGTCGCGCGCCGGTCTGTGGAGACCTGGGAGGAATCTCATGACGAAAGGCCATGAAACGACTCCAGCCGGGTTTAGATAGTTAAGCGAAATTCACCTCAGATAGGAGGGTTTTCTTTCGTCGATTTCGCCTTCTACCAAAATCTAGCTTCTTACGCAAGGCGCGTCTCCTTGCTCAAGCCTAGGAAGCCGGTACGGTTTGAGGCAGTCCTCGAAAAGTCCTGGGAGACTCCCGGGAGCCGGTACCGTGTGCAGGCGCGACCAGTAGCTCTGCCTGGTGGCTCTGCAATTCGATTTCGGCCCCCTTTCCCTCTCGGCGTTATTTTTTTTTTCTACTACTTGAGAGGAAAAAAACAAAAACTGTATAAGAAACTCGAGAAGAGACTGTGGGATGCAGAACCGCACACGTGGTCCTGCAAATTGGATAGGAGGGTGGGGGAGGCGGGGAAGAGCGAAGAAGTGAAACTAGAAATTATGGTACAGCTCGAGAATTCGAGAATCACCCTTATTCTTTTCCAATATATATTGTTTTTGGTTCTTCACAGCTGCACTTATCCAATAAAAATGGAAGAGGGAAGATAGAAGGTCTGAACAGTGACGGGTCTACGGGGACACAAATGTACAAGCAATCCGGCGGTGAGGATTTTTGCCGCGGAAACCTCAAAGAGAGATGCTGTTCCTGAGGCTGTTTCTCAGTAGTGGTAGATTATTTTCCCAAACATTCTGAACAGTTTCTTTGTCCAAATCCAAGACAGAGATGTGTAAACTCCCTCAAACAGGGCATTCAGATTTCATTCATTTAGAGAGATTTCAAGACCTCAAGGATTAGAGACGATGAAAAGACATCCTTTTATTATATGTTTTGGGTAGCTAAACAGGTAGGCAGAGAAATAAAAGAGTGGCTTACTTCTGGAAGCTGTTTTGAGTCAGCATGTACCTTCTTTTTGCTAAAAAGAATAGATTATTGTAAATAAAATGAAAAGACAAACTGTCAATGTAGATGCTTCATTTGATAAGTACAAACACACAAATTTTCTTTGGAAAGGAGAAGATAAACCAAAGTGCTACTGATGATATCTCAATCAAGTCAGGATTTAAGAAAAATTATTCCCCCATAAGAATGTTGAGTTTTGTTTTTCTTTTTTAACATGTCTTGAATTAAACAAAACATGTTAACAAGATTGTAACGAAAACTCTGCATGTTGTAAACACCCAAAGAAGGAAATTCTAGATTGATTATATTATGGGACCACAAAGATTTTATTATTAGATATCACTGAAGTAGTGGAATCAGAAGCTATCAAAGCAGTGGGACTCCGGGGGGAAATTCTTTAGAGAACTTCCCCCCAATTAAAAGATATGCTGCATAAAAGTTGAGCTGAGTTTTATTTTCCCAGAATTCAAATATATAGGTTTTGAAGGCCAATTGCCAATTCACGAATGTATCAGAATAAAATATGAGCAAATGCCAAATGCCTGTGGTTTGTGTACACTACGTAAAAATCACGGCTTTTTATATTCAGGTGGATAACAGAGATATAAAATGATAGATAAATATCAGTTGTTATGCTTTGTAGTGTATTTCTACCCATGGTAGAAATTGTCCTAAATTTCCAAATTTTTCATTTACAAACACGTGTCTAGTATTTAAAGCTTCGGAAACTGCAGCAAGCATTTCCTTATTTTGCTTTTCGGAGATACTTGGGTAAAGATAACCAAAGAATTTCTTCTAAGTGCAGCGCGTCCTTGCTGCTTGACCTCAGGAAACAATAGGAAGTGTTTGGCCCTCTCTGCAAGGATGCTGGGTGTGAAGGAAAGAGATGAGGGGTCTTTAACTGAAGTCCAGCGTCCCACCTCTTTATGAAACTTTGAATAACGCCTATGTAGCACCATTTTTCGGGCGCAAGGAGAGAAAAGCAGAGAGTTCCTCTGGGTGGGAGAAATGGGGTGTGGGGCCACTTTGTCAAGTCTTGGTGAGGAGGGCAGATCAGGAAAGCCCTCTGGGACTGTTCGGTGCCACAGATTAGGTGAGTCTGCAGTTGAGGCCTGCGGGTTGAGCGGGTCGCTCCTGCGGGTGGTTGCTCTGGCCACGCCGCCGCCCTCGCGCCCGCAGCAGCCGCGAGCGTCCGGGGCTGGGAAACCCGCTCCCTCCCAGCGGCGCCCATTACCAGCAGCTGCTTCTGCTTAGCTCGGCGAGGATCAGTTTGCCCCAACCCACGGCCTCTCCCAGGGTTCGGTCTCCTCCCGCCCCTCCCTTTCTCCCCCGCCTCTCCCCCTAGCTCCGCAGTGGCTGCGGCGGGTCAGGGCTGTCGCGCAGTCACTGGCGCAGGTTCCCAGCTCCAGGATGGGGCAGCTGGGGGAGGGGTCAGGAGGAATGAGCCAGAAGCAACGAGAGGCTTTAAGCCCACCAAGGGAGGTTAGACGAAGGCGCTAAGGGCTGTGGGATCAGGAGGCCGCAAGCGGGAAGGACCCCGGGCTAAACTAGCTGCGGAAAGCTGCCTCTCCGTCAGTCTGGGCGCACCGAAAAGAAGTCGGAGGCCTGGGCGGGAGAGAGGCGCTCCAGCTCCCGCCACCTGTGGCGTCGGGGAGACCCGACCCTTGGAGAGGGTGCAGGGGCGCGGCTGCCTCCCGACGCTCGGGAAATATTTCCCTGCGCCGGCGCCGGAGGAGCGCGTGGTGCCCCAGGGGCACGGTGGCTGGGGCGCTCCTCTCCCTGGTCCTGCCGCTCCCTTTTCAGCGTCTGCCACAGGCAAACGCCCTGCAAGCGACGGCAGACGCTCACAAAGGTTTCGATGGAAGCTGGGACAGGAACGTGGGCTCTGCAGCGCCAGACGGTGCAGGCCGCCGGCCGGCCGCCGAGGCGGTTCTGGCTCTAACTGGCTGGAGTCGGTTTCTCCTCCGAGCGCCCGGCGGGAGTGGGACCCCGGGTCTCGGCAGGAGTCGCTTGGTGAGGACGGACGGAGCCCCTGATGTAGCGCTGTAAAGGGGCCTAATTCCTCCCGCTTGCCGCGGAGGCCTGTTGGGACAGCAAGGAGGGTCAGATACTCAAGGATACGCTTCCGAAGGGAGTTTCACCAAGTCTGTGGAAGTATTTTGGAAAACGAACCTCTCGTGGTCGGGAGCAGTTAGATTCCCGCACCCTTGCACTGTTTTGTTTTGCAGCTTAGCAGGAGAACAATGGCATATCGCCTGCCCAGAAGTGACCAAAATGGCCTATCGGGTCCTTCTCCCCGCCCACCGGCGAGAGTAGGGGGCTTATCCGTCAGCGGAGGGCACACCCATTCGCGCCTGTGTCATATTTGACAGCTGAAGGGATCTTAGCTGTTGTGTAGTTGTCTAATCTTGCAGTTCTGCAGATGAAGAAACTGACATTCCCAGGGGTCAAGTGACATGCTCAAGACGACAGCGCGTATGCCCAGCGTCTAGAATAGTGCCTGGCGCAGGGCAAGTCACTAGTAAATATGTGCAATGAGTGAGCACCCAGCACGGTGGTGGTAGACTCGGGATCGGAACCCAGGTCGGATTCCTAGTGCAAGCCTTTTAACCCAAGTCCAAGCGTAACCACACGTCGGGGTGTTTTACTCCCAACCCCGCAGGCTCCAAGGGCAGGACACAGCACTCCCAAAGTCGGATACCCTTTTGCTTACAGATTTCAGTGAACCAACACCTTTCGCCCTTCTTTTCCGATTTCTAAGAATCCGCGGTCTCCAGCCCCCACCCCACCTCAGTTTTCCCGCAGTTCTGGGGACTGTCTTGTGGTCAGTATCATTTCCTTACTATCAAAAACGGCCGCAGGCAGAAAATTACAGTGAGTAAAACCTAGTCTCCTCTCTCCTTTATGGACATCCTCCCTCCCCCTTTAACCGCGGCCGAGTACGAACCGCACGTTTCCTGGCAGGGGTGGAGCCTTGAAAGGGTCGCTTGGGGGGAAGCTTTAGCGTCTCTCCCCCAGCCGCCCTCCAGGAACACACGATCTAAGTGGTAAAAAAGCGTGCGTGCCGTGCATCACAGCTTGAAGACAAGACCCCCAGTCACAGGCCAGGAAAATTACTGCCCTTAGCTAAGGCGTCCTAGAATTTCTGGGGCTGCCACTGTTCTGTGGGAACCGTGGGACACAGTCCCGGGAAGGAACAAGACAAGGCGCAGGGAAGTGCGCATTGGCCGGGACAGGTCAGCCGGGTCCCAGCAGTCTCCGGTTCTCTCCGCAAAGCGGGGAGGAAGCTGGCTGGGCAGGACGCAGTCAAACGACGCCCAGTTCCCGTTTACTGGAGATGCACCTTTGTTAATGCATTTAGGGAAGTTGCTAATCGTCAGCTCTGTGCCACCAATAGGGCTTCTTCCAGGTAAAGACGCCCTCCCCCAGAGTGCGGAGGTCGGCAGTTTCAGGAGGTAGAGAGCGATTTGGGACATTTTGGAGGTTTAGATCAGCAGTTTACAAAAACACACTCTGACAGAAAATGTTTTTAACAACTCGACACTCGTTGAGGGGCACCTGCAGGAAAGGCCGCTTCTCGCCCGTAACTCAGGGCTTGCACAGCAGAAGTGCGATGATCCTTGAATGAATGTATGACCGGCAATGTTCTTTCTCCAGTGATCCCTCCGCAGCTGTCGTTTTCCCTGTTTCTATGATTGCTCTGGGACCCAAGTAAATAATTTCAACGTCATGACTGTCAGCTTGGAAAGCTGTTGAAGAGACTTGCTTTGCTTATCTAATACATCTAAGTTACCGGTAGGGTCTTAGAATTGGGGTTCCCTCAGACATTGTGGTTAATATTTTCTGAGATTATCTCCGTTGTGATCAGAAAAGCACGTATCCGTGTTTATATTCACAACTAAGGAATGTAAAGTAACATATACAGTTTTTTAACAACGTAAAGAAATTGGTTTCTTTAGAAGAAAAATGGGAGAAATACTCCCAGATCTATTTACTGATAATGAATTTGGGCAGTACGTAATGTCTAGAGAAACAGTCACTGTAGCAGAAATACCACAGCAGCAAAACTACTCTGGTGATGCAACCATCTTTTTCAAATATCCCCTATTCTATCGTTGTACCTGTGCATGAGTTCAGGAACCTCACATATATCCATTTTCTTATATTAGCAACGGTTCTGGAAAATACTACAAATCATTCAAGGAAGAAAAAAAATGAAGAATGACATTTTCTAAGACGAGCTGTAGACACCTGCAAATTTCTCATTTTCCTGAGGTTAAGCTTCGCTTTCTTTTTCTGTTGCAATTTAAACTTGAAAAAATATTTGTAGGTAATGTTGAATTCTTGGTCCCACATCTCTCAACAAAGAGATTTTGTCTTGCCTCTACCAAAGTATTTTGCAATAATGGATTTTTCATTTTTCACCTTTTAATGCCATACACCCTGGATTCTTAGTGTTCTTTGAGCACACATTGTCAATATGTGCGATGAAGGAATGTTAAAAAAAAAAAAATCTCCCTTTGGCCAGCCAATCTGTGGAGTCTGTGGGGATGCACAGTGCTGTTAATTCCTCTGAGCTCCATCTGTGGGAATGATGAAGCTTTGCCATTATGGAGAATTGTGAGGTTAAATTAATTAGGTTTTTCCATTATACTGCAGTCTTCTGGAGATGGTTGCCATTTTCCCTTTAAATGTCATTATTTCTAGATCTAGTTAGCAGCTGATGCAATTAAAGAGGAGATAATGTAAATTTAACAACACAAATAACACTTTCATGTATGTCGAAAAACGCATGGAGAGAAAGACCAGCCAAGTTGTACCTGCCCTCCATAAACAAGCAATGTAACTCTGGTACTTTAAAAGAATAAACTAAAACCAGCCAGTGTGCACTTGGATTCTTTTCTTCAGTAAATTCTTGAATCAATACTTTTGTTTCATGTTTTCATGTTCTCAGTAATGTTAAAGTATCCAGTTACAAACTCTTGCCAGTAAGAAAGAAAATATGCCCTGCTGTGCACCCTTCTAAACACTTTTAAAGAATCATGCTTTCTTTTCATTTGGAATTATGATTTTGATTGTCTGCTGTATCTTTGCAATCTCCAATCGATAATGAGTGGACACACTTAATTCCCTACACTAATCACCGGAGTTGAAAAACAGGGTCACATTAGCAGACCCAGTAACGTCTCTGATCTTGTACAAAAAGGGCACATATAAGCATAAAAATAACAATAATTATGATACTTATTCTACCACTGCAGAAACAGATCAGAAGGACTGGTAGGCTAATGAATCTATACAGCAAGTATTAAAAACAGATGTATTCCTGTTGCATTAGAGAGTAACAATGTATTACTAATAGATGGTAAACTACACATTCTAATAAAAATAGTGCAATATAATTTTTTAAAAATTATTCTGCCTTTCAAGGAGTATTAATCTTAGAGTTAACAAAAAGTTTTGGTACTCAATATCCAATAATTCTAGCACCAATATTTAAACAGATCACAGATCACAAATGAAAGCCCTTTTGTCCACAAATAGTTGTGTTTTGTTTGCTGGAGGTGTTTTCAGCTTTTCTCTTTTGTTTCCTACGAAATAGCTGAAACGTTTTTAATTGTCCATAAGGGGCACTGCAAGATACAATTTAACTTAGGAAAATCACAGCTCGCTTAGATGGAGGAGATCCAGGTACACCGTTGGCCTTTTAATTGCATTTGTGGGTTTTCCGTGACAGTTGAATGGGCATTGAAGTCTGGGTTATGTGCCGCTTCTTCAAAGAGATGTATGTAAAGATGTGCCCTGGCCACCATTCCCTCCTCCACCCCTGGGTGCATGTGTTTGGGCGGAGGGTCGCAGCAACACTTTTACCGTGGGTTGTGTGGCCTCGATGGATTCCAGGGGAAGACAGCTGGCGGTCAGGGATGCTTCGGTGAGCAGAGAACGCCAGCGTGCCCCGGTGACAATAGGCGCAGCCACCGGCAGAGAGTGACAACGCCCAAACCTGCCTCCGATTCAAGATCTTGTACTCTGGTCCAAATGCACACGAAAGCCTTTAGGTGGTATCAGTAGTCCTGGAATCTAAAAGTACCCACGTACTTCGAAACTGGGAACGTCTCTGGTTGATGGAAATTTACGGTTTAGTAAATAATTGGGTTGAGGATAAGGAACAGAACAATTAAGTCGAAAAATCAAACTAAAACAAACATTGTGTTATTAGATAGCCCAAATATGTCAGCAGCAATCAGAAAGTCATACTGTCACCCTCGTCCTTTTTCTACATCTTTTCTCTTTTATGCCTTGTTCCCAAAGCAACATTGTCCTTTATTTTCAAAAAGGAGTATTTAGATTTTGGACCTTTGAAAACTATTCTTCCAGACCTACTGAAGATGTAAATCAGATGTGTGTGAGTGTGTGTGTGTTTGTGTGTGTGTGTGTGTGTGTGTGTGTGAGAGAGAGAGAGAGAGAGAGAGAGAGAATGAGTATGAATGAGATGCTTACATTTGAAGGACTTTGCCCCTCCCTTCCCCCCTTTTTTTCAGTAGAGGGAGGAAAAAACGGTGAAATTCTCTGCAACACACGCTATAAATTGCCTTTTGCTGAAAGTTTTAATACTTAATTTAAAGTCAAAGGACATTTTCTTGACTACTTTAGTTCTTGCTGTTCATCTGGGAGAAAATCCAGGTGGCAAATTTAATGTAATTCAGTAAAATTTTCCAGTGAGCCTTGTTTAAGGCAAATGTCTTGAGTGCAGCAGGTACTTTTAGACGCAAATCAAAATCTGTTTTTGTTGACATAAAAAGCAACTGGCATTCATTCAAATATTCATTAGTTCAGAACTCTTAAAAAGTGGATAAAGTGAGTATTCAGAGGAGGAAATGAAATGGATGAATAACTATGAGCAGGATCTGCAGGTAGTAAAGTTCTTCAGGATAACTTCTGGATAATCTTATCTCTCAAGTAATATTTAAAGTTGGCTGGGGGAATCAACTCTTGATGCTTTTGTATTGTGAACTATAGTTAACAAAGAACTGATCCAGGACTTCTGGAAAGACAAAAAAAAAAAAAAAGGTGGATTCTGACACTTACAAAAATTAATCACTTTACATTAGCCTAAAAAGAAAATGTGATGACTCATTCAAGGAAAGTTCTTACTCTTTTCTTATTTGTAACCTGCTTGGAAATACTGTTAATAATTGCACTAACTACTTTCTGATTCTAGTTAGATACATTTCCAAAGATATTCCGCAGAATGCACAAGGAATCCACCTTGTTTTTAAAAACAAAAAATGTTCCTAGTGTAGTTAATACTTTTTTTTTTCCACCAGAGATGTGATGAAACCAAGCCTCAGAACATTTTTGAATGTTGATAGAGCAGGCTTGAAAAAACTTGTCATATAAATCAAACTGTTCTGGGGGCCAAGCGGTGTTGTTTTTAAACCACAGAGTGGGGCAATGGGTGTGGTTATGCACATGGTTGAATGGTGAATGTATAGATTAAAATACATTTTGCCACACTAGTTTCCAGAGGATTGTTTTGGCCTGGTGTTCCAAACCGTGAGCCAAAACTTTGGTCAGTATTTTGACAACAGAGCCAGGAAAAACAAAAAGGCTTAGCCTGTGAAAAAGAAATGAAGATGTAGTGAAGGAAAACAGTAGTCCCTCTGCCACTGCCTTACTCAATCCATATGTGGGCTTAAACACAGGAAATACCCACCATTCACCGCAATCAAGCCAGAGGCTTGTGCATCAGAAAGTGCCTTGTGGAACTAATTGGACTCTATTAAGATTGTCATTGACATGGGAAAGCATTTTGAAATTTTAAATCAGAACATGCAATGTACATAGAAAAAGATAACAGTCACATTGTTGATTCAGGACTACAAATGTAGGCATAATACACATGTGGACATGCACGTTTTGTGTGCTTTATTGAGTGATGTACTGTATTAATTATCATTCAGGAGCATGTTTATCTTCCTTCACTTTATATGTTTACTTTTAATCTATGATCTTTCCAGAATGGGCAGATTTCACTGTGTTCTGGCACTGCCTCATAAGGCAGAGAAAATCCAAGCATTGCCAATTTAAAACAATAATCAACGAAGTTCATGGTACTTGCCATAATAGCAAAGTTTACAGAAAAAAAAAAAAAAAACATAGTTTGAAATAATGGAACTTCCAGGGAACTTTTCACTCATGATGTTGGACAAAAACACATATAGCGTAAGTGTTCATGCACACACACAAAGTTAACTTTGCCAACAAATCTTTGGGAAAGAGTATATTTTAGCATTTTCATTATAGATGTCTTTAAAATTTACCCCAAATAAGGAAGCTTACCCTCCCTTTGTTCTTGCTGCACTCCATCATATTTTTACTTTGAAGACTTACATTGGAGTCATATGTGCTTAGCTCTGACAACTGTCTCAATGTTAGGGTTGTCAATCACATTTGTTTTATAGATAAGATTAACTCATTGCTAATATTCTTGGGTCTGAAATCTGTATTTGGTTTGCTTTTCTAAATATATGATTTCCCACTATTATGAAGAACATGTTGTATTTCATCTACCTAAAAGGTTTAGATGTATTGTGTAGTCATTTAAGATTTCTTTTATATGAAAGGTGACAATAGCCATAACCACAATCTATATTAGAAGATAATTGAGGATAAATATAGACAAGATGATCTCTCACCAGATTTCTCAGTTCAATATTTACTGCCATTTTTTAGTAGGTAGCTTCTTTATTTTATTGGTTTCAAAATGTCTTCTTTGTCATGGGTCACTTCTAGTGTAGTTCAGCATTTCTCCAATTTCAAAAACACAATGATTGCAACTAGGAAGGGTATGTAATTTGTGTTCATGAAACTTAGATTTACCATGAAAATTTTGCCAAAGGGGAACGCGGGACATGCAACAAATCATTGGAAAGCTTTGATTTGTGTGTGTGTGTGTGTGTGTGTGTGTGTAAGTACCTTTATAATCCTAGTATCATGAAAATTTCAATCTGATCCTCTGATTGCCAGGTTCTTTACATGAATTCTGAGAGCTAGGATTTTTACATAAATTAACTCATTTTATCCTCACACCAACTCGTTGAAGTAGGTATACTTATCATTCCCAGTTTTTGAGGACACTGAGTCACAGAGGAGTAATTTATCTGAAAGCACACAGCTAGAAATCAGAGCATAAGTATTTTATTGGCAAATGATAACTCTTCTTAAGGTGATTTAAGTGTCTAAAAATCCACACCCTCATTTTTTTTCTTATCCCCAAGCATTGAAAATATTATGTGAAAATATCAGGTGAAAAATGGGCAAAGATCAAAAATAGCTAACACAGAAATATATTATGATATCAGTTAAGATGGTGTCATTTACCCTCAAGATCACATTGTCTCCCGTACATATACGTCACTTGCCAGCTGACAGTCATAAAAGGGTCTCACTGAGGAAGGATGAGGTAGGCCACTTGATAACTCTATGGGCATAGAGATCTTAAAAAGATTTTTATTTTTAACCACATGGAAAAATTCTCTTCAGTGGGAGGAAAAAGCACTACACTATACAAAGGGAGAATTGAAGAACATTGATTATTTATACTTTTTAAAAGTAAAATGATTTTAAGGAGGGTGAGATTTAGGTGGCACGATGGAAAGAGCTTTGCTTTGAAGTCAAGCAAAGCTGTGATCTTACCCAAGGCCACAGCCTGTTTCTCCAGGTGCAAAATGGAGGTAGTAAAAACTCAGAGGTTTTTGAACATCCTGGATGGCACTCACCTTGAGAAGTAGTTTAGCAGCCTGGTTTAAGTTAGGTGCTCTGGAATTAGACAGCTGGGTCTGAATCCCCTGGCTCCAAGAGACCAAGGTAAATCACTTAATCTTTTCAGCCTGCATATCCTCATCTTTAGAGTGGTTATGAAGACAAAAATTTTCTAACATTGTTGTGAGAATTAAATACGATAATGTAGATTAAGCACCTAGTAGAATTCTTGGCACAGAGTAGGTGCTCAGTAAGTGCCATTATAATAATGGACATTTGAGAGAGAGTAAAACAAAAACAGTAGGATTGGAACTCCCTACCTTTTTTAATCCCTTAAAGAAACCCTCAAATAATAAATTTCTGTTTTCTGTATAGCAAAATCCTGGGTTCTACATTTCTTGTTTTTCCTCCTTGTGATTTTTACATTTGAACTTCAGTTTCTTCATCTATAAAATGGGTATATATCCACCCTTAACTCTATGCTGCTAAATTTCAAAGATATCATTAGGGCATCTTTACACAGAATTAAATTTCTCAAAATAACATCTCTATGGTATGGCACATAAAAATTATTAATGAACTGACATCTAGTGATGCATGAGCTATCATTTTGTTAGGCCAAATTCTTAACCTCAGAAACCCAGGGGGTAATTTTGCTTTATTGGCTTGAATAGGATGATAATCTATCCAAACAGATTTAATTCTAAAAAGTAAATTTCAAGACAAGTCTTTCTTTCTTTTAAAACAAATTGTGCATAAATATAAATGTCATGCAACAACTTACAAATGCCAGTGAGAAAAACAAGTGAAAGAAAATATATAATAATATTTCCAGACTTAAAGGAAAGACTGTCAGTTGGGAATGTCATGGGTGACTATTACACTGTAAGTCACCAAGAAAAGATCAAGGAACTTTGGACAGTATCTCTGTGTTCTTTATATCCTGACCTTTGTTATAGCGGACTTGGAGTGATCTTGACTAAAAATCACCCCTGAGGGTACAATGAAATTTGCTCGTTAAACTATTTTAGTGTTTTTTCTGGATATCATGCATAGCATGCTGCTGTCTCTCTGTGGTGGAACCAAAAGCTAATAGCTTTTACTGATTCTGCAGATAAATATCGTATGTCATTGCCCATTAAAAATCCGTCCTAAAACCCAAGTTCCCATTAATCAACACTGTCTTTGTTTTCAAATAATTAATTTAAAAAACACTCAAAAAAACTTATAGAGAATCCACAGTTAGTTATGAATAGAAAAATTTAACTTGCATATTATAAAGTAATTTTATAAATTCATATTTAGTTCTTATGTATTTTCTTTGTCTCCTTTGAAATACAGTACTATGTTCTGTCCTGTAGATCATTTATCTGTAAGTAACTTGACATATATTTTATTTTCCAAGCAAGGATACTTTTGATACTGTTGTCCAAAACAATAAGGTTTGTTCCAGGAAGAGAAGGAAGAAACGTCCCCCTACCTACAAGCACAGGTTTTAATCACTCTAAGGGTTCAATTACGTAGATTGTGGAACAAGTTGGTAGTTTCATAAAAGAAAAAATAGGCCATAATTTTTATCAATTAATATTAATATTGATAACATGTGCAAGGATCTTTAAAACCTAATAATTTTTCAAATTAGCTAGTGAGTTGTCATAAATCCATATTATTTTATATCATTTGCTGATCTTTGTATCAGATTACATGACCATTTTTGCCTTTTCATTAAATAGTCTTAGATATGCCAACAGGTCTACATAATAAAAAAAAAAACTCCTAATGGAAAATGAATCTAGTTTTTATTATATCTCTAGCATTTACAACAGTATATTCAGTAAATATCTGTTGAATAAATGAAAAAGTAAACCAAGATATTTCTGGTTAATTTGGGGCTCTCTGGTTCACTAGATGTAATCAGCAAATGAAAAAATTCATCATTTCAAATTTCTATGTAAAACGAAGAGCACATTCTACCTCTTTTTGGAAGGTATACCTATATAAACATGACCATATTGTTTACTAGAAAATTCAAGCCATTATGGACACAATACTGAAAGAAATCAAACAATTCACCTTCAAAGACACAGAAATGCCACCTCTTACAAAATAAGTAGCTTTGCTGTTTTAATTAATGGAGTCAGTTTTATGACAAGCATGTTCCTTCAAAATCTTGAGAAATCTTGATCTAATAATGTCCAGTGACACAGTCATTTAGCAGTAGTGTATTTTTTTTTATTTAGACACTATTTAATACCACCAACTATGTTCATCTTCCAGAAGATAAATAAGAATTTTTAGTTGTCTCATGTAAGGACCACCATGTCCAGACAATACAAATACTTCGTGACATCTCATTATCCTCGGGTCTCAAGGTTGTACAGCAACTTGAAGGTTACCTGTTACAAACACATGACCATCAATCTTCCACTCTACTGTCATTCCCAAATGCCCTATATTTCTTGTCCTTGACCAGCTCTGAGACTTGGGGAACTAAGAAGCCACTTTCATGAAGCCCCTGGAGTCGTAGTTGTATGTTTTCTAACACCCCACCCTACTTAGGACCTAGGAGTAGTTTCTCTCTCCACTGCTGCTCTCAGATGATGAGTCATCTCCTGCTTGAGGCCCGTGCCATCCAGTTAGGCCATTCTTCCAACCTCCCAGCCAGTAAAAAACGTTGGTTTGCCACCCGTCTCTCACCCCACACCCTGCCACCATTTTGAGTTACTTCCCAGCCTCAGGCTCCACTGGATCCCCAAGGCCTCTCAGTTCCTCCCTCCCCTCCAGTCACCCAGGCTACAGTTCCGGCTCAGACACTGTCATCTCTTGCAATTTCTCCACCTTCAATATTACCAATTTTAGCGCCTGCCTCTGACCACAACCCTCTCATTTCCAGCTTATCTGAAATGGGGTTCAACTACTCCCATTATGCTGCTTCTTTTACCTCATTTGAGACCTTGAGATCACTGACCATTTCAGTTTTTACTTTATTTCACTGCTTAAATTAGAGCTTTCAGGCCACCATTCCAGTGATAATAAGAATCTTTTCAATAACCTAAAATTCCTCTCCCTCTTGTCTTTTGACTCTATTTCCCTACACATCATGAAGCTTAGTGAACCCAACTATTTACTTCCTCTGTGTTGTATAACATGGCAGCTTGGCTCTACCGGTCATGACCAGCCTCAAACGGGGCCTCAACAATGCTTCCTTCCTTTATTTATTTATTTTTTGTTGTTGTTAAATCATTTTCCTATTCTCCTTAAATCTTTAACCTTGTATCCCTGCCCTTTCCCCCACCTCCTAAGTTATAGGGAAGACAAAAGAGATCAGAGAGGAACCTCCATCTGGTTTTTGCCTCAACACCAAATATACCTTTATCCATACCCATTCTATATTTCTTCTCTGCTATTTCAAAATACAGTTGGAGCTGGGCACAGTGGCTCATACCTGTAATCCTAACACTTTGGGAGGCCAAGGCAAGAGGATTACTTGAGGACAGGAGTTCGAGGCTACGGTGAGCTATATTCACGCCATTGCACTCTAGCCTGGGCAACAGAATGAGACCACATCGCTAAAACAAAACAATACAAAAAACAAAAATGAAATCTCACTTTTCACCTAAAACTAACTCCTCTGCCATGTAGGAGGCTACTGCAATTATCTAAGGGGGCAATGATGTTGGTTTAGAATAGAGTGGTAATAATTGGTTATATTCAAGATATATTTCAAAGGTAGAACCCATGGGACATTCTGGCAAATCAAATGTGGGTGTGTATTTAAAAGAAAAAAAATATCAGTTGACTCCTATGGGTTCTGCTCTGGCTATGGTGTATAAGATTTTATCAGATCATGCACTGAGAACTAGAAAAGGTGAATAAAATACAAAAATCATGGGTATAAAGACATAGGGCTACCAAGACAGCCAGAACATGAAGTTTCAAGAACCATTTTCCTCCTTTAAAAAGAATAAGTACAGAGAGTGAGCCCAACATTCAGTGTTGCTTTTCACCTTGAGATATTTAGAGATCTGCAAGTGGAAACAGAGAGGCTGAAAAACAATGCAGAACTCTCAGCAGTCTCATGAGGCTAGAGAGACAAAAATAGGAGTTCAAGGCCCCTCCATCTTGGAGTAACACTTCACACTTGGGAACCCGGAAGGGCTACACCCATGAGTAAAAGTGGATTGGAAATAGAGCAGACTTTCTAAACACTGAAAGACAAACCAAGTAGCTCAAACCCTGATTTCTTTAAGATTTTCTTTTCCTTCCTGCTAGACATAAAAGTAAATTCTCTGACGGAAAATATCATCCAGAGCCTCAAATGTCTGGTAATTAATCAAAAATAAATGAGCATATCAGAAAATATGACTAAGTGACTGAAAACCAAGAGAATAATAAAAGACAAACAGGTTCACTGAAGATCCAGTTATTGCAGTATCAGACATAAGCTTAAAAAAAATCCACTATGAAAATATGTTCAAAAAATAAAGGACAATATGGTGAAGTTCAGCAGATAACTAGAATATAGGAAAGTATTAAATAGCAATTCTAATGCTAAAAAATAATTAAAATTAAGGACTCAATGTTGGGTTTAACTACACATTAGACATAGTAAAAAAGAGGATAAATGAACTGGAAGAAAAGTCAATAGAAATGAAGCACAAAGAGAAAATGTGTAAGAGACACATGGAACATAGTCTTGAGCAATAAATGAAGATATGGAAGTCAAACATTTTGCAAAACTGATAGAAGCCATAGCTTATAAATTCTATAATGACACATGGGTTTTTGGTCTGAAAAGCTGGATGAATAATAGGTTATTTACTAAAGATGACTAATGCTGAGGAGAAGAAGTTACAGTGGGGTGGGATTTGAGGAATCAAGAATTTAGTTTTGGACAGTTAATTTTGAGACACCTATTAGATACTCTTGGAAAAATGTATAGATAATTTGATATAAAACAGATGGGTGAAAAATTCAGAATCCATAGGTTTTTATTCTATTTCTACTTTGTGGTAGAAGGTAAATTATTCCCCTTTACTTTCTCTAAGAATGACTTCTCATTTTTTATGAGGGGTAAAAACTTCATTAAATCACAAGATCATTCTAGTACTTAATGTTACTTTGAATGTGCATACAATACCCTTCGAAATTAAATCAGCCAAAATATAATGCTTATACAATTGAAAAAATACAAAAGGTAAATGTCTCTATGATGTTTAGATTTAGGAACTGATTCATACATAATATTTGACAGTCAAGATGTGTGTATATGTTATTGAAACCTGCAGGATATCACCTAGGCAGTAGGCATAGAGAAGGGAAATTTTGCAAAGAATTAGCCCTGTTCACATGGATACTTAGGATCCAGTTCAAGGAAGAGATTCTAGTGCAGGAGCCTGGGAAAAAGCAGCTAGCTGAAGTGGGAGAGTAGCACGTCCCAGAAACCAGGTGGGTAAAGGAAGGTTTGACCATTAATACCAGATGTTGCTGAAAGGTCAAGATGAGAACTGGTAATTGACCATGGGGATTGCCAATTTGAGAGTCACGGAGACCTTGACTGTTTTAATGGAGAGATAGGGATGAAAGTGTGATTTGAATGTTTTTATGGGAGAATGGGA
Organism: Varecia variegata; assembly: GCA_028533085.1. Classification (NCBI taxonomy): domain Eukaryota; kingdom Metazoa; phylum Chordata; class Mammalia; order Primates; family Lemuridae; genus Varecia; species Varecia variegata. Next base: position 72,677,530 of record CM052438.1, on the reverse strand, counting down.
GATTTATGCTTCTGGTAATGGTAGTCTAGGTTATTCAAACTAACACTGCAACTAAGACAGCTCAAAAATGTGGATGAAATATCTTTTAAAAATTCTAAAAGCAATAAAGAGCTAAAAAAAATATAGAGCAACTGCAGAAGAAGATATAAATCCGGAGAAGTGAGTCTGCAGTATGGGGCTGTTTTTGCCCAGGAAGTGTTTGGTGATATGCAGCCCAGAGAGAGGGTAAGCAATGTTAGTTGTCTCAAAGAACTGGGAGCTAACATTTTAGTCCAGGGTCTGCCAAGAGAGAGAGTCTGGTGGACCACCATGTGCTTTGGGTTAATGCCCTGAAACAATGCACATTAAAAAGAAAGCAGAAGTAAAAACCGGTCTTTGCACTGACTACTGCCTTTGACTCATCTCGGTAGTCTGGAAAAATCTCAAACCTTGAAATTAGATTGAAATGATCCTGATTTGTTATTGTCCCTATGTGTTTGGCTAAATTAATGAATGAATGAATAAATGAATAAATAAATAAATATTTTTAAAACCGTCTCAGACAAGCAGATGTGATAAAGTAAAATATTAAAGAGTCTAGGTGGTGAATATAAGTGTTCACTGTAAAATCCTATAAATTTTCAGTATTTTTGAACATTTAAAAAATAAAATGTTGGTAAAAGAAGATAATTATCTCTGGAGAAAAGTAATATCATCTTAGGTTTTGAATAATGTCCACCTCCACCATTCCCAGAAGTTGTGAACTAAAATGTTTGTGTACTCTCAAAAGTCTTATGTTGAAATCGTAACTCCCAATCTGATAGTATTAGGAGGTGGGGACTTTGGGAGGTAATTAGGTCATGAGAGTGGAGCCCTTGTTAATGGGATTAGTGCCCCTATTAAAAGCCTTAGGATAGCTTGCTTTCTCTCTTTCTCTATGCTCTCCACCACGTGAAAATACAAGAAGTTGGTAGTCTGCAAGCCAGGAGAAGACCCACACCAGAATCTGACCATGCTGACATTCTGATCTTGGACTTCCAGCCTCCAGAACTGGGAGAAATAAACTTCTGTTGTTGATAAGCCACCCAGTCCATGAAACTTTGTTATAGCAGGGCGAACTATGACACCAGGCCAGGGGTGGGGAAACCGTGGCCTTCTAGGTCCTTAAGTGCAGCCTTTTTACTGAATCCAAATTTTACAGAACAAATCCTTTTATTTTTATTAATACATTTTTGTTCATCTTTTATATTAATTTTAAAATGAAAGTATTTAAAATACCAAAGAATACAATAAGTTTCAAACAAATAATCCCCCCAGATTGACCAGCACACTTAGAACATTACTAAGTCGTAAATATTAGTCGGCTAAATTCACTGCTGCCACACTCATGATTTAGTTCCAACTTCCCCCGCCTAACTGACACCACTAGCGCACCAGGCTGGTTGGTGAGAGTTTATGGGGGTCGAGTACGCCAGTCTGTTATCAGCTTTTGACAATGGCGTACTTTGTTTCTGTTTGAAGTGGAATATGTGAATAGTTGCACAGCTCACAGTACTTTTTAATTCTGTCTGCTTAACAGCCCATCATGTCAAAGAAGACCAAGAGAACACTGAAGGAAGAAAACAGATTTTTCAATGAGGATTGGGAATTGCAATATTATCTTGTTTCTGCTAAAGATAAGATGATTTGCTTGCTTTATGATACTGCAATATCAACATTAAAGAAATTAAATGCTCATCAGCATTATCACACTCATAAGGACCACAAATATTTAAAATTAAAGGAAGAGGTGCAAAAGCTCATATTGCAGAAATTAAAAGATGAAAAACAAAGACAATTCTTTCAAGCAGCAATAAGACCTGGAAATAATGCCACTGAAGTCACTTATAAAGTAGCTTATATACTAGGGGAGAAAAGGGAAGCCATCCAGTGATGTAGAAACTGTGAAAGAATGCATTGTTGAAGTTGTAGGATGCTTGGACCCCAATAACGTTTCCAAGTACAAACAACTGCCTCTTTCAAGGAGAACCATAACTGATCAGCAGGATGAATTAGCCTTCAACATAACAGAACAAATTTATGCAATATTGCAAAAGGAAAATATATATTAGTCAGTCGCTTTGGATGAATCAACTGATACTACTGACTCGGCACAGATTTATACTTCATTCAGGTCATAACAGAAGATATTCTTTGCTAAGAAAAGTTACTCGCTTTGGGGACTCTTGCGAACAGAACACAGGTAATAGATATCTTTAACAACTTTCAAGGTCAACGTCTTGAAGTTGGACTGAATTTGGTAAATTTAGTGAGTTGTTGTTTCAGGTGGGAGGATAAATCTGGTCCCTGTTACTCAATGTTGGCTGAAAACAGAAGTCTAACATTAGATTTTGATGTTGTTCAGATCTTATATATTCTTGCATACTTAATGCGTGCTTGTTCTACTAATTACTGAGAGAAATGTGTTCAAATCTCCCACTCTGACTTGTTACCTTCTCCTTGTAGGGCTTTCCATTTTTGCTATATTATTTGAGACAACCTCACTTTGTAAAAGCCCTTTATCAGATTGAGAAAGTTTTCTTTTACTTCTGGTTTTTCAAAAGCTTTTCAGAGTCTTTTTCTGCATCAGTTGAGATAATCACATGGTTTCTCTTTTTTACTTCATTAAAATAGTCAATTACACTGAACGATTTTTGCTTGTTAAATCAACCTTTTCTTTCCTCTTTTCCCTTCTCCTCCCTTCCTTTTTCCCTTACTCCTCTTTTTCTTTTTCTTCTCCCTTCACCCCCCTCTCTTTTTCTCTCTTCATCCTTTCTTTTTTTATGTGTAATATTTTTGTCTGGTTTTGGCATCATAGTAATACTGGCACCATAGGATGAGTTGGAACATATTTCCTCCTCTTCAATTTTATAAAATATCTATCAACTGGGTATTATTTTTTCTTTTGGTAGAATTCACCAATGAAAACCACCTGGGCCTGTTGTTTTCTTTGTTGGAAGGGTTTTAATGATAAAGTTAATTTCTTTAATAGATAGAGGCTGATTCAGGCTTATTTCTTCTTAAGTGAGCTTTGGAAATTTATGTCTTTCAGAGAATTTGTCTATTTAAACAAAGCTGCTGAGTTTATTGGCATAAAGTTGTTCATAATATTAGCTTTTATATTTTTAGTATATTTAGATTCTATAGTTATATCACCTTTTTCATTCCTAATATTGGTAATCGATATTTCTGTATTTTTTAATTCCTTATCCAATGTGGCTAATAGGTTTATCAATTTTATTGATCTTTTCAAAATTTCAGTTTTTGGTTTCATTGATTTTCTCTGTCATTTTTCTTTTTTCTTTCACTGATTTCCACTCTGATCTTTACTATTGCTTCTACTCTTCTTACTTTGTATTTTAATTTACTTCTCTTTTTCTTGTTTATTACATTGGAAGCTGTAATCATTGATTTGAAATTTATTTCTAATGTAGCCATTAAATATTATAAATTACTTGTAATTACTGCTTTAACTATATCCCACAGCTTTTGATATGTTGTGTTTTTATTCAGTTAAAAATACTTTCCAACTTCTCTTTTTATGTATTCTTTGATCCATGGGTTATTTATAAATGTGTTAGCTTCCAAATAGGTGGCTATTTTCCAGAGGGTTTTTTTTTTTTTTTTTTTTTTAGTTTCTAAACTAATTCCACTGTGGTCAAAGGACATACATTATATGACTTGAAATATTTTATGGACCAGAAGTTAATCTATCATAGCAAATGTTCCATGTTTATTTAAAAAGAATGTGTATTCTGATGTTGGGTGGAGTGTTCTATAAATGTCAATTAAGTTGTTTCATAGTGTTTTTTAAGTCATTTATATCCTTACTGATTTTCTGTTTACTTCTACTTCTGTCAATTATCTCTGACTGAAATCTCTGACTAAAATCTGACTATATATTTCATCTCACAGTTTTTCAGTTTTTGCTTCATGCATTTTCTTGAGAGAGCTTTGTAAGCTCTCTTATTAGGTGCATAAACATTTAGGATTGTTATGCTCCTTGATAAGTTGACCCTTTTATCATCATGAGACAACCCTCTTTATATCTGGTAATACCTTTTTCTGAAATCTAGCTTGATGTTAGTATAGCTAATTCAGATTTCTTTTCATTTGTATTATATGGTGTATCTTTTCACATCCTTTTATTTGTAACCTATTTGTGTCTTTGCATATAGAGTTTGTTTCTTGTAGGAAGTATATAATTGGGTCTTGTTTTGTATTCCAATCTGGTAATCTGTACCTTTTAATTAGAATGTTTGGACCATTTGCATTTAATGTGATTATTGATTTGGGTTGGTGCTAGATATCTTGTGTTCCTATACATTTTCTTAAGCTTTACCCTGGAACGTGGTTATTTAGAACTAGTTAGATCTTTGGGGTTTTGTTTTATCCTTTGTTATAAGGGACAAGAGCAGCATCTAGCCTACAGTTAATTTTTCCTCACTGCTGAGGTAAGACCAATCTAATCAATGATTCATGAATTATGAGGTTTTTAACTCTGGTTCTTGGGAGCAGGAACTATTCCTATCCCTGGTGATTTGGGAGGCACTGTTCCTTCTAACATTTTGGATGTTTCTTTTCCTGCCCTTGGGTGGTTGCCTCATATGCGTGTGTTGATCAGTATTCAACTGAATACTTGAGGCAAATTGTTTGCAGATCTCCAGAGTTTTTCTTTTTGTAGCTCTCTCCTTTTCAGTATTCTGTTTTACAGACCCTTGCAACTTGTGTTTACCTTGACATGTTCACAAGTCAGAAATGCCACCTGGTTCTCCCTGGGATCCCCTGCTCTGCACCACAGTCTGGAAACTTTTCTACTCAGTAAGCAGGGGCAATCCTTGGGCTCACTTCATTGGGTTCTTGCCTATCAGGGACCATTATCCTTAGTTTCTTTATGTCCAATGTCTTAGAGCTATTTTTTCATATATTTTATCTGTTCTTTCAGGTGGGAGGATAAATCTGATCCCTGTTACTCAATGTTGGCTGAGAACAGAAGTCTAACATTAGATTTTGATGAGTCAAGGGTACATATTATAATTTCTAGGATAAGAACTAACAAAATAGGGAGAAAACATTTAATTTCCAAACCAATTAAAAAAGAAAATGGAATAAATAACTAATTAGCCTAAAATAAGGCAAGAATGGGGTGAAGGAGTAATAAAGAGCAGGCAAAACAAATAGACATAGTAAAATGGTAAATTTAACCCAAATATATTAGTAATTACATTAAAATTAAATATAGTAGATTATGCAATCAAAAGGCAAAGATAATACCGGATTAAACAAAAACTAACCATGTGCTGTTTTCAAGAGTAATAACTATTACATAAGCTTGCAGAAAGGTTGAACATTAAAGAAGGGAAAAAATATATGCCCTATAAGCTAAAAACAACAACAAAAATCTAGTGAAGCTATATTAATATCAAAATAGAAGTATAGAATTTAAAGCAAAAATTATTAGAGATGGGGGAGTCACTTCTTGATATTAAAAAATTTAGAATGTATGATTCTAAATTTATGTGTCTAATAAGATTGTCTCAAATAATACAGCAAAAATGGAAAGACCAGCAAGGAGGAGGCAACAAGTCATAGTGGGAGATTTGAACATATTCCTCTCAGTAATTAGCAGAACAAGCATGCATTAAGTATGCAAGAATATATAAGATCTGCACAATGTAATAAAAAATGTTATCTCATGGACACATTGGGTACACAGTGTACCCAACAAATGAAGAAAAGTCTTTATTCTCCTGCGTGTACAGAACATTCACAAATATTGATTGAGCCATAAAGCAAGTGGCCCATAGAAGGCATAGGTAATGTATAGTTTCACGACCATGATATGATTAAATAGAAATTAGTAATAAAACAATGTCTAGAAAATCCTCGTATGTTTAGAAAATAGGTAATACACCACTAAATAACCTATGTGTAAAAAGAAATCACAAAGGAAATTAGAAAATATTTTGAACAGAATGGTAATGAATGTATTATACAATATATTCATGGTGATGTAAAAATTTATAGCCTTAAATGCATATATAAGACAAGTACAATGGCTGAAAATAAATAAGTTTACCATTTATCTCAGGTAGTTAGAAAAAGAACTCCAACTCAATCCAAAAAGAAGAAGGAAATAATAAAGTAAGACAAGACATTACCAAAACATCTATAATTTTTTTAAAAACCCTAAAAGATCCATAGTTATTAAAGAGCTTAATTCTGTCATCTTGAAACTTCAACAATAACTGGAAAAAACAAACAAACAAAACCAAAAACCCTCTGGGATCATTGGGAAAGTCTACTAAACATATAAGGAAGGATTAGCATACAAATTTTTTCAGAGAATTGAAAAAAGAAGGAACACTTCCTAACTCATTTTTATAAAGCCAGCATAATTCTAATATTCAAACCTGATAAAACTATAATGGGAAAAGAATCATTTAGGCTGATATTACTCTTGGGGATAGATGCAAAAATTATAAACAAAATACATACAAGAAGAATCCAGAAATACAAAAGTTAGATAACACATGACCAAATTGGATTGATTTCAGGAATGTAATGTTGGTTTAACATTTATAAAACGCATGAGTGGTGTTTGTCTAATTAGTAGAATAAAGGAAAAAAATTATATGATTATTTCAGTAGATGCAGAAAATACACTTAGTAAAATTCATATTTATGATTAAATATTCTTAGGAAACTGGGAATAGAAGAGAACCACCTTATTGACAAAATGTCTGCAGCTAAAATCATACTGTGGACCACATGATCAATATGAGTCAGCAGTGTGATGTAGCTTCCAAAGAACTTGATCCAAACATAGAAGGAAATACAGAGCTCTGCTCAGAAGGCAAAATTCTGTTCTACTCTGCCTAGGTCAAACGGCACCTGGGATATTGTGTTGGTTTTGGGGGCCATACTCTATGTGGACATTGACAAACTGGAGAGACCCAGAAAAGATGATGAAGACCATAAACCATGGTAAGTAACCAATGACGAAAACAGCCTCATAAAAATGAGTTAGGGAGTGTTCCCTCTTTTTTCAATTCTCTAGAAAAGTTTGTATGCTAATTCTTCCATATATGTTTGGCAGACTTTGCCAATGATCCATCTAGTCCCAGAAGGTTTTGGTTTTGTTTGTTTGTTTTTTCCAGTTATTGTTGAAGTTTCAGGATGACAGAATTAAGGAGAAAAGATGTCACAAGTGGGCGGTGTTTCCTGGTAAGGAGGATCCAAACACACTTGCTTGGCTAGGGAGTGTGTAACTGGGACTAGAGCAGGGTAAAGATAGATGCACTCTGTAAATTTACCAGGAAGAATATTTTAACAATTAAAACGCTCTGGAAATGAGAACTATCTACTTTCTAAGTTCTCTGGTGCTGATATTAAGAAGCTGGACGAGTCTTCAGTAGGGATACTACAGAAAAGATTGGGATGAATTAGCAATATCTAAAATGACTTCTAACCATAAGATTCTATAATTCAGTAACCATAAACCAGAATATACTTGCTTTTTACAAAAAGCCATTGCAAATTTATACCATGATTCTTATGGCAGCAAATATGACAGCCGTAACAGAATAGTTTTAAGTGTTAAAGCCGTTGTACCTCCTTTCTGAATGTTGTTAAAAATTACTGACAAAGCTTATTTTCTAAAAGGATATTTTGCTTATCTTGCCATTGATAAACTCTAAAGTCGTTTTAATAAGACTCTGGGTCAGTCACCATAACGTTGCATGTGGTACTTAAAGTCCATCACTTAGCTTTTACTCCTGGAGTCAGGATACTTAATGAATGAACAGGCTCAAAGAAGTTGAACTGGTTTCTCAACATCCCTGAATTTACTCATGACTTCTTGAACTCTTCTCATCCATTATACTCACTTTACATATCATGTTTCTTCTCTTGAGACTGGCTCTGTTTCCAAACTGCCTTTCATATTTCTTCCTACCTCAACAGATTTTAAATTAAATAACAGCAAAAATGTAGCATTTAAACAAAATTTCCCATCTGAATTTCTTGGGAATGATTACCTTGTTAATGCATACTTCTAACTTATTTGTTTGCATATTTACTCTTATTTGAGCTGCGGTCCTTTAAAATTGTATCCCATTTCTATGGGTTCATGGGAATAAGAATACCTCATATTGCTACTAAATTTGGCTATTTATCAGTTCCAGAAAAATATGCAGGTGGTTCTAATGTCTTAATGGAGAATTTGTGTGGATTCCTCTATTTTTTCCCAAGCCATCAATAGTTCTTTTCAAGTAAAATCTTTGTTAGTTGAGTAGTAAGAGAGGGTGTGTCACAAACTCAAGCCCTGCAAACAGCAGCTCTTGTCAAAAGACGTTCATGGCTCTGTGTCTAGTGTTTGGAAACCACTCCTGGTTACATGTGTTATCTCTTCAGAAACATCTAAGAATTGAGACAACTGTTAATGTCAAGGTTAGGACCCTCCCATCTGAATTCTAGTAATGTATCAAAAGGATTTAAACATATGTATCATTTTTTGCCATCTTTTGTGATTTGTTCAGATTGCCATGTGGGATATCACCAATGTTTCTTTAGTTACAATTCACTGTATTTCAACTGTGTTTGCAAGAAGGTTAAGAAAATCTTTACCCTCTTCTTTTAAATAAATAATTTTACTTTAGCAAATAAATATTTGGTCCTTTATTTTACTTTTTGCCTTATTATTTTATTACTTTGTCAAATTTAAATTTTTCATAGGGCTAGAATAATTATATATTGTTAATACTGAGATATTTTGAAGTGTCATTACAGATACTTTTAAAGAGTTGTTTTTACCTACTCAAATTTTAATATTACCACAGGTATGTGCGTGGTCTTAAGGAATCCTTCCTAGTTTATTTTTAAATTTACCTAACATTTTCAGCTAATTATTTGAAAGTATGCCATTTTAGATGGTTAATATAAATTTTATATAGTGTACAATATTTTAAACAATACACTAGTAACTCATCAAATGATATTTATAGGAAATATTAAAACAAAATCTCATATTATAGTTTTTTGCATGATTGATTTCTATAAAATTTTCATAAATTGAAACATTTGAATGATTAAAAGCAGATATTTTAGTAATACACATATCTAATTACCTCCAAATTTATCTATTTAGAATTTCACAAATCAGGTCATAAACACCTATATTATAATTTTGTTAAATGAAATTGGATTGTATGTTAACAAATTACAAAACATACAAGAAAACATTACAAAATGCATGGGTGTTATATTGTAACTCAACATTGCATAAACGTTGGTACAAATGATATAATTTTGGGTTCCTTCCAAAAGAGGTTAGCTACTAGCAATGCTGGAAGGAATTTATTCTTCCCATGAATACTGAGGATATTGTAAGAGCAATAAAATGCAATTAAAAATCAAGAAATATAAATCAAAATCAACCTTGTAGTAATTTTATGTTAAAGTCATCAAAACTGTACTTACGAGCTGGGTTTCCCAGAGCAAAGATCAACCAAGGTTTTTACTCACCTACATTTAATAAATTTTATGCCCTAAATAAATAAAAGATCAATGAAGTTTCAGCAGTAGGATAAATTTTTAGAGAGTACAATAAAGAACATTTTCCCTGGGATAAGTAAAAAGAAGATAATTCAAAATTTTTTGGCTCTATGATTTACAATAAAATTTGAAAATGACATGAGGAAATATAAAGATCTAATTTCTCTATTATAATGAAAGGAGACTCAAAATTACAAAGCTCAAGACTCTGGAACCATGCTATTCAATATAGCGTAGCTGTAACTGCACTGGACCAATCTGGCTCAACTTTTATGTAACAAAGTTGTGAGTTGTTTTCCAGTTGCCATGGACCCGTAGGTTGGAGGTCACGTAACCTGAGCGTGACCAGATGAACCAAGAGTGCAACCATGGGCAGAACCTAAGTGCTTGGACTGAGGAGGAGTGGGGATTGAATTATGCAGCAGACACCACATGGCAGGATCCAGGATCTAATCAGATCGAGCCCTGGTGTCACCCCAGGGCAGGATTTAGTCAGATCACGCCTCCTGGGATCACCTCATTGCAAGATCCAATCAGATCATGCCTCATTATCCTCTGACTATAAAAACAGCCCAACCCTCTCATTTGGGGACAGATTGCTTTAGGAACTATCCCTGGTGTGATTCTTATTTGTGCCAAGTATTATAATAAAACCCCCTTGCTACAACCAACTTGGCTGTGTCTACTGGCCTGATACCTGCCAAGCGAACGAACCGTTCCATGTGGGAGGTAACAAAGCCACTAGTCAGATGTGGCTATTTAAGTTTAAATTTTAATTAATCACATAAAGTTAAAAATTTATTACCTTAGTTGCACTAGCCACATTTCAAGTATTCAGTAGCCAAGTATGGCTGGTGGCTATTGTATTAGACCGCACAGACATAAATCATTTTCTATCACAATAGAGGAAAGTTCTATCGACAGCACTGCTCTAGAATGCAAGAGGAAAGGTATGTCTACATCAAAGGGGAAAAAAGCCCAAGTCCTCTGGATTAACAGCATGCAGCAGGCCCTTCTTTTCTTCCTTTTATTCTCCTTCAATTTTTATTTAACCAGAAAAATCCATAGATTCCAAAAGGTCATTCTTTGGTCTTTTTGAAGCAATAGTATACTTCTGATGAGAGCAAGAATTGCTGTCAAAAACTGACCGGTTCTTTAAATGAAAAGACCAAAACTTTACCAGTTGGCAAGCCACTGAAAAGGCAGACCAGTGTTAGAGTAGCAGAATTGATTGATGCCAGATCTTTATAGAGTAGTAAGGGGGGAAAATCATTAATACAAAATAATGCATATGAGATGGGTAGCTTGGTTTTTGAGAATGCATTTAGGTCTCTGTAGACTGAACTGCCTGAAAACTCACTGTTGTCTTCAGGAAGGGTCTATATAGCCAACTGGGAAGAGAGGGAGAAAAATAGTTGCAGGTTGCTCAGGCTGGTGACTCAAGACAGCAAGTGAACCAGAGAATTCTGGTTGGAGTAGGGGTTGAAAAGTGTCTTTGAGACAGAAAAAAAATGTTAAACCATGTAAATTCCAGCCTTCGAAAACCAGTTCAATGAAAACCACAGTGACTCAGCAGAAAATGTGCTTATTGGAAGAAATGTTTCTGAACAGAGACTCTCAAACTCTGCATTTGATTAAGCCCACTTAAGAAGAAAACACCCTCATTTTGTGTTGGCCTATTATCTTCAAATGATTAAAATGATATCATTACCACTTATAAATTTTATATCTCCCTTAAAGATTACATTTTTAAAAACCACTTAAGTGATACCAGGCCACCATAAAAGGCAGTTTCTCCTCTCACTGAAATAATATTCCCTTAGGGGTAAGATTTACATCTCATGCACGCCATGGGAGAATTAGACTCCGAGAAAGCAAAGAGAATCCTCATAGAGTTACATAGGATGAAAATTTGGCTCAGACATTATTTTTTAGATGGAAACTGATAAACAGAATAAAAGTTAAAATATACAGAAACGGGGATCCAAGGTAACAATGCCAAAAGAAAGGAGTCTTTTGTTGTTGTTATTTCCAGATTGTTTTTTTCTCCCTTCTCTGTGCTATTTTGGCCAATTCTCTTGTGGTCTCTCTTACGGTCCTTGTGCTACTAAAGCCTGTTCAAAAGTAGGAAGTCAAGTAAAAATAAAATGGCTCCTTGTCCTACTTACCTTTCATAAGGATTAGTTTTCAGTTGCATCTCCATGTGTCTCAAACTGAACTTACAGACCAGACTTCTGAAATTATTCCATGGGACACACTAATCATAGGGCAGCAAGTACACAGAATGCCTCTTCTACTCTCTTCAAGAGCCATCCCCTGGGCTGTGACATCTTCATGTTTAGGAAACCAATGAGGTCTCACACTTATTAGAATTACAAATGTGAACCTTGAGATGTGTATGTTGCAAGTGTAAAAGTGATAGATTTCATTTCTTTTTCTTACAATTCCTTTCATGCTTATATTTTTCTTTCTATTGCTTTATTGCTATCACAAAATATCCTAGTATATTTTTGGGCTAATTCCAAGAACAGATTAACTGCAGTCTGCATTACTTATTATTACACAAATAGCCTATAACAGCTCCTTGTAATTTCAAAAACCCAGACTGTGGAGTTCTTTCTCACTTTGTGTGAAAATGTAATGTACTTTCTAGGTACATGTAATATTTCTATATAACATAGTCTGGGCTGTTCCCAAATTGCTTTTTGATTAATATTATTTGGATAAAGTTCAATTCCACAACTATACACCATCTTATAGAATGTGGAAAATGTTATTTTATACCAGCATTAGGCATATTTTCAGATATTTCTAAAATGCTAATTGCTTTTTAGAAACATAAGTCTAATAAATGAAATGAATCTGTAAAAGAAGTATATATCTCTCAAAACATTGCCTTATTTCTGTTGCTCTTGTATTTATGTATAGTTATTAGTCTACAGCTGTGGTTGGTAGTTTCAAAATTCCAGGTGCTTTCTTAACGAAGAAGCCAATACTGCTTTAGCTTGCAACCTGAAAAACCATACCACTATTCAAAGGGTATGAAAATATGCAGGACATTGTTCTAAGCACTTAAATGTATTATTGTCTTCTTTAATTGTCATAACACTTCTCTCATTGTCTCCATTTTGTAGACAAAGAAACCCAGCCCAGGAGAGGTTAAGTAACTTGTCCAAGGCCTCACAGCTAAAAAATGGTAGAACCATAATTTGACCCCCAGAAAATTTTACTTCGAAGAATCCATCAATATGAGGAGAAATATACATCTGGATGTTTAAATCATCGTGGGGGATATTAAAGAAATTTTTATATTAATATTTAGTTGTTTATTACTATTTAAGTCTCCTTGGCATCCACAACACAATCATGGCTTATTTAAAAGTATTGAAAGAAATGGTGCTAAACTTATTGGGTATCTGCCATGTGCTCATCACTGTGTTGTTTCATGATTAGCAAGAAAGGTTAAAGATGTGTGATTTTCCATTGTTCCCCAAAAAGCACTTCTCTATTAACATTCAGATTTCTTGAATTGTTTTGAAATGTATCTGGAAGAGGAGATTAAAGTAAAAAGTTCAGTAAAATTGGAAATGAAAAACTGAACTGAAATATTTATTACCCATTTTCAACATTTGTCATAATATGAAGATAGATATCTGAGATATATACGCATATAATATTATGGTAATACATAATATATTCAAATGGTAACAAAATATTTTTCAACAGGAGAAAGATATTATCTCTCTCTCTCTCTATTTCTCTCTTTCTGCATATATCCATCCATCAACCCATCCATTTTCTTTTTGTACAAGAATTTTTGTGGAGAATTATAGTTTCTATCACCTTATGCCATGGATGTTTAATAGTTCCAAATCTCTTTTTGATGACAAACATCAGTCCCTAATAGCTATGTGGCTTCATTATACTTCCTGTGCTTAGTGTTTACTACAAAAAAAAAAAAATGAAATAGAAGGAAGTTGTTATGGCTTGAATTCCCCTCTAAAAGTTATGCTGAAATTTAATTGCCAATGTAATGGCATTGGGAGGTGAGGGCTTTAAGAGGTGAGTAGGTCATAAGGGCTCCATCCTCATAGAGGCTTAATCATGGGAATGGGTTAGTTATCACAGGAGTGGGTTCCTGATAAAAGGATGAAGTTCAGCCCCTATTTTTCTCTGTCTCGCACACTCGTCTTTCTGCTTTTTGACATGGGATTATGCAACAAAATAGGCTCCTACCACGTGGCAGAGCAGATGCCAGCAGTATGCCCTTAGACTTCCCAGTCTCCAGAAGTATGAGCCAAATAAATCTCTTTTCTTTATAAATTACTCAGTCTGTGGTATTCTGTTATAGCAGCAGGAAATGGACTAAGACAGAAGTTGTTCTCTCTTGGAGCAATATGGTTTCACTTTTCCCTCCCTAGCTTCACAGAGTTCCCCCTTACCCTTGCATTAGTCCTGCCCCTTAGGCTTCTCATCTGTCTACCCCACTGCAGCCTCTGGTCAATTCTGGAACCAACATCATGCTCGGTTAGAGCTTCTTGTTCTATATGAACAGCCTGGCTGACCATATGGAGTAAGTGTGAATACTTGCACCAGTATAGAGGGATACCTGTGGCTGTGGCTTCAACCAAAGGCTTGCTTGAAAGAACTGAGAGAAATTCAAGAGATGGTGTAAGGCCATGCGTGTATGTGTCAGGAAGAGAGGAGAAAATTGCTCTTTTGTCCAGAGGCAGAAAGCAGTTGCCCTTACCCTCTAACTATGGAGAACTACAAGAAGCATTTTCGATTTTTGTTAGAAAGGGAGCCAGGATCTCACATGGTTATCCCCTCTAAAATGTAACCTTAAAAGCAGGAATACAAATATTCCTATTTGTATCAGCAAGGCTAACATACGGTCCAGCACATTGCTGACTTTTATTTACTATATAATTGTATAATGAATGATGGAATGAATAAATTTGTATGATTTGGGGGATGCTGGATCACAGATAAAATATATGAGGAGACTGTAATAAATGTATTGCAGGAGGGGATGGTGTGTATGCACACCTTGACAGAGACTTGAGACAGGTGAGTGATGATGTGCAACCTAGAGAACTTGCTCATATTCACCCCAGCCTCACTCCCTCACCCCATCCAATCTTAGATGATTGCCGAAGACAATCTATGGATCACTTGGGTATGGGCAGGACTATTGCAGAAAAGCGGTGGGTTACTTAAAGGTATCCTAATGCTGTGGTCCCCAACCCCTGGGCTGCAGACCGGTACCTGTCTGTGGCCTGTTAGGAACCAGGCCGTGCAGCAGGAGGTGAGTGGTGGATAAGCTAGTGAAGCTTCATTTGTATTTACAGCCACTCCCCATTGCTTGATTGCTTGAATTGCTGCATAATGACCACATAATAAACTCTGCCTCCTGTCAGATCAGTGGTGGCAGCATTAGATTCTGCCACGGTAGGAATCTACCGTAAACTGTGCATGTGAGGGATCTAGGTTGTGGCTCCTTGTGAGAATCTAATGCCTGGTGATATGAGGTGGAGCTGAGGTGGTGATGCTAGTGCTGGGGAGCGGCTGCAAATACACATTTTCATTAGCAGAGAGGTTTGACTGCACAATAAATGTAATGTGCTTGAATCATCCCAAAACCACACCCCCTTCCCCACCACCCAACCCCCATGTCTGTGGAAAAATTGTCTTCCATAAAACCAGTCCCTGGTGCCAGAAAGGTTGGGGACCACTGTCCTAATGTATCCACTCATTCAGTATTTATCTCACTCATTTATTCATTCATTAATCCATAAAACATTTATTGAAGACTCATGAGTTCCAGTAATTATTCTAGGAACTAGGGATACAAAGATAAATAGCACACTGTCATTGTCCTTAGCAATATGCTGTCCAGCAGGGGAAGTAATTATAAGTGCTAGGACAAAGGAATGGAACTAACAAAGGGTATTGTGGGAACACGAAGTAGAGTTACCTACCCTAACCCCTAGAATCAGAGAAGACTTCCTGGAAGAAGTGATGCCTAAGTGCCGAAGATTAAGTCTGCCTTAGTCAACTATGTATAAGAGGGAAAAAAAGAGTAGGAGGGTAGAAGATCACCCCACACAGAAACTATGCACATGCTAAAGTACAGAATCATGACTTAACAGACATATTTAGAAAATGACATGAAGTTCAAAGTTCAGTGTAGTGAAGCCCTGTGTTTGAAGTAGGAAATGATGGGAGATGAGGCTAAAAAAATGGTCTGGGGCAAGAGGATCTCCCTTCAA
>CM052438.1:72632243-72661185 GCA_028533085.1 Varecia variegata | reverse complement strand
GGTGCCAAGAAGTGGTCAGATTAAGACTGTATATTGGAGGTAGTACTGATAAGATGTGCTAATCCATTAAATGTGTTCATAAAGGAAAGAGAGGAATTAAGGATAAATCTTAAGATTTAGCATAATTTATTGAGGGGATATAGAGATAAGGAAGAGAGGAGAAGTGCTTGGGTGGAAGAACAAAAAATTCCCTCTTAGGAATATTAACTATGGGATATACCCAAGCAAAGCTGCAACAGCTATCAGCTGTCTACTTCCCAAGGATGTTGTAGGGGGAATACAAAAGTGGTTTGCAAATTATATACTGATTTGGATTTAAATTGTAAGAAATTTAAAATGCAATTGGATAAAATTTTGCATTTTTTATCCCAGTGTATTGCTGTGTTCTGGGAAAGGCAGGAAATTATTCTTATAAGATTTTTTATTGATTAAAGTTCTTAGAGATCATATGTAAAAAGCCCTCAGGTAGCAAATTGATCCACAAACCCTACAAATCTTGTTAGTTCGTAGCCCCATCCCCTCCATCTAACTTTATTGCTGTTGACATTGGGACCTAAGTAAAGGCCTAGTCTGAAAGCTGAGTCACCTGGGACTCACGTACCCAGGCCACCATGACAACAGGGCACTAAATTTCTCCATCCCTTTTTTTTATGAATTTAGGATAAAGATTTGATTTTCATGGGGAGTGATTAAGTACAAGGCTGGTGATCAGTATGGTAGCATGGTTTCCCCCCTACCACCACCACTACTTTTCTAGGGGTGGGAAGAACAGTCAATTACTGCTTCCCTGCAAATTTAGCCTAATCTCATGACACGGGAAATTGGCCAGCCTACTTTTGTAGGTGGTCCACTTCCCATTTCCAATTCTCCAATTTGTGGCTTCTAGCATCAAATCCTATCTTCATGAGTGTGAAATGCCCACCTAGATACCAAAGATGCCAGGGCAGGCTTGATCTGTGGACCATCTGGAGAATGTGGCCCAGACCTTTCTCTCAAGTGCCTAGGCATGACTGCAGCATAACTTTTGTCCACATACTCAATTTAAGAGTGATTTAGGTCAGTGGTTTTCAAAAGGCTTCCTGTGGGATCCTGAGGGAGAGGGAAACCAAGCAGGAGGAACTCCGGGCCTCCTGCCTCCATTTCAGTGTAGCAGCTCCACAATTTTCTGTTTTATATTTTGGGGTTCCAAGTGAGGTTACATGGGGAACTGCTGAGGAAAAAATGCTTGAAAAGCTCCATTTAGACTAATAGATCTGTGACTTTAAAAAAATAGCCTAACAGATTAGATTTGTACCTTTCCTCTGGCTTTAATTTACTGCAAATGCTTTAATATTAATACATTTTTTAGGGAAGTTAAAATGGACTAGGGAGCTGAGGCGAAGAAAAATCCTGTGCTCCTCTTGTTATATTTATATGCCATTTGTCACCAAGATAGAGGTAGCTGTCCAGAAGTAGGGAGGGAACGTTGACAAATCTTCCCTTTGGGCTCAGTGTCTTGGCCTAGATTTTCTTAATTTCTTTTGGTTCTGGTTTAGGCTAAAATCCTCATCAAGCTCTCATTTGTTCTTGAGTCAAGAAATATTTAGTGATTGTTGCCTTGTCGTTTACAGGTTTTCTAACCATCCTTGTTGACTGATGTGTGTGCAAGAAGAGTGGGTAGAATAGCTGGGGTTTTGTTTTCTTTCTTTTCTTCAAGTTCCTGATGAGTTTTCAGGATCAGCTCTGAACATATCAAAATAAAAATCTTCCCTCCGGTTATCTTCATTAGGTCAGGAGGATGTGAATCAGCTTGCAGGTTTACCAGGGTGATTTGTTATTTTCCATGGAGAACTGGAGAGTTCTGTCTGGTCAGCATCTTCCCTCTGCCTCTCTCTGCTTTAGCACTCTAGCCCAGCCATTGCGTAAGTGGGTTTACAAAAAGAAAAAAAAAAGAAAAAAGCATGGAAAAGTTTCTCAGCTGCACTAACACATGGGGAACTTGTCCTGCATCCAGATCTTCAGCAAGTCCTTCGGGAGCCCGGCAGACAGATTTTGGCGTCAACAGGGCACCGAGCTCTAGATCAAGCTAAAGGTCTACAAATAATGGAGCTGCCCGAAAGGCTGTGAGGCTCTGATACCTGGCCTGCCACAGATACTCCTTTCAATTCCTGGGCTGCATCCTATCAGTTATATCTATAAGCTTTATTTAACAAGACCACCATTAATGCGGTTCCTCTGTGTGCTCGAGGAGGCCATTTCTTTTCAGTTCGGTTTCACAGGGCTGTGCGTCTTAGGATCACGATGCCCTGTCCAAGTTGCTAATGGGCTGAACTAAAGTAACCTTGAAGAAACAATAAAAATACAGCAGAACCTAATATTAATTACTTAGACTTCAAGGAAAAAGTTTCGAATAGCTTTCCTTTGAGTACCTTTCCCACCTTTTCCAAGACGCCCTTCCCCTCCATGGATGTGGTTACAACAGGGGTTGGCCATGTCCTTATATGACCCCACTTTGCCACTCCATTGAGGTAGCCACTGACGAGCCAATGGTTCATTGGTCAGGGAGAGACACCAGACCCAGGTCTGTTCCCTGGGCTGACTGATTAGATTTTGGAAAGTCAGAGATGCAGTGAGAACTCTCCTCTGTGGCTGTAAGAGGTAATACTGGGGAATCATTGCTGGTCCTATTTTGTGTCGTTGAAAGAAGCCGTTTTGTAGCAAGAGAAAAATAAATCAATGTGCAGGGAGCAGCTCTCTGGATTTGTCTTGCAGTCTCACACCTTTCTGCTCCGGGTGGAGTTCTTTCCTCTGCTAGATGTTCTTCATCCCTGACTTCACCTGGTGAGCCCTACTTTCCTTCAAGGTTTGGCTCAGATATAATTTCTTCTGTGAAGAATCCCTTCAGTTCCCCAACCCTTGGTACAATAAATGTCTTTCATCTCTCTGTTCTCCAGATCTTCTTAGTCAATAGGAAGGAACTTGAAGGCAGGAACCCTGACATCAATCCTCTTGGTAATTCTCATGGCCCCTCAGCACAAGGCCAGGGACATCACAGGTTTAAGTAGAAATTTGCTTTGAGTTGTGACAAGTTGTCACGACAACAGGCCATTTTCTGGAATGGCTGGGAAAAAGACTTTTCCATTGGGCTTTGCTTTATCATGTCTCTTGGCAGCATTGGGTGAAGAACCTCATGACTGCTGGGGGCATCTGGGTTTCATCATCCCAGCCGACAGCATTCCCAGGGGTGCCACAGCTTGGATGAGTTGTTTGAACTAGGAATATTCCCTTGCCTTCACTGAAACTATCAATAAAATTAATTTTTTTTCTGCAAAAGTTCACAATTCCTGGGTATCAACTTCCTCTCAAGGCACATAGTGTGCACATAACCTATTGGATTAAGAAAAGATAACAGAGTATGATTTCATAAAGAATTTTCTATATTTGTAAACACAACTCCAGTGTTCACTTATTTGGAAAGTGTAGCGTATATGCTCCTTGGGGTCTGTGAGCTGGAGCAATGGGACACATCCCTGAGAAGGGCTGAAAAACCTGTTTGAGTCAACTAATATTGATGGGGATCTTAAGCTTTAGACTGGCATGCAAGAGGAATACCTACTCTATTTTACTTCACCTTCTGTTGACTGTGCCTCTGATAGCACTACTTGTGAGAAGTGACCTGATTTGTTGTTCCTGATACTGAAAAGAGTCATCAGCTTAGGTTGTCAGTGCACTTGGGACTTACCTCAAACATATTAGCAAAATATAGCATTGCATTTTCATTCCATTAATTAATTCATTCAACAAATATTGAGTGCCTACTGTGTGAACGCAACAGGGAACAAAGCTGACATGTCCCTATTATCGTATCTTGGAGTTTACCTCCAGTAGGGAAGAGAGACACGTAAATTAATATGAAATTGCTACCAGTGGATACTACAGAAGAGAGATTGCCAGGGCTATGAAAACTCATAAGATTTAACTGTGCTGGGGAGGTAAAGGAAACCTTCTCCGAGAAGGCAAAAAGAGGAGGGAAGACCATTCCAAGGTGATAGAACAACATGTGCAAACTCTGTGCAGCAGAACATAGCAAGTTCAAGGTGCTGAAAGAATGCTAGTGGTCCTGGAGTTCAGGGAAAGAGCAGGAGGGAAGTTGGACAAGGGGTAGAGGGGGTCTACCATATTACAGGGGGTTGGCTTCATCCTGGGAGCAACGGGAAACCTTCAAGGGGTTTAAGCCAAGTGAGATGGTCAGATTCACACTTTGGGAATACTTCCTCTGGTTGCAAGGTGGAAAATGAATTGACGGAGCCCAGATGTGGTGGACTAGGTAGGAGGCTACTGTGGCCCCAGTGAAAAATGATGGTGGATTAGACAAGGGTGATAGTGAAAGAGATATATTCAAGGGGACAGATTTGAGAAATATTTAGTATGTAGATGTATATTTTCCCAGGAAAACTGTAGGGATTCTTATGTCCTAGGATCAGATTCTGACCTTTGCATCAGAGAAGTGAATGTATATTAATACTGAGGGAAAAAAACATTCATTCACACACACACAAAAAAAAGGAAAGGAAAAATTCTTCTATTCTGTGTAAGCTATTGCACTAGGCAGAATTATCGGCCTTCAAAGGCATAAAAACAACTCTATCATATGTGGCTTGTGCTTAATACTAAAACAGGGTAGAAAAGGTTTATAAAATGTGATTTAAAGCTTTCAATAAATGTGCAGCAGGAATTGAATTTAATATAACTAGTTTTGTTAATTTTTTTCATACTGGGCTCTTTGCTGTTAAAATATTTTGGAGGGAAAATGAGCATTTCTACTCCTTCAAATAATTCTAGTCCAAGTGAATAATTAGCGTCAAGAAAAAATAAGTTATTCAGAGTAGTCAGCTTCTAGTGAAAACATTCCAAGATCAACAAGCCATTTTTTCCCTGTGTTTATCCCTGGGACTTCACTACTATACCACAGAGACATAGGGTCTTCTATGTGTCTCTGTGCAGAGATTTAATTAACCATGAAGGTGGCTTGATGGTGAGGAATCCTGCTTATTCATGGTGTTTTAACATCTACGAAAAAGGAAATACCACGGTTTTTAGGTCTGGTCACGCAGCCATACATTTCCATTGAGAAACATAATTGGGAGGAGGCATATTCCTTAAATAAATAAACTAGTTGAAAATATGTACTGCTATAGATAAGATATCAGAAGGACTGACAGTTACTGTTCTTAGATTGATCAAAATGACTTGAATTAGAAGCATTTTATATATATATATATAATAAAAGCAAATGCATAAATGAGAATATATAATCACGCTACTCTGAAGCAAATATTTCAATCAGGAAACATCTTAGAAAACATACATATAAAAAACTTGGAATCACAAGCTCAAGTTAGACTGCTTGACTGTAATTTCAAATAATGTGATATAGATTTATCATCCAGTGAAAAGTTATTTTTCATCAAAAATAGCCATAATTTGGATTCACTAGAGTACTGGAAAAGAAAGTCAGAAAAGCCATATGTGCCTCAACCAACAGTAAAATATGAAACAAAAACTATAAATGTAAAGACTAGACTTTCAGTGCTTTCAACTTCTACAATCTGTTTGAAGAAGGCTCAGCGCCATTTTTCATACGGGGCCATATGTTGCCTGGTGGTCATTTTCCCCGGCACTGGATCTATTTTCAGCTGCATAAACCAGTAACTTGTTTGTAGCCGTCAGTTGGTCTAGACAGACAATTCTTTTGAGATCCATTCTCTTTTGATGGGTTTATCAGATTTCCACCCCCATTTTTCCTTTATAATTTTCTTTTTTTCTTTTTCTTTTTTTTTTATTTATTATAGCTTATTATGGGGCTACAACCGTTCTGGTTAAGTATATTGCCCATGCCCCTCCCAACCCCCCGAGACTGAGCCTCAAGGGTGTCCATTCCCCCAACAGTGCACATCGCACTCATCATGTATAATTTTCTATATCTTCCTGTCTCTCCTGCTTGCACATGTGATGCAATGACACTCATCGGCAAAGGTCATTCGGTGGCCTCACGTCTCCAACAGCGGCAGAAACAGCAGAAGAGCAGTGCATGGTGTATTCTGCATGCATCCCACACTCTCCTGTTGGGAATAATTCCTTCCTCACCTACTTCCATAAAAATAACCACCCCTACCTACTTTCAATTTCTTTTAAGTATTGAATACGAAGGAAAGTCCTGGCCACCTAAGAGGCAATGAAAGGGAACCGTGAGGAACACAGGCTCTGGATGTCAGTCTCCTAGGTTCAAGCCCTAATTTTGTCACTTTTAGATGTGTAACCTTAGGCAATTACTAAACCTTCTCATATTCATTTTCCCCACCTGTAAAGGTGAGGGTAATTGTTATGAGGTCATGGGGTTGTTGTGAGGAGTACGTGACAAAAGAGTCTAAAAAGATCCCTACACAATGCCTGGCATGTTATAATCAGTCAATAAATGTTTTTCTCAGGAAAGGTCAAAGACATAATCATTTGAACCCCAGCAAGGAGACACTAGGAACACAGGATATAGAATTCTGCATCTGTAACAACCTTGTACAGATATTTCCTCTGGCAAGTTTTATTTTGCATAAGAACAAAAAAGAGTTCTGTCCATAGAGAGGATTACTTTAAAAAAAAAAAAAAGAGTGGGGAGCACTTTAATCAAGTTGTGTTCAACTATGGGGATTTTTTTTTGTTTCTTTTCAGAGTAGGAGGACTGTGTTCTGGGAGTCCTGTCCTGCCGGATGTGTGATATATTTAAAAATCAATGCCAGAAATCAAAGCAGTACTGTTTAAGATGCATCAAGGGCTAGATTTGAGCCACACGGTCAATGTAAATAATGGAAAGGCATAAACCACACTTTATGGTAAGTTGAACAAAACAGAAGCAAGACAAGCTAATGAAATAATTTAAATCAATAGAAAATAAGCAGTTGAGAGCAACAAGTCCATTTTTTTGTAGACATACTACTTAGCCCTACATATATATACACATACATATATGATGGCTACAAATGAGCTTGCGATTTTCCTCTGAAAGTATTTGAGCAGGAAATAAAACCTTTTCCCAGTGGATGAAATAACAGTCATTTCTGCCAATCTAAGCAAGGCAGATTTAAATTTTATACGTGTCCAACTGCTTGTTCCCCTTTAGCTAATAACCTGCATGCTGGAAACATTTCAAATGAAAGGGAGTTCACAGCCCCACAGCCCAGCTCTGAATATATCTACCATGCATGTAAACAAGTAAACCATTATGTTTCTTACTGAGATAAAGAACACAATGATAAGTGGGGACTTTCACAAAACAAAGAGCTTCCTATTGCGAGTGTGGATAATCTTCCAGAAAACCCTGTGTTTTGGCAAATCATGCCAGATTAATCTATTAGGCATCTCCTTTCATTATCAAATTTCCGCTGCCTATCACAGTGGCTGCCTTATCAAGCACCCCTTTTTTAATAGCAACCCCATTCCTAAGATTTCAGATGCTGGCCTTCCCTGCTCCGAAAACAGGTGTCCCTACTGTTTGCAGGCAGCAAAGGTCCCTGCACAGAGCCTGGGAAAGGGCAGGGCTATCAGGCTCTGTTCTACCTGAAGGAACAGGTAACAGAAAACTGTTGATTTCAATGAATAGAACTTAATTGGCACATATTAGCCAGAAGTGTTTTCTGAGAATTAAAATTCCTTAAAAATTTCCCACTGACAAAAAAAGCTTAAAAAAAAAACCACATACACACAGAAGATTGTTTTGTAATAATCAAATGGACAGCTCCAAACAACAGAACTATTCTTCATGGAATTCCTTTGTAAACATAATATTCACTCAAACTCATTCTTAAAATTAGGTATCGTGGTATAGGACAACTTCAGAGTCACCTATGGGGCTTAAAAGTTGTTGGGCATATTGTCTGCATTCGAGAGGAAGCATATTTCATGGGTCTGCAAGAGGCTAATATTCCAAGTCAATTAGGATGATAGATCAGGTTTTCTGGTTCTCAGTGTCTCCACTTGCCAGCCTGTCTTCTCTTTCTTACTTAATAAAACCGGGCATGTGGTTTCTGACCGGCTCTTTTGTGAGCTAGGCCAGGGTCACCCACCAACATGGAGCAGTGAAACCCACTGCTAACAAAAAACTCAGCTTTAATGGTGGTTTGTAAAATATGCACACTCATATATAAACAGTATCACCTGGTTGTTTGCTTATATTACAGATAATATTTGTAGTATAGATATACGTCATGCTTATGTGGAAATTTATTTGCAGAAGATCATTCAGAGGATGACAATCATCCATTTGGCTTAGTCAATGCCAGGATTTCTTTAACTTCTAATTGTCAAATTGGTGCCTGGCACGTTCTTGTCTTGCTAGTATATCTATGTCCATCTGCATTCTTCTAGCAAGTAGAAAGACTTCATTCTCTGCTCTGAACTTAGCCCTTAAAAACTTGGCTGGTGTGTGCTTTACTGTAATAAAATAAAGGCATTCAGGAAGGCCACCGTACTGACAACCGGAAGATCCAGTCTGCCTGCAGCTTCCCCGCAGGACGGCTCAGAGATGGGTGCTGGGTCTGCGGGGTGGATAGGAAGCAATTGATAAGCGCTTGCCTTTGCTTCCGGCCCTCCACAGCACCAGCTTTGTTTCATCTACGGATGATTAAATGGTCTACAGGGCAATTATGAACTGGAGGAAGGAACAGCCAGCTCTCTCCAGGTTTCCTCAATCAGCGTGATTGAATTTCTCAAAGGCAGGCAGCAGTAGCAGAAGCAGTTTCAATGACTTTTCTTAGAAAATGTTCAGCAGCCAGAATTGAGCCTTTCATTTAACTACTTGCTGTTTCATTTTATTATGTGCAAATTGTGGCTTAATAGATTTACAGTCGCTATAAACTCTCAACTGTTAGGGTAATCCAAGTGGCTAATACATATTAAAATGAATGGTATAATATGAACCCCCCAAAAAGTGATAGTTGCAAATTCTAACCAGAGGTGGAATCAACTCTATTTTAATAAATAGCACAATGACATCTTATACTATTTTCATTCAAGGAGCATTATTTTTATTGCCCCTTATAAATGATAGAAAAATATAAGGCATTCATTTTGCATTGAAAAGAAATGGAAGGAGCTCTTGAGAAAGTTGAAATAATTATTTATCATGTCACAATTGAAAGGTAAAGTGCTCTTATTGAAAGGTACTGGTTTAAAAATTTATACAGTAGGTAAATATACATATAAATACAAGGCTTATAAAGTTTATTTTCAAAAAAATAAGTAGATGCAGAAATGCATTCCTTTCTTCTTCCCTGCACATTAAGTAACAGTAAAACCAAACAAAAAAAGTCATTGTTGAAGTCCAATACACGACTTCTGTGTCAGCATCTTCCTCATGGCTTTTTATCAACAATGATCATAGCCAGATCAGAATCCCAATTGTTGAGTTCCTTACCTAACATGAATGGTGTTTATAGATATGTTAAAATAATCTATTACCCAAACAGGGCTTTTGGAAACAGCTTTATTAAAACTGTGTGACTCATTTGAGCAATTGGCTTATAGAAAGAATCCTGGACTAGTTGTCATAATCCCTGCATACACTTCCGGGAGCACATTAACTTGCTGTTTGCCCTTGGATTCAGTGACAGGCTTGCCTTTGGACCTTTGGGACTCAGGTTTCTCATCTGTTAAATGGGGTTTTATCTTCCCTGATTGGCTCATGCCATTTTGAGAGTCTAAAATAATGTGAAATAGCTTTAACAAATATAAAATGGTATAAAAAGAACATATTAATGTAAGAATAACATTTTGTCAAAAAGAGGTCATTGGATAGATTAAATTGGTTGCCTAAGTTGATTAGTTATTAAGCAATCATCAGAAACTTCTGTAAGGATTGAATCACAATACTAAAAACACAGCCTGCAAGAGAAGGAAGGTAAAACAACTTAATGCAATAAAATCTTTTGCATTATGACTTAAGTTTCCAAGAGAATGGCATTAGAAATGGCATATATTCATGATTCTGTAAAAGCATGCAGCCATTCAAAACATGAGCAACCAATGGTTTAGACTACTGTTTGAATGCTCAAATCCAGGGGTGGTTAAGTCTGGACTATTTCAGGACTGTGCAGAACAAAGCAAGTCCTAATTTTACATGACTTGCCGGAAACAAACACAAATTGGTAAACACTGAATAATAAAAATGTCATATGAAGCTTTCATCAAGATAATATAATTTCTCTTGGTATCATTTAGAGTAAGAGAATCTTTTTGCCCTAAAATGTGTAATAAAACCTATGGTTAAGTACTAATCTTAGGAATCTGAGTTCAAGCCACTGATTTAAGTGAAATAATCTTTAAACTTTTAAATAATATATTTTTACTCCAGAGTAATTTCATTGACTAATTTATTTTTCCTATGAGTATTTTCCAAGAGAAAAATCAACTTAATTTATTAGAGATTAGATTAAATAATTAAGTGAATTATTCAGACTGCCAGAGACTATTTTATCTTTTAGCAAAACCCATACAACAAGAAAAAGGTTGTGAAATTCACATCAATTACATTCTTACCTTTTTAAAACTGGTAAAAGACTTGAAGTGGTAGGGAAATAAAAGGAAAGATTACTTTATATGCTTTATGTCAGGTAGAGAATGTGCTGCTGATTTTAATACGTTTAAACTCACTACTATGCTTATCTGAAAAAGATTGACATTCTATAACTCATTTGGAAATAGTTAATAGATATGTGACAATCCAAATGTGACAATAAAATAAAAATTTGGGATAAAAATGAATTAAAGCAAAAACATAGAAAGAGAAATATAAAAATGTTTTCTGAGAAACTTTAATAACCCACAGTCTCTTTAAATTGTACCCCAAAATTCCAAAGATGTTTTTTAAAATGTGTACATAAAACATTTAAATAATTTAACATCTATAAGTATTTTTCTTTTGTTTATAAATTTCCCATTTTCCTCAAAACAAAGGAATATATAATTATTCACTGAGAAACATCATTTGGAAAAAAAAAACTCTCTTTATGATATGCACTTGAAATAACATCTGTTTTGTATAATGTAGATAGAACAGTCTTTAATTTATCCATCCACACAGCCACTTAAAGTGTAAGAATATATGAAGTATAATGTGATTTGTTGCATTTTTGTTGTGAAACATAATATTAAAATGGTTCAGATGCTCCTGAATGTAATTTTAAAATTGCATAGGCTTCTACACTTCATTAACAAACTACAGATGTATAGATAATAAGGCTCTTTATTGGAGAATATGTTGTTATGCAGCTGTTAGCACAATGCAGCAAACGAGGCCATTTGCAAATCTCATTAATAGTCCTACCATTTTCCACCACTTGAATGAGAAGTGATAATGTATAGATCTCACAGTCATTAAGAACCTTCCGTTATTCCTTTAGGATTAATTTGCACTGACCCAGAATTTTGTATTTGTTTAACACAAGCCGTGGGTTACTTTGATGTTATCTGCTTCTATAAACAGTAATATACAGTCCTCTCCTGGGCTAAAACAGCTCTTATTCCAGGGAGAATTGACGTTATTAATCATTCTGAAGTCCAAGAGTGCTGATCATAAATTGTATGTGGGGACCTCACTTAGTACCTCCCAGGACTCCCATTCATCAGCAATTCCTCTTTTCCACCTGGATATAAAGTATATAAAGAGTAATTTATCTCAGAGCTTGGGCTCTGTGATCTTCTTGATGTCTAGGTGACATGAGAAACAGTTGGCAACAAATAAATATTGATTCTCCTATCTTTGGAAATAAAGACCTAAACTGTCTGCCATTTCTCAAGTCTGATTCCCTCAAGTGGCCAGAATGGAAAATGCACATCTTGTCTTAAATTTTCATGCATACGAAATAAGCAGGAATGACAGCAAATAAAGAGAATCACTTTCAATAATGTTAAAAATAAAAGGTAGTAATTTTAAATCATGACCAAGATATCAATGCAGACTTTTTTTTTTTACCATACATTAAGGCTAAAAATGCTAGCCTATAATTTAGGAACTGTCAGGTCTGGAAAACTGTCTAGGAAAGTATTATTTTTTTAAAATGCAAACCTGCACAGATCTACAGAATTATTTATCTTAAACAAAAACTAAACAAATAATTCAGCTCCAGAGCAATGCAACTGAAGAGAAAACAGAAATAAACTCTATTACATATATATTATTGGCAGAGTCTCCTTTCTACACCACCAAATTAACTGTCAAATCTGAGAAATGGTTGCATTTGGTACTTTTAGGGAAAAATATATCTTCATAGAGAATGGAAGAAAATAGGCAACAGAAACAATAACCAGGAAGTATGCTCAGAGGCTAGATGGAACTCTTGAATTTTAGGAGGCACACATTTTTCTCTGTGATCTCATTTTATAGATTTGGGGATTTTCCATCATATAAGTGAAAGAAGGCAAACCCATACACATAGACTCAAATTCTTGACCATGGAGACATTTTTGCAACAATTCTTGTTTCATCCTAAGCATAGCTTTGATTTGTGAATTTCAAAGCTCTCTCTGTTTCATTGTGAATCTGTGGTTTTAACATTTTGCTGGGCTCCAAATTTATCAGTGTGTGAGTTTATTTTATCTTAAGCACCATAAAATCTCAATCCTCAAAATGCCAATGGAAACAAAGAAATAAATTATTGCACTGAGCCAAAAAGATCCAATTTAAGAAGGCAGACTTAAAAGATTTTTGCCAGAGTGTAAACTGATGGGATTAAAAATCTTGCAAACACAAACTTTTTTTCTCCTGCAGGTATAAACTTCACAACAGTTCTTTTTTTTTTAAGTGATAAAAATGGAGAGTGGAAATATGTGATACCCAAAGTTATTCTACAGACTGCCATTTGACAGTCTCCTTTGGAAGATTAATTTAGTTTTTCCAGAGTTTTACTCTCATAGCACAACTTTCTTGGTATCACAGAAGTTCCTCATTAGAAGGCTGAAAGAACCTCATTCCCATGTTAAAATGTGTCTGAGTTTGCCATTTGTGAATTATATCGTTCACTGAATTGAACACTGAACTAGTGGTGAGTCAAGAATAGGACAAGTATTCTTGTTTCTTTCTAGGAATTCAGCCTATTCCCTACAGGTTATAATCTGAATTATACAGAGAAAATATTTGCAAATAGTATATCTGATAAGTGACTTGTATCTAGACTAGAGAAAGAACTGTTATAACCCAATAATGAAGACAAATTACTCAGTTAAAATGAGAAAAATATTTGAGCAGATATTTCTCCAAAAAAAGATACACAAATGTCCAATAACCACATGGCAAGATGTTAAAGATCCTTAGTCATTAGAAAAATGCAAATCAATACCACAATGAGATACCACTTTGTATCTCCTAGGATGGCTATCATAGGCAGACAATAACAAGTGTTGACAAACATGGAAAAATTGAAATCTTTATATATTGCTGGTGGGAAAATAAAATTGTGAAGCTACTTTGGAAAACAGTTTTTTAGCAAAAGTTGTACACAGATTAATCACATGACCCAGCAATTTCACTCCTATGCATCCATCCAGGAGCAGTGAAAATATATCTTCATACAAAGACTTGAACATGAATGTTCATAGTAGCATTACTTATAATACCCAAACAATATAAACAACTCAAATGTCCATCAACTGATGAATGAATAAACAAAATGTGGTAAATTCATACAACAAAATACTGCTAAGTACTGACAGATGCTACAACACGGAAGAATCTCAGAAACATCATGCTTAGTGAAAGAAGCCAGTCACAAAAGACCACTCATTACATACTTGTATTTATATGAGATGTCCAGAAAAATCTATGACAACAGAAAGTAGATTAGTAGTTGTCTTGGGCTGTGGGTGGGAATGAGGAATGATTCAATGACTATTAGGTTTCCTTTTAGGGTGATGGAAATATTCTGAACTTAGATTGTAATGATGGTTGTATAACTCTGTGAATACACTAAATTTTTTAGCTTGTACACTTTAAACAGGTGAAGAATAACTTTTATGGCATGTAAATTATATCTGAATAAAGCTGTTTAAAAAAATAACCAGAGTGTGAGGGGGAATGTTGGGGGACACCAGAGCTGAGTGATACAGCGTCTCACAGGTCAGTCATATTAAGAAGCTTTGTCTTTTCCCCCGAAGCAATGGAAAACCATAAAAAGATTTTAGTAAGGAGTGAGTGGTAGTGGTGATATGACCAGATTTGTATTCCGAAGAACACTATGGCTAATGTATGCAAAATAGCTTAGAATTAGAAGTAGATCAGATAGGTTTTTTTGTTTTCTATCCTCACCAAGTCCTATGTCCCTAACTCCTGAGTTGTCATGTGACTCATATGTCAATGAGTGATTTACCCATTTACCTGTGTTTATTTATCCATTTACCTTTCTTCCTGTAGCACCACAATGAGTTCTGAGAGTAGGCATGAATGTCTTACTTGACCTTGTATTCTTAGCACCCAACACTTGGTCTGGCATTCAGCAGACTCTCAATGTTTGTACAAGGAATGATATTGAAAGGAGGTCAGGAACATAGGAAAAAAATACAACCTCAGGTCTACCACTGCCTGCTAATTTGACAGGCTGGGTGTCTTCTGTCCCAGTTGATAGTTTTGTGTACGGAAGCATAATCTGATCTCTAATCAGAACATTCCACATCATTGTCATGCTACCCACTTGCCCTAAACTCTTTTGGAATCAAAATTTTAGGCAAAAATAAATACATCAAAAAATTATGTGTGATGAGAACACATTCTCTGTGTGCCTGCTGAAGATGTGCACACATTGGTAACAAAATTCTAATTTTCAAATTAAGACAATTCCTGAATTTTGTATACTTTCAGCACGAAGTCTTAACAGCCTGCTTCAATAGGTTTGATTTGTTAAGCCAAATAAAATATTGGTAAAACTGATTATGCTACCTATAAAATTGATGTATAATATAGATACGCTAATTATATAGAGCAAAACATCTTTTTTTTTCCAAGAGGCTCGTATATTTTTCCGAGAGGCTTTGTGAGCTCACTATAATTCATTTTTAAGGGAAAGAAGGGAACAATCTTACATCATAGGATATGTAAAAACAAAGCCAAACCAAAACAACTCCAAGCTTATATCCTGGAGATAGTCCATGTTCAGCCCAATCGTTTATATTTTAAAACACACTATGATGTTTTGAAAAATAACTAGATCCAGGATTATGGACATGAGACTTTGAATGATCCTAACAGGAAAGAAAGACTACTCTGTGATACACAGGATTACAAATAATGGTAAAAACCAAAACAGCTTTGGAAATTAATGGGCCAGAACTATTCCCTATCATTTATTTGAGTCTATTTTATATGAACTTGACAAAAATAGGAATACATTAGGCAAAATGAAATAACTGGCATCAGTTAAATCCCATGGCACATGTCTTTGTATCCTTTTAGCCTCCTTGAGTTCATACTCCTCACACTGAAGAACTGGGGTTGACTGTGACATATATTAGATAGATAAGCTGTTGGTTGCTCTGTAGTTTTTTTCTACGCAAGAGTCCTGATCTGACAGACACAAAGCCAAACTGACCTTGATAAAAGTTTGTTCAACAACCATTTTAATCATCTATTCTGTTTAATCTTTTTAATGTCCATATTAACCAGTTATCTAAATGGACTGTTTTTGTGTTTGTGTCTTTGGAGTTACCATTGGCAACCTTTCTGATTGACTATAATGAACTGGGCTAAGATCTTTATTGTTTTAGCCAATATAATCTTCTATTTCATATAAGTAGTCTGGCATTTTCAAAACACTTCATTAAATTTTGGATAACTTTTTCCAATTTGCTTTTCTCATTGAGCTGTACCTATAACGTCTGTCTGACATTTTAAGGTTTAGACATATTTGAGTAATTTGAAAGAGAAACAATGCTAAAGAGGTAAAACTATGTTTCTTTCATGTTGCTAGCACTAAGAAATAAAAGCGGATTTCTCTCAGACTAGACTAGACCTCTATCCACAAATCAACTTTAGGAAGCATCAAATAGTAATTTAATTTCAAAAGAAAATTTTTTAGAAAATGACCCAAGCCATTATGATTGTATTGCTAAATAATTTGGAATCCATCCATAGCACAGAGTCTTTATAAAGTCCATGTGCTGTTTTAAGCATTGTAATTTTAATAATTTAGATTATAGGTATGATATAAGCCATCTGTATCTTCCTGTTTGCAAGCAGTGAATTTTCTTGTCAGAGCTGGCCTGGGCTTAACTTACGTGAGCCAAGAGGGGCAACTGACCTCTCCAGTATGGCAGACATCTTTTGTAATAGAAAATGAAATAAGACTATGTTTTGCAAAGTTGTGTAATGTGGTCCTAAACTTTACTAAATCAGTTTTGAATGCTGTTTAAACATTACTTCTATTGTGTGTTTTGAACTCAAGTTGTAGTTTAAAAGTCAGGAAGATTTTATGAAGACCCCGTATTTTGGATTACAGAGGCTCAAAATTTTTCAGTGGTCAGAGAACTTCATAATTTAGCCATCCAGAGTAAAAACTCCTTTAACAGGTGTTGAGAATAGTCCACCAAATTCCGTAAATCTCAGGCTATTGGATAAGGCACACACATGCACATTCTTGAATGAATGCTTAAAGGTGTCATCAGAATGGGCATTTGTGGGGCAGAGGTGACGCAATGGTTCATGAAATCTTCTCTTGGCTTGTGTTTTAAAACAGGTAATCAGCGAGCTAAGATAACAGAGTTAGCATTTGTAGACATCTCATCAGCATCCAGGAAGAGGGTTAAAGGAAAGCTAGAATGGTACTCACCTCTGCATCCTGAGACCACCTTCCGCAAGCAGGAGAAAAGTTGTCAGGATGCAGTCGAGTATTACGGAGAACAGTTTAAAAGAGGAACGCCCAGTGTCAGCAGATGGAGCCAAGGCCGCTGAATCAGCATGCAGAATCAGTAGTGAGGTGAAAGTCACCAATAATGGGAAGGCATGGGGAGGGGAGGGGTGGCACTTGATGCCATGCTCTCTGTAAGCTCACAGCAACATCAGGGTGCCACCCCCAGCTCACCCCGATCCCCTTGGTGGGCTTGGCCAGCACGTGTCCTTTGGGTCAGAGGGGAGCACGGGCCAAGCAGCCACCCTGCAATGCTGAGATCTGTGGGCCATGTAGCCCTGCATTCATGCAGCTTGCACCTCTCTGTGCCAGACACTGCAACTTTCAGGCAGGTAAAAACAAGGCTGCTAAGTAATGTAAAGGTAATGTCTATAAGAAAGAACACTTCAGCGACTTTATGCAATGATGAATTCTGGGTTAATTTTAACATGTCAGGAAAAAAATGATCTAGCCATGCACAATAAAACCACTTTGACAGCTCAATGGAAGTTTAGTATGTAACAGCTGGCAGCAACCTCAACATAAGAGAGAGCCAGGCATACATGGAGGCACCACTGACAGCTCACAACTGCCCAAACACCCCAGCCCATGGCATATAGGGTGAAGGCACCTCAGTCCATATAGAAACTACCAAGACATATTTTATTGTCACTAGATACGTAGATGGGTATGTATATATACACACACTTTGATGATTTTGCCTTTGCCATTAGAAAACACATGATGGAAATAAAATTAAAGATCAGTAATACCTTTTTAGCTCTGAAATTGTTGCAGAGTGAACAATATCACACTTCAATAAACATTTATGGAGCATCTACTGTGTACAAGAGTAGATGTAACAGAAAAAAAAATTGCATAAAAGATAATCCTTGTTCTTGTGGGACTCATCAGAATCTTGCAAGGGAGAAATACTTGCCTAATTACCTAATTATAATATGTGAAAGTGCTTTCGGTAGAGGCCCTTGAGAAATGCTAGTACAGTGTTGTGGAGGATGGATTTATTTCTAGAGGGTTTTTGTGAAACATCAACATTGTATTTTCACACATATGTCACCATCATGCTTAATGCCTAATGCTCTAGTTAAAATAATTGATGCTGTTCCATTCAGGGCAAGTCAGTTTTCATGGTGGTTGGAAGTGTAGATGCTTTAGGGTAAATAATCAATCCAGGCTTTGGACTTAGTCATTGGAGAGGTCAAACTTTACACGGAGTTTTCTTTTCTCCGAAGGATTTGCCCCTTACCAACCTCAGGACGTTGTTTGGTGTAGGGGAGGTTGTCTGGGTGTCTGGGTGTTGCCTCTGTGCCTCTCAGGTCTCTGTTGAGATGTCCCATCCCTTGTGGCCTATGGTGCTGGCCTCTGTCCTACAGCATCTGCAGCTGCTGTACCTGGCCTCACCTGCCCGGGGCAGCACCAGCACTTTCTGTGGCTGATGTCCACAGCCTGAGCACCCTACACACTGTTCTTAGCCAGCACTGCTGCACACGACAACTGCACGCATGGGGGACACACGCGCAGGAGATCTCCCCAGGCCAGCTCCAAGGCAAAGGGATGGAAATTGTTAGACTGGGCTTTCTCTCACTCCAAATAGTCCATGCTGGCATGTCTTCCTCATTATAATCACCCCATATAGAAATAGCAAATACAGTGAGGCTACCTCCTCTCAGAATTCCAGCTGGGAAGCAGGGCCCAGCTCTCTTCTGCTCTTGGATTCTGGATCCGGAGCTCTATCTTGGGGCTTTCCTCACCCTTCCTAAGGCAAAAACCCAGAGGTGGGCAGCAAGGAGCACACTTGGTTGCAATCTGGGTTTCCTTTCTCTTTCTCCTTAGCCTCTTCCTGTCAGTGTGGAAGGAGTGAGAAAACTGCACCGTATCCAGTGTGCTCTCGTTTCTGGTTTGGGATAAAGACTCTTTCTTGATGTTCAACAGAAGAGTTTATAACTCAGGAAAACCTTTCACTCTCAAGAACCAAACTCTTGCAAATCAGAAGATGTTTGATTTATTTCTCATGCACCTGATTATTGTCTAAAATTGCCTTCATAGTTTTGATCATATTCATTCTCACTTGGAGCGAGGTTGTTATAGGTAGAGAACTACAAAGTTCTAGCACGTCCTGTCTAGCACATCATCTGGGTTATCTGTGTGTTTCATTGTCTGAGTTATTTAACAACTCTGTAAGCAGTAGAAAGCTGATGCAATGCAAATGATTCCTGTTACAAAAAATGCAAATAAATTTTGTCTGGTGGAGATGCTTATTGACTACTTTTGCATCTATTAGCAAATTCCTTTCAGCATTTGTAATGGCATATATACGTGTGTGCTTTTGAATTTTCCTTTGTGCCAGTTTTAACAGCTGTTTTTCTCATCAAATTAATGGGTTAAGTAAAATCTTTGATATGTATTCATTTTATATTTGTATGAGAATCAGGAGTTTACTTTTTAAAATAATTATTCTTTAACAATTTTTTTAATCTCCAATTAACTGATGAGGGAATTAAGGTTTAAAGAAATCTATCAAATTTCCCAAGGTCAGAAAAGTAATAATTTATAGAAGCAAAATTTGAACCTATGTAATTGACTCCAAATCCAAGCTTTAAATTCTGTACTGCTCCATCATTAAAACATAATGAAATCTGAAAGATATCTTAAAGGTACACAGACAAGTATTCTAAAAATAAAAATTCCAGAATTATCTCATCATTTTTTTCTTTACCATGTATAACAGTCCCAGTTTTGTACCTGTGTTGGGAGAGAATTTTAAGTTCTTTGCATTGTAATTTTAAAGCAAAAAGCTGTGGAACTCATTGCCATATGTGTAATTTTATAGATAGCCACCCCCGCCTCACCCCCAAGTTTAATGGTTACATGAGAAAAAAAATCTAATGGCATTTCTGGACATATACTAGGGCAATTTTTCAAAGTACATTTTTATACTATGCTTTGTGGAAAAACTATGAGTCATAGCTGGGAAGAAATATCTCCAATTTCTATGCCATATAATTAAATATTCCACATAATTAAATACTCTATATGGAGACAAAAGAGATAAAAAAGGGATTTATTAGAATCACTTAAAATTGTTTCTGAAGAGAGTTTGGTTAGAAGTATCATCTCGAATTTATTTTTTGAGTGCTAATTCCTAAAAAACAAAAAACAAACAAAAAATTACCTATGCCCAGACATAAAACAAAGAATTATTTGAGAAAAACAGCAATATTTCAGCTACATTGTCAGTATTTCATAGTGCGATAAATGTCATGTGTATTCAGCCAGATTTCACATAGATCACTTTTTCTTAAAAACATTCACAATTATATGTTTCAAAAAATTTTGAAGTTTGCTAAACAAGCTCAACCATGTGTCAATTCATATTTTTAAATGAATTTTGAAAAATTCGTGTGGAGAATGAATATCCCAAGAAAAGTGATTAATGTGATCTAATTTAGATATACAACATCCAATGAGCAATAAATGCCATTTCCTTCCTTTCACACATATTTTCCTTCTTGTCTAATGTGTAGAAGTACATTTACATTTTTATAGTTTAAGTAAATTTAACTATTGTACCTATTCTTTTATTTTCTGATTTTTCTACTTAACTTATAATTATATTTCAAGTTGGTTATTTTAATGCCTTAATACAAGTTTCCTTCATAATATTTCATTTACCTTGGGTGACAAATTCATTTTCTAACTTAGGGGCATTTGAGTTCTTTGTGGATCTATTTTTGCTCTTCCTCCTTTAATATGTTCCTATTGTCTCTTTTATTATACTTAAGGCCTTGAATTCTTAAAACAAAGCAAACCCACTAGAGTGGTGT
Source organism: Varecia variegata (assembly GCA_028533085.1). Taxonomy (NCBI): domain Eukaryota; kingdom Metazoa; phylum Chordata; class Mammalia; order Primates; family Lemuridae; genus Varecia; species Varecia variegata. The sequence continues at coordinate 72,640,442 of CM052438.1, read as the reverse complement.
TCAGTGCCTAGCACACAGTGGGCAGCCAACATGCAAATGAATGAGTTATGAGTTCACACCTAAAGTTAAGGTGTGAGTGTACTTTGTTTACATATGAAATGTAAACAACATTAATCATGGGTTTTCTTTTCTAATTATAGTAGGAGACACATTGCAGAAAAATTGGTCAATATGGAAAGGTGCAATGATGAAAACCCAAATTACCCATAGCATGTATGTGTTTTTTTCATACTTAATATGGATCTATAGACAGAATGCCTGTAAAGCCACAGGAAGAAGCCCACCAGTGGAAAGCTCTGGGCCACAGACGACTGTGGGGACACTTAGGGTTGGTCAGGTCTGGGAGTATCTCTGGGATTGCATTAAGTACTGTATGTGTTTGTATTGCTCTTCTCTGCCAAAGGCAGATGGTTTGTTACCGGTGGCTACTTTACGTTAACCACCGATTTCCAGATGTCTTGCTAAGTGGCTGTGTTTCCTAGCTATAATTCCTTTGAATGTTCTAGGCACAAGCACAAGTGAGGGAACGAAAGAGGAAAACCCCACTTAAATTCCACAGTTTGGTCCCATCTATTATCTCCATGTGGTAGGTACATGCCAGGGTGGCAGTATAGAATTGACAAGATTTGATCAAGGAGGATGGATTAGATAGAGAAGAGAAAGAAGCTAAGGAAAAGGGACCGAGCACCAGCAGGGAACAGAAGTTCTCTTCCAGCTGGTCAGAGGAAGTCTTAGCCACTTGGGCCACAGTCACGTCTATGCCTGTACTTTAGTTTTGCTAGGGACAGGGGGTCTGTGCTGCTCCCAAGTACAGCAGGGCCACACTGCTTCCCAGAGAGGCGAAGACTTTTTAATGCCAGAAACATCAACAAAGGAAGAAAAGCTTTCCAACAGCAATCTACTTTTTTTTAATGTTGACATTTTTATTTTATCCCTGCACAGCCAATCTCACATTTAGGTCAAGTAATTTCCAATCTAGATAGCAATCCACTTGGAACAAATTTTTATTTTTATTTTTCCTTTCTGTTTTGGACAAAATAGCCAACATTGAGACCACCAGAACCAACAATTTCTCAAAACTGTTATTCTGCTGACTTACCCCCTAGTTCAGCTACTTGTCAACAATGGATTAATTCGATTCAGCTGAATTTTCAGGCTCTTCTCTGGCATGACCATAATACATGTTTGAAAGAGCTCTGAGTTGGAGATTTCCACTGGAGAACGTAAAAAATAGGAATCTATTGTACACATTTATCTTTTGAAGTTCCTATCACATGTGACTTGAGTAGGGATAGGAAGTATTGTCTTCTCACCCTTCTGCTCTGAGAACGTTTTGGCTATTGTGAAATAGTACCATAATTTAATGAAGGTCCTCAGGGGGAAAAGCAAACTCATTTTAAGGTATAGGGAAAAACAATCTCCAGAGAAGAGAAAATAACAGATGACCATGAGGAAATGTGATATTTCCAGGAATTTGGAAATGTAACTTTTGTATTTGATGTATCACTGAGATTAGAGGGCCATCTTCAGTTTCAAACCTGCCGGGTTACTCTTTCTATCATTAGCCAATAAAAGTCTGCTATGTCACATTTTTGTGGTATATTCTCAGGGTTATAGAGTTTCTCTTCTTTGAGGTTTTTCCCAAGGCTCTGCTGCCTAATGAAAGAAGGAGTTAATGGCCTTGGCCGTCAGCAAAAAAGTTACAAGCGGGGAGAAAATACATGATTGAAGAACTGAACACTTAATTACATATAGAGGTATTAAAAGAAACATTCCTTGAGCTAACAGACCATAGGACAATGGATCAGCATTTTTAGAATCTATTTCTGACTCCTTCATTGACTCAGGATACTGGTAAAGTACTATATTTCTGTTTTTCAAAAATTGATTGCACCATCATGGTAATCATCATTTTTGTGGTATAAATGATGCTTGCTGAGTACTCAGAATCTAGGAACTTTTTAGCAGAGCAGAAAGTAAAATGATTTTCATCTCCAAATGAAAGGGAAGAATATTATATGAATTCAAGTGGTCAGCAAAAACATCAGCAAGAACATCTATGGGAGTGAAGGAATAAGCTATGATACTTGAAATGTTCATTTTGGGACCCCTGCAAGGATTTTTATTTTCCCTGTGAATTTGTGCATATAGACAGAAGCTAATATTTGTGCAACACCATTTCCATGTGTCTGGAACATGCGTTGTTTTCTTTAAAGCCTAAAGTAGGTAGTATCTCCATTTTGCAAAAAGGAAAGCAGAGCATGGATGAGCTTAGAAATACTGCTAAAGGCCCTGATGTTGATGACTTTAAAGCCTGTACCTTCAAGCCTTGTATTTCACAGACCTAAAATTATTTCTGGTAGGTGTTAATCTCGACCTGTTAACATTGCTTTCCTGTCCTCTCCTCCCTAATTCTATTTTATCTCTTAAATTCCAGGGTTAGATCTGGAAGTATAGAACCCCAGAACTCTCTGAGATTATAGTGTACACAGCTTACTTGTGCAGATATTCTAATTAATATGAAAAGGCCCCTAAGGAAAGGGAGCTCCTCTGGTTCTGCTTTCATTAGCAGAGGCGACCTCAGGCTGGGCATAGCTCAAGGGACCCATGTTTTCTTACCCTTCCAGCTCTCTCTGCAAGAAGAATGCTTCTTTCAAGCTCATGGTCTTTGAATAGACAGTCTTTCCTCTTCTGCCTCTGCTCTTTCTTCCTATGTAGTTGGTAGCAGAGTTTACGACCACGCATGCCAAAATTTCACTCGGCATCAGCAGGATTCTATCAAAGCATTATAGCAGCACTTGCCTGGAGCAGAACTTCCTCCTGCAGTCTGACAGATTGCCATCCTGCCTCTTCATTAGGACACTGCCTTGTAACTTTTGCACACAAGTCCTAACTGCTCCACTAACAAAAACAATTTGGGGAAAAATTTGGAACCCTGTGTCAGTCAGCATTCAACCAGAGAAGCAGAACCAGTAGGAGATAATGTATGAGAGATTTCTTGTAAGGAATTGCCTTACATGACTGAGAGCTGACCTGGTAAGTCTGAAATCTGTAGGGCAGGCTGGCAGGAGGAAGGGGCTGGAACTCTATACAGGCTGAGGCTGCTGTCTACAGGTGGAGTTTCTTCTTCATCAGCTCTTCACACCATTCAGTTGCTGAATCAGGTCCACCTAGATCATCTAGGATATTCTCCCTTACTTAAAGCCTACTGATTATGGGCTTTAATCACATCTGCAAAATAATAACTTTGCAGCAACACCTAGATTAATGTTTGATTAAATACCTGGGGACTGTAGCCTTACCAAGTTGACACATCAAAAGACCACTGCAAACATGGAGTAATTGGGTGTATTAAATTTTCAAAAGCTAAAAGACAGCATGAGTCTCAGGTCTGGGGGCAAGAAAGTTGTAAGTGACAACTGTCCACAGGAAGCCTGTACCCACCCTCTCCCAGAGCCACGTGGGTAGAGCTACTTCCTCAGTGTCTTGGCTCTCATTTAGCTCCCAACAGATCTCTGCCTACTACAACATATTTAAATATCCACAGTGACACTTGATATTCATAAGGAGATTTATAAAGTAATTCTGGCTCTGCAGTGATATGACAGGAAACTACGAGGGTCTATTACAGTTAGACGTGAGGCAACTGGAACAGTATGCACAGTTGTTATGCAAAGTAGACACTGAATATGAAAAAGATTGATTGTGGATAAAACAAATAAATGTGCAAAAATACTGGTGGGGAAATTCAGAAGAAAAATACTAGATCTAATAGTTCCTTGTTATTTACTGAATGTTTGTATTCCCCAAAATTCATATGTTGAAGCCTTAACCCCCAATGTGATAGTATTTGGAGGTAGGGTTAGACAAGGTCATGAGGGTGGGGCCTTGGTCTGATGGGATTAGTGCCCTTATAAGAAGACTCATCAGAGAGCTCACTCTCTCTCTCCCCACTATGAGAGGACACAATGAGAAGGTGGCTGTCTGCATGCCAGGAAGAGAACGCTCAACAGAAACCAAACCCTGCTTCACACCTTGTCTTGGGCTTTTCAGCCTCCAGGGTTACGAGAAAATAAATTTCTGTTGTTTAAGCCACCAAGTCTATGGTATATTGCTATGATGGCCTGAGCTGACTAATATATCCCCCAATATTTTTTCTTCTTATAGCATCTTTTTATTGCATTTAAAAATCCTTATCTTGACAGTCAAATTATTCTATTAATTAACATTAATTTTACTCTTTGCCTCATCTTCCTCAGACATTTATCTATCACACACATCCTATTGCTTTTGATACGTAAGGATCTGGTATCCACTTTTGGGAAAGAAGCTTCTCCAAGGAGTTACGGACTTGGAATTATGGGACCGGGAGATAAGGATGATAGTCATGGGGGAGTTATTGAATTATGCTAAAATTTCAAAGAATCTATCAGAAATTGCACATTCATTTGCAAACAATCCACTCAGGACAAAAATAATATTAAACGTCTTTACTTTTTTCTAGAATTATGTTACCCCCTCACAAAAAAAAAATACTGGTCGGAGAAGGCAAATGTTATAAATGTTGACAATTTAAAGTAATGGGAAAAAATAGTCAAATGAAAGGGTGAGGAATGGTTTTAGATATAGATGATATGAGAATGGCAGATAGTGGTAAGTGTTGAAGTTGACTGATGAGTATATGGGAGTTTTATTATACTATTGATTTTACTTTATATGTGTTTGGAAATTTTTATAATAAAAAGCTAAGGAAATTTTGAAAAAGTAATGGGCTGATACAAGTTGGAAGGTAGATTTGGAGAGCAGAAATTGAGGAGACCACAGGGGCAGCTTCTATAATGAGGATCTAAGATATTCTGTGGAAGACGATGTATCAAGGGCTATAGGTTTAAGTCTACTACTTAAAATTGCATGGATCATCAGATGCAGAACTAAATTTCAAGTTCATCAAGGAGCCCTTTACAACCATTTGCTGTGTTATTTACAATGACTCCTCTCTTTTGGGCCTCAAATAACCAGTTTGTATGAGTTTTCCAATTTGTACACTGAGAAGGTCATACTAGATATGTACGGGCCTTTCAAATTTTATATTCTATTAAAGCCATTTTGGAAAGATTTCCAGGCGATGTTTCTGTAAACACTGAAAGTAAAACTAGAGTTCTTTAGCATCACATAATGCCCAAATTCTATAATTGATTTTGCATTAATTCTTAACTCTTGTCTCTCTTGGTCTGAATTATTGATGTTTTATTCTATTTTATTGGAATGAATTCCATTAGTGTTCACAAAAAAACAGATTCCTATTTTTATTGACTTGTTGCAGTTTTAGTTTTGGGTTTTTGAAAAAGATCTCTTCATATTTTAGAGAGATAGATGGCCAAACAATTGAAAATGGCTAAAGAAGACAGCGTAGGAGAACAGTTTTAGAACCCTTGAGGCTATATAATACTGTCTCAACTCCCAGAGCATTGAATATATTCTACTCTAGGGGCACTTTTATTTTGCTTTAATTATCCATACACTAATATTATTTGTGCATCTGTATTCCCTATCAGACTGTAAACTTCCTGAGGAGAGAGATGAAGCTAACATCATAATTTGAACATAGTAGGTGCTCAGTTAATATTAATTGAATTCCTTTAAATTATAAGACCATAGAATTTCAGAGCCAGAGAAGAATCTTTGAGATCATCACAAACATTTTGCCACTAGGAAATCTGAGGCCCAGAGGAGTTAAGGTATTGACTCAAGGTTATGCAGATGTTATTGACACGAAGAACCATACCTGTGTCCTGGGTCTCAGAAACAGGGGAGAGCCTACAGCATCTTCGCTGTTTCTTGATGGTCCAAACCATGATGTGGCCACATTCACAAGTGCAAGAAAACACTTTTGTTGTTGTTGGCTTGATTCACGATGTAGTATTAACCTGCTTTCCTGTTGCTGTAGTCACTCTTTCCTTCCCCCCATAAAAACTCTAGATTGTATTGCATCTACATGTGCCTCCAAGGAAATGGTGTTTCCGTAAGAGAAGGATGGTCTCTGAAAATAAAGTTTATTGATAAGCATAGGATGTTGCAACAGATGAAACCCAACAGACCTTTAAGTCGTTGTTGGTATAACCTCTCCAGACCCCAGTACTACATTTCATGCCATATGCATGCGTCACAAGCTTCACCAGTCTAGTACGCTGAAGCGGAAGAAACTCTTTAAAACTAGCTCCCTATGGTTTTGAAATTATATTGCGTGCTGTTCCCTGTTATAAAATACGGTGAAAGCTAAAATATTTTCAGATGTGAGTTTTTATACTAACTTCTCATTCTTATTGCAAGAGTAATATAAGTTGATTGTAGAATAAAATAAAATACAGATAAGGAAGAAAAATAAAAATCACCTGGACTCTTACCACATTGAGATAACCATAGCTAATATTTTGGTGTATATATATATATATATATACACACACACACAGAGCTATATATGTTATGTATATTTTTTACATATTCTAATACTTAAATATATTTTCATGATAGTACACGTAATTCTAAATATTTGCTAATGTCCGCATTATATTCCAATGAACTGAGGTACCGTAGTTTATAAAATTCTTTCCTGTTGCATGTGTAGATTGTTTCCAATCTTTCCAAATTTAATGACAATGTAAACATGTTCAGTATTCATTATTTTTCTACTCTTGTTTTTTTTTGTATTTTAAAACACTGACAAGACAAAATATATGATATAGCATCATTTTTTGAGTTAGTATATAGTTAAGAGATTCTGTTGAAATTATCTTCTTAAAAAACATCACCCCATATAAAAAGTGACAGGCTGTTTTGCTGTCCTGTGTCTTTCAGTAATCCAAGCCAGCTCATACTGACTGGTAAACAAGGGAACATTGTGGATATACTGAGAAGTTTCATATGCAATTTTCACATAAATTTCCCCCAGCATGATAGCATTTTACACCATTAAGTAACAGCAGCTAAACACAAACTACATGAGCACTGCTGAATGCCAGCTGCAGAAGAGCGCAGTACTGTGTGGGTGCCCTTGTCCCCGAAGCCTCCCTGTGAGCTCGGTTTTGGCCACGTACTGCTCTTAAAATTCCTTGTTGTGATGTCCCCTCCATGGGCATTTTGTCCTGGTCTCCCCAACTCAGCAGCCTCAACCTTTCCTTATTTCTTCTTCCATCATTTCCTTTCTTTTTTTTTTTAATCAATATGTCTTTTAACTGTGCTAGTATTTTCATTAGATTGTTATTTCTTTGGTGATTCTCTGATTATAAAGTTGCATAGGTTTTGAGTGATCTACACCTAATTATATTTTTTTCATTAGCCCTGTTATTTTTGGTATAATTTTGCAAGATATAGAGTTATTCAAAAATGCATACATTGTGTTGTAGCCAAAACCTGTATCTCATGCTCAGGCTTCTGAGTGAAGTCAGCAGAATAAAGGCAGATCACTAATAATTTCTCCCCTGATACCTCACAAAATGATCTTCCCCAGCCCCCAAATCAAAGGAGAAAACCCCCCCAAAAAATTTACCAACACCAAACTGATAAGGAAACTGATAAAATTTCATGCCATAAAACCTGGAGATGAGAACATACTTTGACGTGTTCTAATTTTACCCTTTGACTCCAAAAAAACTGTATCAGAGAAATAAGGTAAGTCAAGAAAATCTAAAGAATTCACCCTTATTTGCTTCTGTGTAAAAGGCGGTATACTAAAAAGATAACTATACAATTTGGGAAAAATTAGAAGAAAAATTCTCAAGAGTAGGATCTCCTAGTTATTACCATTGGCAGCTCACTAGAGAAGTGAACAAATTCTATGTTCAATAATTTTTAGGAGTTCATGCTCTAAACTTAAAGATGCAAAGCAGGGGTATCCTACTCAGGAAATAAGTTACACCCTCAACTGGGATTAGGAGTTAAAGTAGTACTGAACCTGGCCCAGGACATTTAACAAAATGGGGAGAGAGAGCAGAGCTTAGGTCGTTCAACAAAAGTTGCTTGAGGTAAGAAAACATAGGTAGTACCATAATTTCCTAGTTCACAAATAGTTGCTTGAAGTGAGAGATAAACAGGTATAAGATAGGGGAGAAGGGTGCCAAGAAGAATTTATCATCTATATCAAACTTTTTGGAAGCCTCAAGCTGAGATTTCCATTTGAAATATGAAAATAACTAGAAACAA
>CM052438.1:72607633-72631743 GCA_028533085.1 Varecia variegata | reverse complement strand
GACTCACTCGATCACTGTTCCTCTACTTCCTCCCACGATTTCTCAGGCCTAAAGTCTTGGTCTGTCCCCTTTCTCTTCCTGTCTGGCACAGACCTCTCACATGTAAGTGTTGTCAACTCATTCTTGATATGTTTAAAAGGCAAATAAAGAAACTTAGAAAATCCTTTTAAACAACAACCATAATCAAGAACAGAGAAACCATGAAAAAGGAACATGTACAATATCCAAATGCCAGGGGATTGTGGCACAAAGTCTGTCATGTGATCCAGATTTGAACTCAGGCAAGTTGTCACTCAACTATAGAGGAAACTGACATTTTCAAATATGCAGAGTTTCTGAGAATAACACCAAGAGCTATTCTTGGAAAACCCACTTGACAATGAAATCTAGCTAATCAAAATCAAAAAGTGAATTAAAATAATAAACTCAAATGGAGGAGCTGGTGTAAATTATTCATGGTTGATATGAAATCCATTTAAACTAAGACAAAGTAACCATTGGAATTATGTTTATAAGACTGAAAATGTTATATATCTTATTAATAATACTAATGAGGACATTACAAACAAAATTAAGAAATAAAGGAAGAAGAGTTAGAGAAACTATTAGAGAAAAATTTTGTCATTTCATGATTTATAGGAGTGAATCAATACAGTCTACAATCAAATTATACACAATTCCAATTTCTTCCTGTATAACCATATTTTTTCTTAACCTTAATAGGAATGTTTAAGACTATGTCTTGTAGCAAAGAAACATTTAAGATCGGTAATGTGTTCAAGTTTATTTCATTTATATTCCTTTTACTTAATAAAAACTTGTTAAAATTGCACACATCATATAATCTCATTTTATGTGAATTTTGATCAATCTACCCCCATCTACCGCTCTTTCACCTTTTGATGTATATATGATATTCTCATAACAACATAATACAAACTACATCTGGAATTATGCTGACTTAATGTTAATGATAGTTATTTCTGATCATGTAATTTTAGAGGTATTTTATTGTACTGCTTGAATTGTTTTTTGTAATAGACATATATCCTTTTTATAAAAAAATTAAATCCGTCCTCTCTTTGGGAATTTTGGCAGATGTAGAATGAATTGGATAATGTTTCATGAATGAATTTTCCTAATTTCCACTCAGGAGGACCTGCAGTCTCTGTAAGCAGTGGAGCTGTTCAGCAAAGGTTGATTAAGCTCCATAGTGAACAATTTCTTTATACTAATGCAACACACAGTCATATTTAGTTGGCCTTGTCACTGGTAATAGTTTCATTGTATCTTGATGGACATTTAAAATAGATTAACTTTTTGGTGTGGGCTGTTTTGAAGGAATGTCAGAAAGAACTGTGGATGCTTAGCCTTCTGATTTGAAGATTCCAGCACTTAGCAGTGCCCAGCACACTTTAGGAACACAATGTTTATTCCATTGACCAGAAATAATAAAGGTTTTCACATATTTGAGCCTGACATGTAAAAGAGAGATTTTGCTTTTTTTGTTTCACAACAGATAGCAGTACAAGGACCATGGGTGAAAGCTGTCAGAAGATAGACTTGACTCAATATGGAAAATATTTAGTCGTTTGGAAATCACATAGCTGCTTCAGAAGTGAAATAGTCTCCACCTCGACATGTTCAAGAGAATCTGGGGGATTATTTTAAGATCTTATCGTAAAGGAGATTCATGCATCACAGGCTGTCTCTAACCTCCTATCTGTTCCCACTGAGATTTCACGATTCTGTAAACTTGAAAAGGCAAGTGATCATTGGCAATCAAACGGTTTTAAAAAGGCTGACTTAGTAGATTTGATCTTACTCACTGCCTTAGTATTCCATTAATAAAATGAGAGGGCTGCTTAAGGTGATCAATATTACTTTTCCAGTTCTAAGATTTTCTGATCCTGTAGTCTTCTATATGTGATGATTTTATATAGTCAAGTTTCAGTTCAACTCAGCAAATATCCACCAATTGCCAGCTGTGTACAAGTACTGCGTTAGGTACTGAGACAGTGGCTTCCTCAATTTCTTTATGCGATTAGTCTTAGAGGAACACAGAACTGGTTATTACAGAGGTGTCCTTTGCCTGGCTTTTACACTATGGAAAACAGAGTCAGAACATTCCAAAATGTACTGTTTCTGCCACCGGAAGGTTCAGATGTTCTGTTAGTGCTGACTGACAGCAGAGAACAGTCTCTCATTGGCTTGACATACATTTCTTTTTCAGGGAGACTTTCTGATAGATCATGCAAAGACTTAAAATCCACAGAAGCCTCTTCAACTGCATGACCACATGGACGTGAAGAGGTGTTACATTAATCTAAACAAATATTCAAAGTCTTCCTAAAAAACTAACCCTCGAGGAATAAACGAAACGACGTCTCTTTAAAAAAATTGTTGAAAAATGACCTGGTGACAGATTTCAGCTTCCTACGGAGGTAAGTAAAGCATAGGAATTCTCTATTTTAAAAAATGAAACCAGCAGTGATTACATGTAAAAAAAAAAAAATCTTCTAGAAGCACCTTCTCCAATGTATTTATTTTCTGTTGTGAAGTTAATAGAAATTTTCAATTAACTAGCCAAACTTAAGATCATGAAATTTTATATTTACTCAAATTAAGTTTTAAGAATGAAGTTTGGATTTCCTATTAGGGGTTTTCTCCACCATTCCATCTCTGTTGTTATTCACTTTGAGTACTGTTTATTGAATGCAGTCATGGGGTGGAAAGTCAACAAACCGAGGAGATGCAGGTGTGAATGTAATGAGATCTGATAGAGCCCACAGTCCCGAAGGAAAATAAACAGGAGCCATTGATTTAAGTGAACTTAAATGTTGTCTGTAACCCTAAGGTCATTATCCTTCCTTTCCCTCTTCCTTTATCTTCTACATATATGCATTTAAGTGCCACATAAACATTTGGACTTAAAGATGAATTTGAGGCAATTCCTCAGAAACGTAATAGAAATCTTGCTCATTGCAGAAAATTCAAAATTAATAATGACTCATTAAATAATATCAGCAAGCAAATTTGTTAAAACTTATCATCTTTGATAGAATGCAGCCCCATGGAGCTATTTTGTATTACTACTAATTTTTCAAAGGTTCTACTGGGAAAGCATTGTTATTAAATGAAATAAACCTCATTATCGCATGTGTGATGACTCTAAGAGGATCGCAGATAATTTAACATAAATTGCTTTCAGCTGAAACCAAACTTGTCTCATTTTATAATAATTCTCCACTGTTTTCTACTCTTCAGTACTTGCTTTGAAATTTCTCAAACTCACTTTTTCTTGGTTTGCTGTGACATCTTTAATTTGAGTCAATAATCTTTGACCATAGTGTTTTGAAAAAATATACTATTCCTACATTAAAAAATTGTGCCTTCCAGTTTTTGATGATGTCAGGATAGTAGCCCTTGATGTAGCCACTTTTAATTTCCATTAATATGTGTATTACATTTCCCAAATTGGTAACCCATGGATGGAACACTGCAGAATAGTAATAAGTGTTATAGAGTTTTCTCTAGGTCACCTTCACACCTTTAACATGCTAACAGGACTAGTGGAGTGTCTAAGAAGAGGCTATAGTGCCAGATTCCTTACACTTGTTTAACCATGACTTTTCTTTGTCATGAGCTATTAATACCTCTAGAAACAAGTTCTTGAGTAACAATATTCAGGAAAGATCAAACAACAAAGATACAGGAAAAACTAACATAACACAAAGAACTAATGTAACACAAATATTTCTGGTTCTTTTTTCTCCTCTCTTAAGTCTCATCTCAGTATAGCGTCATGTTCTTAAACAAATCCAACCCTCCAATGCCTTTCAAAGAAATGTATTTTTTTTCTGAAGTTCTTTTAAGGAAAGTTAGGAGAGGATTGGAAAACACGAGACACAGCAACACTTTCTAAAAATCCAACCTACAACTTCCCCTTGCCCCACATTTCTGTCTAACCTGTCTCCTGTCTCCCACCCCCATGACATTTTCCCCTTCTGAGTATTTGCGAGTTCTAAAAAGGTCTAGGGATCTACCTAATTTTCATCCTCATCTGTTTCACACTTGAACCAATCAAGAGGAAACTTCTTTGACCCATCCTCTTTTTAAAGACTAGGGACAGAGGAATTGCAAATATTAATCCAATAGTGGGATTCCTTGGGGGAGAGGAGATTAACTAGGGGTGATTAATAAAAGGGGGGATCCTTTTATTTTTTTCTTATTCTATACTTAGCTAGGAAGAATGAAAAATGAAGATATTTCATTTACTAGTACCCTCTCCTCTTTCTTCCCAGGAAGTGGCAGCCAGATTTTCATGTCAGAGGAATAGGTATATTTTAGGACCAAGTAGAAGTAGACATTCCTCTTGGAGGACTAGGTTATTTTGAGTGAGTTGGAGAGAAAATTAGTGCATTTATTCTAAATGGGTCGGTAGGAGTGGGCCAGGACTTTGGGGTGTTTGGAGGAAGCTGGAGTTCAGAGGAAGCCTACCTGAGGTGCCTGAACAGTGCTGACATTGGCCAGAGCCTTCAGAAGCCCACCCAATGCTTCTTAAAAAATTGAAGAAGGGGCACTCCTTCTTCAAGACATTGCCTCTGCTGTCAGAAAATTGTAATAGTACACAAACTTTGTTAGAACAGGACAATTCAGAACCATGTGTTGAAAATTTGTAATAAATACATCTATCTATGATGTCAACAATGTGTATGATGCTCCCTTGGGTCATGCAGTGTGCAACCTGTGCAGCTATACATGGCGGCCCCAGTTCTAGCCTTGGAAGTTGTAGTAAGGGTTTCTGTGCTATACTTTTGTCAGTGGCTAGCATGTGGATGGAAGGATTGGGAGTGTAGTGTTTGAGAGGACATCAAGTAGCAGAAGTAGCAAAATGGAAAATAGTGGCTACCGAGGACTAAACTTCTTCTGTTTTTCCAGAGAAAGTATAAGGATTCAATCCAAAAAAGTGTGGACGAGGCCTAGGGGGAATTTCCTCTCATAAGAAGGCAGAGAGTGTTCTACTGAAAAAAATGTAATAAGTGTCCTACCTGTGTCTTACTTTCTCTCCTGATGCTGCACAGGACCTGCAGCCTGTACCCCAGGGACACACAATACAACTGGCTGCCATGGCTGTGCCATCAGGTGCCGCAGTAGCCTGTCTAGGGAGATAGGTTAGTGCAGTAGTGAAGAGGGTGGCCTTTGGAACCAGACTTCCTAGATTTAAGTACTGGTCCTGCTACTTACCTACTGCTACAAAAAGTTTAGCTATCTGTGTCTCAGTTTTCTTATCTATAAAATGAGGATAATAATAGAACCTACCTTATAGAATTGGTATAAAAGTTAAGTGAGGTTTATAAAATTCTTAGAACATGGCCTGAAACACAGTATTGTTGGATCCTACTATTACTATCCTTGGCCACTCTTAGTCCCAAACACTTCCATATCCATCGCAAGACTGAAGGTCCTCAGAAATACATGGTATAAAGTTGGGAGCGTGGGTGGGTGGACAGGGAGAAAGGGAGACTGAGAGGGGCCACTGCCTCCTGGCAGGTGCAGTCCCCACTGGCAAGTGCTGAAGGCAAAGGCAGACAGAGAAAGATGCCACTGTGTATGCTACTGTCAATATTTGGTTCAGTGCTTCAGAAAACTAATATAGTGGAGGAGAACTACCCTATCCTAGAAGAGCATAACTGTTCTTGGTAAATACCCAAGAGCCAGTGAGAATTGGGCTAGAAGCTGAACACTTTATCCTGCCATCTGCTATAAAACTGGAAGGGTATTTGCGATGTTTATTTCTCACAGTTCTGGAGGCCGCAAGTCAAAGATCAAGATGCCAACAGATTTGGTTCTTGGTGAGGGTCCTCTTCCTGGCTTGAAGACGGGCACCTTTATCCTTTATTCTCACTCACATGCTAGAGAGAGGAAGCTCTGGTCTCTCTTCCTCTTTTTATAAGGGCACTAATCCCATCGTAGGGACCGCATGCTTATGACCTCATCTAAACCTAATTACCTCCCAAAGGCTACATCTCCAAATCTCATGACATTGGGGGTTAAGGCTTCAACACATGAATTTTGGGAAGACACAAACATTCAGTCCACAACAGTCAGTATCTAGTCTTTTAGCAAAGATGAGATCTCATTTTAGAATCAGCAAAGAGTTGGATTAGCAGACACTGTGCTAAACCTTCATGTGGATTATCTCAATTTTCATAACACCTTTGAGGTTGATACTATTATTGCCCAATGTCACATGGCTTTATATATAAATGGAGAAGCAGCTTAAAATGTACCAGCTGAAAGTGACAAGGGCATATACTTTCTATTTCAACATCAGTCAAATCTTTAAATTTCTTCCCTTATTTCTTATAAATGAGGTTTACAGTTTTAATTATGATAGTTCTTATAAAATGCTACTTTTTCTTCTTAGCTTATTATTTATAACCAAGCTGTATCTCTACTGAAAATTTTCCCAATTCCTTAGTTTTGCTTTGCCAGGTTTTTCCCCACTTTGATTTCTTATGAAGCTTGAAGTACAACTTTTTGGGCTATGTGCCAAAGAAAATATATGCAACTTCTTTACTTTCCTTCTTTAAACAGTTCTGGAAACTGATGAAGTTTAGTTTAAAAATTTCCTTTCTTAACTATGTTCAAATTTTTGTATTTTGCTCCTTTGCCTGTATAACCTCATTAGGAAAGGGGGAATTGAAAATTGATACAGTCTAAATCAAAGTTTTTTTTCTCACATAATTGAGTTATCCTCACATAATTAAGGATAAAGAAGAGAAATTTATTATGTAGATACATTTATATTATGTAGTTTCATTAACAAATCTTTCCATTCAATAAGACTTGCTTCTGATTTTAAAGGATTAATTTCCTCCAAACATATTTAAAAACTAACATTCCATCTTCTACCCAATTGTTCCTATACAGAATCTCCTATTCAAATATGAGTTTCCTGACAGTAGAGCCAGTATTATTTAGGTCCCTAAACTTGGGATCCCATGTTGTTCCTTTCCTTGCTACATTAAATCCTTGGAACATCTTGCTATTTCTCCATCCCTCTCTGTTGGTTTTATTCTTCATGCCCATTGTCACAGCTGTTGTCACAGCCCAGGCTCCCATCACTGCATCCCTTCTTATTATACAATGACCCCTCAGCCAGTGGCCCTGCTCTACTTTCTGTCTCATTTACAGTCCATACAGCTCCAGGCTTGTCACCCTAAAACATCAAGATTAGGCATTCCATCAACAGAAGTCATCCAGAGGTGGGGAACATTTTTAAAAAATTAAAGTGTAAAATTTATGTATATGTGTATATTTCAGTAGGCCTGAAACTGTGAGCTGCCTAAGCCACTGGCTGATTTTCAAGTTTTATACACTAATTCCAGTGGGGAGTCGCGGGAGAGTGGTGGCAGGGCCTTGATGAACAGGCAGGGAGAGCGAGGGAGGAACGTGGGGCAGGATCTTGTTCTCTCTTGGCCTTTCTAGCTCTTTTTTTTTCCCTCCTAGCTTTCTCTTCCTTCTACGACTCACTCTCTTTTCCTGCTCTCCTTTTTAGTTTCTTTTTCTACCTCTTTCTACCATTTTATTTATTTTTCCCCTTCTTCCCTTTCACTTTTCCTCCTTCTCTTTTCCCCTCCTCAAACAACTACATGAACTCACTCTTCCCAGGGGCTCTGCATACAGCTGACTGTGCAGGTTGTGCAGCTGCCCAGTTCCAAGGGCTGAGTCTCTGTGAATGTGACCTATTGGAGTTGAGCAGTGCACAACCTGAGTAGCCTTACAGTGAGATAATATAGTATATTTTAACTCGTTTGTACACAACTCTTTGTTTGACACATAGTAGATAATACCAACATAGGCAGAACTGGAGACTTCGTGAAAATGGATAAATTCTTCATTGCTGCAATACACTGCTCTACCCATTTAGCTATGTATATAGAACATGTACTGGGTGCGAGGCACTATTTTAGGGGCTGGGCTATGATAGTGAACAAAACAAACTAAAGTTCCTGAGATGTAACAGAGTACGAACAAATAAATAAATATATACCTAGCACATGAGACTGTAATAAGTGCCATGGAAAAATAAGATGTGGAAGGGGGTAGGGAGAGTGTGTGTGTACACATGGCAGTGTTGGTGGCTAAGAACTGCAATTTAAGTGAGATGGTCATGGAAGGCCTCCCTGGGAAAGTGACAACTGAGCCTTACCTAAGGCAGGTGAAAGAAATGACATGGATGTCTGGGAGATGCGTACCCCAGACAGAGTGGACAAGCGCAAAGGCCTCAGGCGGGAGCAAGCCTGGCATCGTGTTTGGTGATGCTATGGTCCTACCTGTGACCACAAAAGTGGCTTCAAAAGATGTGCAACCGGTTCATTTTTAAAGTATTGATCCACAAGAGGGTGATATTCTTGTCAGTGACTGTCAAACATTCTGGATTTTGCTATTGCTTTCCTTGGGCCACTCCTGATGTTTTGTTAAATGCTTCAGAGGCAAATAAAAATTTCTGACCATGTTACCACGGGTACAACCTAGAATCAATGCCTCAAAAGGCTCTGATGCACAAACACATCAAGAGCAGCATTACTCAGTTTTTCAATTATTTAAACACAAATATCTTTCAGGCTTCTGCTGTGTTTCAGGAACAATACCATGTTTTAGGGATGGAGCAGTGAACTAAACAGAAGAATTCTGCTTTGCTGTTGGGTAATAAAATAATTATAATAACAATAACACATTGTTGAAAACACTAGGAGGAAAGTAAACAAGGCTTGCTGATTACGCCACATGAGAGGAAACTACTAAAGGAAGTAAAGAGAAGATGGTCCAAGAAGGCCTCTCTGGGGGATGGTACTTCGAAGCTGCATCGTCAAAGGCTCCAACCCTGCAAAGAGGGGAAGGAGGAACACTTCAGGCAGAGTCCCTGGGCAGGACTGCGCAGAGGATGCTGTGGAAATGGACAGGAGGCCCTGGGGCCAGGAACTTGCTTATCAAAGGGGAGAACAGGACGAGATGAAGTTAGAAAGGCCCCCAGGGGCTGGAGCATACAAAACTTGTAGGACGTGGAAGGGGCTTGGATTTTGTTCCCCACTCAGTAGGGGGCTGCTGATCTATGCCTTACTCCGGCTGCTGCATGAGGATGGGCTTGGAGGGGAGCACCCGTGGAGGCAGGATGAGCAGTGGGAGGCTATTGTGGTTTTCTGGTGAGAGATATTGAGGCATGGAGACGGGCGAGTGTGCTCATTTAAGATATATTTTGGATGTAAAGCAACAGGACCTGCTTCTTGAATGAACATGTTGGAAGAGACGAAAAGAGAAGAGTCAAAGATGACTTCCCAGGTTTCTAGCATATGAGATGAACGGTGGTGTCAGTTATTAAAATGGGTAAAACCTGGGTGAGGAGACAGAAGTGGGGGCTCCCTGTGGATTTCCTCCAGCAGATACCAGCCACCAAGCTTTATTCAGGCCTCCTGAGTAACAGTTCAACATAGAAAGGGGAGCCACTCCTACCCTCTGTCAGCTGGATCATGGGAGACTCTGCAGGTGAGCTGGGTCCGCTACGCAGCCCTGCACACTTGACCCCTGCACTTGCCCATGGGCCAAGGCTGTCAGGCAGAATGGGCAGCACAGGAGAGCACAGCAGAGAGTGGGCCCTGGTCCAGGTGGGCAAAGGTGTGGGGCAGAGTGAGAGGTCTGCTTTCTGCTTTTCAGGCAAAATAACCCACTTTGATTTATAAGGTTCTCATAATAAAGTCTTACTGTGCTATTGCCCCCTCCTGAGAAGCCCCTCTTAGATGGAAAATGAAGAAGCAGATATTAAGGGATTCCCTCCAGTAGAACTCATCTGTCCAAGCCTGGAGTCTACAAGCCCATAGATTGCTAATGGAATAGGATAGGCCTTGTTTCCCACACCACAAATTCTGCTTGAATAGCCCTGCTTTGTGAATAGTTAGGAAATATGAACAGCAAATACCCAGCCTAAATACCTGTGAGTGGATGATTACACTTAATGAAGCAAGTAGTGCTCTGATCACCGTCGTTATTATTGGATACAGTTCCTTTCAGTGTTTATTATTCACCATGGTCACTGTCAGTACCTAAAGAAAAATGTGCCGACTAGGAAAGTTTTAGGATTAATTCACTGTTTTAATGACTGCGGGTCCTGAAGTATGGCAAAGGTGCTTAGTTTCAGTTATAAAATTATTTATAAAGTATTAAATGTTAATAAATTGACTATTACATTAATAAAGGATAGTAAATGAATAGCTACATGGAGCAGACATTGAGTATATTAATAAATACATGTTAAAATATATAAATTATTCTTCTCTAGTATTTGGAATGCCAAGATCAATCTAACTGTATTCTCTCTTAAGTGCCTCTCAATCCTAAGCACATTAAATAGAGCTTGAAATTAAAGCTCTTGTTTTTCTATTATGGGAACACATAAAGCTACTTTAAGTCAGGTAACGAGGGAGCTCTAGTTAATTCTGGGGAAAAAATGTTTGCTTTCATCTTTAAAATTAGGATGTTATTTAAAAAATAATACTGTACGAGCAATGGTTCTGAATGCACTTCAGGGATTGACATTCAATTCTGCAAATGACCTTGGGGAGATCATGTGGATCTATGATGTCCTGGGAACCTTGCAAGCCTCTGATAGGCGCTCCTGGACCCTGCACCACTGAGGCGGCCACTAGGGGGCGCTGGCTTCAAGAGGGCTACGAGGCTGGGGAGGAGCCCTGGGTCCCGCGGGGACAGACAGGGACCCGAGGACGGGCAGCCCCTCAGTGCCTCAGCTGGGGAGTGGGGCCAGAGATAAACCCTCGAAGAAGGCTACCCTGACCCAGGTCTAACTTTGTAGGTTGTAATATTTAACACGAATACATTTTACATGTGATTTCTATTTAGTTTTTTAAAACGTAATTTATTCATGTGTTTCAAAAGGGTAAAAGGACTGAGAGTTGCCTTTCAATATGTGTTCTTGTTTTCTTGCTTACTTCAGCTAAAAAACGACATTTCCTGGAAGCCCCCTGAGAAAATGGTGTGGCCGCCTGCCTGACTTTCCGTAGCTGTCCTCCAACCCTGGGTGATCGACCCACTGACTTCGTGGGAGAGATACATTTCTCTCTCTTATTTACACCCTTGTTTTTTAAATTTTTTCTGTTGAATGCTGCCAGTCTTAATTTGAACTAATTTAGATTAATAATGAAAAGACTCCTTTTTACTCCGATCTCAGGCAAGCATGTACTTGCCACCCCCAAACTGTTTTGACATATCTTCTGAAGATATTTTATCTGGTAGCATACGTGTGTGTGTGTGTGTGTGTGTGTGTGTGTACACGCACCCGTGCATCTTGGGAAGTAATTTATATCAATACATGAAGAGCTGCCTCATTCTTTTGAGTTATAGAGGTTTCAATTGGGTTGATAGAATGTAAAGTATATTATAAATATTTAGATTGTTTCCAATCTTTGGCTATTACAAATAAGACTTCAATAAACAACTTTTGTTTATTTCTAACTTCCTGGATTTATATCCTATGAGTATCTGTTGGATAAATTCTTGGAAATCAAATTGCTAGGTCAAAGATGATGTGGATTTGTAATTCCCATAGCTGCCCTTCATTATAATGATTTATCTTTAGTAGCAACCTAGAGTGCCCTCTTCCCCTCTGTCCTTCCTAACATGGTGTTATCAGAGAAGGATGAATTTATGTCCTTTCTTGAACTGATCAGAAAGGGAAGATGGAAGGAATGAGGGAGGGCAGGCAGGCAGGCCGGCCGTAGGTGGGATTAGGTGGAGATGCAAGTGCAAAGTTTGCTGTTGTAACTTTCCATGTTGCGTGCACAGCGGGTGTAGTTGAGGGGAGAGTTGGAAGACACAGGCCTCTAGTTAATTTAATTCAGTTTCCTTATGGAACAGTGGTAAGGATGGGCATATAGAACTTAATGAGATGGTTTAAACACTATGGAATGAATTGTGGTTTATATGATGTATCTACCAGAGATGAGTCTGTGGTAGGATTGACCTGAGCATTTTTGTTATCTAATCTGAAGAGGTGCAATACTTGCATTGACGTTGGGGTTTGCAGCTCACCAGCACAGCTTCTCCAGAAGTCCCTGAAGGGGACTCTGGAGGTCACAAGGCAGGATTTGCTGCCTGCAGTGGGCTCTGGAAAAGCCAGTGCTGCACTGAACAAGGCCTCGCCCACTTTGTCATGAGACAGGTTAGCTCTGGGCCAAATCATGTAACCTAGGAGCTGTGGCCTGTCTGTACTTCCCTCCCTGCTTTCATAGCAAGTCCTTCCTCCAGGGCTCGCATTCTAGTGCTCCCTGGAGAGGGCTGTAAAGACCTCACACACAAGTGAGGAGAGAGCAGGCTCAGTGACAATGACCACCTTATAAGCATTGGCACTTACTATAGCCAGGAACTGTTCTGAGCACTTATTACATATTAACACACTGACCTGCATCACGACCCTATGATTGGTAGCACTAATTATCATCTCCATCTTATGGGAAACTGAGGCACGGAGCAATTAAGTGACGATTACACAGCTAGTAAGGAATAGAGCTAGGATTTGAATCTAAGCTGTCAGGATCCAGAGTCTGCGTGTAACCCCTACACTATATTCTCATGACGTTTCCTTGGAGGACTCTGTTGAAGCACTACACTTTTTCTCCCCAAAGCACAATGGCCTGAAGGAATGATTAAGTAACTTCTTACATTGTGCTCAGAGGAGGAAGACTCTAGAGAACAACACACAATTTCCTCTGCACAGCAGAGGAAAGAAAAAAAACAAGAGAGCCCAAAAATGGATGGAGAAAAGTATCAGCAACAGAGAGGAAAGGAAAGCAGAGCCTTAGAACATGGACAAGCCAAGTGGACTTAAGTGGAATAGCAATTTCAGTCATGGAAATAGCAGCAGTGCATGGGCTTTGCAAAACTGCAAAATGTACGCAAACTCAAGGGAGCCCTTCTCAACTGCGGCAGGCAGGCCCCCGTCTTCCCAGAGAGTGACTGCAACTGTGTAGGCTTCCACATTGCCTGGAATAGGACTTGGCACCTAGTAAGTGCTCAGTAAAAGTCTGTGGGATGAAGAAGAAACATTTATGAAAAGCACCCAGGAAATCAGGAAAGAAGATGACTAAACACGAATCTGATATCTAGGACTAGGGAACTAAAACAAGCAAGGGGCAGGGATTGGAAGTTGTACTTAAATTCAGAGGCTCTATCAGGGTGCTTTCAGCTGCAGGTTTCGGAAACTCAAGCTCAAAAAGGTTTGAATTTCAACACAAAGAAAATGTGGATCTCCCCTAATAGATTCTGAGGAACACAACTTTGCTGATCATTTAATTCAGGACCTCCCCCACGCAGACCTGTCTTTTTCTCCCAAAGTTCTGCTGTCCTTGGGCTGAGTCAGAGCCCACTGTAGCAACCTAGGAGTGACATTCAGCAAAACAACATCCAGGGAAACAAAAGGAAACGCCCCTGCTCATGGCTTTTTTTCCCAGTGTAGAAAATTTCCCTTGAAACTGTCCCCAATAGGACTTCCCTTTACATCTCACTGTGTGCATGCCACAGGGCATGCAATGACCCTTAGCCTCACCAGCCCACCTCAAACAAATGCCATGTTCCCAAGGAGCAGGTCTACATGAGAGAGGAACAGGCACCAAAACAAAAGCCAATCCTTTTAGGGAGGAAGGATTGGGTAATAGTTCTGCCAGCAATGCTGCAGACTCTAGCACAGAGGTATTTGATTCCCTTGGGGATATTTGTAAATAAATACAGATACTGAATTTAAGTGCTTATTCAATGAGCAAATAATTAGAGACCCCATTTAATAACTATAGAATTATTCTTATCTGGTTTATTTGTACCAGAAATTTGTTAAGTTTGATACTTTTCCAGTTGCAAATGAGTTTCTGATATTTCAAATAAATAATTTTCTTAGAGAGGAGCATGTAGTGGCCTGAAATGGAGTGGGGATATTTTCTAGGCAGGAAAGAATGATGAGGAGGATGGTTTGTTTTATGGTTTTCATTGTAGAGATTTTTACTTTTTTGGTTAAATGCATTCCTAAGTATCGTGCAGTGTGCAATAATGGTTAAATTCTATCACAAAGTTATAGTGAGAGTTCGAAGAAGTGACAAATCAAATTGTGTTCACTTAATTGGGGGCAAAATCCTTATCTTTATCATACTCAGATGTCAGCATGGGCAGTCAGGTAACAAATTTAAAAATTAAAAGCTCTGTGATCTTAGTGTTTATTCCTGTGCATATTTGTGAGTTTGTTCCTTTTGGGGGACCTACATGTTTAGCTAAGTCACAAACAAAGTCTCAGTGAGCTACTCGGGGGCTTTTGAATCCCACCAATCTTCATCCACCCCTTCTAATCCACACCAAATAAACACATAAGCAAAGGAAGAGTAATGTGCTTTCTGGACAATTCCTCTAGTCATTCCTTCCAACCCAAAATTATGGTTGCTAAACTCCTTATACATAGAAATTCTGAGATGTCTTTGTGTTTAGTTGATACATGCCTTTCCCAACAACTATTAAATATTATAATTACCCAAATCTCTAGTCTATGACATAAGGGATGCTTTCAGAATACTATTGTGTAATATATGTCTCATATTTATCACTAAGTTTATAAGCACAAGGAAATTCTTATATAAATAGTATTAAATATTAAAACTTAGGATAAGCATTTATCAATAGAAATAAGCAAAATTTTTATAAGCAAATGCACATCTAAGTGTAAAAAGCTAGACAAAGGAAATTTCTGCTATTCACATTTCTCATAGGACTGTTTCTGTCATCTGTAGCTGTTAATTTTGGTACACTTATCCCACAGTTTCCCATCTTTATTTCTAGAAATCATTGATTAACAGTAAAGTATCTAATGTATCCATACCACAAACCAATCTTGTGACTGCAGTGGCGTGGAGGGTGATGCTCCCATTGCAATGTAATATTGTAGTATGAAACTTACTGCTAAAATTAAAAGGGTATTGTAGTGGCAATATCTCATGCAACACAAAACATTGGAATTTCTGAACAAAAACAGATTTGAGAAAATATAATTGTATGTAATTTATTTTATATTGTCTTTGTTTCTTACATTATTGCCTGGGAAGACTTTACTGAGATTGAGATGCTTAATCTCAAGAGACTTTTTTTTTTAAATAAAAATGATTAATAAATAGCCCAAATGATTCAGGCCTTGAGGGTATATATGTAATTTATCAATGAGGGATTAAGTAGGCAAGGCCTTTAAAAGCTTAGGGGAAAACTGATTAAGTTGGGATCTCATGGAGGATATAGATTTCTGGAAGAATGAGAAAGGGACTAATTGAATCCCATAAACTGTTTGATGAAGCACTTAATTTAAAGACAAGAGACTTGTGACTGAAGAAAGGGAAGGAAATGGAGCCAAACGTAGATGCCAACAAAGGAAACTGAATTGTAGTTCCAGGATTCCCAAGAAGAGGGGTCCAACTTTGTGATAACATTAATGGCTTTTGACTGTTTAAGTACCCTCAAATGATTGCTTGGAGCCAGAAGTCCATTTGTTTTGAGGCAGTGATGTTTTCCTTTATCTTTAAGAGTGCAATAGAAGCTTTGAAGTAATAAGGTCAAATTCAACCACTTTTGCCCAGACTCTGTGCAAAAATACTGGGTTTGAGTTTCCAGGGAACATGAAGAAGTCATTTCAGCCAATCTTTTACCACCCAGTAAGTCCTTTTAAAAGACTTTTCAGAAGCATCCCAAATTTGCACATTACCTTCTTGACCTTGCAAGTAGGGGTCGGAGCTGGAGCACGTGGTTTCAATTGTCTGATAAGATACATCACTTCAGTCTTGGCCTGACTAAAGGTTAAACCAGCTGGTTTCTATCTCTTCTCTAATCATTAGACATTAGGCAAGCCATGAAAATGTTATAGCATTTTATTAAAGTCGCTACCAAGTCACATGATGAATGGGAAAAAAATAAAAACAAGCAAAATGAGACTTCTCTAACAAAAGCCTAGATTCCTAAATAAATTAAAAAACACCTGATTCTTGATTCTAAGGAAATCTTAAAAAAAAAAAAAAACAGATTTGATGACAAGCTTGTCTCTTTTGAATAATAAACAAACTTCCTTTTATCAGAAAATAAAAATCATGAAATTCTTTCTAATTTTCTTTTGGCCTTGTTTGCTAGAAAGTTTACACTTAAATGTATGGTTTAATGACAGTACCAGAAGTGTGTTATTCCCATTTCCTAAACAATGATCTCTGTTTTCTCTACATAATTTCCTATTTTTAAAATTGAGTTCACTATTATTTAATGTCATTTTTATTTAATTGCTATCATAAGTCCATCAGTCTAATTGGGAGTATCTTACAGTATCAAAAGCAAAAAAAAAAAAAAAAAGAAAAAAGAAATCAAGAGAGCATAAATTGTGACTGTGGCCCCCAAATGCTAAATAATTTATTAGTGACATTGAAATATAAGTCACCCTAGTAAACCCATTGAATATATCAATTTCCAATTGGTCTTTTGGGCTGCGTGAAAAATAACCTTAAGTACTTATAAAATGTATTAAATATTTGCTACCATCTAAGACTCAAATACTTAAGAACATAATGGAAACCAATGCTTTTATAAGGTAATAGTTATTACATTAGGACTCTTTCAATTGCATGTGATGAAAAATTTAACTCAAACTGGTTTAAAGTAAAAAGAAAATATATTGGCTCATGTAACTGAAAAATGCTAGGGTGAGCTTAAATACAATTGGGTCCAAGGCTAAACAATGTCGTTAGGTCTCTCTCTCTCTCTCATACGTTGATTTCATATTTTCTCTGGCAGTCAGCTTCCTTATGATGGCACCAGATGGCTGCCAGCAACAACTGCCTTGTAGCCTACCCACTCATCAACTCAACAGAAAGACAGATTCTTTATATATATATTTTGAGACAGTGTCTCACTCTGTTGCCCAGGCTAGAGTGCCGTGGCGTCAGCCTAGCTCACAGCAACCTCAAACTCCTGGGCTCAAGCAATCCTCCTACCTCAGCCTCCTGAGTAGCTGGGACTACAGGCATGTGCCACCATGCCTGACTAATTTTTTCTATATATTTTTAGTTGTCCAGCTAATTTCTTTCTATTTTTTTAGTAGAGACGGGGTCTCGCTTTTGCTCAGGCTGGTCTCGAACTCCTGAGCTCAAACGATCCACCCGCCTTGGCTTCCCAGAATGCTAGGATTACAGGCGTGAGCCACCGCACCCAGCTTGAGATTCTTTATATTTAACAGGGCCAGAAAAGCCCTGGTGTTGACTCCAGTTGCTTCCAACTGGTCCACATGTCCACCCCAAACCACTCGCTGGGGCCAGGCATACGCAGTGCTTTATCCGAACCTTGCCTAAGTCACATGCACACCCATAGGCACAGCGCCACTCAACCCACAGAGGCCAAGAACAGGGTATGGGTATTTTCAAGAGGAAATCATGGAGCTCTTATCAGAACAGGACAAGCAAAAATCGCAGATGTCTGCTACAATATTTCACTCAACTAGACCATTTTTTCAGGACCTTGTTTTTCCAGGAAATTTGATTGCTGCTTAAAAGTTAAGATTGATCAGCGAACCAGCAAGGAAAGGAAATCCTGGTCTTGATTATTTACATGAGACTCCCATGAATCCCTGATGAATTTATTAATGAAGACTGTACTGTGACATTAATGAGTGATATATACCAAATTTTGCTTTCTAACACCACAGTTGTGCTGTGCCAATATGCTAGCTTATTCAAATACTTGACTGCACATTATTATACAATCTTGCTAAAATAAATCATATTTTGTGTGTTGTTTATAAAATCTCCAGGTTACATTCAGCGCACCTGGTATTTTTACCTATTGTTTCTAGCCACGGTGGTTCAGGGGGCTAACAAGGAAAGTAGTAACTACCTGGCTGATTTCCTTTGATCTCTTTTTTTATCCTAATTATTACAAATAAACAAAGTGTATTAAAAATAAATAATAGGTTTCCTTCCAATGGCACGTGTTAAATTAAAAATAAAAGAAATAGACACCAACTCATGGCAAAAAACCAAATCAATTTAGTTATATTACGTGCTTGAAGTTCTTCGAGGAAAGCAAAGTTCTAGAAATATGTGCACCTAATCCAACTTTACTTAATGGTTTTATTATTTAATCATACAGGTGACTTTTGGGCACAACCAGACCCAGGTTTGAATTCTAGTCCTGCCATGTTCTGTCTGTATGATGTTAGGCAAGTTATTTGACCTTTTAAAGTATCAGTTTTCTGATTTGCAAAATGGAGACAAAAATACCTACTTTGTAGGGTCAATGGGAATAATAAACGAGGTAATGAGTGCAATAAAAGCAAACATTTACAGAACACTTACACCGGACTAGGCAGGGTTCTAAGTGCTTTACATCAGCAACTCATTTAATCTTCACGTAACCCCATGAGGTAAGTGCTATTGTTAACAACTCCATCATACACCTGGGGAAACCAAGACGCGCTGAAGTTTATGACCTTACCTGAAGAAGCACAGTCGGGATGTGAACACAAGCAGTCCGGCTCCGAAGCCCACGCTCTTTGCTGTAGACAAGGAGAGGCGCCTTCAGATCACTCTTCAAGGAGGGTCCAGCTTCAGTGAGTGCAGGGAGCGGCTGCCCCCCAGTTCTTAGCTTGGTGAAGGTCTCTCTCAGCTGCAGAAAACCCCCTTAGCCAGGATCATGCCCTTCCTGGGGAAGCCTGGAGCTGGTGACTGAACAGTGTGAGGCTATGAAGTCCTGGCTGCTTCAGCCGGACCCAGGACCCTGTGACGGGCATACTCCACCCAGCTCTCCCTGCGAGGCTGGCCGGGGCTTTGCCAGGTCTGTGCCAATTTGCTCAATCTGTTTCTGTCCGCTTCTTTTCACAGGTGAGGATCCCTAGTGTAATTACATGCCTGCTTACAGTTGTGCCACAGCTCACTGAGGCTTAGTTCACATTAAAACTTCTTTTCCTCTTTGTTTCATTTTGGATAGTTTCTTTTGCTATGTCTTCAAGTTCATTGATTTTTTTTTTTCCTTCTGTAATGTCTCATCTGTCCTTAATACCAATCAATATATTGTCTTCATCTCACACATTATAGTTTTCATCTCTAGAAGTTAGATTTGGGTGTTTTAAAATAACTTCCATGTTCCTTACTTAACTTTTGGAATATATCAAATACAGTTATAGTAATCCCTTTAATATACCTGTCTGCTAATCTTAACATTTGTGTCTATTATGGTTTAGTTTAGGTTGATTTTTTTTTTCCCATAATGGGTCTTATTTTCCTTCTTCTTTGGATGCCTGGTAATTTCCGATTAGATAACATATATTGTGAGTTGTACGTTGTTGGCTACGGGCTATTTTTTCTGCCTATAACTATTCTTGAGCTTTGTTCTGAGATGCAACTAAATTGCTTGGAAACAGTGTGATTCTTTGAATGCTTGCATTTAAGATTCAGGAGGCAGGACCAAAGAAGTGTTTATTCTAGAGCTGATTACCTCCCACTCCTGAGGCAAGCAGGCCCTTCTGAGGCCTCTGCCCCATGGCCTGTGCTTTGTGAGGTTTCCAGTCTGACTGGTGGAGGCGGCCACCGTTCCTCCCCCTGTGAGTGCTGGGTACTATTCTCTTTGATGTTTGCAGATGATTCTTTTTCCAGCCTCAAGTCCTTTGCTCACACACATGTGCTCATCAGTACCCTGTGCAATATTTGTTGCCTAGCACACAGTGTTTTCATAACAATTGTTTTACATACTTGGCCTGATTTTTTTGTTTGTTTGGTTTAGGCAGGAGTGTAATTCTGGTTCCTGTTACTCCACCTTCATCAGAAGTAGAAATCTTACTATTTTTCAAACACATAAATAAAGTGTTATAAAATATGGAGTCACTTAAGATGTGGGAGGATTCATGAAAATTTGTGGAAATCCTAATTTCTTTTTCCAGTAGATACTGTGGTGCTAGACCTAGATTTCCTACCCTGGGGGCAGTGGATGCATCTCCTGGCTCTTGGGAGTATCTGCCACTGAGAATTCTCAGTTATGCCCCTGCCTGGGAATTGCCTTCGGACACAGGGAACAGAGAAGATGTTTGCCATTGAGCCAAACACACAAGTGTAACTCTTTGCATTCCTTTGCTTAATTTTAATGTTCAGCGGACAAGAACAGCTGCCACAGCCTGTGAAGTGCTTGGGAACCGAGGGCTCAGACATCTCAGGCGTGGATCACCCCCACAAACGAACTGCCCAGAGGTGAGACGTGTGGAGGGTGAGGGGAACCCAGATTGGTGGTGAGGAGGAGACAGGTACCAGCTACAGCTTTCCTTAGATCCTCTGGGAGGCCCATAGTTTATCCTTTTAACCCTGAGTTTCCCGGGAAATAAGGCCAACCAAAATCCTGGGGACGCTGTTCACAGGTGGAAAAACCTCCTCTAAGAAAAAAGTATCAGAAGTGGACAATAGTTGATACCACGGTGCTCCACAGAGATCCTCCTTCAGGGCCACTGGGCCATCCCCAACTGCTGTGAACGTTACCTGCTAGTGCCACAGCCGTGTCCCCCACCAGGCCATTGCTCTTGGTAACAGGGAACTGCCCACCCTACATTATGCACCTTCAAGATGGCGGATTTCCAATAACTATTCTTTTTTGATATCAAGAAAGTTTCTAAGATTTACCCGTATCCAGCTTTTATCATCTCTCTATGCTAGTTCTCCTGAGTGCTTTATGTTACCATCCAAGCATGGTCTTAGAACTATGTGTGCATGCAAATATATAGATATGTTAATTTCTCCAGTTAGATTCTGATTTTCCAATAGAAGCGCTCCACAGGGTGTCCATACATAGGGAAAATGGGTACATTTAGCTACAATATTTCCCATTTTCCCTATGTATGGGGACTTTTGGGACACCCCCTATTTCTCCAACAGTGTACAGGTTAAACAGAATTGTGTGTCGGAGTCTGGGCAGGGCAGTGAGCAGGGACATTTTTAGTTTGCTTTAATATCCTCTCTCATTTTTCTTTCATCTTCTAATGTAAGTACATTTGCATATTACTTGTAGTATATAAAAATTTTTTTTAAAAGGACCAAAGTAAGTCAGGCATACAAAAGTACAGTCTTGAGGTCAAAAAGTTCAAATCCTAGTTCTGCCTCTTACACGTGTGACTAGAACTAGTTACTTAACCTGTCCAACTTTAGGTTTCTTTATCTGTAAAAACAGAGATAACACTCATTTCTAGGAACACATTTGGATTTTGCAGGGTCTGAAGCTTTTAAAATTTTGGAAGCCTTCCTTAAGAAAAAGAATATGAAATATGTATATGAAATTAGGTATGGAAGTGAATATATATTTAGAAAGAGAAAATATATCAATTGACACATTTATAAAACAGTAACAAACATCACAAACCTCAGAATGCTTGTGACCACGTGAACACATCTCTAGGACACCTCACAGGGCCTTGGCAAAGGCCAGTGGAAGGAGAGACCTGGAGACTTAAGCTTTATTGTCATAGCCTCCTGCTCAGTTCACATGGTGGCTCAGAGAGTGAAATGCAATAAAGTGTCTGCTTAGCACAGAGCCTGACACACAGTACATCTCTCCCGCGTGTAAATTTCTGTGCCTCTCCTTGTTTATTCCACCCACCCCCCCAAGAATTTCTCAGGCAAAGGAGGCCTTTAAGAGGCGTAGTTGCTTTATTGTTAATTCCACAAATTCCTACTTTGTCTTGTGTAGCAGTTTGAAGACACATGGTAAAATTATTACAGGGAGTAACAAGAGGATTAGATTAGACAAAGTGTATGGAAGTGCCTCACATAGTGCCTGGTCTCTATTAAATTACTACACGACTGTTGAATTGGATTATGACTTGCTGAAAGCTGATACCTCTAAGGGGAGATAAATCTAAGCTGCTTGCAAAATAAGGTGCATGCACCATAATAGAGATGAGAACTTGTGTCTGAGAAAGCATTTGGAGAGATCTTGCTACCCAGCTGAAAAGAATACACTCATTTAAAACAAGGCTTTTGCTGAATCGCTAACCAGGAGAATTCGGTTTCATTGCTAATACGTGCTGTCCTCTGCTCATTCCTTCCCCAAATGACATTTTTCCATGAAGCAGACAAGGCCAGATAAAACGAACAGGCATTCCAGTTATGAATTTTGTGAATGCTTTTGTACAAATGTGTTTTGTATATTCTTACTCAATTGATGTAGTTTTAATTTTATAAACCTGTGAGAATAGATCAATTTATAATTTCTTTATTTGTAGTTGTATTTGTTTTTCTTTTCAGTCAAACTTTTATTTTCACTCTTTTTCCCCCACTCTTCCTTGGAAAAGTGACAATGTAGTTGTTTTCTTGATTAGTGGATTGCTTTGTTTTTTTTTTTTTTTTTTAAACTCAAAATACAATACATGAAACATCCTGTGAGAATGAAAACAAAGAATAGAGGCCTCTTACTGGTAAATGCATAAGGAACACATGAATCTTGACTAGAGAATTAGCAATCAAAGTAGTCAGAATAGAATTTTGACTCAAAGACCCAAGCAGACCTATATCATAATCCTTCTTCTTTCAAAAAGTCGAGCTCTCATGAAAGCAAGAAACACAAAATCTTCTTCATCTGCTGGCAAACCATGGAACTCTTTTTTAAGACAGTTTTCTAATCCAATCACTGCAATCAATGGCTACAGCCAAATACTGATAGACAAAATTATCTGTTAAAAATCAGAGATTTTGATTCTAAACTGAGAAAACATAAAAAAATGCCTAAATACAAATTCTTGAACAAAATTTAAATATCTGAATTTATTTAACCACTTAATTACTTTATAGTTAATTTATTTAACAGTTAACAAATAATTTTATTTAATTGAAGGTTCAGTTAAATAAAGAATTTGAAAACATCTAAATAGTAAAGGAATTTTTCATCATGTAGGCAAAATAATGAAATAGCACCTTAGCCTTTCTACATTGCTCTGATGTCACACAAATGAAAGAAAAATAAAAATTTTAATCTAGAAAATATAAAATTTTACATCCTAGATCCTGGGATCTAAATAAAATCTAGTTTTCTGGACCAAGAAGAATGGACTTTACACATAAGAAAACAAAGTCACCTTTAAAGACTGCTTGAGAAAAACTGAACAAGTGATACAGTTTATATTTTTAAGTATGAAGATAAATGGAAAAGCATTTTAATCATGCTGAGTATCTGGCATTAGCTAGTGCTATGATTCTGCTTGGTGGATGGCTTGTGCCTGGCCCAGGTGAGCACATTTAGGGGGTGTATACTGTGGTCTCTTGGAATAATCATCTATGGGTCACACAACTCTGCTGTTTACTACATTTTTAACACAACGGAGTGGTCAGTTAATCAAAGGGACTAGGTAATTTTGCCGTATTGAAATAATTAAAAGAAATCTTGTCATTTAGTAATAAAAATGATCACCATTTATTGCATATTTACTATTTGGAAGTACAAGTAGGTGCCAGGCTAATGACATCTATTGCCCATAAATTAGCACAACTACTTGTGAGTATTGCAAGGTCAACTAGATAGGAGGTAGCAGAGACAGAACCGGTCAGTTTGCTGGACCCCAAATCCTGTGCTTTTCCCTGACTCAGGTAAACATATGGTCATGAAGCATTGTCTACACAGATGTTCATCAGAGCATTTTGTTATAGTACATTAAAGAATTAATACTCTTAGCTGAGTAATTGCAAATCAATAACTTAGGATTAAGAAGAATAAAGCCATTTATCCAGATTTCATCAATTGCCAAGGACCCAAGAATTTAGGTGCTCAATAAATTCTTGTTGAGTTCCTTCTGTACTACAATCATAACCCTTCTTGACCTAAATAGCGTTTAACTTTTAAGAAGGCAGAAGTTTGATTTGTGAGGCTGGAAGTCCATTTCTAGACTCAAAAGAGCACTCTGTGGCTCATACCAGAGAGTGACAGGAACTCAGGAGGATGTGACTCATTAATTCCAGGTCAATCTTATCAAATAAGTATTTACTTCATTGCTGCTCTGTATTGCTAAGCCC
>CM052438.1:72578322-72607133 GCA_028533085.1 Varecia variegata | reverse complement strand
ACGCCTGGCCCTATAACTGGCTTTTAAAGTGGCAAAACTTCATATGGCCTTAAATTTAAAATGGTTGCATTAAATTCTATTGAGATAGACATTGACAAATATTTAAACATGAACATATAATACATACCTGAGACAACCGAGTGAAAGAAAATATATCCACAGCAAAACACCACTGATTTTCACAGTTTTCACAAAGGCAACTGTGCTCTGGTTCAAGGAGAATTATTTCAGGGCATGGTTTCTTGTCAACAAATTATACTTACCAGATTTATAGGCCAAAGTCCCAGTTTTCTCATTTATAGGACACAGATAGGCTCTACCTTTTCCTTTCCCGCCATATTTGTTAAAGCCACACTAGCTCTTAGAGAACAAAAACATGGGACAGAAATGGAAGGTCCTAGAGCCTATCTAATAGCGTTAGAAAAGATTTACTTTGTGTAGACCTGACGTAGGGTAGGAAAGTGTTTTCACTGTGTGGAAGCATCCCGAGAAGGGTAGAAACGTTCATTCACAAGTGCCGGACATAGTGACAGGCCCTGGGAATATGATCGGGAGTAAGACCAGGATCCTGCCCTTGTGGGGCTTACGGTCTAGTGAACAAAATAGACAATAAATAAGAAAATAATGAATAGGTAAAATTAGGTGAATTAATTACCTAATTAATACAAATGCTAGCATAGTCACATAATATCTTATAATTAGTTTTGTAAAAAGTAATAGTGCTTCGTGCTATGAAGTGCAGATTGTGTTGTGCATAAACATTTACGCATTGCAGGTCTTACATGGGTTGAGACAGTTCTGTCTTGCCCCTTTAACTATAGGGATTGAACATTCAATCAGAAGTTCTAAAAATGCAAAATTAGCTGCAGGATGAAGAACTAATTACCTACAAAGAAGCACTTTTTAGTATCAGGGACATTTAGTGTCTTGAGAGTCATCTCATCTTGAATCACAGACATACACACAATCATTTTACTTTTAGTTTCTGCAGCATCTTTGACCTTGTTGGAAATGTCAGAAAATTGCTGAAGCTTTACTCAGCCCCTACAGAGCCATTATAAACCCATTTTGCGAAAGTAACTAGTAGAAGGATGGGTGGAAAAAAGAAAAACAAATTTTGTCACTCGTGAAATATGCCCAGATCCAACCTTCACTAACCCCATTGTGTAAAACGTTCAGAATATTATTAAGAGAAAGCTTACAAGTGTAAATATACTTATTCTCAATGAAATCAACACCATCCGACTGATTTGTAACTACTCCCTTAATGCTGCTATAAACTTTATTGCAGTGAAAACACTGGTTCTACAGATTGCTTTCCTCTTCCTCAGGATGTGTTTGACCTTTCTGGCATTGCCACTATAAATCTCATGGCCCAACAACCCCTTGTCTGCAAGTGATTTCAAGCACTATCGTAAAAATGAAACAGACAGACTTAATTTGAGTTCCAGACTTGAGGAAACTCAGCTAAAATATTAGCATAATTTCACTGAGGACGGAGGAAATTGTTAAAATATGTGTATTAGAGAGTGTCTGCAATTCAATCCATCTTTTTTTCTGGCTCTTGGGTGCCACCCAGTGATTAGCTTAGCTGCAGGTTTCTAAAGGGGTCTGTGGTGCTCGGATAGCCACCGGTCACAGGAGAGAGGGGACAAGGATGTTAGGAGTAGTAAGAGGCCACAGTCCTAAATTCAATTTAGGAATAATAATTTTAAAAAAATCTCTGTTTAGAAATTTTTGTACCATCCACAAAAACCTGACCATTGACGATGTGTTCCTTCCAGACATCCAGACATTGCAGACATAAGTAAGGAAAATCCTGTGTTTACAACACAAGCTGGGGCTACAGCCACATGGAGGCAAATGCTACAGGGAAAGCAATAGCACAGGTTACACTGCCCTTTCCTAATCCTCTTCCCTGCCCCTGTTTCACGCCATCCGCTCCCTTTCCCCACACCCAAGACAGAGCTTGAAAACTGCTTTGTAACCACACAGACAGACAGCTGACTCGAACAGGTTGTTATTTTCATCTCTGAAACTTACTAAACTGTTTCTTATCCTTATAACTCACCAGAGTGGGTATAAGAACAAACATTCCCCTTTGGTTTACCCGACACAAATATCAACAGCTATCCAGTGTTTGTTGTTTTTCTTTTTAAACTAGTTTCTCTTTCTCTCAATAATTGTTGTGAAACATTTAGTAACATTTTATCAAGGATTCATGTGACTTTTTGGAGGTGAAGCAATAGATACTCAACTCAATGGGTCTTCTGTTTCCTTTAGAAAAATATAATGAGTTTTAAAATAATATATATATATATATCATATATAACATCATCTACTTATCACGTATCTTGTCTCCCCTGCACTAACGTCTTAATGGTCTTTCTAGGCCCTGCTTGGGGACAGCAGTATGGATGTGAGATGGATTCCTCAAGCTGTGATGTTTTCTCCCTGCTCAGCTGCTATTATGGTGGTCTGAGGGAGGAAGGGTAAGGAGACAGATGGTTGGAAAAGGAACAAGGAGGATATGCTCTGAAGGACTAGGAAGGTCGCCATGGATGAGGCAGGAAGGTGGTGGTGGCAGCAGGTGGGGAGGGAAATTGGGGGCAGAATCTGGCATGGGAAACAAGTACCTGTAGGAGTCCCTCAGTACACACACCTGCTCCACCTCCCACCTTCCTGCGAATGTCCTCTTCTTCCCCACCACCCTCTCGGCCCCTCTGTCCTCTCGCTCTGCCCTGGATATGCAACTCATAAGGCGAAGGGGTTGGCAGTGACAGTGACGGCAGCAGTAGTTCCCGCTGTTGACCTGAGGCAGACGGGGACAGCACAACTCATCCAAGGGAATGAGGAACCATCTCCCTCCGGGTGGTTTCCACACCACCTTCGGCAGGACAGAGGGGCAAGAAGGAAACTATGTTTCCAGACCCTTTTGGTTGCATGTTCCCTTCTCACAAGGAGGCTGCTTTGCCAAAAAC
This sequence comes from Varecia variegata, assembly GCA_028533085.1. Taxonomy (NCBI): domain Eukaryota; kingdom Metazoa; phylum Chordata; class Mammalia; order Primates; family Lemuridae; genus Varecia; species Varecia variegata. Next base: position 72,604,152 of record CM052438.1, on the reverse strand, counting down.
AAACAAATTGGCCTTTAGGCCCTTCTGCTGGTCTGTGAAAGAGCTGCTGGAGACCCTCCTGACTTTCATTCCTCATGGTAGTATCACAATAGGAGAAGATTAATTAAATGCTCTGGTCTATGATGACATCATACACTTCAGTCAATTTTAGTCATCTGTTGATTATTTACATATGCCAGGGACTAGGCCTATGTCAATTGCAACTGTGAATCTCTAAATATATATCATAATTATTTTCCTTTTCACAGTCACATAAACTGAGGCACAGCAAGGTAAGTACTTGCCCAAGGTCATATTGTTGGTAACCAGCAGCCAGGATCCGTCTTCTGGCAATTTGACCCTAGAACCTTTTAGTAGCTCATCATTTGATACAAAACTTTCAGTAGCATATATTATAAACTTAAAAAAAATGGAAGTAAAAGTTATTTCAGTCTCAATAAGGATTTAACAAACTAACCTAGTCTCAATATGGCTTAAATAAATATTAAATAAGCTAATTTCCATTTTTTAACACTGCTGTTTTCTGACTTTGTATCAACTTGCAAATATGACTTGGAAACACACCCAGTTTGTAAATTGGGTATTAACTAGTGTATATATAATTTACTGGAAAAACTTACCAAAATTTTTACTTACCACAAAATCTGATATTTTAAATCTGTAATTTCTGAGTTCCATTTCAGCCCTGTTTATTTGTATAAACATGTATGAAGGTTAATTCTTTTACCTCATAACTGCTGGCAGTCAAGCCTTGCTTACATAGAAGATTTGCAGTCAGCCAATGCTCAAATGAGTACTTCACTGAAGCCCTAGTTTTTTGCATTTTAAAGCATGAAAGAAATAACCTTACTCAGTGAGACTTGTAGCCCAGGCATGAGCAAGTCTCTCCTTCACCAAAGAGATGTCCAAGGAGCATTTCATTTTGCATGGGCTTTATCTTGATGCACCCACTAGAAGAAACTGGCCCCCAAATCCATTCTCAAATAGTGAATACACTAACATACTGAATGGCATTGTTTTATATTTTCCAACTGAATGTCGAAAATAATTATTTTGATTAGTGCATAATTCTTATTTGTCCCTAAAAATAATTGGTTAAAACATCCATTTGCTAGTTGACCATTGGCAACAGTGGTTCTCCTGGAATGAGACAGACGATTTCAATTATCATTATATTAATGGATGAGCATTTTTCCTGTTTGTTGGAAGAGGAAAGCATGATTTCAGTCCATCTAAAAAGTTTTAGGTGATCGTTGTATGAACTTTCAAAGGAAAGGCTAGACAAAGCCTTATTTTATACTATTTAAACAAAAATTTACTGTGACAAAAGGCCATTGCTGCTATTATAATCCTGCTGCAACAGGAATGAGCAAAGAATGACTTTTACTAGATCGATGCTGATTTCCACAGCTCGACTTGTAATCACAGGCCACGGTGGTGGTGCCTGAATGCTCCTCTGTGCTCTGGAAACAGACACATCCCTGAGAGGGAGGGAGGCTGGGAATTGGCTCCCTTTGAAGATGATCAGATCTCAAGATTCCAAATGGATTTTTGCAAGATAGTCAAGGCTGTTCAGGAAATATAAATTCAATTATCAGCATCTAACCCCAAAGTTCAGAACTTTGGAATCAGACAAACCAGATCTTATATTCTAGGTCAGCCACTTTTTCACTGTTTTGGAAAAGAAATTTACCTTTCTCATGCCTGCTCAAATATCATCATATCAAAGAAGCCTTCCCTGACTTCATTCCCCTCCACTCCACTCTCTACTCCCTTCTGCTTCGTTCTTCCTCACAGCACTGATCACAAGTGGGTACGTTCTTCACCTATTTGATTCCTGGCAGTGTCCATCAGCTAAAATGTAAGCTCCATGAGAGCAGGGCCATTGCATTCAGTAAGTAACTGGTCAATTAATTTTTCTGTAAAATCTTATTTTTCAAGATTAGATGAGCTATGTTCCTTACACGCAGAAGTTACTTTTCTGTGCATTTTTCCCACTAGTTAGAGGGAAAGCAGCTTTGCTCTGGGCAGTGCTCAATCACATTCCGTAATATACATCACTGCAAACACCAAAACCACTGCTCTATTTGTTCATGGTTTGTGGGTAGCTAGGATGGTCCATTAGATTAAGTAATTTATCCAGCATATATAGAGGATACTGCAATACTTTGTGAAGATGCCTTTTCTCCCCAGGTCCTAGAATCTTCATTTTTCCTGAATCTAGACTGCTCCTTGAGGTCACACCACTGCTTTATCTCAAGTCCGGGTTGAAAGACTGTGGTGGCTTCTCCATAAGGGCCCTTCTTTCTTTCCACAGCTTTTTATTGGCATGAGAAATATGCTATTTTGTCTTTCCCTGACTTAGTCAGGGCAAACTTCACTTCTTTCCTGAGCTCTTCATCCAGAAAATTATTTTCCTAAGAGAATATCATAGCAAATAATTTGATTTCAAGGATAGTGGCAGAAACCTTTGTTCTAAGAACCCATAGTTCTTAGCAAAACCTCTTGTTTGTAATAGAAATGGGCAAAAATAGTTAAGAAAGCAGCAACTGAAATATGTGTTCATCTTAAACACGCTGGCACCCAAGGTACCTGCTGACATGTATCTCAGCAAAACCAATTTTTTTCCATTCACTAGAAAGAGACGTAGCATCAATCCTGTATAACAATTGTTCTCACAGTATTCTTAAGTGAGTAGCACTCTCTCAGGGGCTAATTATTTGCTTCAGATAGATAAGGTATGATGATGACAACCCAGGCACAGTTCTACCCAAGATTTCCTAAAATTCTATTGACAGTGGTCAAAAACAATACACTTGGAAATCTGCGTGTTGTGAATAATTGGCCCTCAGATTCATTTTAGTATCTTAAGTCTGAGATGGACGTAGAAGCACTTTAGCCAATTTGTCAGAACCACAAATTCCTTGTGCAAAACTCATATAGAGTCTTGGCCAAACTCTCTTAATACTCTCTCATGAGAAAGAATGTGCCTTTGATAAAGTAATGATGCTTCCAATCTTTGCTTTTAAGCTAAGAAATTCCAGATACCAAGATAGTGCAGTGGTCACCTTCAGCCAATGCAGTCTGTCTGCAAATGGAATTTTTTTCTTTTTGTGGCCAAAGCACCTCATGCTTATCATTTTGGCATAGCTTTAACCTCTCTGGCAGTTTCTTTACTAAACTATATCTCCATAGAGAATATAAGACACAGAATCTCAGATTCTTGAATAATTGTATGATACGGCTTGCTGTAAGAGAAGGACCAGCGTTTAATATTAAAGTGTTCAGCGATAGAGAAACAACATGATCTTTGATATTCAATGGCAGATGAATTCAGCACATTTGTGTTTGTTGTTATTTAAAGTTGTGGGTGGCCATACATTCAGAGCCCTTAGTCAAAGATACAGCAGCGTTTGGGATAGTACCGATACAATTTTGAACTGTGAATTTTAAGACAAGGCCTTGAAAGTAACTGTAGAAGTTCCTGATTCTGACAAAAATAGTTATGTTCCCTTGTGTTTGGGTCTGGTAATTCTAGTCTGTCTATTTTTCTTGAATAATGAATATTATTCATTTTTCTAGCATTGTGTAGCAAAACATATCTCCAATGCACCAGTACTCGGGCCCTCTTAAATTTACTTTATAATGCTAAAATGTGCCTACAACCATGGATTTTACCTATGAGAACTTCTTTGGACATTGGTTTTCATAAAAGTATTGTTTTATATTAAAATAAATTTATTACAGAATAGAATATAAAATTTAAATGTGTTTTAAATATAAAACATGAGATTCCAAGGAAATTCTGCATTTGCTGTGCATCAGTTCTGGCCACGCTATGGATCTAGGATCTACCTGTCTCTCTCTCTGCCATTGGAGACACTTAGTGGGAAAGGCTGAGAAGCACTGCTTTATGCTGGAATACTCGGGAGAAGAAATCTTAACGTGCTCACAGACTCAGAAGTGAATGACCATTTTACAGTTTAGAAAATTCTCACTAGACTGGCAAGTCCAATATCATGGAATGTTTTTTTCTTGCAGGCAAAAACAAGGCTCTACGATGGCTGCCTTTTAGGGAAGAAGAATGTGGTAGAAATTCAATGGTACCAGAAAGATCTGAAGTGCATAGTTTGCCTTTGGAGAAGGTGACTTGTGGTTTATCCTCTCACTCCCTATCTTGAATGAAGCAAATATCAACTCTGTTCTGGGGCAGTGACTTAATAACGTCACTACTGTAGTTCTGACTTTACAGTTTTCTTTTTCCAGTGATATGTCAAGGCCATGTAGGACTTCCTAAAATATATGTTTATTTCCAGTTCCTGCCATAACACATTCACCCAGTTGTCCTGGAGAGCCCTTGAATTCGTCAGAACCCTAAACCTTCTCTTCCTCTGTGCTAATAGGTTAGCAACTTTTTCTGCAGGGAGTCAGATGATAAATATTTTAGGCTTTGCAAGCTATGAGGTTTCACCCACAACTACTTAATTCTGTGTTGTAGGAGGAAAACAACTATAGACAATATGTAAACAAATGACCGTGGCTGTGTTCCAATAAAACTTTATTAACAAAAATGTGAAGGGCAGGTGGGGAGAGGGCAGATTTTGACCGAGGGCCGTAGTTTGCTGATCCCTGCTCTATGCTCTTGCTTAGTAGGTTTCACTCCCCCATATTTGAAGTTCTCCCTCTGCATTTCCTATCCAAACAATCATTAAATCTTAGTCATTTTCCTTCCTATATTAGTTTCCTAGGGCTGTTGTAACAAATTACAATGAACTTGGTGACTTAAAACAACAAAAATTTATTCTTTCACTGGAGGCTAGAAGTTCAAGATCAAGGTGTTGGCAGGGCTATGCTCTCTGTGAAGCCTCTAGGGGAGGAATCTTCCTTGCTTCTTCCTAGCAGCTGCAGCACTTCAATCTCTGTCCCTGTTGTCACATGGCCTTTGCCCTGTGTCTGTCTCTGTGTCCAAATTTCCCTCTTATAAGGACAACAGTCATATTGGATTTAGGGCCCAACCAAATCCAACGTGACCTCATCTTAACTTTATGACAGCCACAAAGACCCTATTTCTACGCAGTGCCACATTCACAGGTTCTAGGTGGATATGAATTTTGTGGGGGACACTTCCTATTTTTCTGATCTGCCTTCTACTTCCCATCTCAGCTACCACTGCCCTAATTCAGATCTCTATCATCCCTCATTTCTCACCTGACTATTCCAGCCTCCTCCTAATAGGTCTTACCTTTTCCATTATCCAGAGTGACCTTTCTGAAATGCAAATTTCACCGAATCTCTCCCCTTTTAAAAATCCTTCTTGTCCCTTTTCATCTCAGCAGTGGTTCTCAATCTTTTTGCCAACACATATGACGAATGAGTTCACTGTGGGACAACTTATTGAGGTGCCCAGATGATGTGTGGACTGGCTGTGACTCCACTCCTTTCCCTCCACACAATTAATTGAATCTGCTTTAATTTATATAATAAAGTAAATCATTTACATTATTACTGTTGACACATTACTTTCAACTCACCACTGATTGGGCCAAACAGTGCTTTTCAACTTTATGGCAGAAAATCCCCAGTATTCTGGCTACAGAGTCCCTTATGATGGGACCTTAGCAGCCACTCCTTCTGCCCTTTGTCCTCCAGCAACCAACTGACTGTGCTGCTTCTCCTCATTACTTTACTCATGCAACTCTTGCCTCTCCGTTTGCAATAAGACATGGACTCAGCCTTCAAGAAACTTCAAGATGATGAGGTCTCTTCTTATCCTTGGGCATTTGAAGGAGTTTGGTTGGTGTAGTTGGTCAAGTCTGACAGGTACAAGTGTACTTTGGGGAGTAATGGGACAGGTATTTGAAATCAGGTCTTTCCCAGGAAACTTAGGACCATGGCTGCACCAGGGAAATAGAACAATATACTAAAAGGCTTTTTAAAATAATCTGTGTTTTCCAAATTTTCTGCAATGAGAAGATACCACCATGAAGGAAAGAAGGCTGTCCCCTGGTTACAGTTCTCTTTATGCCAGGACAGTTTCCTTCAAAGGCAAATCTTATCATTTGTTCCTCACTGTCTTCAGGGGAAGATACTTCTTTTTAATTTGATAAACAAGGCCCTTCCTGCCTCGTTCTTGCCAACCTGTTGGCCACCCCAGAACACACCCCAGGACCTGCCCCTTCGTAGTTTCTCAGAAAATATTTGTGGAATGAATCATTTAATGAATGACTGAATGGAATTTTTAACAATTTAAAGAAAATGCTTCTAAATAAGTTGCAGCTTCAGTTCCCTTTGGACAGACAAGGAAAGTAAAGCACAGAGAAAGTAAATAACTTGCCCAAAGTCGCACATATGAACCGTAGGTATTCTGACTGCAAATCTTGTTCCCCATAAGAATATTGCATGTTCTTTTACTTTTTTCAGTTTTCTAACTGAGCTATCCTGCTATAGTCAACTTTATGGTTCCAGAAGCCATCAGCCTGGCTGGTAACTTTGTGTCAGAGTCACATAAGTAACATCTATTGGGCCCATAAGATACATTCTGCACTTTTAACCCGTTGAATATATAGAAATTAATGTTCTATGTTCATTTTATAATTTTTGTTGTAAAACTATTAAAAATTAAATAATCATCTCTCCATTGAGGCTTTGTAATGTATAAACATCGTGGCTAAGGAATACTCTTTTCAAAGATTTGAAAATATATTACACAAAAGCACATTTTCTCTTTGTTTCCACTTTAGTGCCTGCTTGATAGCATTTTTATTTAATGTTATTAAGTTTCTTAGGTAAAAATATTTGTGTCTATCCTTCTAGGTGTGATAAGTGCTCTCTACTAACAATGCCACTAAAAAATACGGGACTTGTTTGAAGAAGATGATGATTATACAAAGATAAATATCCAAGCACTTGTCAAATTAAAGAAAAAAGCCGTAGCCTGTTGACTAAATTATACTGTGCAGCAGTCAAGGAAACAGAATCCAAAGGGATGAGACTTCTCATTACTGCTTAATGCTAAGACAACACTGTCAGTGGAAAAACATAAAAGTAAATATTTAATCCTGACATTGGAGGAAAGTGAAACAAGTTTGCTAAAAACTTGTTTTAGCTTTCTTTTTGCTAGTAGTAGCACACACAAGTCAGCATTATTATTCTTCTGCCTTGATACAGCAATCAAACTGCCTTGCACTGGTGGACGTAAGCTTAATGTCGGTTTGCCAAGAACATTATAGAACACTGTAGGGAATATTGGAGTGAGCCTCGTTCTGTGGGTGGATAAAAAAAGAAATGTCAGAGACCAAACTCCCTCAGCTTTCCTCCTTACTTCCTGGCTTTCCTGTTCTCAAAATTTCCCTGCGTCTTCATCCAACTTCTCCCCCACTTCCACATCTTTTCTCCTATTCCATTCTAATCCTTCTACTTAATCCCTTGTTCCCATCCTGAACATTGCTGAATCAATTAACTGGCCCCACCCCACCCCCACTGACATTTGTTAATCTCTCTCTCTTCACAAGTCCCTTCCTTTCAGCCTGCCGGCATGCTATTGTTTTCCCATCCAAATCCAACTTTCCCTTGATCCTGCTGTTCCCTAGAACTATGCCATGTTTTCCATGTTTCTCCTTCTTCGGACCATTGCCAAACTTCTGGAAAGATGATTGCCACGTTCACGAACCACAGCTGCTGAGCGCTTACTCAGACCAGTGATCTGAGGCTTCCGATTTCTTGGAACGTCTCTCTCCGAGACTCACGTTGGCTGATATGACTGTGAGTCATCTCTCCTGGTTGTCTTACTGTGCCTTCTCTGTCTCTTCTTCCACCTGCCATGCTTTATATCAAGATAGTCTGCAAGAAAGCATATATCTTGGCCTCTCCATTTCTGTCTCTGGGGTTGTTTCCTTCCTCCTCCTCTCCCTCCACCTCCTTCTTTTGTTTCTCAGTAATGTCATCCCATCTCAACCATTAATCTATACAGGGAAATAGCAAATCTTTAGCTTAAAGATTTAGTACATTTAAATGCACTTAAAGAGTGCATTTCTAGACTCTGAACATGTATTTCTGTCTGCTCCTGGATATCTTTATTTTAATTTTCTAACTTGGTCTTAAACTCTTTCATGAATTTGTTTTTTCAAACATTTACTCATACGTATATATTTATTAAATACGTATATACGTATTTACGTATACGTATATACGTATATATTTATTAAATGCCTATGATGTTAGCTAAAATGAAGGTTAAGCTGTTATCCAAATGCAATGGCTTTAATAAGATAGAAGTTTATTTTTCTCTTATTTAATAAGACGGCAGAGTACCTATTCTTCCACAGAGTCATTCAGGGATCCAAGAGCCTTTCCAACTTGTGGCTCTGACCTCCCAAAGGGTGTCTATATCTGTATGGCCAGAGCTGGATCACTTTCCTCTCAGCATGTGAAAGAGAGAAAGAGAAAATGGATAGGTGAGTGCCCAGTGTTTTAAGACCAAGCCCCAGCGGGGTCTATATCACTCTAGCTCACATGTCACCACTCTGACTTAGGTCACCATGCCTAACTTGTAAGGAAGGGTGAGACGTGAAGTCTTTATCTGCATGGCCCTGCTGTTATCTATTGCTGTGGAAGAAAGGGGAGAACATATTATGGGGGATAGCTAGTGGTCTGTCACTCCTACCAGAACTAGGTATTGTACCAAGCATGGAAATTCACTAAGTTTGGAAAAATTATCATTATATTTCCTTCCACATCTGGTTTTTGTTCAGTATGCTATACTTCTATGGGTGGCACTAGCACCCTTCCAGCCACAGTGTTTTAAAACACCCAAGACATCCTTAATCCTTAATCAACCTTTCCTAATTCCTTCCCTCAACAATCACAATTTTCCAAAGCATTCTGTCACCTTCTGTTTTATTTCTAGCCTAGCCATGTCCTTTTCTACTTTCCCAAACATTTTTGTAGAGTTAGTGTCTCTTACCATTTATTTGAAACAAAGACAGGGCCTTGTAACTGGTCTCCTGTGTGTACAGCCTTGCTGTGCTCTTTATGTATCCCTCGGTAGTCTTTCCAAAACATGCTTATCCCCTGTGCATAAAGGGATAAAGTAGGGACTCCTCAGCATGGCATTCAAGGTTTATAAGAAAGATTGTGTGTTCTTGTCTGGGATTGCTGGGGTTCCCCATCCAATTCCCTGCCACCAGCCCTGACATGTTCTACATCGAGCCATGGTACATCCTTTCTATTTTCCTCCTCTGGGCATTTATTCATATTTTTCTCTTGGTTGTAATGTCCTTCTAGATCCACAAATCCAAATGCTATCAATATTTCAAGGCCTAGTTTAAATTGTACCTTTTCCAAAAAAGCTTTCTTTGTTTCTTTTGAGAAAAAAATTCTCTTGCCCTCCTCTGACCTTATATAAAATTTTATCTGTACCTCTTTTGTGACACCTAACTCTTTATTTCTTCTATTATGGCTTGTAAGTGCATGTCTTACCTTCCATAGTAAGCTCTTTATTTGGAGACCAAGACTAATTCATCAGTATATTCTACTTAGGTTCTAGTACAATGCATGACACATAGTAGGTGTTCAACAGATATCAATTTATCTAATGAATGTTTGAATAATAAGTTAAAAGAAATCCAAAATATAATAAATATTAAGCAGAGAGTGTTTTAGGAAGTCTATATATCATTTTCACTGAAGGATTAATAAACTATTACTTGTGAAGAAAATTTTCACTCAGTTAAAATACTGGTAAGCCCTGGTCATTTATTTAGGAAGACACATTTGGAACAATAGTAATCAGTATCTTGGTCTTGTAAGGTTAGTAATAGTGGTACAGGTTTAAAAGAATTATGAAAATGCAAGTATTTTCTTCATCAAGACACACTTCCCATAGGATCATCTAAAATGCTGGTGAGGTCCTAAGTTTTTGAAATGTTGTGGGTTTTTTTTTTTGCATGACATTTTCCAGTGAAGCCTGTGAATATTGAAATCATTTTCATTCTAATTATTCTGTGGTATTTCCAGTCATAGTCACAACTCTGAAAACTTTTACTAGAAAGATCCTTTTCATAGATTTTTTCCAATTGAATTTTATAGCCTGGAGATATTGCAAATCTTAAGATAATTTCCCCCCAAAGTATAACATGTTTCCAAGCAAAAAATCCACTCTTTTTACATTTATGTATCTGAAGCATTGGTAAAATAAAACTAGCATTTCACGTCTAGCTATTCTACATTTGCCTTCTGGAATTAGGGCAACATTTTAAAGTGGCGGGATCTCATAAATGTTTCATGGAAAATAAGAAAAACATGTTATAAAAATCACCAAACCGTGAGATAAGAAGGAAGAGGAAGGAGTGGGTGATCAATGAGGCCCTCTGGGATGATTGTGGAATAGGTTCTTCTAAGTCTTGGGCCAGATTTTCACAACTCATAAGCAACTTTCTGGCCATAGGTCAGACAATTTTGGAAATTGCTTTAACTCCTTCAGGAACCATGCCACAATTATCTACAGAGCTAAATTCAGTCATTTCCATGTAGTCCACGTTTTACTCTGGAGTTCCATCGGTTTCTGTTAGAAGTGGCTCCTTGTTAAATGTGGAATCTTGGCAAGTTACTTTATTTACCCTCTGTGAGCCTCCACATCATTATTATTAAAATGCCCATAATAGAGATGTCCATTGTATTAGGATAAGGGGCACATGGGCTTTTATTTTATTATTTTTTTCAGTGCTTGCAATATTTTATTATAAATTTAATATGCAGTCAAAACATATACAAAGTCTGTAAGAATACAAAGGGATAATGAATGGAAACCACCCAGTTCGGCACATGACTTAATAATTGATTATTATTGCTTATAATGATGATTCTGCAGATGAAATTAACTGTATTTTTTTACCCATAATTATGCACAGAGGGATGTTTTGGGAACTGGAGTAGGGGAAGGTAGGATAGATTAAAAAAATATATATAAGACTTAATCTCAGTCCTTCACGATCTATGTATTCTACTCCAGGGCAAGTAATAGAACTTACAGACATGAAACTGTTAAGTAACAATGAAAGGAAGTATGTGATCAAAGTCAAAATGAATTATGCAGACTATGTGTTCCAAAAGAGTTCAGAGAACCATGTGTTCAAATAATTACTCTGTGTGTGTGTGTGTGTGTGTGTGTGTGTGTGTATAACACACACTAAATAGGACCAAGCAGGACTTTAAGAAAGCAGAAACTTTCACATTTCAGCCCAGAATGCTAGAGCACCACCAGAGTTTGTTATTTAAGATGAATTCTTTCAGGGCCCATTTTCAGAAACCCAGGGACCTGTCTGTGACAAGTCTTTCCCCTCCTGCCTACAAATGCCACCCGTGCACCATTATTCTGACATATATGGAAAAGCATAAAATAAGCAGAAACCACTGAATTGACGAGTTAACAAAACACACATGAGCACCAGGAAATTAACAAAATGATGGTCTCAGGTTAGCGTGAGCACAATAGCATTCTGCTCCATGTGGTTTTCTGGCGTGCTTATTAGACTCCTGGGCAAGGAAATGCCTCTACCTGGAGATTTAGATATTAGAATTGATACTCCCAAGTTAGAGCATGCTATTTGAAATAAAAGCAGCCTTTGTGTGGAGAGAATAAAACTACAATCTTTGTACACTTGTAAACCACCACTGGCTCACAAATTATTCCTATTTTACTCTCAGATTGGAAAAAAAGACATTTGATTCTGATATATTTTAGTCTGTAAAAAAGAGAGAAAGAGAGAGAGTAGTATTCTGTCAGCCTAATCTCATTACACATGTAGCCATTACAGTCAAAATGAGTTTCCTCTGAGCAAGTTTGGGTGAGTTTCAAAACCAATTCTCAGAGGAAAAGAGTCATTATGCTCAAGTAGTATGTTACAAATGGAGCTTCCTATTTTACTGGGGTATTCACATTCATGATTGCTTAAGCTATAGGGTGATGAGATGAATAATCCAGCTTTTGTTGAATACAAAATTGAACTGAATGAAAGAAAAGGAAACAAAACATTTAACATGCATAATGTTAATATCTTGTTAAAGGTTTTATTTAACAAGAAAGAAATAGCTGTGGAAAAATATGCTCACAATACTTTCCTCTTGCTTCTAACTTCCATCCTACCAATCTCTTCATTGTACACGTTATGTTTAGAATCAGGTGCCAGTTGATCACCTCCCTTCCATCCCCTTCCTTGTCCCTGTCTATAAAACTGGGTCCTGTCAGAATACAAGCTATTTGGGACTTGGCCTGGTCTCTGCTCTATCTTTAGACAGAAGAAAGGTGTCCTGGGCACACAGTAGGTCTTCAATAAACATTTGCCAAATACTGTGTTCTGGAGGCTCTCTCTGCTGGTGACTCCTTGTGAACTAAACATCATAAGAGATGAAGCCCACTGTGTACATTTCACTGGATGAGGACAGTCATGGCTATGTGTGTAATAAGATTAAGCGGATATGATAGAACCCTGGATTCTAAAGCACATGTTCAGAAAGAGCCTTGATATTAAGGCAATGCTGCAGAACAGTGAACTGATTTGAGAAAAGGACAGACCCTTGATTTACTAGGCATTTACTCTTTATCTACCACGTTGCCTCAAAACTCAGTCAATGAGAGTTTGTTTGCTGTTTGTAGTATCAGTATGAATCTGCAGATTTAAACATATTTGATACTTTCTAATCCATTGCTGTTGTTATTCTCACCGATGCTCAACTGCCTCTTCCCTGGCAAAGGAGAGCCTTTTTAAGTTGGGACCTTGGTTTTTTTGACAAAACACTAGATAGCATCCTTGTTTTGTAGTTAGGATGACATGTAGTAGTCTTGTTTTGTTCATTTTCTGCCCTAGACCTGGAATTAGCTATTTCTCTAAGGAGCATTAGTTCTTTTCAACAGGAAATAATATTTGGAGGCCACAATTTGTGCAATAGGGACACTCAAAGTTCCTGTGTTGGTCATTGTTCCTAGGCTTTTTCGGAGGACAGACTAGGATTGTATGTGTGTATGAGAGAGAGAGAGAGAGAAAGAGAGAGAGAAAATGTGTGTTAAAATAAATCATTAGGTCACATTGATTCTTCCAATTCAAATTCAGGGATGTGAGGTTTTTACTTAACCTCATCAGTGTAACATCTGTATCCACTTTCTTATACAACAAACATCTTGGTATTCAATGATGCCAATAAAAAATCATTCAATTTCTTTATTTTATAATACACTCAAAACAGTCTCAGAATAGTGATATTAACAATCTGATTACTGTAAAGATTAATATTTTCATGTCTTTTTTAGATACACGAATGATATAAGTCAAATAATTGTGTAACAAAGTTACTTGAAAATAGTTCCCCTTTGTGTGGTTATGCACAGTTTGATTCATTTGTTTTATGGTGCTTTTAATTTTTAAGGGTTTTAAAAAATATATAAATTTAATTTTGCTTTATAATTATGTTAAATATTTACATCGTTCAAAATTCAAATCTACAAAGCAAATCATATTCTTTTTCTCAATAACATTCTACCAGCTTTTTTTTTAACTTTGTGTAAACCACTCAGTAAGAGTCTATAGAGATATTTCTTATTCCTTTTAGCAGCTTCCTAGAATTCCAATGTGTGTATATATTATAGATTGCTCAAGCAATCCTTCAATGATGGATACTTGAATAGTTTCTAGTTTTCTCCCGCCCATTACAAAGAATACCGCAATCAGTAGCCTTGTGCATATCTATTTTTGTGTTTTGCTTGTGTATATTTGGGATGGAGTTTTAGAAATGAGATTACTGGGTCAAAGGATAAAGTCTTACAACATTTTGTTAGATCTTTCTGAATTTTTCTCTACAGTGGGTTCTATCATTTTGTCTTCCTACCAACAATGTATGAGAATGCCTATTTCCCCCACACCCTTACCAACACAGTATGTTGTCAAAACTTTTAAATTTTTGCCAATCTGTTAGATAAGAAATAGTACCTAAGTATAATTTTAATTCCCCTTTATCTCATTGTATGCAAGTTCGAGCATCTTTCCCTGTGGTTAAGGCACCACTGCACCTCTCTTCTGTGAACTCACTGTTTGTATCTCTAGTTAATTTTTTGAGAGGGTTGTTGTTTTATTATTCTCTATTTTTAGAAGCTGCTTATATATTAGGGATAGTAACCCATTTTCTTTAATATAAGATGAAAACATTTTTCCATTTTGTCACTTTTCTCTTTTACTCTGTTATGTTTCAGTAATGCAACTTTTTTTCATTTTTATGTAACCAAAGTTATCAATCTTTTACATTATTACTTTCCCATTCCTGAGTTTTAGAGGAATTTACTTATGTGTTCTTTTAGTATCTGCATATTTTTCTCTTTTCTTTTTTTAACATTTAAATATGTGATTCATTTCCACATCTCTATTTTAAGAGAAGATATTGCTTTTCCCAAGATGAAAGTTACACTATCCTGATGTGTTCTTGTGCATTCTATCATGGAATCAGATATCTAAATATACTAACGGATTCACCATTAGATACTTTCACCTGGAATGAAAATTATTTTCAGTACTAGACCCAAAAGCTAGTTAATTCTAAAAACATAAATTTGGGGAAGAAGATTTTTAAAAATAGCTTTATCTCTTTCCTATTACCTTTGAGCTAGGTTTCCCAGAAATTTATGTCTGTATCTGAAAATAGTAGAAGTGGCACTAGGCCCACACATGCGGTCTCCATCAAATGAGACTGCAACAGGCTGGAAACTGGGGGAAGAAGGGATTCAGAATCTTTTGGGTGAATTTAGCCCATTTTTTGTCTCATTGATTAAAATGTGTTTGTTTCTCCTTTCTGGATTAAGTATGAAATAGAAGGAGGGGAGTTGTGCATATCTCAGTTGCTCAAGGGAAGAGCCTGAAATATTTCTGCCCATAATTCTCCATCTGGGGTGCTGAGAAGGTAACTCAAACTCAGCCAGAGTTTGGTCAGGAAAACAGGCTCAACTCTAGGTGTTCCAAATATGAAGAACTAAATTTCTTCAGGGAATTAAAGGCTTGCATAATTCAGAAGGCTTGAAGAGTGAAGTCAGGAGAGCTATTTCCAATGATCCAAGCCTGAAGCTGAGATTTCCAAAAGCTCACCTAGCAGCAGCTGTGAAGTTCAGGACCCTCTGGGAAGCTCCTACTGTGGATTAATCAGCCAATCTCAGCTTGTTGCCCCAACGTGGTGATTGTCAAGGAGCTCACTTGGAAGTCACTGGGAACCTCAAGCTGCCTGGGTGCTGCCTGCAAGGCTCTGGGGAATAATCACTTCTCCTTTCCTTCCACCATCCAGTGTTGCATAAATGCTTCTCTGTGGCAGAATTGAAACCAGAAGGACAGGAAGAAGGGGGCTCTGGGAAGTGTAATTTTCAGATCTCTACAAGGTAGCAGTGGAGGCAGATACTGAATAGCTCTTGCTCTGCCTTTGGGGAACACATTTTTTCCCCCTTCAGCTGAATTCTTTTCATTTTTTCTTCACTTTTTTGATGAGGAAAAAAAGGATTGTGAATCCAGTTAGTAATAATAAAAACAATAGTTAGACCTTGTTGAGCATATATTATGCACCAGGCACTGTGTTCACGTCTTTACAAGTGTGGGGGTAAAGAAGGATGTGGAGGGAGGCTCTTATTTTCACAGTATTCTTTATCTGAGTTCCAGCAAGACTGTGTAGGAAGAAAACCTCTTAATATTTAGACGCACTAAAATAGCCTTCCTCATTTTTCTTAGCATCTTTTCTTGACCATAATTTAAAGTATCTTTTTTGGTCAATCTCTTGTAGATTATACAATGTTGTGAATGAATATCTAGCAATAAAATAGCCAGGATACTTTTGAAAAGGAACAAGAGTGCTCAGTTTGTAGTCCCTAAATTCTATTGTCCACTAAAAGGAACCGGGCTCAGAGAAATGTACAGAGAAAATATCTGGAGTAGGAAATGTATAAGATCAGCCTGGAAGATCTTCTTGTACCACAAAGTAAAGAAATAATAGAGACTGTTGGGGTTGTATCAAAAGGACTCAAAAGATGATTTAAAGAGTGTGCCATTGGCCAAAGACGGAATAATTTGAACATTAATAGTAACAACATCAGTGGATTGGAAGATGTTGAAATCCATAAGTTCACAACGATATAAGAGGAAAAAAACCTTCATTGGTTATCTTTGGAGGATGTTAGGGAATAAACTCATTATTCTGTAAACTGACAAATATCAGGAAAAAATGAGCATTTAATGTGACTTTCCTGTATGAACAATATCTCGGGGTAACCAAGTAGTTGATAAGGAGAAAGTTTTTTTATAGAAATTTTGCACCAAATAAATGAAGATAGATTGATAGAATGAGAATATCATCACTTGTCAAAATGCTGGTTCATCAATGGATCTTAGCAATGGTCATCAATGGCTGCAATGTCACAAAATGAGAGACAAGTCAAAATTATGCCCCTGCTGATAGAAGTATGTAGCATCACTTGTAACTATTTTTGTAAAAAAAAAAAATCAAATCTGATCAAGCTCAAAATCTAACTACCTTTTTATAGAGAACAGAGGAACGTGTTAAATAGCACCGCAGTGATACAATGAGCAAAATTCTACAGTGGGAAATTCTATAGAACAAGTGACCATTTTCATCAACAAATAAACTATGAGGAACAAAAACAGGAGAGGAACCTATAGTTCCCTGGGTTAGTGGATTTTTGGACAGATAAATTCACACATAGCCAATACAGACACATTTAATATCTTGGCCATGAAAACAAAGATTAGGAGACATAAATTGTGGGAGAGCTTAGTCGACTGAATCGCACAAGCTGTTAAACATTTCCTTGTAGTTCCACTGGGCATAAAGTCTCTTAAAATATCCTTCAGAACACAACGGTACATACAGTGAAGCTGGCTTCCTATTGCTTCCTATTGCTTCACTGCCTTGCAAATAAAATGAAGTAATTGTTTTATGATATGTATTATGGCTCCAAAATACTCACAAACTAAAAATATTTCACATTTCCCTTACATGTGCTGTTTGGCCTGAGTAGTGCTGGATTTTCATTTCTTGATAAAATATATTAGGCACCTTTCCTAAGTTGCTCTATACTGAAGCTCATTATTTTTTAACTAATGATGAAAAGAATCAGACCTCTAAAATTAGTAAAGAAGTGGAATAAAAATACAGAATTGTGACTGCTTCATAAAATGAAATATTCTTTTATTTTTCTTATAATTGAGTTTCCAATGTTTATAATATTAATACATGCTTCAGTACATGCAAACTGCCAAAGGAGAGTCCAAGAGAATGAAGCTTCTGGAAGGAGGAGTCTGGTTTTGTTTAGAAGCTGGTAGACACTCTAGATTTCTTGGGAGGATATGGAGTTTACTGATGAGTGATGCCACTGAGAAATATTAAAAATGCTCTTAGACTTCTCTTTTTTTGAAACATCTTTCTGACACCAAATATCAACTAAAAATCCAAGATTGAGTTATTTCGGCTAACCACGTTTAGAGCTTAGAAACAGACTGCCTTAACGCTGAACATATTTTAACATGTTGTAAACAGAAGTCACCAGAAGAGAAGAGAAAGCAAGTTGGTGAGGAAGGGGTTCTTGTGTCTTTAAAGGAAGAATAAACAATGAGACTCCTCAGTTTCATAGGTGACTTTGCTTTGTATGGACAAAGGCTGATAAAAGATCAATTTCCCACAGGCTTTGAATTCTATCAAAATATATTTATTGCGTTAGAGTCTATGATTTTGTCTTGAAAAGAAAGGCTCACAAAGGGGCGATGCCATAGAGATAGCAACACTGTGCTGCTATTCAGTTGGCTGCATGCCTGTGGGGCCGCATCTGCCCAGAGGGCGGCGCCGTTTTCTAAGTCCCATAAAAGGTAGCAACAGCCATGCTTTTGGCTGGGGGAGAGCAGAGAGGGAAGAGAAAAGGCACTCTGTGACTCAACATTTCATTCTGCTTTCAGCTTGGAAAGGGAGAACAAAGGATGAAAGGAGGTTTCTTCATCAAGTAGTTCTGAAAATGAACAGTCTCCTATGTGTACAGAGTTCACAAACTTGGTCAGCTTCAATTCAGTTTTACTTATTTTTTCAATCACCACCTTCAAACATTCTCTGTCAAATCTTTGTTCTTTAATGATATCTCGGGCACATTTCCTTGCTTTGTGATCACTTTCAGTTTTCATAAAGTATATGCCATTCAATGTAACACGTCAGACTCATATCCTACTTGATGTCTGTCTCCTCTCCTCCCCTGCTCCCCACTAGGCTGGAGAGCCTGCAGTGAGAAGGGACAATGGCATTGTTCTTCCTCTTCTAGCTCTAGTGTTGCTGTAGGGAGGGGGATAAAGGTGAGGGCAGAGATCTCTTATTTAGCTGACCATAGATGTAATACTCTCTCTGTTGTTTGTTGCTGCTGCTTTGGATAATATTGACTGCACCTTGATAACACTCTCTGGAACTGATGATGTTGACCTGCTGGCTCTACAGGGTGAGAGATGGGAGTTGTGTTGGGGGGAAGGGTGTGTCTCACTGCACAGATGTCTATGTAGCAGTTCGGCTACAGCCCTGCTATTTGTCAACTCCCTTCCAGCTCTTGACCTCAGTAGTATAGTGGTATACCCCACAGACTCTTGGTGATGGAGGTACTCACAGGCAGCCAGTCTTCCCAGGTTGGGTTCCGGTAAGATGGTTCAAGCATGGTCCTGGCCAGGATGCTCATTGACCCATCCTTTGGCTCTCTCATTGTCTTCCTTTTTTGTTTTCCCTTCTGAAATGGGAAGATCATCCAGTCTTGTTGATCTAAACATCTATTAAATGTGATGTTTATACAATTGGTAAGTGAGATGGTGTCCTTCTCTTCTTGAAGGCGCCTTCGATGTTTGCAGGTGATTCACTTTGAGTTCCTTTCATTTGCCTTGGGAGAGGTAGAAGCACCTCCTCTATTCCCTGTTTTGTCAAGAATGTGTGGGAGATGGCCAGCACTCCCCTTTCGAGTCAACAACTGGTGATTCCAACAATTCGCTCCTTTTCCCTTTCTCTGCCCTCGATTTCTAGTCTTCTGCTTCTTCAGACTGAGGTTTGGAGGGAATGCGGTTAAGAGTAGGCTGCTATGTAGTAGACCTCTGGTTTGAATTACTTGTCTCCCCTTTAGAATGTGAGTACTTTGACACCTCTTTGGTCTTAGATTTGGGTCCTAGATGCCAATTATGGAGCAACAGGAAAAATCTCACTCAATACACTCTTGTATTAAAGATTTATTTTAAGTTGCATATATTATGATTTCTTTTCTCCTTCAAGATTACCCTTGAATCTTGGATGGAAAGCATGTCTGCAGGGCCAAATGGGGTATAACTATCATAGATCCACTCCTGTCTAGAGAAAAGGTGTCTGCTAACAGATGATCCTCTCACCATTTTTAATACTGTATTAAATCTCTGGCTTTGACACTATCTGTAACTTTTCATGATTTTATGGCTCTAGGCAGAAATTTTCATAATTCTGCATATCTCCAGCTATTCCTCACATGCCTATCAATGTTCTGGAAAAGAAAACAGAGAATAGGCCACTCACCATTTGGTTGGTCCCAATCATGCTCTCAGTTTACCTTTATTTCATTTTCCTTGTTCAAGGCTGGACCTCTATGCCATTTCCCCTTTCTTTGACCAAGGCAGACATCACCAGTTGATCTCAACTCCCTTTTCTGATGAGCTAAGATGCAGCCTATAAATATTTCTTAACCTGAAGTTTTATCAATCAAATCAATCAATTGGAATTGGGGTACAAAGTGAAAGCCATTCATATTTTATCCCTGGTCCATGAGTTACATTGAATTAGATTTTCCAAGCTTTGTTTAACAGATCCCTTCCTATTTACCCTGAAAAACATTTGCTACATCTACTGTTGTTTTTTGTTTTTGTTTTTACCATATGGGCTAACATCAATATTACTATTATTTTAAAGCCTTCCTTGAGCTTTCTAAACAATGACATCTTCCCACTTGGCTTTTACTGTAAGTTTCTTTTCCTTTGTCTAGCTCAGGCCCAGCATTTAATCCTTTGTTCACCATTTCTCACTATCTGACCACACTTTCCCTGCCAGACTCTGGTGGGAGCTTTGGTTCTTTCACTTAGGAGATGCTGTTTCCACATTAGCATCCATAATAACAGCAATATCTCATATATATAGAATGCTTTACAATGTGCAAAAACTCACACATACATTTATGAACTTCTTTCTGATCAAAGGCAACATTTTGTGATAAAATTAAAGGATCTTGGAATTTTGATTTGACATTATATTACTCTTTAGAGTGCCTTATCTTACTATGGCTTTTAGTCACCTCTAAGAAATAACTTTCTACCCACAAAATCTTTCTTTTTTCCTCATATGTATTCCTTCAATTACATAGGTAATTTTGGCTTTAGAGAGTTGGTCAAAGGAAATAAGCCTTTAGAAAAATAAATGTGTAAAATAAGCCTCTGATTTAAGAATTGAACTACAAACACTTTCTTCCTCGAAGACGATATTCAACAACTGAAGTTACATAAACCAAAGTTCATGTATGCATTTGCTAGCAATTTAGTCATGATTTCAGAAACATATAGTCACTTTTAAGATGCTTTCTTCTTTAAGAAGTGTTCTTTTTGAACATATTAATGTTCTAATCCCTTCTTTTTTCTTAAAAGGGGAAATAATTTGACACATATCAGCTGGTCCTTAGAGAAAGCTTCAGATGAAATTTACTACATTTCCTGTGGTATATTTTATAGCAGTCTTTTTTTTTTTTCAAAAAAAAAAGTTTTTTACTTTTTTAAATCCCACTGCACCAATGTCTTTCCTCCTGGACATAATTCCTCCAGGTGTTCAGGCTGAGCTTGTAAAGCTTTCTACCATGATGAGTCTTTGAGCTGGAAGCCTTCCTGAACTTTTTAAAATAATGAGACCTCACCAGGCAAATTTATGATAAGGTTCTTTTTCCTCCCAGCCTAACCCATTGAACCTCCCATCAATTCATAGTTGGCCATTGGCATGTAAGACAATAGTAATAAACAATGGAAAGGGTTTCCTAGGTGTCCTGATCTCTTTATGAGACAGAGGAAATGACCAAGTGATTTCAAGTTAGTCTATGAAGTCATCGTATATATCGTGATGCCATTATTAATCTTGAGTCCTGATTCTGTCTTCTCTCTCTCTAGTTTTTTTTTGTTGTTGTTGTTCAGATCTTTTGCTTCTGTTATCGAATGCCTATAAAGCCAAAGCCTGTGGTGTAGACCCTATTGGAGAATAGAAAAAGACAAATAAGAGTTCAAATTAGAATTTCTTTTAGAGTCTTTTAATGTTGCTTCTCTTCTCTGAGGAGTTTCAGAATCGTGGTTAACCTAGAGTCTGCAACTTTCACATTCTTATGACACCTTGTCTCTTCTATAATTCAGGGCCACTAACACCCCAGGGAGTGCCTTTAAAACAGGAAGTTGCTCAAGCAAATTATTATCTTTAGGAGGACAGATCTATGGCCAAAACATTGCAAAGGCCAATTGCCCGTTCTTCAGGGAGGCAAGCAGACAGGGGAGCTAAACACACAAGGCCTCTGCTTTTTCTCATCTTTCTTACTCCTCAGAGAAGCCACTGGCTGAACTAAAATAAGTCACTTAAGGCAAGTTGTTAAGGAGTCATCGTATTCAATTGAGTGGGCTCGTATTTTTCAGTAAAGCAGTAAGTGGTTATAAACACACTCTTCATTTTCTTTCAATGTTCCCACCTTGCCCATGGTTCAGTGGCGAGCTTCATGAAGGCTTTTCATTCAAGTTTGACTTCTTTTTCTGCTTCATTGGTTACTGAGAGCTCCGACTCATGTGCGCCCATGCAGTCGGCTCCTGGTTTCGGGGGTGTGGGGGAGGCAGCCCCAGAGCCCAGGTGAGGAGTTAAAACATTTTGATTAAATGTAGCCAGTCCCTCTGCTACCCTTTGCCTGCTTTGATTTAAAACAGTCTTGAATTTTATTTCCTATAGCCCATGACAAAAATGGGGTGTACAAGGGGATCCATTGAAGGACATACTAAAAGTCTCTGTACTAAAGTTGGGAAAGACGTAAATGGATTTCAGATTCAGTGTTCAAATCTCTTCCAGAGTCAAATTGAAATATTTTATTTCACAGAACGTTGAGAATATAAACAAAAAAATGATTTAGTAATAAATGTGTATGTTGGCCCCTTGATCTGGGATGAACATGGTTCGCATAGTCTGCTTAGATTATAAAGAGTCTGTTGGGTGACTGCTCTGTGGGGTGTGTGCTCCTAGAGCCCAGGGGCATGTCTTAGGCTGCGTTTCTGCTTTGGGGCCACCGTAAGGCTGGCACACAGCGGGCATGCAAGAAATGCTTGTTGAGTAAATAGCTGAACAGCAAACTGAGTTAGTATTGGATCCCAAATAAGTTTAGGCAATGCTTACAGAAAAGAGAAGTAGAAAAGTAAGAAGTGAAATAGTCCTCTATTCAATTGAGTTTCCCCAATATGAGCGGACCAGTCCTCCTTCCTAGAAGATGAACCTGAGGTTATGGATCCTTCCAAGTTCCTTCCACTTACAATTTTTGAGGTAAAAAAAGCATCTTTTAAAAACAAAGTATAACACTACGAAAACACTAAATGTTTGATGTGGAAGCCTTTTTAACATCAGTAAAAAAGCAAAAAAAAATCTTTCACTATTTCAAACACAGGGAAATGGTTTTAGATTTCCTTGAACATTTTAGAATTTAAAAGAATTTCCCATGCATGAATAAAATCAGATTTTCATCAAAAGGCTTTTAAGCAAAACTTCACACTTTTCTCCATAAAACAAAACAAATATTTTTCAGAGCAATATTCTCTTACACAAAAGATTTTTTTTTTTTTTTTTTTACAAATCATTAGAGTGTTCTGGGTGAGGAAAATAAAATTCAAAATTATTCAGTAAAATATTTTTCTTTCATTTTTTATTGCTACTATGAATAAGAAAGCATTAAGGAGGATGAATGACTATAGATGAAAGTTAGCCTGCCAAACATAAAGAAAAAAAATTCTTTTAATGTTTTGGTCACGAACTCTGACAATGATAAATCACTTTTCAACAGCTGCAGACAGCTGTTAAAGTCTGGAGCCTAAAACGCTTAATTGGGGAAGTGTGTTAAAAGTTAAAGGGCCAGTGTCCTTTTAGGTTATGTGAAGACTTTCTTCAATAGACCATAATGGTGAATTGCAAGGTTTGGAAAAGAACATGCTACCGTCTACAGTCATTAAAATAAAAACTTTAGATGGACAATTGTGAAGTATAGATAGATGCAGCTATACATGTCCATATAGATCTAAAACAAGAGGCAGTGTACAATAAAGGAAGGCGCTCCAACCCATATTTGGTGATGAGATGGGAATTAATGGTAGTCTTTTATTTCAGATGTTTGAACTGGCAACTCCTAATTGCTTCAGTGTGAGCATTATCATAATTCATACATTTGCCCAGGTTTGAGTTATTTAGTGATGATTCTCACCCTACACAAATGAGTAGAGCAAGAAATTTAAAAATTTTACAAACTGGTTTTTTGTGTTGCTTGGTTTTTATTCTGACGATGTTTGGGCAGTTAGTTTAGGAATTTCTTCACCTCAAATTTTTCTTGATTAGGATATTTCAAACCATTTTTCAGTCATAATAGTTTTTTTAAGACTCACAATTGCTGAAATAGTGTCCATTTGAAGTAGACTTTATTGAGTACACATTATTTTTCCCCAAAGTGTGTGTGTATATATATATCTGCATCTATAGATATATATGTATCTATATCTGTAGTGAATATATGTCTATATATATTGACGTATATTCTGTTAAGCTCTGCAAGAATTGATCTG
The DNA here is from genome assembly GCA_028533085.1 of Varecia variegata. Taxonomy (NCBI): domain Eukaryota; kingdom Metazoa; phylum Chordata; class Mammalia; order Primates; family Lemuridae; genus Varecia; species Varecia variegata. Next base: position 72,580,258 of record CM052438.1, on the reverse strand, counting down.
GTGGTTTTATTTTATTTTTGCCTTGGGTACCAAGTGTGTAAAGTTAAACATCATATATCTGGTTGAAGAGGGAACATTTCCCGTTGAGTAACTGTCAGTAGGTCATTTCTCCTCTGTAAAACTCCTGACAGTTAGGAAAGGGAGTAGTTCTGTTTCACACTCTGTAGCAAAGGTGATCTCTGGGAATTGTTTGCTCAGTAATTTGCTTTTACACAATACATCATTTTTATTGGTAATAAGGCAGATGTCACCAACAGCGGAGTTTGTCCAAGACTGGCTCTGAAATTTCCTTTAAGACATTATGCTCCCAATCAGGCAGAAAATTGTCCTGCGCTATGGCAGATTGAAAGATCACATTGCAGTGTCCAAGGACTGTTTATGACTTTACCAGCTATACACAGAGTGGGTGGTGGAGAGTAGCCTCGAGTTAGCATATTTGTTCCAGTTATGATGCATCTGGAAATGTTATTCCTGTTTGCTAGTGTATAAAATTTTGGCAGAAATGAACCATAAAAATATCTTGTGTGAAGTTTGTGTTTTGTGAAGCAGATGGGTTGATATCAGGGATAGAACAAAATAAAAATACCCACCCACAAGTCAGTAAGAGGTCTTTATATAAAATTTTCTATTTGAAGAAATCCTATGTATCTCTTTTAAAATATCCAAGATGAATGGCTTTAAATTGAAGCTCTTTATTGCTAATTTTAATTAGAGAGACAGGTTTGTGCATTTTATTCATAGGAATCCTATGGGCCATTCTTAATACACTGGATGATGACTGTAGTATGATTTATACTGCAGAACTTTAAAAAGGTTCAAACCGACTTAAAATTTGCAGTGATACTGTACTAAAATTTTAAACGTCACTCACCTATAAAAGTAGAAGGAATTTATCCCACTATTCAAATAACTAGGGGCAGCAGAGTGGGCTTATAAATTTCATGTATTTAGCACAAAAGTGGTAAGATGGCCCACGCCTACCCTTGCGCCAAGTCATACATTCTCTTGTTGCCTCATTATTTACAGTGTAACAATGACTATGTATTTGTAAAGCTAACATCAACTGTTGTAAAGACATACAACAGTCATCCTAATAAAGCAATGACTTAATAGAATGAAATGTGTTGCCTCTCACATCACACATTCCATTGTGTGTGTTCTTGCTCAGGTGGTTCTGCCTCAAGTGGGGATTTAGGAACCCAGGCTTCTTCAGTCCTGTGGCTCCACCATCCTCAACATATGGCTCCCAAAGTAGCCCCAGAGGATGATTTCCATTAAGGAAAGGAGAAAAGGGAGGTGTTTGGGGTGCACATCCCATTAGCCCACATGCCATTGGTCAGAACTCAGTCACACAGTCAGATCTACATGCAAAGAATGCTGGAAAATGTAGCCCCGCCATTGGGAAGCCACTTCCCAGCAACTCTATACTATCAAAGCCAGTGGGAAATTTCAGTAGACAGCTAACCATCTCTGCCAGAGTATAAAGATTTCATATTCTTTCTTTCTCTCTCTCTCACTCTCCCTCAAGACCCAACACTTGTTTACTTGTTTTAGGGATCACAAAGTGGGCAAGACTTTTGGCAAAAATAAAGGAAAACAAATAAGAAAAATCTTAATTTGTTGAACTGGCTGGAAGTTCCCAAGTGGGCAGAGTCCTTTGACTCTTTTGACTTCCTTTGACTGCTTTTGCTTTTAAGATAGTCAACTTGTTAATGATTTAAGAATTTAAGTATTGAAAATTAACTAATGTAAATAAAATGTTTATATCTGTTTCCATTCTCCCTCCATCTTCCCCAGCCACCAACTAGACTGTAAGCTCATAGAGTTAGCCACACAATTTTTCTTAGTGCTCAAAGTGTCTAGCACACAGTATGTGTCAAATAAACCTCTGAATGTTTGCCCATACCCATGCATGAAAGAAGGAGTAATTGTAGGA
>CM052438.1:72558384-72577822 GCA_028533085.1 Varecia variegata | reverse complement strand
TCTTGAGACAATGGGTCGCAGCAAGTCAGCTTCAAGCTTAGAAACATGACTGAGTTAGCAGGCCAGGGCTGTTCCTGAGACATCCATACCATTTTCAAATGACTTTCCAAGCCGCTTTCACAGGGAAGCCACAGATAGTCTTACTTGACTTCAGGAGCCCTTATCTTGACTGTAACTTAAATCATGAAAACCCTTATCTTGATTGTGATTTAAGTCATTAAAGCCCTTAATCTTGATTGTGATTTAAGTCATTGTTGGATGTGAGAATGTGTTTAATGTCTAGACTGAATCCTCAGTGAAGGCAAGGCTACTGTCTGGTTTATTACCGTATTTTCAGTACCAAACGCAGTCTCCAGGATGTAATAGACTCCCAGGAAAAGCTTCCTAGGTGAAGGAATGATCCGAGGCTGGAAGAATGTTCTTACTCCCATTCTTCACTTAGTTAGCCCTTCCTCATCTCTTAGATCTTGACCTATGAGTAGCTTTCCAGGGGAAGTCCTCCTTGCTCTCCTAGACTAGGCCAGATCTACTTGTAACATGTTCCCTCAGCCCCGTGTTCTTTCACTGCTCTTGTCAAAGTTGCAATTTTACATTTATTTACGGAATTGTTTGCTCTGTGTTTCTTCTCCCAATAGTTTATGCACCTTATGAGGGTAAGTCATTTTATTCCTGGTACCTAGCATAGTGATCAGCATATAATTTGGCTCTTAATTAATGCATTCATCAGCATACAGTTGCCTCAAATAGTTGAATGAAAGAACAAGTATGTAAAGAAATGAATGAATGAAGAGGGAAGGTATTTATGAAGTTACATTAAACATATTCTGACTCTGAGGATAGCTTATATACATATGGTTAGAGAGAATAGAAATTTAAAGTGACCTTTTCAAATTGGTATGATAATGAACAACAAAATTTATAATAACACAATAAACATAAAATGCACAGTGCAATGATGTGAATAATATATATTATATATTAGATACATCTTTCCTCGATATGAGTTAAGTCAGGGTGCTGAGAAGATTGACAACAGTTAAAGTCCTATACTAAGATTCCAAAATTTTATTGAAGGAGTAACCCAAGCACTGTGAGAAAGAAGTATGTTCATATTTGGCTCCACAACTGCAAATACTTAAAGAAAACTTGGAGTTAATTTGGGGGAATATCAGTCAGAAGAATGAGGGCTTGAAAATTAAGCCTTAAGAAAAATGTTAAAGGGACTAGCGTAATTGAACTTCAAGAACAAGAGAAAGAAGCAGCACCCTTCATGTAAGACTTTTTACAGTGAGACTTTAAAGAGCTATTTTCCAACTCCCCTATTTCCAGAGCAATAAAAATGAACAAAATATAGCAAGTAAGACTTATGTTAGAAGTATGGGTAGGTGTTTGAGGTTGAGCTTTCCAACCATGGATTAACTTATTAAGGACACTATGTCCCTCTGAAAATTCAGTAAGGACAGATCTATTATCACTGGGATGAAATGATTTAGGGGAAATGGTGAGAAGACATCCCAAAGGCTTTGTGATTTCTCCACTGCCCTCAACTTCTGCACTATATAATGAGAGAGGGGTGGATAATAAAAGTGTGTTTTACAGTGGAAATTTCTTATTCCTTCATTGTAAATTTGCTCCGTACTCACCCACATGATCTGCCTACTTTGTGAAACACCTTCAGGGGTTTCTAACTAAAGAAGAAACCATAGCATATTTATCCAGAATATGAGCAATAATGCGGGATTATCAGCTTATATAGTATCCAAAGGGGATTTTTAAAAATTGGGGGTGAGGGATTATGAATTGAGAATTTGAGGGAAAATTCATAGTATTAAACCAGAAACAGATGGAAATTGGTGCCAAGCTCATGAAAAGGAAAGTTTTCAAAAGTCGAGTATCTGTTGATTTAATCTACCTAGGAACAAGTGTCTGGGTATTGAAAAAGCCTCTTTTTGTCCTGAAATTTTGAGACGTCAATGGTGGCCTCTGTCATATTATAGAATGCAGAATTGCTGCGTGATGAGCTATTTCACTTTATTCATCCATTCAGCATTAATTGAATATTTAAGTGAGCACCTATTATTGTATGTGCAAAGTGTCAGATTCTATGGAAAGCAAGAAGTTTCAAACAGGAAACCTTCCCCTGTGAGGTCTGTAAACAAACCTTTCTTTCATTCAATGTATCAGAGACTAGATTTAGCAAACTACAAAATATCTACAGCTATTCTGTCCTAATGCAATTAAACTCATTCATTTATTGGTTTCTTCAACTAACACTTCGGTCCCCAACTCCCGGTACTGGGCGAGCCAGCAAAGCTTCATCGATGTTTAGTTGAGATGTGAGGCAATCTCTTATCTCAAAGAGCTTTTGGTTTAGTAGGAAAGAAAATCAATGACAGCAATATCTAAAGTATGAGGTAACCTATTTTTAGTGACTGAGGCAGATATTTACTTTAGGTTGGCTCTCTCAACACCCATTCCCAATCCTCCTCTCTTTTGTTTTCCTAATCTACATTAAAACTAGAGACCTAAATGCTTCATTTTGCAGCCTCCCTTGCAGTTAGTGGTGGCCAAGTGACATAGTCTTTTCCAATGAGATGCAAGGCAATGCCTGCTGAGGGAGATCCTGTAAAAGATTTTGCTTTCCAGAGAAAAGCAAGACATAGTCTTTTGTTGTCCTTCCCTTATCTTCCTGTCTTGGATGAAAAATGATACCTGGAGATGCAGCTGCCATCTTGTGTTGACATTGTTACATTTAGTCAAATGCATTCCTAATGGACACAGAATTAAGTCACTCTAGTAGATAGTAAGCTACTACAGTGGTCCAAGGAGAACTGGAGTTCAGTATAGAGCAATAACCAGCAAAGCCTTCATGGGGGGTGTCTTACTCCACTTGTGCTGCTATAACAGAATAACCAAGACTGGTAATTTATAAGTGATATAAATTCATTTTCTTACAGTTCAGAGAGGAGGAAGTCCAAGATCAAGGCACTGGCAGGTTCAGTGTCTGAGCCCTTCTTCATAGATGGAGTCTTGTTACTGGGTCCTTGTGTGGAGGAAGGTAGAGGAAAGAGAGCAAGAGAGAGTGAGTCAGCTCTCTGAAGCATCTTTTATAATGGCATTAACCCATTCATGAGGGTACAGCCCTTATGACTTAATCACTTCCCAAAAGGCCCCACCTCTTATACTGACATATTGGAGATTAAGTTCCAACCTGTGAATTCTGGGTGGGACACAACATTCAAACAATAGCATGGGGGAAGTGGCATTTCTTTATACAACTTGAAGACTCATTTCTTTTATTAGGCTGAAAGCTCTTTAAGAGAGTCAAATGTGCCTCATTTATCTTTGTATGCTTATGCCAAATGTTATAAGTGTTCAGCATATAAAAGGTTCTCATAAATGTTTGTTAAATAAATACAATAGACATCATGATTACTACACACACACACACACACTTTGATGGATCAAGGTTAGATTACCATCTGGAGACATGCCTTTTGCATGGGGAACTTGGGGAACACTACTCCAAATTAGAGTATCATAGAACTATTTTAAGCCCAAAAGGCAATTGATGAAGCACATAAAATATGTCAGTATATCAAATCAATATATAAATCATTGTACATCATTTCCTTCTAAGTATTCCCAGTTTTATAGCTGTAGGGATTGGTGCACAGTGACTCAAAATAAACAAATTAATAGATTACTATGAATCCAATCAATTGATTTCATCTCCATGTACTCTGAAATGAAATGTACCTGAGCAAACATTTTGAACTCTATTGTGCTTTAGACACTGTGCTAGGTGTAAGGGAATAAAGATTAACTTTCTCAACTCTTCAGGAATTCACTGTTCATTGGTAAAAGAGGCAGGTGAATAGATAAGACATCATAGTTCCTGTGACAGGAGCTTGTCCCAATACAATGAAGCCTTGAAGAAGGGATCCCCGCAAAAGCTTCATAAAGGTCAGTGCCATGAGCTGACAGTGAGGACATTAAAATGGGATTTGCATATTTACTCACTAGTTTTTGGCAACTAAAATATCCTTTGTACTTTATTAACTAATAATGTCTTCTCAAATTTACTTTCATTGTGAATAAAAATTTTAAATTGTTTCTATTAACCAGGTATTTGTACCTTAAATAGAATGGCTGTAACCACTGAAAAGTTGTCTGGAAAACATATAGCTGATTTTTTGGCATAGTGCTTTGTACAGCACAGGTCAATCTTGGAGTCAATGGGAATTTATTTTCAGAAGTGGAAAAATGGCTCTTATTATAAGGGGGGGGCTTATGAAACATCCAGCCCTAGAGCCCATGGCATGGGTCCCAAGGTATTATTGAAATAAGATTCTGGTTTAGCCATTTTAAAAAATAATATCTTATTCAGGTGATTTATAAATGAAAATCATTATAGTGTATAATTTTCCTTTTTAAGAAAATATGAAATATAAATGTTTTAAGATAATAAAGTTGTTTATTTTGTACTCTACTGAAGAAAAGAGAGGATGAGAAAAACCTAGAAAAAAATTAATTCTTCCTTAGATTTTAGCTGTTGAGACTGTCCTCCCCCTCCCAGCTATTCCAGGGTGGTTCCCACGTGCAGCACAGCTCTGATTTTAGATCCTGGGGAGCACAAGCCTCTTTGCTTCAAGTCTTTTGACTTCCATCCCCATCTGCCACCTCTCTAGCAACCCCAAGTACCTTTTCATTCAACACCCCCTAGAACAAATGCATTTCTTTTGTCTAAAATCGTCTAGGGGCAGGGAGAATTCCAGATTGCTTTTTTTTTTTTACTGTGATAATTGAGGCTGTATTAACTTACTACATGCCAGTTCTTACTGGAGAGTTTAACGTTGCTAATGTAAATCCACTTATTTTCACAAAACTCTAGTGCTTAGTTGTCCATTACCTAGTGGTGCCTGAGCATTATGAATATCGTGTCAGCAGAAACAATCTGGCTCGTGATGAATATCTTGCCGTTGAAATCCGTTCTTTCAAAAAGCCCTGAAAGTACATGGTGCACTTCTGCTGCTGGGGTTTACTTGTGAGCAGAAAACCTCATTACTCTATTCCTGTATTTTAACTGAAACGTAGCCTTTGTTTTCACACTTCTGGCAGAGCTCTTCCGATTCAACAAGAATTTAATAGTAATTTTTATTCACGGAGAGTAACAAGAATTCCTTCAGGCTCAATTATGGGAGGACATAATAGATGACCTCGTAAACTCTCTGGCAATCTGAGTCTACTCTTGGGGATTGTCAACTGAATAATGAAGAAATACGTCCCAGGGTTCAGAAGTGATTGTTTTCTGGGCACACAGGCATGTGTGTGTGTTGCTGTTTGTGTTAGTGTGTGTTGGAGTGTGTATATGTAGATGTCAGTGTATGTTGGTGTGTGTGTTAGTGTACATGTTGGTGTATGTTGGGGTGTGTGTGTTGGTGTATAATGTATATTAGTGTGTGTGTGTATTGCATGTGCGTGCGCTCGCTGGCATGTCTGTGTGTTACTGTATGTGTTGGGGGGGGTGTGTTGCAAAAACGGGCAAGGATAAACTGACAAGTGGAAATAAGAAACTTGATGAGCATATTTACAAAGCAAGGCTGTGTTCTGTTTATTTTTTTCCCACGAAAATGCCAGCTGGACCTAGTCCCTAAAGCACTGGGGCAAAGAAGAAGTTGAGAAGAGAGCAATGAACTAATAGAGCTCAAGAGCTACAGTAAGGAGTGAGAGTGAGGCCTGGGAAGAAGGGAAGAGAGAGAGGGAAAAAAGAAAGAAACCCAAGGAGGATGGAAAGGCAGAAACATTACCTGAGCCCATGGGTGTCTGGCTTCTTCACAGGCCTGAGGAAAAATGATTTAAAGATCAAGTTCAACCACATGGGCTGAAATCCATCCCACCTCAGGTTTTGTTCTGCTCTGTTTTGGAGGCACGTTAATGATCGGCCTGATGAGGGACAGTGTGGAGACCAAGACCCCTGAAAGCTTCTGAGCTGTGTGGTGTGACTTGTGGGAGTTGACAACGTCCTCCAGTCAACTCGGCCCCAGACAGAACAGGGAGAGCTGTCCCTGGGGTTAGTTCTGTGTGAGTGCTGGGGACGGGGACACAGGGAACAACAGAGACAAAGAGAAGTACAATATCCCCCTATATTGAATGCCTTTGTGGCTGCTCAATAGTCCTAGCTGTTTGCATACTGAGATTTAACTAAAGGCATTTTAGTGTGATAAATACTATTAAAGATTTCAGTCATATAATCTATCTACATAAAGAGCCTGTCTGCAATGCAAGAGGCTTCCCTTGCAAAACAAAATAAACTACTAATCATATTTAAAGATCAGGAAGTTAAAAAAAATAAGGAACGTGTTTACAGGGATAAACATTCATCGCAAATATGAAAATGTAGCTTAGAGTAAAAGCGGGTAATCAACAAAGAAAAAATGCTAAAGGATTTGGAGAACTGAAAAACAAAATGCCTCCGAAGGGGTGAGTGCCTTCCTCCCACTCTCCCCTTCCCCGGCTCGGCCCCCACGTCAATCACGCCTCTCAGCCATCACTAACCGGCTATTTGTCTGTTTCCACACTGCTGCATCACAAAACATCGTGCCCACTTGCCTGGAAAAGATAATATCTCACACACATGGGGCTGCCTTTGATCTCTGTGGTCGAGCTGGGGGTCAGAGGCCTGCCTTCTCCAGGCCCTTACTTCAAATGATTCCTTTCATTTACTGAGAAGCCCAACGTTAGAAGGGCAAAGGCAGGAAAAATAAAAGCTGTGATTTAATAGCAATTTATGTGTTTGGCCTATTTCGGGTTGGGTTTTATTTTCTTTGGGTCACATCTAATCCCCATTCCTCACCGGTTCCCTGTCCTCCTCCCCCACCATTTGTTTGTTTTGTGGCAGCAGACAAATTGGCACTCCAAGAGACCCTCTCCCCTGCAACTTATCACACAGCGTCTTGTCTTTCTAAAAGGTGGCATTCAGAGACTTAATTCACTGTCTCTTATTGACATTGTATCTAAGTCAGAAGGCACAATTATGCAGGGGGCTCTTACAAATGTTTTAAGCCAGGGGTCCCCAACCTTTTTGGCAGCAGGGACCGTTTTCATGGAAGACAATTTTTCCACGGACCGGGGAAGTGGGGAGGGAGGGATGATTCAAGTGCATTACATTTATTGTGCACTTTATTTCTACTATTATTACACTGTAATATATAATGAAATAATTATACAACTCACCATAGGTTGGGGACCACTGTTTTAAACTGTGTATATAAATGGCTTTCTTAGATTCACATGACTCCTGGGGGGAATGTTCTATTTGTACACAAATGGGAAAAGGAGGTAGGTGATGGAGCCAGTTGGACCCAAAATTGAAGTGGGACTTAGCCATGGGAAATATGTTTAATATTTTCTCTTTTGTGAATCAATAAAATAAAATTATATCATCTAAAGGTGCTTTAGATTTTTAAAGTAGGAACTTTCATGTAAGACAATTATTTTGCAGCTACTTTACAATGTAATTAATGATCATCGCAAGATTGTACTTCACTGTATAAGAATGTGGAATGTTCATATTTACTGAGGGCATCCTGTGTACCAGCCACCGTGGAGAGGGCTTAGTCTGTGTTTATTTCAATTCACTTTTGAAATAAGCCTATGAGGCAGATATCATTCCTCTTTTAAAAATGAGAAGCAGTTCATCAGAGAGTTATACACAAAAAATGTAAACCTGGTTTTATTCCTGTGGAATTGACAGTTCCTTGAGTGAAATTGACTAGAATGGATGAGTTTTAGTAAACAAATTTGAAAATACTGCACTACAATTTTAAAATGGAAGGTCTGGAAATCTCAGCTCAGTATTGTGATGCTTATACCATAGCAACTCTCTGCTTTCCCTATGAATAATGGAGGCAGCTTTGGTGAGGACTCTGGAGTCAGAGAGAATTGAAATCCCAAAGCTGATCCGAGCCATATTCTGCAGGCAAATTACAGAAACCTGGACCCAGTTTCTCCACAATGTGGATATAAAGAGAGTTCCCACCTCACAGGGCTGGCATGAGAATTAAATGAGATGACATGTGAAACTCTTAGTCTAGAGTTTTCTATATGCCAATATATGTATGTGTGTTCTATATATCTATATTTTTTATATATATTATATGTAAATATACATATTTACATATTTTTTATATTTTTATATATAATATATGTAAATATATATCATATGTAAATATATATAAAAAATTAGAGCAACTTAGAGACTGACTCTTGTGCCACCCCGGAAGATAACACTGTTGAGTGCAGCTGGGACTCATGCAGGTGCAGCAGCCATGAAATATAATAATCAAGACTTTTGCACTTCAGGAAGATATGGGGGGGAAGGTAGATGATTGGCCACTGTAGACTGCTCAGCTTATGGAGACTCAGAAAAGAAGAACACAGGAGCAAGTTCTCTATACATCGTGTTGCCTAACCATAAAAAACAAAAACACAGAAGTCAGTTAATCTGGTCTGAGAAGGCTCACATACACAGCAGGAGGGGAAAGATACTGTCCTGGGGATGCTGACTGGGACATATGTCCTCTTTTGAGGACAAAGACATGCTCAATTTTCTATCAGTAAAAAAAAGGCAGGGGGAGTTTAGGGCCTGGACTTTGGAGCCAGGCAGCCTTGGTTCGAATACAGTAGTCCCCCCTTATCTGAGGTCCAAAAATAGGTGAGTACAGGACGATAAGGCATTGAGAGACAGAGAGAGGAAGAGAGAGAGAGAGACCACGTTCACATAACTTTGATCACAGTATGTTGTTATAATTGTTTCATTTTATTATTAGTTGTTGTTAATCTCTTACTGTACCTAATTTATAAATTAAACCTTATCATGGGGGTGTAAATATAGGAAAAAACAAAGTATACATAGGGTTTGGTACCATCCTTGGTTTCAGACATCCACTGGGGGTCTTGGGACATAACCCCACACGACCCTGTGGATAAGGGAGGGCTGCTATACTAGCTTTGTCACTTACTAGCTGTGCGCTATGAGCAATTTAATTAACCTCTCAGTACCTCCATTTCCCCAATAAACACTAGTGTGAGGATTAAATGAGTTAATGTGAATCAAGTACCTATAGCACTGTCTGGCGCAACGCCAACACTCAATGCATGTTCCCTCTATAGAGACCAGGTGGTGGGCTGGTTCCTCTGAGTGGATTCACTTCAGCATCTACAGGCTGCACAGCCTGTTGTTTTTCAAAGCTTTTTCTTAGGGCTTTCAGAAGCTACTGTAAACTTTTTTAACAGAAAAGCTGCAGAATTGGGAAGAGGGTTACGTGAGCTTTCCGGAGTTTTCTAGCGTCCAACTTACTCATCGTTGGGTTCTGAGCGAGGTGTACCACTCCTGTGCTGGCCTGCATCCTGTTTGCTCAGATCAGAGTCTCCTGAGCAAAAACATTTATGATCTAGGAATGGCCTGAATGCGCAGGAGATAAGATTGCAGGGAATTCTGTCCAACCGAGGGTTGCAGTAAGGTTACAGATGTTCATGAAACAAGAGTCGATTGGGAGCAAATGCCTATCTCTATTGGATGGTTCTGTGAAGGTATGAAATTTAGAAGGATTTTGAAGGATGCATTGGAACTTAATGCTAATACAAAGAGAGAGGATGAGTGGAGGTTTCAATCACAAGATAAACACTGAGCATGGAGAACAAAGAATACCATTTATTAGCACTGTACAACTTCTACATGTTCATCCCCCAGAATCGATACTCAACTGACAGATTTGTGATAGAAGAGCCTTCATAAGTATAGTTTGAGGGTTCACTTCTCCCTTCACCCTGAAAGGAGTGACTCCCGTGGTTGGGAAAACTCACTTGTTAACACCTTGGAGGAGTAGGCAATCACAAAATTAGCCTCAGGTTCTTCTAGAGTTAAAGGAAAGAGGAAACTGCAATGGAGAAGTGTACAGATGCTTCTTGATTTGCAGTGGGGTTACGTACTGATAAATCCACTGTAAATTGAAAATTCATTAAGTTGAAAATGCATTTAATGCTTGAAACACAGCAGTATCCGACCTACAATGGTTTTGACTTATGGTCTTTCCACTTTATGATGGGTTTATCAGGACATAACCCCATCTTAAGTCAAGGAGCTCCTTATGACTTATGATGGGGTATGGTTTCTACTGAATGTGTATCACTTTCAGACCATCGTAAGGTAGAAAAATCAAAAGTCGAACCGTGCTAAGTCAAGGACCAACTGTATATTAGGAAAAGAAGTTAATTATTTGTTGCAATTTTTAGAGCAGGGTCTGAGGCAGCAGACAGGGAAAGCTGGTTCTTGTTGAAGTCCTGGCTGTGCTCACTGAATTCTGTTTCTCAGGTGTGCGTTCCCCAGTTGGAAATACTGCAAAAGGGATTAGACTTGCAGCTCCTGTGATAGCCTGGGCTCTCAACTGACCTTAGAACCCAAGAAGATAAGCTTCCCAGGAAGGAATTATTACTTTTGACTTGCTTGAATGGAACCCAATGCTGCTTTTTTCCTCATTTTTCATGTGCCAATGAGCCGTCTTTCTCATTTGTTTTTAAAGTAATGTTTTTGTGGTCTTACCCAGAACCCTGTCCTGCTTCACTCACGCTCACTAATCTCCCCACTTACAAGAGTCTGACGTCTTGAAAACCTGGAACTCTTTCCCACCTGCTAGTCGTTAAAACAATTACATGGTCAGGAGCTCACAAACAAAGCAATTAATAACGTACCCAGGTCCTATTACCTCCTGGTCCCGAATGCAGGGGGATGAATTATGTCCTTGTCCCATGCAGGAGCCGTGTCTCTGGAACAATGGCCCATACACAAAAGAAGAGTGGAAAAGGGGTGGCGGTTCTTTTTGACTTCTCTTGTCTAGACACTTAATTCCTGTAACCCCTCACCTGACAATAAGCTCTTGTTCCCAGGTTGACATTAAAATTTACGTTTAAAATCCTGTACTTATTTTTTTCTCATTGTGTGTAAATTAATTTCAGGTCATTAATTCGTTACTTAGCACATATTTTCTGAGCACCTACCCTAATTGGCACCAGGGATGCAGCAGTAAGTAGACAAAGTTCCTGCCCTCCCGGAGCTGAACTCATGGCTATGATGTTCCAGTGGCTACATCAGTGCTTTGCAAGTTAGATGAAAAGTTTTACAAGGGCAAGCAGGCTGCCTTCTAGCCTTCTTTTAGGTAATAGTATGAAGTACGATGCCCTTATCATTTGTGCCACATTTCATAAGTTGTAAAGCATTCTGGTCCTGTCATTTGATTTTGTTATTGCTAGTAGGAGACACTCTCTCTGCGGGGCTGGCATTCTGTGACAAGAGGCATTTACCTTCCATTCCTCAGAAATCCTCAGAATGTCTGTGGCACTACAGATGGTGTGGGTCCCTTAAATTTGCTTTTAAAAGATTTTTTTTTTTTTTTAGTATTTCTTACGATAAAAGTAGCACTGGAATAAAACATTAACATGTATACAGCTGAGGATAAACATCAATTTAGAAAACATGAGAAGGTAACATTTCAGTAGGGAAAGTGGACAGGTGGTAAGTTCCTTTGCACAGGAGGAATCGTGGTATCCCTGGCTTCTGAGTGGTGTGAGCTGCTGCCTTTTCAGTCTAGTTTCAATTTGGAAGTTGATCTTATTGCTTCTGCTCCTGGTTCAGGCCAGCATGGCTCAGAACAGGTTTCTGGAAAGAAAAGGCTATGAACCAAAGTAAATAAGAAAGCACTGACAGCACAGGGCATTTTGAGGAGCTTGGGGTATGGCAACCCTTTTTAAATATAGTTAATGAATTCATTCCATTTAACACACACTCATCAAGCACCTTCTCCTTGACGGGCTTTATGCCAGATGATAGAGTTTGGATTTTAAGTAGGGGTATAATTGCCTTTGAATTTAAAGTGTGAACTCTGGGTAGGTGCAGGTATGAAATTGAGGATTATCATGCAATAGTTACAAAGGCCCTGATTTAAGGAAGCAATAATCTTGATGTGTCCTGAAGTGACCTAGAATAGTTAGTGACATAATAAGAGAAGAAGAAAAAAAGGGATTTGGGGGTTGTTAAGAAAACTTTGGTATGGATTAGAAAAGAGACAATTGCTGGAAAAAGGATTCAACCAATTCCTTTTGTGAAGGAAGAGAAATCAATATAAAAACACTATCATGTATAATTTGCTGTGTATGGTTATGCTTGAGTTAATTGTAGAGTGAACAGTATTCATTCAGGCAACACATATGTATTGAACACCAATATAAATGGTTCTCACCTCTGGCCAATATTAGAATCACTTGGGAAGATTTTAGACTGAGAACCACTATTTCAGACATAATAAATCAGAATTTTGGTGGTGAGGTACATATACTGGTTTTATTTTAAAGGCTCCCAGGTGATTTTAATGTACACTCAACAATTGAGAACCATTGGCCTAGTATTAATATATTGGTTCTCAAACCTGGCTGTACATTAGAATCACCTGGAGAGCTTTAAAAATGTATTGATCCTGGGTCCCTACACAGACCAATTAAATCTGACTCTAGGAGGGGTGGGACCTGGGTATTTGTATTTAAAAATCTCCCCAGATGATTCTAATGTTCAGCTAAGGCTGTAAACCACTGGCCAATGCTGTTAGGTATGTGTAAATAGTAAGGAACAAATTTGACATAATCTCTGTCCTCACAGAATTTAAAAGTTACAGGGAGAGGCAAAGAACAGCTTACAAACAAATTATGATAAACTGTGATAAGTGCAATGAAGAAAATTAAAAGGTAGCAATAGTTGGAAATAATGGTGTAAAGTATTAGGTGATGATCAACTTTAGACAGAATGGTCAGAGAGGTGACATTTAACCTGGGAATTAAAAGAAGACAAAGAGCTAGTCTTTGAAGAACCAAGACTGGGCTGCCCTTGGGGAAAGAGGATCTAGCGTCCAGTTGATGTGGTTCTGTGGCTTGTCCCTATGTATACATTTTAAAATTATTATTTAAATAGATAATCTAGGCATGCAGATTCAAGGGAAACCTCAAAAGACACAAAAAGATTTGTCTCATTTTTAATTAAAAAGATACTGTATCAGCACCAATTAAAAATTTCTTCATTTGAATATCATAAAAAGAGCTAGTCTTTGGAATAGGGAAAGGGAGGTGAGAAGGAGATGGAATGGGGAATACATATTTCTTAGTAATTTAAACAGCACATGCAAAGGCCCTGGGGTAAGACAGAGCTAGACATATTTGAGGAAGGGTTGTGTCTGTTAAGGAATAAAAACAAGGTGAGTGATTTGAGATGACCTGGAGAAATTAGGCAGGGATCCCATCAAACACAACTTTATAGAACATGTTAAAGAATTTGCATTTCTTTTTATGCTTAATGAGAATATATGAAAAGTTTTTAATGGGAGATGTTAGATACTTCCATTTAGTTTTTTGTGATGAAGTTTCACTCTATCACCTGGGCTGCCATGGTGTCAGCCTAGCTCATAGCAACCTCAAACTCCTGGGTTCAAGCGATCCTCCTGCCTCAGCCTCCTGAGTAGCTGGGACTACAGGCATGCGCCACCATGCCTGGCTAATTTTTCTATTTTTAGTAGAGATGGGGGTCTTGCTCTTGCTCAGGCTGGTCTCAAATTCCTGACCTCAAGCAATCCTCCCACCTTGGCCTCCCAGAGTGCTAGGATTACAGGTGTGAGCCACCATGCCCTGCCAATCTAACTATGCCAGAATCTTTGGGAAATGGGTTAGCATTGTATAGAACTTAAAAGCCCAGCTTTGGAGTCAGAAAAACCTCAGCTCAAATTCTTGGCAATATGGCTCTATGAGTTTGGGTCAGTTAATGAGTCTCTAAAAGCTTCTGTTTCCTCAGGAATAAAATGGCACTCATGATATTAATAAGACCTGTCTCTTAGGTTGTTCTGACCATTACCAAGTAAATGACAGTGCTTGACATAGATGCTCAGTAGTTGACAAATATGATGAAAGTATTGATACTAATGCGTAGCTATAAGGTGATAACATCTGAATTATCCCAATTCCACACACTGATACACTTGGTTGTGTTTTTTTTTTTTTTTTTTTTTTAGACGGAGTCATGCCATGATCATAGCTCTCTGTAGCCTTGAATCCTTGAACTCCTGGGCTCAAGGGATCCTCCTGCCTCAGCCCCCCAAGTAGCTGGGACTATAGGTGCATGCCACCATTCCTAGCTAGTTTTTTCTTTTTTTGTAGAAATGGGGTCTTGCTATGTTGCCTAGGCTGGTCTTGAACTCCTGGCCTCAAACAATCCTCCCACCTTGGCCTCCTAAAGTGCAGGGATTACAAGTATGAGTCCCTGCTTCTGGCCCCGAAACATTTGAATTGTACGTCTTTTATTCACCAATACAATATAACTGATATTTTCATGGCATGTTAGACACTGAAATGTTCTATATCCTCTCTGCATAATTGAAGAAAGGTTAAATCACATCAGTGTGGTTTAATGTAAAATGTGTAGGATTTTCAAAGAATGTCTTAATTAGAGATCTAGAGATTGTGTAGCATAATGGTTAGGAGTGCTGATTGTGGAGGTAGACTGATAACATTCAAAGCCCAGCTCCACTATTTACCAGCCAAGAAATCTTGGACAAGTTATTGAACCATCTGTGTCTCTATTTTCTCATCTCTAAAATGGAAATTACCTCACTAGATGATTTTAACATGGACTGGGTTAATACATATGGAATTTAGGACATAGTAAATACTAATAAAGGTACCCATAAGTATTCTATTGATAATGGTAGCTCAGGATGGTATGTATACGAACCCTAAATTACTAAGAATATTTAGTTCCACATTGAATAACAGATATTACTATAGTTTAAATTTAAGATCATAAAAAATAAATATTAATTAGAAAGAAGAATTCTTAAGAAAAATGGTATTTGATGTAATAAACCAAAAAAAATCTATGTTTAAACCTTAAAATTCTAATGTTTCTCCGTTCCAAGATATATTAGTTCAATCTTCCAAAACCTAAATAATACTACCTATTATTACATTTATTCCATAATGCAAAAAAAGAAAAAAATCTTTCAGCTATAAGGTTATTAGTTATAAATTAGAGGTAAACATATACTAAGAGTGACAAATATTTTCAGTTCAGATTTTTTAAATAAGATTTTTTCTTAAATTAAAAGAAATGAGATTATTTAAATATTTTTAACACAGAAAAGCACAAAAAAGGGAAATGAACACTGCCTCAAATCTCATTCAGAGATTAACATTTTGAAATACGTACTTTAATCTTTTTTTCACACACACGTATTTCACATTTTTTCTTATAAAACCAGACTCATACATTTTATTTGGTAAATTATTTTCTTCTAACGTATTCTAATATACGATGAATATTTTTCAAGTCACCAAATATTTTTCTACAATATCCTCAGTGTATATGTACCACAATATATTTAATCAATCACATCTTATTGAACACTTCAGATTTATCCAATTTACAACCTTATAAACAAAGCTTCGATATCTAATTAATAACTTATGAAAAATACAATTCAATGATTTCTGGTTTTATATAAAATATTTTAATTAATGAAATTGATATTGGGGTAGTAGAAAGTTAAGAGCTATAAAGATAATACAAGTCAAAATTCAAGGAATCTATAAGTGTAATATCTAAAGAATGAAATATTCACATTCTAAAACTGTTTCTGTGAAATCCTTAAAACAATATACTTTTTAATATTGAGCTCCTTTTAAGTTTTCTACTGAGCTGGAGTTCAGGTGCTTGGAGCTTTAACTTTGCTACTAATTTAGTCCTCCACGAAAAAATTCTGCATATGTCTTAACTTTACTATTATAATACAAAGAAAATGATTTAATATTTTTCTAGAAAAATTCTTTAAATGGTGATTATAAAAATGAACTAAAGTTTAAACACAAGAACAAGAGAAAAGAATGTACTGTGGAGAAATGTTTAAAATTTTATTTCAAAAGTTATAGGATACTAAGAAGTCATGACAACTAAATGCAGTGTGGGATTCTGGAACAGAAAAAGGACATTGTTGGACAAATTGGTGAAATCTGAATAAAGTCTGTAGGTTAGTTAATAGTATCATACCAAAGTTAATTTCTTAGTTCTGATAACTATACTATTGTTATGCAAGGTGTTACTTTTGCAACTTTTCTGTGTCTAAAATTATTTCAAAATAACATTTTTTTATATCTCTATTGATAAGTATAAAGTCATAGAGCAACAACTATTGTCATTTTGATCTCTTAAAATGTTAAAAGATCTAGGCAACATTTCATAATTACTGTATTTATTCTGAAGCTTAGCAAAACAAGAGAGAAATACAAGCATTGAAACATCAAAGTGCATGACGAAAATCAGCATCAGATGTTTAAAAGTATGTATTTCTATTCATTTCCAGCTCACAGTCACAATTTTAAAAAACACTAATTCTGTGACACTGAAGTGTACAGCTGTCTAAAAATGGATAGTGAAGGGTTGTTTTATAATATTTATCTCTGTTTAAGCTGAGGTCTCACAATGTGGCTTTGTTTCAGAGAGCCTAAGAAATAGGAAATTGTTTTCTTCTTTTCTTCCAAATGCCTGAAAATAAAGTGCACAAACCTCAGTGAATTTTGTCATTAGAGGTATGTAGAAGGCACATATACTCAAGAAAATAAATTTCCATATCAATTCACATGAACGATTAATAAGCAATGAGAAACATTCAGATGAAAGTTTATATAAAACTTCCAACTGACCACATAAATTATTTTAACTCATTATATGCTTGTTACCTTTCTATCGCTTTTATTAAGTAGTTGTATTTCATTTTTTATTTTATTAAAAAGTTAAGAAGGCAAGTTTTAACCATTTACCTTGTCTTGTATTTTATAACATGAATCAGCACAAACATACAAGTTTCATAAACAATTCTCACTTGACATAGTGACCTACCTATTTTATATTTGGGAAGCAGTATCAGCTGATAGCTGATAATAGTTAAAAAAAAAAAAGGTGGATGACAAGTATTTGCAATTTTTTCTCTTCAAAATATGTCTCTAGAACTCAAATGATTAATTTCCATTTGTATAAATACAGTACCAAAATATGAGCAGAAACTGATAAAAATAGAAGATTATGACCCTTTACTCTAAATTTTCTCAAAATTCTGCAACTCTGCAAATGGCTATTTACATTTTTTCTGGGCAAGCAAGTGCATCTATTTCAACAATAACGGGAACTGGAATTTTCCTGGTGATATTTTTCCCATACTCGCTGGCATTGAAAAAGTAAAATTGCTCAAGTTTAATCAGCCTAATCTGAAGGAGAGGAAGTTTACCCCTCATTTCCCAACAGATTCTCTTTAATTTGGAAGTAACATTGACAGGTGGCCTCAACACTCAGGGCATTACAGACCACCTTGAAGGTCTTAGTGCCAGTGGGCTTTGAAGTCAGAATAATCAACAAGTCATTTGATATCCCATCAGACGGGATGGCCCCACAGAGAAGGCCATCTCTCAGGTAGCCTGATTGTCTATCAAATAGGGATAACTCGATACAGTTTGAGCAAATTCATAGACTTGAATGGAACTATAAAGTGGAGAGAAATGTCCATTACAAACTGATTTTCAGTGCTCTTATTTTCTTTAAAAATGCTAATACGTTTCCTTTAAAGAGTAGATAAGCATCTATAAGAAATAGTCCATTACTAATAATGAAGGGAAGAAAAATTAGTTTGTATTTTATGGGCAAATAACCCCCCTTTTTTGGTAAATGATAAATTGTTTGATCAAACATTTTGAATAAGAGGCCATCTCCAGTCACGTACAGTGTAAAGAAAATAATTAAATATTTTTTTCCAGGATGAGTGAGGAAGGTGGAGTAAAGAATTTCTATTCTTGGGAAGGAATTGATGTTTTTCTATCAGAGCAAAATTAAATTTTCTGGGCATTAAATGTTCTTTACTCTCTAAAAATGGTTATTAAGGTTTCTATTAATATTTACCAAACTTGATTCCAATTGCATTTATTGAGTTCTTGGTTGGGTTCTGCACTCAGTTGAGCAGGTAAATGCATGTTTGACTTTATGTAACCAACCTGTCCTGTTCAGCTTAGGAGTAATTTATAGCTACTAAATTTTGTGTGCTCGGGAAAGGATCTAGCAATATGTACATGTACATCTATGACATTTGTATTGTCAATATTCATATCAATTCAACTTAATACAATAGTGTCTGAGTCTCTCCTATGTTTCACACATCGGACCAAGTGCTATGAAGGGAATTCCATAGATTGCAGTGGCTTTCTCAGTAGGATTTACAAAGATCATGTACGTGTCTCCCCAAAGTCACTGATGTATTTGACATCCTTTACCTGGCCACACATTCCAGAAAATCACTGTTTCCTAGTTTGCAGGAATGCCCTACCTTCCAGAATATGAAGATGTTCCCATTAGCAAGGTCAGCTCCAATGATTCACCAGTTGCACTGGAAAAAAACACTGCTGGTGTTAACCTGTCCCTATCTACCATGATCTGCCAGTCTCTTGAGACACTCAAATGTAAAGAGGGAAAAGAGGAAAAATAAAATGGGTAGAAAGAATAATTTTTTGAATATGAATCTGTAGCTTTGGAAATATTCCAGAAGAGCTGAAGACTCGTCTGTCTATGATGGTTAGATTCGCTGCCCATTTACCTTATTGCTGGTGAACATGTGCCACCTAACAGTTGCTGGGCAACACGATAGCCAAGTTAAACACAAGCTCTGGAGTCAGGCCATGCTTCTAGTTCCAACTCTGCGTCTTACTAGTTGAGTGACCTTAAACAGATTATTGAAATTTTCTAAGTCCCAGTTTCCTCATCAGTTAAATATAGGTAATAATTTTTGTGTCTACCACATTCTCAGAGGCTATAATGCAGATGAATGAGACCATGCATGGAAAGTACTTAGCACCTAGCTTGATACAGCATCAATGTTCAATGCCTTGTAGCTTCTATTGGTATTTGGAAATGGTGTTCAAGTCTTCCTCAGAGCTCCTTGGCAAGGCATATTGTATTTTTAACGGCCCTGACTTGTTGTTATTGTTTAGCTATTAAACCACTACTGTGCTTTTACCTCCTCCCATCACATCCCTAACTTCTAGAACTCAAGAAAGATATTTAATGAGTAGATAAATCCAGATTATTGAGAATTTTCTGTCAAGGAGTAGGAGAAAATATTTGTAAAGACTACCTTGAATACTAGACTGCAGAGGTTGTACGTAAAGATTTTTAGTCTGAGTAACAGGAGCAAAGTTGTGGTTTGGGAAAGCTAGACGGGAATAAATGCTAAGTGCATTGACTGCAGACACTCAAGACCATGACAGAGGCTGCTAAAATAATCCAGGTATTAACTAAAGGGAAAGGGGGTAG
>CM052438.1:72435805-72557884 GCA_028533085.1 Varecia variegata | reverse complement strand
ACTTCTGTAAAAGATACCCTTAAGAGGGAAAAAAGGCACATACTGGGAGAAACTATTTTCACATTATATATGTAACAAGGAACTTTACCCAGTATATATAAAGAGCTCTCAAAACTGAACAATAAGAAAACAACCCAATTTTTAAGAATGAGCAAATAGGTTTGAACTGACATTTTACTGAAGAAGATAAGCACATGAAAAGAACCTCAGAGAGAAATGCAAATTTAAACTACCAGGGGATACCATTACAAACCTATTAGAATGACTAAAATTAAAAAGGTTGACCATACCAAGTGGTGAAGATGATGAGTCAACCAGACCTCCAATAATACTGTGGTCCCAACCCCTGGGCTGCAGACTGGTATCTGTTAGGTACGTGGCCTGTTAGGCTGCACAGCAGGAAGTGAGCAGCAGGCAAGGGAGTGAAGTTTCATCTGTGTTTACAGCTGCTCCCCATCTCTTGCATCACCACATAAGCTCCACCTCCTGTCAGGTCAGTGGATTCTCACAGGAGCGTGAACCCTACTGTAAACTGTGCATGCGAGGGATCTAGGTTGCACTGCTTATGAGAATCCAATGCCTGATGATCTGAGGTGGAGCTGAGGTGGTGATGCTAGTGCTGGGGAGCAGCTGCAAATACAGATTATCATTAGCAGAGAGGTTTGACAGCACAATAAATGTAATGCACTCAAATCATCCTGAAACCATCCTTCCCCCACCACCCACCAGTCTGTGGAAAAATTGTCTTCCATGAAACTGGTCCCTGGTGCCAAAAAGTTTGGGGACTGCTGCTCCAATACATTGCTGGTGAGAATGCAAAATGGTACAGTTATTTTGGAAAACAGTTCAGCAGTTTCTATAAACATATCCTTACCACATTATTCAGCAATACCATACACAAGAGAAATGAAAACATATATATTCAAAAACCTTGTATATGAATGTTTATAGAGTCTTTATTCATAATCACACATACAAAAAAATTGAAAAGACCCCAAATGCCCTTTAACTGGCAAATAAACTATGGTACTTCCCTACAATGGAATACTACTCAGCATTAGAAACAAAAAAGTTACTGATACATGAATCAACATGGATGACATGAATGTAGTACACTAAGTGAAAGAAATCAGACTCAAAGGCTAATACTGTGTGATTCTATTTATACGACATTCTGGAACAGCAAATAGATCAGTGGTTGCCATTGGATTGGGGTGGGAGAAGAGATTGATTACAAAGGGCAGTGTGAAGAAATTTTGGGAGGTGATAAAATGTTTCTGTATCTTGATATTGGTGGTTGTTACACAACTACAAGCCTAAACTGTATTTCTAAACTTATAGCCTGTATGCCAAAAAGAATTTATTTTTACTAACTATACATTTTTTAAAATTGAGTAAAATAAAACAGTAAAAAAGAATGGAGGTTTTTGAGCTTGCGTGTCTAAAAGGAAAAATAACTTTCTGGAAAACTAAGGAAGATCTCAGAGAAGAAGAAAGAAAATCAAAAATATGTAAAGTCATGGAAAGGAATGGACTTTCTAGAAGCAGATGATGGTAAATATATTTAAACATCAAATAAAGTTGTTGTTGACTTTGGAAAGAGCTGTTTCAGAAAAAGAGTTACCCTGTTAGCAACCACTTCATTCTTTCTTAGGTCAACAATGCATTAATTTGACATTTAAATATCCACCCTTGTAAGAAATCTGGTAATGAGAAGAAAAGACTAAGGTAATTGCTAGATGGGACTTCAGGTCCAAGAGACAGATTTTTAAGATGAGGATGGACTTGAGACTGTAGGATATGGGAGCAAGGGTTTCATAGAGGAGGAGAGATTGAAGATGTTGAAGGAAGAAGAGATAGGAGTAACAGCGTGGTCCCTTTGGAAATGGGAAGAGAAAGAGATTTAGCTTTTAAGGGGGGGGGGGGCTTTTTTTCCTTGAGTCAGAGAGAAAGGCCAGAGATGACACAGTGAGACCAAAATAGCAAGGGGCAAAGGACTGCAAGGGGCTGAGATTACCCCCAGATAGCCTGTGGATTCCATTCCTCCTTCTTTCTAGTGGTGATGAGGCTTAAGCCACTGTATAATAAAAGATTTTCATACAGCTTCTTCCTTCCTGCGGTAATTTCAAAATGGCTGGTGGGAATTCCCTTTTTATACTTTCGGTGCTACTCTCTTTGACAAGTTTGCCCTAACTCAGTGGTGTGTCCAGGAAGGTGTTAAACTGGCGCCCTCTTGTGGCATCAGGGCAGAATGGGGCTCTTTGTATTAATACATTTGCTAAAGCGGTACCCTAGATTCCTGATGCTCTGTGAGAGGTATATGGAGGTGCTATTATATCTTTTCTTCTCCCCAGGGTAACCAAGGTTTAGTCAGGTGTCGCCTTGAGAAAATATTCAGGGATAATGTGCAAGCAGAAATGTTAATAATGAGTAAAAATAATGTTTGAATGAATTCTACTTCCAGATGTGTTCAAGTACATTTGTAGCTTTCATTCAGACAAGACTTGTGCCTATGTAACTTTTGGCATGAAAAAAAAAAAAAGAATGGAAAAAGCAGTTCTGAGATTGTTCCGACTATTCCTAAGCTGTCCTTACTTAGTGAACGTCATTCATAAATCCATTTGTAAGGCTATTGACCACTGACAGGGGAGCTATAGAAACCAATTTGCAATGGTATTTGGAATGGGAGGCTTGGGATATGGATGTTAAATATCAGCAAATTCAAAGCAATTTTTCATGAAAAGGCCTAAGAACTGATGAAATTTGACATATGTCATACGATGTTTGCCAGTGAAATAAAAACCCTACAGAGACACGCACGGTGTTTTAATTACAAAAATAACACCTACCCTAAGGAGAAATGCAGCAAGAACCCTCATGATGCCCATTACCTCTAATTGGCATCAAGCAGCAAGATCTCTGGCCTCCAGATTAGGTATTCATTTCACAGCTGACATTTGTTTTTTTTCTCAACTGATATTTTTAAATTATCACAAAGGAAGAAAAATGTTTTAGGACTCTGCTTAGTTCAATGTTCCAGCCTTGATTTGTAAGACTGCATTCAGGGGCCAAGTTAAACCTTCTCCACACCCCTTTAGAGCCATACGGCAAGACAGAAATAGAATCAGGCAATTGTAGCTTTTCCTTCTAAGCCATTCTGTGCATGGGAAAGTGCTGTGGCAAAGCAGAGAAAAGTGTGAATTTCCACACTCCAAAGCGGTAAATAAAGAAATAAATGACTTTATGGTTTCTACCCTTAAATGGAAACAAAATGGCTTCACCTTTGACTCACACTAATTTCGTCCATTCCATCCGAGTTGTTCCCAGAGGCTGAGCACTTCCAGATCTGGAAATAACTCAATGCAGCAAAAATGAGCAGCAGGATGTGCCCAAATGTCTGCACTCAGATTGACTACAAAGACTGATAATCTGAAATTTGTAAGGTTTGAAGCTACTGTGGTATTTATTTCTTGAATTTGCCTAGTTAGGGGTTAATAAATCTATTGAGAAGTACTGCTGTGGGGAATTCCTTCCCTGGCTGTTTGAGTGGTGAGGAGGAATGAAAGTAACATGGTTGATGGTTGAAAGGTTATTTGATGACTGTCCTGAGCCTATACAATGGCACATACCTGAATGAAAACTAAAAAATGCAATAAATCACCTTGGATATTTGGCCTATCTAATCTCCAAATACACAAAAAATACAAAACTATAGACACAATAACTTCCTCATAGTGTTATTTTCAGGATCTGTTAGAATTTCCTAGGGGGAAACTATAGTCAGGAATATTTTAGATAAAACCAACTGGAAGAATGAAATCACTCCTGAGAATAATGGTAAAATTGGAAATAGAAAGGAATAGATACAGACATAAATTTAGGAATCAGCCTTAGGGAGGAACTATGTAATCAAATGAATTTCCTAAGTTTTGAAACATATAGAAGGACCAGCAGAAGGTCAAGGCTAGATCCCTGGGAGATGCTGATGATTGACAGCACCACTTCCTCACACATCCACCATCACTCTCTTCTGTATCATTATCTCACGTATTATACACTTATTTAGCGTCTGTCTTTCCCACCCTACCACTATAAATAGGCTCTGTAAGAGCAGGTGTTTAGTTTTGCTCTTATTGAAGTCCCAATGTCTAGATCATTGCTTGTAATTCAGGGGATGCTCCAAGGAAAACATGCACAGCTGGTGAACTGGGGCAGAGAAAAATACAAAGAGACAAGAACCAGGAGGAAAACTGTAGGAAGAATCATAATAAGTAGGCAGCTCATTGCTGACAGGTGAAGCTAAAAGGTAGACAAAAAATCTAGGCAGGGACTCTATATTAGGACAATGAATTAGAAAGAGGTTTAGTGGAGTCAGGAGCCAGGCAGGCCATATCATCAGTGGTATAGCAAGCCACATACTGAAAAATGTCACTCCTAGTGGGCTTCCATAGCACCCATGAGTCTCCTTGGAGTTAAGGCAAAGCATTTGTTAGGTTGCAATTTAAAAGGCAGGAGACATAACAGAATATTAGAACATAGCTTTGTTTTTCAGATTGCCACCTTTCTCCTTCCTCAAGTGCTTTGTAAAAATGGCAACATAAATGATAAAACGTCTTACCAATCATCTGGAAAAGTTGCCAAAATTAAGATTGATTATAGAGGTCGGGATATAGATGTATTTGAAGTACAAAATGTGACATCTTTTTATAGCATGTTGACCTTCCTATTTTGATCAGGTTAACATTAACATAGCTTTGTCGTCTGTGAGCATTCACACTGAGGGCAGAAAAATTGACCCCAGAGGCTAATACGGTGCAGAGTAAGCAACTTGAGATATAAATGTGCTCTGGATACTCTACATACAACCTGCCACCTAATATTTCTGAGTTATAATTACTATTCAAGGGCAGCCAGCCAGAGGAAATGCATACGCTAGAATTCTATGGGGATCCGGCTTGGGCTTGGGACAATTTAACTTTTTGATCAATGAATCATAAAATCTTATAAAAATATAGTCATTAAATATACATATGACCCAAATTAGGTCACCATGGTGCTATAGAGAACCAGATTAAACACAGCAAATTGCCCTTGTTAAATTGCCAAATAGGAGACAAGGGCAAATGTAAACAAGACAGAGTGGACAGGATTGAAAGTTAAGTGATGATTTGACAAGAACTGAATCAAAAAGGAGGAATGAGGAAGGGATAGAAGAGTGAATAGGAAGGATCCCTTCAGTGAAAACAGGACAGAAAAAGATTTGAGAGTCATAGTGATCTGCAAAATAAATGCAAATCAGTAATGTAAGGTGTCTTATGTGTGTAAATATTATAATACTTAGCACGGTGCTTGATATGAAGTTAAGTGCTTTTTCAAAATGGTAGCTATTAGTATTAATACACATACAGGGGGCATATATGAGTTGTTTTCTTAGTTTGTTAAATTCATATTGTCTAGGATTGATGTCAACCAGCCATAGCAAGCTACCTTTACCACTCAAGCCCGCCATGTTGGGCTGCTGGGATCTCCTGGGGAGAGGCCATCTTTTCACAGATAGCTTTTCTCATAGTTCTCCTTTCCCCCAGGCAATGGTGGCTACTGGTCTTGAGAATTCTCTCCTAATGTCCAATTACGTGAGAGTAAAGACTTAGTAGAAGGAACCACCCCATCAGGAAAAGAAGCCCTTAGCCATCTGGGGAACTAAATATTCAGTCCAGTTGCTTTTCTAGAAACACCTGAAATTTATGGCCACCCTTTGCAGCTGGAACAATTATTCTGCTGCTTACCCAAGCACATTTAATCATATCTCCACTCCAACAACATGCCCCCAAACCACCACCTGGGCACTGTTGCCTCCTGCCTGTCATCACTAGTAAGAGATGGGGGCTCACTGGGCAGGGAGGGAATGAGCTGGGCCACAGGTGCCTGGCACACACACTCGGGTCATTGGGGTCCTGATTGCAATTCCAATGTGTGGTGGACCAACGTGGAAAGTGCTCAAAACAGTGGTTTTTTTTTTTTTTTTTAATGGTATGAGTATGAGTTTGGGAACTTGATCTGGAGAGAAAAAGAAAAATGAACTGTATGTATTGAATGAACAGAAGAGAATCCTGTCTGGGGACTTGATTATGGGGATTGTGTGTGTGTTGCTCAGCTGCTATTTTATGTGCATTTGAGAATGTTTCAAGAGCCTTGCTCTGCAGCATGATGTGTTCAAGTTAGACATGAAGACCTTCCTTAAATGAATCATTCCCTGCTATAATGAACTTTGCTGTAAATTTTTAGAGAAGACATACAGCATTTTGAAATGTTTCAATTCACATACATTTAAAGTATGTGAAGATATGTGAATGTTGAACTATTACCAGTTGAGACCTTCTTAGGCAGCATGTGCACATATAAGGGGAAAAGAAATAATCTTCAAGGAAAGCTCAAGTATCCAGTTATCTGGTCTTGAATCTTATCTTGTTTTCTCCATACTCCAGATTTTTCTCTTGCGCTCTGGAGCCATATTTAAAACAGGATTATAATTGAAGTCAAAGGAAACTTTTAGATTAAAAGGAAAGGGGCCTGGAGATGGTTGAGTAGAAATAGAGGTATGTCTTTCTTACATCGACCCAGTCTAGAAAGAAAGGTGAGGGGGAGTTTTAGAGTCAAGCAAATCTTACTTTGAATCCCAGATGAGTGAGTTAACTAGTTCTGTGACTGTAAAATAATTAACCTTTCTGGGCCTAACATTTTTCTTTCAAGTACAATGGGAATAATAATGCTACCTACTTTGCAGTGATGTTGATAGGATTAGTTGATTTAAGTAATCAACTCCTGGCATACAGTTGGTACTCAAACAGCAGGCATTATTACATCCGCCCACTCACATTCCCCACCCTGAGCCACATTATGCTGCATTGCATTGTGATATTGTATACATTGTGATGTTTACCTTGATATGGACCAAGGGGAACATTTTTTGGTACCTACTCACAGAATTGCTAGAAAATATACAGGAAGCCAAGCTAAACTTGACTTTCATATAAACAATGAATAACTCTTTAGTGTAAGTATGTCCTGAATGTTGTATGGGGCATACTTATACTTTTAAAAAAAAAAAAAAAGTTAAATTTCAGATAAAATTTATCTGGGTACCTGGAATTTTTATTTGCTAAATCTAGAAAGGCTACCTACTCAGCATCTATTCCTTGCTTATCCATTTCTGACAGCATATAGGTTTTCATTCTGGTAATGAACCCTCCACTATGACAATTGACTCTGCCTGAACCCCAGAAGGCTTGTGCCAGGCCCCTAGATGGTTTAAGCCAATCAGCACATTTCATCCCCTGGCAAAGGGATTGGTTGTTCAATGAGCATGTGAGCAAGTTAATCTTAGGACTCTTGTTTAGAACTAGAACCACTAGCTCTCCTTTGGATGTAGACAAAAAATAGGGAGCCCCTGAAATTGCTGGTAATCATTTGGCTACCATGAGGGAAGCTGACCCATAGAAGATGAAAAGTCAAGATTATACCTGGGGAACAGCCTATTCCTGGAGTTAGGAGTGGGGTCAGTTTCCTTTGAGATACATGGTTGTATGGGGAAGAGCTGGACACTTGAACAAGACCTTTTTTTAAATTCTTTTTTTTCTTAAGAAAGGAAGAAGGAATAATTGATCCACTACAAGATGAAAGACGGAACTAAAAGAAAATGTGTCCTTTTATCAGTTAGATTGCCTTGGTTGCAAGTAATAGAAAAACATAACCCAGACAGATGTAAACAAGAAAGGAAATTTATAGGTTTGCGTAACATATGCCAACCTAAAGACAGAGAGAGGCTTTCTAAAAGAAAAGGTGCTTATTTGAAAATAGGGCATTGTAATGGGAATAAGTGTCATACTAAACTATGCACTCATTCAGAGATGTCAAGGGAGACAAAGGTTTTTAAAGGGAAAAATGAGGAGGATTACATAATTGCTTTGAAATAATTATCCTTGGCTACAAAGACACCAATCCAAGGTTGGACAGGCGGTTGCTGAGCAGATGTCCTTGTAGAAGTATTTTTGTGTGTAAGGTTGTGTGGTCTTTGTTCAAGGTTGTGTTTTTTGTAGAGATTTTTTGTGATAGTTTTTATTATCAGGCATAGAAGCATGAGAACCCTCTCTTCATGGCCTTCCCTAGATCTATCTCTGTTTGTCAGGGTTTTTGTGGCATTGTTTTGCAATTTTTAATTTTTTTTAACATTAGTGATTCCATGTTGATTTTGACAATTTTCACACATAAAATCCCAAAGGTAGCTGAGATTCAGGTTAGTCTTCAGGATCCTCTGTGGAGAAGTTGTTTATTTAATAGTGAAATAAGGCAACAAAGATTAATGGAGATGACTTTTTTAAAAAACTAAGCCACGGCTTCTGTTTTCATGATTCCATAATTCTATGATGATTTGGCAAACTCAAAATGCAGCTGTATTCATCAGTTTCCCAAATTATTATTTATATAGTTCTATGTAGAGTCCAGGGCCAAAATTCTATTAGGATTTTACTAATATTTCATTGGATTTAGGTCCTAATCTACTTAGAAATGCACGCTTCACATTTTTTTGTACACATCTCAGAATTGCTTCTGCCAATTCAAGATTTCGTAAGTTTCCATTTGTAAGCTTCATTTCCTGATTACTTGTGTCCTTGCAAATTATAATTCTTTGCATGTTCAGTAGAATTAAGAAGACAATCAAAAGTCTGGTCTAGAGTGGTCCTTGCTGCCTGCATTTAGATCTCAGATTTTTTTAAAGATAATATTTTTCCCACACTTGCTTTTAATAAAATGTATAATGATAATTTCTATGAAAATAAAAGACATGTAATAAGGAATCTTCCTTCCAATTCAGCAAATATGTTTTAAGTACCATGGTGTCTGGCAGTAAGATAGATATTCTTACCTCCATGAACCACTACTATGCATATGATAGAAGATCTTTGATCCAGGATTCTGAACACTGGAAGCATCCAAACAGTGGAATTCTTCAGAAATAATTTTTTAAATGACTATCCTTTATTTTTTGTTACAAAATTTCATATTAAAATACTTGAAGATAACATAGGTGTGTTTCAGTGGGCATAGATGACAGCTCAGTGTTGCTCTGTGGCCTGACGAATGCCAAGGTGTCAATCAGAATAAGATTATCACCTGGTAGGCTTGCAGGTACCATACTTATGGTCTTAGCTTTCAGCTAGTACATGTTTCAGAAGGCAAAATCTGTCTTAAAGTGTTACTTTCCAATTGCACCAACACATATTATATAAATCATTTCTTAATTAGTATAACAGAAAGAAATGCCAGGAGAATGCATCTAGTGGAACAGAGCAAGTCTTTTCCTGTTTGCTGGGCTCCATTGAAATTATTAAATATATCTCAGCTCTAGAAATAGTGTTGATTTGGACAAAGACAGATTTCAGACTGTCTCAGTAAATTATCCTCTATTGGAAATAACATTTATTAATGATAAAAATAAGTACAGCTAATATTTACTGTGCTATTATGTCAGGAGCTAAGAGTTTCACACTCATTTTCTCTTGTTCTCTTCAATGGACAACCCTGTCCCCATTTTGTGGATGAGCATTTTGCTGAGCCCAGAGAGACGAGGGGCCACTTGGCCCTTGTCACTGTAATAGCAGAGCCAGCACAAGGGCACAGACCGCTCAGGGTGCTGCGGGGCCTCACAAGCAGGAGGACACGCTCCTTAATTTTGGGAGCTTTGTGGGGCGGACAATAGTATTCCCATTCTGTGAAGGGAAAACTGTGACAAAGAAGCTAGTCATCTATCAAACCACAGAGCTGATAAATGAGAAGCCAGCATTTAAATTCAGACCTCTACACTAAACTTCATTGCTTTGTACTTCATGTCTATTACCGTCCCATGAAAGTACTTTATCCATTTTTATTCATTTATCAGAAAAAGCTTAGAAACATAGATGGTGACAAGAAGAAATATTCAATGATAAAGGTAATGACCAGCTGAAGAAATTTGGTAGTGTAATTAATTTCAGGGTATAAATTTTTATTAGGACATTAAGTCTCAAAAACAACTCCTTTTTAGCCAGTATGAGCAAAGGTGGCTAAATCCAAGCAACACTGTTCCAAACCCATATGCTTCTTATGCACATAAGACAGGTAAAAACACACAAACAACATTAATGTTAAGAGGTATGTTTTCCTCACCATTCATTCAAATACCATACACAAGCTCTATTACTGGCATTGCTAAAAAATTGTTTCTTTTGCGTAATCCAAATGGCAATGTCGTCTTTCCTTCAGGATCTGGATTAAACTTAAAAAGCAACAAACTACAAATTGAGACCTCCCTTTTCCAATTGACCTTTTGTTCTGCAGAGCTGGAGCTAGCCCTCCACGTTAGAGAGATCATTACTCCACAGAAGGCTGCTGCTTGAAGCAGAGCAACTTTCAACATGGAAAGATTCTCCCCAAGATTGTTGGACATTTGCCATTCTACTCCCCATCAGTTTTATTATTATAATCTACTATCAAGAAATATCTCTTTCACAGTGAGGTCTTGTGAAATATATAGTATACTCTAAATGTCAGTTCCATAAAAAGGACCATGTGTGGTTCAATGGGGCTTGTCGTCCTGCCTGTGTCAGGTATGTTCCAGGGCATGTCCTCTCTAACTCCATGGGACTGAATATCTGTGCGTGCGCATGTGTGTGGAGGAGGTGTTTTGACATTTTCCCATATGTCACTTTGGAAAAAGTCACTGGTTCTTTGAAACCTCAGTCTTCTTATTGATAAAATGGAGTCACTGGACTAGATTGTTGGCTCTCAAAAAAAGGTCTGGGAACATGTAGGGGTTCCCAAGACCCCTTCAGGCAGTCTGCAGGGTAAGAGCTATTTTCAGGATGATGCTACAGGTATGACCTGCCTTTTCCAGCCTCCTGCTCTCACTGGTGTACATGGTGTACAGTGGAGTTTCCCAGAGGTCACGTGACATGTAATGGTATCATTACTCTGAATGTGTACTTAAGAATTCTTATGTTTTGAAATTATTTTTAGTTTTAATTACTAATACTATAAATATCAATAGATATAACCCACATAAAATCTAATGGGATTCTCAATAATTTTGAGGACCAGGAAGGAGTCCTGAGACCAGAGAATGTGAGAAGTGCTGGGCTAGATGGCCTGTGTCAGTGGTTCCTAACTGACAAATTTATTTATGTATTTATTTTGAAATGTTGATGATGGTGGATGTTAGATACTTTTAAAAAATTCCTACTTGGTAAAATACAAAGTTATGACCCTTTGTTAGTCCCTCCATTAAAAAATAATTGTACTACTGGTTTATACATATACAGCCCTAGGATCTGTCCTTGTCACCTCCTGTTATTCAGACAAAGAAAAACATTGGTTTCTGTGTAGTAGATTGTTATCACTCAAATGAGTCTCAAATCATGTTCCATTTGACTGTCTCATTGTGCCCTTGAAACTTTTATATGGAGTTCGTGTTTGATTGAAAACCTGATTAATAAGAACACACTTTAACAATACTCCAGTGTCAAGTTTTACCTCATTTTGTCTTTACCTGAGCTTTCCTCGGTTTCTCACAATTGATTCTAAGTCAGACCCAGAGACTTGTGCCAAAGGCTCATTCCTGAAACGTCATTTTAAGGTGTCAGAAAGAAGAATTGATCGCTGTCAATTCTTCCAGTAGATGCTCAAAAAGTGGCTACTGGCAAACTCTAAGGGGACAACTCCCGACTCAATCAATAGCTCTCTTTGGAACGTGTCTGTCTTTGACAGATTACTTCTGGATAAGTTACAAAACCAAAAGTTCAATTTTCAATCTTGAACAGGAATTGTTATACTTAATTAAAAAAAAAAACTGCAACCCAAGATGATATCAATGAATATTTTCTTTCCCAAACCAATTATATGGTGAAATAGGATCATCATATTCATTTAATCTATATGAAGTTGTACCATTAAATGATAGATCAGCTAACTATTTGAAAGATTGCTTCCAAAGCACTTTGGTAGTGCTGAAGAATGCTTTTTTTAATTTTTTTTTTACTCTTAGACTGCCCTTTAATTGGATTTCCAATATGTGGTGGTTTTCTCTTGATTTTTAAAAGTACTTCTTTTTATTCTTCTCCATTACCTCATGCTTTTTCCTCCTGTTGCACTGCGTGACAAAGGGCCTGAATTCATGATGAAAGAAGATGTAATTGAGCCTAGTGAACTAACCACAGGAAAATCTGAGTTCAAACTCTGGCACCATCTCCTCTTCATTATCAAACCTTGGAGTTTAATAATCGAGACAATGTATATTGTTGTAATACTTCATGGAGATGTAAAGATTACTGAGCAATGTTTCTTTTGGCATCATCACTCTAAGGAGGCAGGCAGAGATAAATGCTTTTCCAAATGCACTCCACTTGAGTGAGGGCGGAAGACCTGGGAAGCAACTCTCTCCCCACATGCCAATCAAGTCAATAGCAGTAGAAACAGGGTGTCGGAAGTATGCCTTTTTCACTTGTAGGAAGTTGTAATTAGCCTAATTTCTTGTGGAAGGAGTCTGAAGTACCTGCCTATAGCCTGGGAAGTAGAACCTGTTCTTCTTGCTGTGAAATTGACTTCATTCTGGTGTTGGTTTCAAAGGTAGGTGAAAGCAGCCCGGAGCAGGTCTTAGATCTGAATATCCTCACTGCTCTATTAGGCTGACTGTCTTTTCATTCGCTCTCCGGGCAAGTGCTAGTCAATGGTGTTCAGTGCAGAATCCCTTTGATCACTGCAGAGTCCCATTATGCTCTCATGGAAGACCCTTCACAATGGTGACTTCTCAGTCCACAGCAGGGCTTCGTAGCCTCAGCACTCTTGACATTTGGGATTGGATAATTCTTTGTTTGTGGGTAGAAGCCTGCCCTGTGCATTGTGGGATGTTTAATAGTAACCCTGGCCCCTACACACTA
This sequence comes from Varecia variegata, assembly GCA_028533085.1. NCBI lineage: Eukaryota > Metazoa > Chordata > Mammalia > Primates > Lemuridae > Varecia > Varecia variegata. The sequence continues at coordinate 72,544,916 of CM052438.1, read as the reverse complement.
GATGCTAGCACATTCTCTCTCCACAGTGGTGACAAGCAAAAATGTCTGTAGACATTGCCAGCTATTCCTCAGAAGGCAAGAGAACTGCTAGTCTACAGAGGCACAAAATGTCAGAATTAGAAGAAACTGTTCATGTCATGTAGTTCTAAAAATATTTTTCGTAAGTTGTAGCTTGTTGATCACTCACGATATACTTGACGATTTTAGGTAGGAGGCAGCATTAGATGACATTGAATTACATAGTAGAAAGTAATTACCTTTGCAATTGTCTTTCAAGTGTTCTGTTTAATCAAAGAGAAAGTCTCTACACCACCTAATATTTGCATATGATAGAGACCAAAAGAAGCGAAGCCTCAGGTGCAGAGCCTTCAGCAGACAACATTATCTAGCTATTATTTAGTAACATTGCTTTATTTTTATGGCATTTATTTTATGATAAGTGGCACTGGTTCTCCACTCACTCTATTGAAATAAAGGTTTTTTTTAAAATTAGTTTATTTGGTAAGCACATTGGAAAAAGATTTACCTAGCAATATTTGCCTAGGATTGAAATTAGACTCAACAATTCCAATCCTAGGTATTTACCCAACGAAACATGTAATTATATATTTATTAAAAGACACGTGGATTACTCTAGCAGCCCTATTTATAATAGACAGTCTCAAGTTGGATATTGGCTAAATGACCATCAACAAATATACCATGTACGCTCACACAATAGAATTTATAGAGAACTAGCAGCCGGGCAGGGCAAGGTGGTTTGCGCCCCTAATTCCAGCACTCTGGGAGGCTGAGGCAGGAGGATCACTTGAGGTTAGGAGTTTGAGACCAGCCTGAGCAAGAGTGAGACCCCCATGTCTACTAAAATAGAAAAAATTAGCCAGGCATCGTGGCTTATGCCTATAGTCCCAGCTACTTGGGAGGTTGAGGCAGGAGGATCGCTTAGCCCAAGAGTTTTTGAGGTTGCTGTGAGCTATGGTGATGCCGCTGCACTCTCAAGCTGGGGCAATAGAGACAGACTGTCTCAAAAAGAAAAAATAAAATAAAAGAATTTATACAGAAATAGGAAGAATAAAGTAAGATTGCAACAATGTGAGTGTGTTCAGTTTATAAAATCTTCCCCAGCATATAGTTGGGACCTGTACACCTTTCTGTATATAAGCTGTACTTCAATTAAATTTCAAAATTGAAATTAAAAAAATAAGCAAAATAGTAAGTAGATGGAAAGAAAAATGTTAAGCAATATTAAATAAATAATTGTGCAGGTGGTGTGTCAAATAAAAAACCACACAATTGTAAATGTGGTTTGTAAATGACTGGGAAAACCAGTCATTTGGGAATGACTGGTTGGGAAAACCCTGGCTTTGTACAACCCCTTTGTGTTAAAGATGGGGACACCCACGGACAGGAGAAGAAGGAGTGACTTGATCAGAGTCCTCAGGCAGTCAGTGGCCAGTGGCTCTGCAACTCCCAGTCCAGTGCCTTTTCTGATGGATGAGGCCCTGGGCCAGGTTTCCTACCACCTGATCTCAACCCTCAGTTTCTGGCATCCTCCCCAGTCAGCCACCTGCCATGGTCACACCGGCACCTTGGAGCTGTCAGGCTTGAAAGGTATTAATCTGAAGGACTTCACCTTCTTTGCGCAGTTTTTCCATAACATCTGAGTAGCCACGCGTCTGGGACAGGCACTTGACCTGCTGCCTCTGTCTGGGGCGGTCCCCTGATCTTGCCCTGTTGTTTGAAATGGACAAGCAAGGCAAACGGAGAGGGCTCCCAGCCATTCTTGCTTTCATGATTATAGCAGTTGAAACCACACCGATCATTTCTGTAACAATTTTCAAAACATTTCCAGGTATTTTTGTTTAACATGAAAGCAAAATGCACAACACTGGTTGTGCAAAGGGAGGGAGGTGAGAGAATAAAGCCATCCTCTTTCTTTCTAGGGAAAAACATCAACTTGATTGGGGACCCTCAAAGGCTCCCCAACAGGGAGCAGTTTTCCACCATTGTACTTTGGTCTTAGTCATACCTTCTAAGAAAGCTGCTCTTGAGCTCAGAACTGCTATGGTGAAGTGGAAAGGGTGCTAGATTTTGGGGAGATGTGCTTTCAGGGAGGTTTCTCATCTCACTTTAGGGTCTTCATCTATGAAATAGGGACAAGAAACCTATGTCCTACTTATCCCCCAGGACTGTCATAGGAACCAAGTGAGATAAGGTATGTGACGATGTCTCATAAAAATATGAATTAAGGTTTATTGTTTCCTCTGTTAAGCAGCTCAAATATTTTGTCTCCCCTTGTGGACATTTTTTTTTACATATTTACATATTACATATCTTAATATTAAAATTAAAATGGCAAGGCTACTTTGCCCCATAATATATTTTCACGTGACTAGGGAAAGCGTGTCACAATTGCCTCATTTGTGATGGCTGTGATGGCCCCAGGCTTGAAGTTTTGTTAGAAGTTTTGCATTTTGTTACAATAAGAAATTTCTGCTTTAACAGGTTCACAACTACTCTGTGACCAAGATGCTGATTCTTCTAGATGGAAACACTTTGCTGCAGTTTTTTCCATGATAAGCAGCGCTGGGTTCTGGGAATCCAGCCAGCTCCAGTGGAGAACTGGGCATTATGAAAATTTCAATGAACATACTATACAAAGTGGTTCTATATTGGTATTAGAAATTATGCAGATGACACACTAAGCAATTGGGCTTATATTTCTTCTCAAATGCTACCAACTCTCTTTGCATACTAAATCAGAGTAAGAATAACTTTGATCTTTGGCTTGTACTGCACTGTGATTTAACTTCTTAAATTGATTTTTGAGCCTAACTGGTATGACTTTTTAAATTTCATGGATCACAGTTCTGTCAACAGCAAAGGCTTAATCACTGTCTTGTCAATGTGTTTGGGTACAATAAAAGGCTCTTGTTTTTACCTATGTGTGACAGTTGCATCAGCCTGAAAGAAGAAGAAAAGCTACTATGATAAGAAACTTGATACGGAAGCGGTGTTACATTTGCGAGTTTACAAGTTGTTGGATTCCAAATGGCATGAGAGGAAGCCCTTTGGGCTGGACGTTGACATGTCATTCTGTAGCCCTTAGCTTGACCTTCTTTAAGCATCAGCTCATACACAAAAGACATTGTGCTCCAAGTGACTATTTTACCTCCAGGCTGGTAACTATCATCTTCCTGAATGACACCTCGGCCATATCCACTCTTGTCAGGAAGGAAACCTTTTCAATTCTCCAAAGCTCAAAGCCTATAATGTTCTTCACAGTGACCTTGAAGGAGTGATTACCCCTCAGTATTTGCCAACTACAGATTAATTTCTGATGTTTAGCCCAGAGAAAACTGTCAAGGAACTATGGATTCATGTAGGTCTCCCCAGTGGGCTGAGTCTGTTTAAATTTATTTGCAGATGAATTCGTGATTGATATTTTGATGGGAATTACAGAATTCATGAGGCTATTTAAAACTCTACTAGAAAACTTGTGCAAAACATCAGTTGAGGTGAATATATTTGCCTCCATGTAATGACTACAAAATTGTTAAAAGAGAAAATGGAGGTTAAACTGTTCTATTTTGTTAACTAAACCAAAAGAAACAGAGCCAAAGACTGGATTTGAGGATTGGCCTCAAATAGTTTCCTGTAATGAAAATTGGGATGAGAGAACAATCCAAATGCAATGAGAACGAACTTTCATTTAAATAAAGCTGCTGGAAGCTATGGAGAGAGAGCACTTTTCCTGACTCTGTTTTCCATTTTAAAAATCCTCTTTCTCACTTAGGCTGTGTGAGAAATTGACCAGAGATTATTGAAAAAACTTGTCATATGGGCCATCTAAGACATTTTCCTTCCCAGCAACAACCACAAAAAACCCCAGGGGTCCCTCAAAGATATTCAGGAATAGAGTGCTGGGAGATAAATTTGGAGATGCTTTATGCAGTTCTGTGTCTTGGCATTGAATTGAAATAGAACAATTTCTATTTCAATTGTACCATTGGTAGTAGCATGCACTTGTGCTTGTCCTCTGTGTTTTAGGGCGCTATAACCTTTAGGTATTTATGGGTATGTTTGTTTTAATTGAAGTGAAATTCACATAACTTATAATTACTCATTTTAAAGTGCACAACTCTGTTTTTTTTTTTTTTTTAAAGCATATTCACAATATGTGCAACCATCACCTCTATCTAGTTCTGAAGCATCATCACCTCCAAAGGAAACCCCAGGCCAATTAGCAGTCACTCCCCATGGCCCTCTTCCTCCAGCCCCTGGCAACCACTAATCAACTTGTTGTCTCTATGGATTTGCCTAGTCTGGATATTTTAAATAAATGGAGTTCTCATACAATATGTGAGCTTTTGTGCCAGCTTTTTCCACTTAGCATGATGTTTTCTAGGTTCATCCATGCTACAGCATGTATCAGTACTTCATTCCTTCTGATAGCTAAATAATATTCCATTGTAGGGATATACCACATTTTGTTTATCCATTCATCCATTGATAGACATTTGAGTTATTACCACCTATGTGCTATTATGAATAGTGCTGCTATGAACATTTGTGTATAAATATTTGAATACCTGTGTCCACATTCAAATTTGAATATCTGTTTACACATAGGAGTGGAAAAACTGGGTCATATGGTAATTCTGTGTCTAACTTTTAAGGAACCACCAAACTGTTTTCCATAGCACATGCTCATTTACTTGTATGCATGTAATCCTTCTCTCCTAACATCTGTTTGAACAGGACTCAATTAAAATAGGACTACTCTAGATAAACTTTCAGGTGACCTGGTCTTCTTGAATCTTTTCTGAGTGGAGTGGAAGCAGCAGCAATTATCTTCCATTTGGAAAACCTTTCCGGGGGCCTGATAATATGGGAATTTGTTTAGTCTGCCTTGTGAATCAATCCGAACTCCAAGTCCGTCTCCATAGGGGAGGACGGCTGCCATATGTGGGGAGCGTTAAATCCAGTAAAACTTACTGCAGTGTGGCCTCTTCAGGCCTAGGTCTAAAGTTGGAAATTCTGCTCCTTCCTCCAGATTTGTACAGTGCATCAGGGAGACTTTGAAATCAAAAGTACCAAGCTTCTGAGGCCACTGAAGTCCCTGAGATCTTTGTGTTCTTGTGATGACTGAATCCACGGAATCTTCTTCCTTATTACTCAACTCCTTCACATATCTCGGCACTGGGTCCCTGAGTCTTGAGAGACGGGGAGAAGTTTGCCAGGTGGGCCTGCAAAGGAAGGGAATGGCAGGCTGCGGAAATGGCCCATGAGGGGACAGGCTCATCAGAGTATGACGTGTTTGCAACATTCTCCGTGGGAAATTGAACACGCAAACCAAAGCCTGGTGAAAGAGGCCGTCAAGAGCCCTCTGGAATCCCAGAGGAGATAGGGGTCGGCTCTTTCAACGTTTCTTTATCAGTTTTATTTCTGAATTTTTTCATCCAAAGTTGTTAATAGAAAGAAAGCTCCTTTACTTTGTCAAAAATCCAACAGCCATCTCTGAACCCTACGAAATTTCCCAATTCATACAGGGATACATAAAAATATGAGGTTTTGACGTTTTGGAAAATCATCCAAACCATTGTTTAAATGTTGATACCATACTTGTCTTTACTCAGTCTTTCCTGGAGGCTTCTAAGTTCTCCAAAATGAATAAATAAAAAGAAGTAATTTAGCCATTTCTGTGGGTTGCTTATGTTAGAAAGACATCTCCAACTTTTAGCCTTCCAAGTATTCCTTCCCTTTGCAGATGGCTGTTGATACAAATATTCTTTAATTCCCTGAGTGTTCAACTGGGCTGGAGTTTCATGTTAAACCTGGATGTAAGAAAGAGTTTAGTCTCTGTGACTTGAAGTCATAATGACTTTTCCATCTCTGGTCATTTATCAGAGAGACAACTTCCTCTTGGAACCACTTTCTTGGTCCTTGAAATATCAGTGGGATACAATCTTATCTGGTACCTGATGGTTTCAAAAAGGGCCTGGTTTGCTACCTTGGGCCTTTTGGTGGCCAAAGAGACCTTAGTTGACACTAAAGTAGTTAATTTATGATCCCAGGTTAAACTGGAAATCAGAATCTGATTTCTTGACCAGTATAGTTAAGAGCTATTTCTTTTTTTCTCTTTGGTGATAGATCATATTTGATAGTGCTGATACATTCTATGGTATCTGCTCTTTCATTTTACCCTTATATAATAAAGCCTTTGAAATTTTTGCCTCTATATTTTCTCCTATCATTGAATAATATTATTCATGAGACCAGGAAAATTAACAGTACTTCAGATGTCATATCTTTTTCCTATCATCTAAAAAAGGAAGAATGCATATTTAAGAATGGTGCTTCCAGTGGCTTGAATAGTCATGGATGTTAGGAGAAAGAGATTCAAAAGGTGCAAATCTACTCCCAGATGGTCTGGAAAAGCCAATGTAATGGCTGTGTGTTATTCCCGGAGAGGTACAAGGGTAAGCCAGAGCAGGAGCCAAGACTGAAGGTAAACTCGAGCTGGGATGCAGGTCACAAAACAGCCACTGCTGAGCTGTCTGGAAGGAATTTGGTTGACTCAATTATGGGACAATCCACACTCTTTTCTCAGCTGTTTTCAAGATGTAGTGTTAGATGACATAAGTAAAGTGTTGAGAACCCCAGACTAGGGTCATGTCCTGGGTTACTACCTGTTTAGATATGTGGTTAGGAGGTAGGTGGAGTGAATAGAGAAGCTACCACTCAAAGCAGAGTGCAGATGCCCAGACACACCATCGTTCAGCTCCTTCTACACACTGCCAAGCCAGGTCCTCATGTTTAGCCTGATTTGGATGTCAAACAGTCTCCTTTTTATTTTAAGGGGGTCATAGATTCTGTTTTGCTTTCCGTGCTTTTTCCTGAAAGTGTGCCATAGTGTTACTGTACCTTTCCCCAAAGTGAGTCAGATGTGCTGACCGTTGGAATACCAAAGTGGTGGTTCCCATAGCAGCCAGAACCACATGGAAGCAAACAATAAAATACCAACGCTGTTCTCAAACCCAGTGGAGAACTATGGTCACTAGAGTGAATCGAGGGCATATTCAAAATGCTGTGCCTTTCTGAAGTTGACATTTCTTTTCCAAACTGGAAGAGTCGCGCCTCCTTCTCTGAAGGCGTCTTCACCAAGTGAGTATTAGAGCCACTCAGACTTTCCATGAAAGGACCCTCTTAAGTTTTCTCTTGCATGCACAGTTATGGCTAAGATGACGTTATATGGTGGACCCACATACAAGACCCTTTTGTGGACTTTCAAAGTGAAGCCAGATGTTAGCTGCTGCTTCCACAGAGATTAAATGAGGTTTCAGGTAAATCAGATATATGCATGATTATAAAATTGCATGGTCCATTTCATTGAAATCTGCACTGGTGCAGAACATGATCTCCACGGTACAGCCTTAAAATATTGAGCTGAACCTTTACCTGGAAATATTTTCAACTTACATAGAATCATATTTTGGTGGAGCCATTATAGGGACTCACCAGTTTTAGAATATTTACCTTTGGAACAAGGAGACAAAAAATACATATTCTTAGAAATATAACCAAAAAAATATTGTCTTGACGCTGTGTAAATAAGACCCAGAAGACAATAACAACATACTAGGAGACAAAAAGGAAAATTTCTGAACTGATACACTTGCATGCACTATAGGGAGACAGTGCAGCTTAGGGATTAAGAGCATAAACTCTGGAGTCAGGCAGGGCTGAGTCTGTCTGTGGTGCCACTTTGGCAAGTTTGTGACTTTAACGTCTCAAAGCTTTGATTGTCTTTTCCTTAAGAAGGACATGATAGAGAGGACAATAGTTCCCATTTGTTGAATATTTACTGTGAGACAGGCACTGTGAACTGTTTTCCATTCATTGTCTCATTTAATCCTCAAACTAATTTATGAAGTATGTCCTAGTATTCTCTGATTACAATTTAGGAAACTGTGGTAGAGATAGTTTAAGTAAGTTGCCCAAGTACCACATGGGATTGACCTGTAGATTAAGCAGTTACTAAGTGTCTGATATATATTAGCACTTAATAAATAATACCTATGATACGGTTGGATATTCCATATAGTATGTGTCATTCCCAGAGCCCAGGAAGGGTAGAGTGGAAGGGGATGAAGAGAGATTGGTTAATGGCTATGAATACACAGTTTGATAGAAGAAATAAGACCTAATGTTTGATAGATCAGTGGTGTGACTATAGTTTACAATAATCTATTATATATTTCAAAATAGCTGGAAGAGAATAATTCTAATGTTTTCTAGCATAAAGAAAGGACAAGTATTTAAGGTGATGGATATCCCAATTACACTGATTTGCTCTTTAAAAATTATACGAATGTATTAAAATATCACATGTACCTCAAAAACTACATATAGTACATCTAATATGTATCAATACAAATTTTTAAAAAAAATAAATAAAACTGTGTTTTATTTGAGACGGATTTTTAAAAACATTTTTCTCATTTTCAAATTTCAAATGTTAAGTCCCAGAAATCGATCTCCCCGCTCCCCACAAGAAACAAGGAATAAGTCCTCAGAGTAAAGGTTTTGTTATGCTAATTTTTCTCTGCCTAGAGTTACCATTAAATGTCAAGGGATAATTTTACTTTTAAAAAGTTGTTTTTATGCTACTCTAAAATTGATCCTCTTACTGCCAAGCTCTTAATCCTTTCCTCTTGTTTTGGGGAGAGCATTTCCCAGTGGTTTGTAAAGACTCTCTCACCTATCACAGGGAAAGTAGACAGTGACATTTCTTTAGGGAGAATTTCTTCCAGTGAAAAGGAAATCCTAAAAATAAATCTGAACAATCCAAACATCCATGAGTACTTTAAAAGAAAATATTAGGATCCTTGTATTTACACACAAAGATATACGTATTTTCCTGAAGGTTGGACAAGAGCCTCAATTCTGACAGTTTGTGTAGCGATGGGAAAAAAAATGAATGCATATGAAGCCATGATATAGTGAAAACTCTCCTAAGCCTTATTGTTTCATGCCAGATAAAATACAAGTGAGTTGATTGGGAAAGAATTCTTACTAATACCGGAGTCATTAAGAAATAGGTTAAAAGATCTTACAGTGAAATGAGGGCCAAGGCAGATAATCACAGACTTACATAAATAATAATCTGTCCTTCATACTGTGGTTGTGGCCCATAAATCTTGATTCCTTTTTCTGGCAACTGGGCTGAATGTGCACTGACCCTCACAGTCTTGCCTGGACCACCTTGAGCTGAGGGTCAGGAATTTATGGATGGTGGTGGGGTTTGGGTGCAATCCAGCACACGAATCAGGGACACAATTTGCTGGTCCAAATCGTGTCCCAGCCACAATGACATGGGTCTCTAACAAAATGAGTTACTGCGGGAAACTGACAGCTTCCACACAGCTTTATTTCCAGAGTTTCAAAGGATATTTCATTTACCTTTATTGAACTCACACTTCTGAAAAGATCACTCTTGTTAGGGCTGACATTTAGCAGTGTTTCTTCTGAACATGGTGTCCGTGCATCACGGGTTAGTAATTATTTTTAATCCCACCCTATGTGATTGCATTCTACCAAGTAACCTGAGAGCTCAACATATCTATCAAAGTCTGAAAGTATATTAGCTTATTTTAAAGGTCAGTGCCTAATCAGGCATTCAGAATTTAATGTCTAAAATTGGCTTTGCTCACTCCACTTAGATAAGAGATTTTTAATTCTTTGCTTTACAGATAAGTCTCCAGTGTTTCCAGTTGGGTGTTGGTATTAATAAATGGTTCTTCCACGGAGGCATAGGCTTCCCTTGTCAAAGAAATGGTTAAAATAAACCTTCTATGACTATAGGATCTACCTGCTTAAGCCAATCCCTGAGTCTTGGGAGAATTAAGGCTTCCTAACACTTTTGAAGTATACCTTTAGACATCGCAGTTTTGAAAAACTTCCAATACATTTGCCAAGTGCCTTCCACCCTCATAATATTTGAACACATTTAAGCAAAATCTAATCCATATGTTTCTGACTCATTTATATTTGAATCATAAGTATATTATTTTCTAAGAGCCATTTAATGTCCAACAGCTTTTTGTCACTAATAAAATATATGTATTTTTTAGATCTTCTCCCTTAAAAACAGAAAATCAACTTTAAATGAACTACCATACAAAATAGATAAAATTCTAGTTCAATGTTTTTGTTTTTGAGTTCATCCTAAATTTGGCAAAGTGTGCTCCTTGCATGTTCCCTATTTGTTATGTTAACTTCAGAAGCATGCCAACTTTTCATTCTTTTACTATATAATTATTAACTTTAGTGCCATTGTGGTTCCTGTTAATTCATTCCACCCGTTGAGTATCCTCTGGAGACTTTTCTTTTTCAAGTATCTTTAAGCTTAGGTCATTTGGGGCTTCAGGAGCAAAATAAATGGGGTGGGGGCAATTTTGCTTTTTTTGGAATGTGAATAATTTCTCAGCAAATAATTTCTTAAAAGGCATGTACACTGTGTGATCCATGTCCAGCTCAGAATTCTTTTTCTTCATTTTGAAAACAAATAAATAAAATTCCAGACAGCACAATCATTCTAGGAAAATCCTTCAAGGAGGCCAACAGACATTACTGCAGTCCTTGAATTTTAGGTGATTTGAATAGGAATCCGCTGTTTCCAACGCACTCATGTATAAAGAGGACTGAAAAGATTGGAACCTGGGAAACACTAGCATTATACATTGCTGTACGCCAGCCAAGAGCTTTTATTTTGTTAGCAAATATTATTTTTTCACTTTCTCCAAAAATTTCAACTTGTTTAATGTATTTCAGCAATGGCCATAGATATGCTTTTATTTCTCACTGAAAATATTCCTATTAATTGCTTCCATGTGTTGGCATTCACGTTGATGTGAAGTTGTCTTTGCTGTGACGCGCCCAGTTATTTACTTTGACATGACATTTTAAGTATCCTATCTTTTCCCTATATTTATTTAACAGCTTCATACACTTGATGTAGTACAATTGCTGTCAGATTTATAGGTCTATCTCGAGAGATAAAATGAAGCCCAAGATTCTTCTGAAGAATAATGACTGTTGGTCTCATGAGATGTTTCATGCATCTGTCTAATATCCGGCAAGCTATCTTCCAAGGCCTGTTTAGCATGAGATTTAATTACCATGTGGCAAGAATATCCAGGCTCCATTAAGCTATTTAACTCAATATTTTAAAAATAATTTTTCTTTAAAAAGAACTTGCAAACATTGACATATATCTGTGAGGGTTTATTTTGGTTAGGAGGTATATCAGAGGTTATTAGAAGATAAAATAGCTGAGACTACGTCTACATGGGAGACTCATAGTTTTATGTGTGAATCTACAGCAATTTGTGGTAGACAAAATGAACTGCGTGATCAGAGAAATGCATAGTGGCCTTGTTTTTGCAGCTAAATGATTTGCTGGTTGCACCCCAGAAACCATTGCATCAGCCCATGCAGTGAACTGATAGCATCTCGGGACTTTTCTTTCTGTTCTCCTCCTGCTGGATTCTGCTCCTCCCACTTCCTTGCCACTGGTCCCCGGGTTCTCTCTCATCCTCTCTATCACATTGAAGGCCATCCTATTCCCTCTCATAGCTCCCACCAACACAGACAGAGACATTGGCTTGGGTTATATCTTCACACTCATATAGAGAAAAGTGAGCCAATATTTTAAAAGAACTCACAAGCAATTGACATGAAACTTGCTATTATTTTCCATAACTGATCCTCCAAGTTGGAGAACATAGGAAACTTTCAGCAATCAATAATTCCCTAGGATCATAATGCCTTGAATACCTGAGTGTGCGTTGGAGAAGCAAGTGCTGAGTGCTGAACTGCCCTCTGTACCTCACCTCTGTGGGTTGGATGTTTCAAGGAGACACACACAAAAGCTACCTTTAGTAGCTGCAGTGCTTAAATGTGAATGGCACATCAAAGACACAAACGCTAATATGAGCAGTGCCAGTAAGTGCCAAGTCTATAATTAAACCCGTGTTTTAAACCCCTGTTCTTGTCTTAGAAATGAAAATTACTGCTTTGATTTCTACTTCAAGCCAGAGAAACACAATGCATATTTTGGCAGTATTGGCCACTGCAGAGGAATTTCCCAAGCAGAAGCCAACCAACTCCCTTGAATTTGACATTCCAAAGGGTTGTTTGTTAAGGACCCATGATCAACTGTTCAGAGGGTTTATGTTCTGGAATACTGACTCTGCCACTGGCTTCTTATATGGTCTTGGGCACGTCACTTGGATACCAAAGGATCATGCAAATAAATGAGAAAATCTGAATGAAATTTCCTTTAACACATATCTGAGGAAAAATAAAAGCAAGAAGAATATTAAAGTGAAATGGATGTGTGTTTATAGAAGGAAGCATTTGCAGTATTAGAAAATCCTGTTTAAAAATAGGAAAAGTCTTAGAAATGACACCAAAAAACTCCCAGAACAGATAAGCTAATTAATTTTTGCTGATGTGAAGGTGCCTACTGTTGTGTAGCTCTCCCACATGAAGTGAGTTTTTGATGAGGAATTGCCAGACACTAGCCAAGAGTCAAAGCATATGAGATGGGAAGCTCAGGGACCACGACCTCATCCCTGGGCAGGGGAGTGCTCTAGGATAACTCCCGGCACTTCTCATGAAAGGCTGCCTCCTACACACCTGCCCTGGGACACACAGGTATATGATGTGTCTAATATGCCTGCTTAAAGTTTCTGATGTTGCCTCTAATGGACTTAACAAACCACTCCTCCTGGCATTGTTCGAATATAGTAATGAATACAGCTGGAGTCCTAGGAACACAAGGGATCCAACAGTAGGGGAGCAGTGCAAGGTAATGGGAAAAGAATGGATTTAGAGGTGAAGAGCTTGAGGTTGCTCCTTACTGCATGAGCTTGGATTAGTTATTGCCATTCAGTGAGCTTTGGTTTCCTCAGTTTTGAAATGGGAATGATATTATTGCCCTGTGAGAGGATTAAAGTCCTTCATATATTAATAAAGCACCATACAATTGTCAAGCATTGTTATTTATTTATGCAACAGATTTTTAGTGAGACCTATTATAAACCATCCAAGACATTATTGAGATGCTCTCAGCAACGAATAAACTATATAGGTCCCCACCCTCAAAGAACTTGAAGGCAGTCTAGTGGGGGTTATAAGTGAGCAAACAGGTAATTTCAATAGAATAGAAGGTACAAAAAATTATTAGCAAATACACTTAATACACTTAGGGATGCAATTGTCTTTATTTAGAAAAAACACCATGAAGGTGAGGAGAGAAAAGAGGTATGAGTTGGCAGGAGCCTATTCATTTAACAAGTATTTACTGAGAGCCTACTATGTGCTAGACTCTCCTGGCTCTTGAGAATTGTCAGTAAATGAAACCCAATACCCTTGTTCCCATGGGGCTTACAGTCTAGTGAGGGGAGACAGACAAGTATAGACAATAATTTAGAGATAAGAGTGCTGGTGTGGGGTGTGTGTGTGTGTGTGTGTGTGTGTGGTCAGGGAAGGACTCATTCAGAAGGAGACATTTGGGAAAAGACATATAGAATGTGAATAAATGAGCCATGTGACCATTTCAGAAACCGTGTTTCAGGAAGTGACACCAGAGACCTAAGGTGACCTAAGGACAGTGGGGAGGGCAGTATCTGAGGAGGGGAGGGAATGGCATGGACAGGAGCGGAGGTGAGGTCTGAGAGGTGATGGCACCTGTGGTCAGGTATTACCGGCCTGTAAGGATTTGACTTTTACGCTGAGTGAGATATCAAGCCTTGAATAGGTGGAATCATGATTTGTGTTTGAAAACGATCACTCTGGCTAACAAGTCACTCTTTTTAAAATAAAACAAAGGTAGAAACTGGGATTCCCAAGGGGAAAGCAAGGCCATGAGGAGAGGGCAGAGTGAGAGCTAGCAGGCAGGCTCCATGGAAGGAGGCCGGAACCTTTGCTGGGAAAAGTGAGGAATTCCCAGCACAGGGGTGAGTGCCAGAGGCCTTTTAGTCCAGAGATGTTTAGCCTTTGGTTCTACAGGGTGTTTCTTTTGCTGTGATATAAATTTCTAACGCTTCTCTAAATCCTTCATAAATTCAAATACTGTCATGCATCCTTCTATGGTGGGGAATAAAGAATGAGGCCTTATCCCACAGTTCCCTACTCCCTATGCCCATGTGAGGGAGAGGCGTCCTGTCATAGGAAGGAGTGGTCCAGGGTTGCAGGCGATGACCAGCAGTGGGGCTAAGAGTGGAACAGAGAAATAGCTACAGGGAGGTGGCCTTCTGACAGGTGTTACAATGACTACAACAGACGGAGTCTCAGGGTGCCAAGGAAGTACCATATGAGTGTCACCTACTGCAGTCGGGAAAGGTATCTGCTAAGAAGTGACTTCTAAGTGAAGACCTGAGAATAGGTAGACTGGGGGTTAGGAAAAGAGACTGCAGGGTCCAGGTGGAAGGGTCAGTGTGTACTCAGGCCCAGGTATGATTGCAAACATGCTGCCGGGGGCCCCACAATTGTTCATGATCTGGCTGGAGAAGACAGAGTGAGGGGAAGTAGCAGGAGACATGACCTGGGGCCAGATCGAGATGACTGCTTTAAGCCATGCTCTCGAGTTTGTACTTTATCCTCATGGCCAAGAGAGATAGTGACGTGTTTAAGAGGGGGTTGGCAATCTTTTAAAGATCTCACTCTGGGTAAAAATAGTTTATCCTTGAAGTTCAAGGTCAACAGAAGCTCTATGGACCTTAGAAGGCAACTCAGCATTCTTCTACCAGGTTCATGGGGGAGGTCACCACTTAACAAACACCTACATTTTTAAGTTATTCCTGATGCTTATAATTATAAAATAAAATAGAACAAGGCAAATGGTATTGCATGAGCTATTTTAATGGCAAAAAGAATTGGAAAGCTGGTGAGTGTTTCCTCAATGCACTACCTTCTATGGCTAAAAGAAGAGTCTAGTAACAGTTTTTGCCACTTGATAAATCTTTAATACTGCTATTCATATCTACCGAATTATCAAGTACAGTGCATGCTAGATGACAATAAATATAAACTATTCCATCTTCCTCCAGGCATCTTTGGGGGTGAGAAAGTTAATCAAATTCTTAATATGTTTTTCAGACATCTTATAGTGACAGTGACTCTGGATAAATCACTTTCGTCCCCAAGTGACACATTCCGTCCCATTTCAACTAAAATATTGTATTGAGTGGCTATTCTTTTACATCAATTCAAAACCTATTCCTGGACCACTCAACATCTTTAAAACCTATCTGGCCTTCCTATGCTTCCCTAGCTGTGGCATCTGGCAGGGGATACTGGAGACCCAGGTTGTGGTGGCCACAAAGGGAAGGGACAGAGGAGATAAACAACTTGGGGTATGGACTGAGAACAGGTCCAATGGCAAGAGAAATACATTAATCTCGAAAGGAAATTTTGCTCAGGATAGAGAGAATTGAATTTGGCTGAGGGTGGGGAGAGGAGTTGTTCTGTGATTGTTATTACACTAGATTGTGGAGTTACTCTTTTCTGGTTATACATTCATTTTCCACTGGAAAAAAAATATTTATTCCACTAACCGCTCCACAGGACATGACTAATAAATAATAAATGGAAACAATAACTGCATTTGGTACAATTTATTTCAGTGGGTCAGGGCGCATTTTTATTGCTAGCTGTTGAAGACCTTGTGTTTGGAGTGTGCTCACACGTCCATTTATCAGGAGACAGGTACTGATACTGGCAGAAGAGGAGGACCAACAGGAACTAATCAATTCCACCGCTGCGGTTTCTCTCAAGGGCTTCGGCTGCCAACGCACAGGCTGGATTCGACATTCTGAGAGCCG
Source organism: Varecia variegata (assembly GCA_028533085.1). NCBI lineage: Eukaryota > Metazoa > Chordata > Mammalia > Primates > Lemuridae > Varecia > Varecia variegata. The sequence continues at coordinate 72,529,023 of CM052438.1, read as the reverse complement.
AGGAAACCACAAGCCAGTAAAACCTCCTTTCCTTTTGCAGTTATACATCCTATAGAAAGACAGATTTCCCTGGTTTGGGGCACACCGTGACATTTAGTGGTGAGAAGGAGGTGTGGGTGACGCTGGCCTTCAGAGAAGGCCTGGCACTGTTGCGCCAGCTGCCTGGCATCACGTTACTTGGAAAACGACTCTTCATTTTTCAACTGCCCTGAAGGTGGGAGATGGTAATTCTTGGGCTCGTTACCCTTGTCTGTAAAATACAGGAATGCGAGAATGTGCTGGAACAGGTTTCAAAGGCATCGGACTTTGTGGTCTTGATACCTACTTGGGTGCCCAGCTTTGCATTTATAAAAACCATTGCCTTGCTCATTCAGTGGATTTGCACTGCATAGGCACTTTGCTGCCAAAACTTGGGCAGACTTGGAGTGACCAGACGGTCACACTGTCATTAAAACTGCTTATGTAGAAATATTTCTAGGCTATATATTGTTAAATGAAAAAAACAGATTACAAAAGATAGGTATACATTTGTACATATAAAAATAAATTTTATATATGATATTCATAGGGAAAAATCTGGAGAGCTGCATAACAGCAATGTTACAAATAGTTATTTCTGACTAGTGGGTTTTGGTTTGATTGTACTTTCTACTGTTTTAAGCATGCAGACTTTGGGTTTGAGTTCTACCTCTAATGCTTAATGAATAGCTGGGTGATTTTAGACGTTAATTTAACTTCTCTAAATCGTAGCTTCTCCATTTGTAAAAATGAAAATAGTAAGTATCCACTATGAAAAGTAATTGGGTGAGGTTAGATATATTAAAAGCTTAATTCACAGTGAGTACACAATAAATGCTAGCTATTGCCTATGTTGTACTATTACATTGGTGCTGCTCTTGTTGTTGATGCAATATGTTTACAGGATGAAACCAATAGAGACATTTCCTCAGACCTGCCATTACCTGCTCATGTGTGTGTCATTCATACACCCGTGGGCCAGAGTTGTCTCAAAAGCATTTCCCAAGAAGGGTGAGATTGCTTAGTTTCAACCCCACCCACACCACTCACCAAACAGCCTCGGTTCATATTTTCTCTAAGAAGATCATGTCTTCATGTTTTTGCCTTAAGGAAAAGGAAAATAATCTTGAGAGCCTGGTGACTGGCTGTTTACTGGGTCCCTTTGAGTTCTCTTAAGTCCCTAGGATTGAATACCAGGGGAAACTTCCTAGAAAGTCTTGGGGAAGAATTCTGGAGTGAACATCTCACTCTCATAATCTAGTCCCTTATCTTTATGAAACAAAGACAAACAGCCTCTAGTGCAGGATTCTTGCAGTCTGAAAAATTCTGAGAAAAAAAAAATAGGCAACAGGTGAAAATTGCACACTTGGAAAATATGTGTAGTTAGAAGACTGGAAATCTCTATGCTTTCATATGCTCATCAGAGCCGAGACATTTGGGAAAGGTTGTTAAAAATTTGCATTGGCCTCTAGGTATTTTGAGTTTCTTCACAAGGCTCAATGTATTTTACTTGAATTTCCTCTCTATAAAACCATGAGACAGAACTATGTGCATTTTTATATGGAGAATTAACTTCACGTGGAAGCATCTAGGTACTAATATGATTCTGAGAACCTCAAAATATCATGTCTTCCAGAAAGTAGTTACCATACCCATCTGCCAGGATGTGGCCCTCCCCACTTCCAGCTGGGTCTGAGACGCCCCCAGGGGAAGCATTGCCTTGGATTAGTCATTGTCTCTAGAGAACTGACATCTCCATGGGGAGGGGGTTAGGGTTAGCTGGAGGAGCATTCTCATCTGGCTCTCTGTCCACTGGAGCTCTGGCACGGGTAGGTTTACCAGATGATCATCTCCTAGCTGCACAGCACTTGGTGGTCTCCAAGACACTTTAGCTGGTTGATCTCTGCACGTATTAGCAGATGCGGAGACTGTGAGGAGATAATGGCAGCCAAGGCTGATTAGGCTTAGTGAGGGCAAGAAGAGAGGGAACAAGCTCTGAGAGACTGGGCCTTGGCCTCTGGGAGTGTGTGCGGGATGGTGGTAAAGTAGGGAGTGGTGGTGAAATGAAGTAGAGGACAAAGTGAGCCAGGGATCACCGAGGGGCAGTGCCCCAAAGCAGGTGGGGAGAACCAAAGCCTGCCTGACATTACTTTCCTATTTTTGTCTCAGGTCAAATTTGCCCTATAAATATGTTAGTGCGGGAAACCTTAGAGACCAGCCTGTCCAAAGGTTCTAGATGGATTATGTACATCAAGAGAGGCCTGGGGCATCTCCCAGCCCACTTCTAGATATTCTGATGGGCCTATCAGAATAGGGCCAGCACCGTAGTTGTCTATGAAGCACACTTTGAAAACTCTTCTACTCTAACCATCTCATCTTATGAATGAAGAGATGGAAGCCTACAGAGGTCCCATGACTTACTCTAGATTACATTGATAATATTTGGTGGCAGAATGGGCCCGAACCTCAGTGATGCTTATTTGAACTACGTATTATTGCTGGAACTAGGCGTTGCCTACTATGTACTGTAGGCTTCTCTAGTTGTATGCCTCTATAAAAGCAATGGGCTCTATTTTCTAAAAGGTGTGCTCTCTTTCTGCCCCCTTGAGAGTGATTGGAATCCTTTGCATGTTTAATGACAGGTTAGAAATCTGTGTCCAACAAAATATGGCAGAACTGAGATTCATGGAACACTGATTGGCCATGTGGCTACACACTGTAGTTAGAGATCCTGCAGCTTCAACCCTGCACACACAATGCTCCATGAACAGCAGGCCAAGGTCTATAATGTTCTGGATCCTAGTCTCATAGATCCATTCCAGAATTAGGTAAGAGTGGAGTAATAACCCTCTAATTGCACAACCATAAGGGTAAGGATCTATTGAGGCCTCTTGCCCCATGTCCTTTTCTTCTGGGATAAGCACCTCCATCAGAAGTGGCCAATCCTGTTCCCAGTGGAATAAGCCAAGACAGGATCACTCCTCAAGACCACCCACCATCCGGTGCAGCAAATTCATCTTTAGCTTCTCTCTGGGATAGATGTTCAGATGAGATGACTCTACAGGTCTTCCCTTTAAAACCAAATTGTGGTGTCAACCACTATGTTCGTCAAACAAGACCATCAGGATGTGATTTAGATGATCCCAAATAGGTTGCCACTCTCTGAATGTTGGTAGTCAGGAGTGGCTTCCCTGGACTGGCAGTGCAATGATTAGGCCCCATCAAAGCTAGACTCTACCACCAGAGTCATAATCCAGGTTTGTCACACTTCTGTGCAGACCACTGAGGTCACGCACGAACGCAGTCTCCCATCCCTACCTTCTCTCCACCTCCAACCTGTTCCTTGCACTGCCCCTAAAGCATTGTTCTCACCTCCTCGCTCCTCATAAAGCTTAAAGTCCTTAACGTGGCATTCAAAGCCCTTCTCAGTTTGGCTTGGATTTATCTCTTTAGTCCTGCCTCCTGCTGTATCCCATGGCTTTGTCCAATCCAGACCACGAATATAGTCTGGCCAGTTTCAGAACCCTTCTCTCTGCCTAGGGTGTTCCTGCTAATACCCCCATGCCCACGCCATCCCATTCTATCCAAATTCTACACACTTTTGAGGGCTTATTTGTACGGTCTTAATTAGTATTTTTCTGTGTCCCCTCAGGGTAGGTTTTACTGCAGCATTCATCGTCACATGCATGTTGCGTTCTGGTGATCTGTCACCATGTCTTATCTTCCCCTACGAGGTGATAATCTCATGATGGAGAAAATGTGTTTCTCATTTATCTTTCCCCTCCAGTGGCTGGCAAGGGGCTTACACATTTGAGGCACCCAATGAATGATTCTAATTGAATTTAGTTGAACACAAAAAGATGACATAGTCCTTACTTATAAAAGAATTGGGAGAAAATTACATGAAAGAACATGACAGAGTGAAAGCCGTCAGCTTTTGGCCCTGGAGACATCCAAGACCAACCAGACAATGCAGGTTTATACCATGTACTGTTTATCCCTGTTTCTGGATCCAATATCCAGAGTACGGGATTCTCTCTGATTCAGTATCTCCAGCCCAATCTAGGTATTAACAATCAAAGTTCAGACATACATAAAATGTAGCATTTTCAATTGACAGTGACTTAGAGATCTCTTCTAACTTCCTTATTTCAATCATGAAGAAAGTGAATGAAGCCCAAGGAGGTTATTAACATCCTTGTTCATTCTTAACATGGTGCCAGATGTCATGTTAAATGCTTTCTATGCGATTCACCTCGAATCCTTGTCGTCCTATAAAGTGAGCAAGGTTATTAATTCACATTTCACAGGTAAGAAATCTGAGGGTTGGAGAGGTTGAATAAAACTTGCCCAAGTTACATAAAACAAGGAGCAGGTAGAATCAAAGTTAAAAATCCATATTGTCTGACCTGACAATATTCATTATTAGGTAGTTAATGTTCTCAAAAATGTTTCAATAAGCTAGCAATACGTAAGAGATAACTCCAAACATCTGACATCTAGTTTGTATCTCTTTCATCTATCGCTTTCAGTTAGATTTTGCTAGTAAACAGGACTCATTTTCCAGTGCTTAGGAATGCAAATTGAACGCTAGTACAATTTGCTTTTCCATCGCTGCTGAGTATTGAGTACTCTTATTTATCTGTTTTAATGTCTTCTGTGTTTTTCTAAATGTTTGAAGTTTTCTGCAATTTAAAACACCTCTGGCAAAAAACAAAAACAAACAAACAACAACAACAAAAAAAAAAAAACACCAGAATAAAATTGAATGTATTATTCTCTAATACTGCAGAATCATGCTCCAGGGGAAAGACCATGTCAAAAGTGCCTTAGCAGGCTTTATTTCATCAAAAATAACCTTTTTTCAAGATGATTTTTTACCAACACTCACCTAATAAAACAATTTTAAATTTAGGTAATGTGCTTTTAGAAAAATGTATCAGAAAGAAGTGGGAGTAGAGATTAGCTTATTTTTGAGACGGGGGTTGGGGGGGGCAGTCTTATTCCTTTCACAGGCAGAGGCTGCCCTCTGCTGTAAAAAATAAGCTTTACAACCCTTTGCCTGATTCAACAGCACAATTCTTGTATCAGACGTGCCGCATAAAATAAGGTTGCAAGGTTTTAAGTGCAACACTTACTCATTATGTACGAAGGTTATTGCCTCAGATCTGAAAGGCAGAATCTGAAGATTCAGACTGGTGGGTTAAGGTAATGAGATGATTTTCATCCGTGCCTTAAAAATAACCTTTTTTACTTTATAGCGACTGACCAAATCTCATTTAATGGGAGATCAGAGCCTCTAGCCAGGGTATTTCTTGTACTCCCCTCTCAGAAGAAGGAGCCAACTATGAGACAGGTTCCCACTGCAAGATTGTGATCTGGCTTAAATGACATATACGTAAAGCACCCAAACACAAAGCCAGGCACATAGCAATTGCTTAGCCAATGCAAGTTCCCATCTTAATCACCATCATAATCACATCAAAAAGAGAGCAATAAAAACATCTGAGCACATCTTTGAAGGCACACACAGCCTGATCACCTACCCTTCTGCCAGTCAGGTCTGCAGTTGGATAAAATGAGGATTTGGGTAAATAAAATGAAGCATTGTGCTCCTCACATGAAACTCACAAAGCCAAACTTCCACATTGCAGGAGGAATTTTGATAAGGGCTAAAGCAATGTATGCTTGATGCAAAAAAGGGATGGATAAACCCTAATTTAAGTTGAAAATCCAACAAGAAAAATCCAGTTCTCTAAGCCATCTGACTAACTGAAATTTCGCCCTTTTTTATTTTTCAGTAGTTTCATCTTATATTTTTCAGCCAAAACGGATTCCTGTTCTGATAAACAGCAGGAACAATCAGCCTGCCCTTTTTCATGCCAACCCTCCAAGAACGTCAAAGTGACTCTTATTCCTTCCTGGGAGGTGACTTTACACTGGGAATAAATGTTATATTACGCTCACAGGATTACTTTTTGGCCTCCCAAATTGATATTTCCTTCACAAGTCATTTAAAATCCAAAGCACTATTGGCATAAGGTAGTAGCTATAGTGGAAACCCGACAAGTGTTAAGATCTTTGTGGATTTAATTAAAAAAAAAAAATCTACGCGTGGTTCGGCCAGAACATCAACTTTCACTAGGCTCACTGCCACATCGCTTTCCAAAGAACAATTCAGGAAAGTGGCACAGTGTGAAAATATCATTTGTGTTTTGCTTGCTGAGATTTAAATTTTTCTTGTGTTGTGGGGGTAAGAAATCAAGTGGGGATATAGAGTACAATTAATACAGAGAAGAATGCAATGAATGGACATATTTAGAACAAGAAGCATTTATCTTTCCACCTCCTCTTCCACTATGGAAAATATTCCATCCTTTGGCAAACAATCAAAGCTTGTTGCCATAGGGCGCTTTCCTTTTGGAAAATAACAATCTTGGTGGTTTTGTAAATCTTCTTTGTTAACTCGAAATTATTCCCATCAGTGTTTTGAAGTGTAGCAGATACCATTGTAACTCCATTCATTTGGCGATCTCCAGGGATTTGCTAGGGAAGAGACTTAGCAAGGCCCACCGAAGGCTTGTGGGGTCCCACCGAAGGCTACCTCTCCACCCACTTATGCTTCTTCCAACCAACTTGCTGACCCCTGAACACACCACCGAAACCCTCTTCAATCTCTATGCCTTTGCATAAGCTATCACTTCTGTCTAGAATGCTTCTCCATCCCCATCTTGTCTGCCTGTCAAACTTGCAATCATTTACATTTTGGATCAAATCTTTTGACACTTTGGGACATCTTCATAATCATCATAGAATTTGTTTTCATAAAACATAGCTCCATGACAGCACTTGTAATAAAAGGCAACTATTTCTTTGCATGATGATCATAACAGCCAACATTTATTGAGTTCATATAACATAGTAGGAATTCTGAGGTATATTTTACATGCATTATTTCCACTCCTCCCTTTAAACGTGAAATTTCACAGACGTGGAAACTGAGGTTTAGGGAAATTCAGTGGTTTGCCTGTGATCACACAGCTCTGTGCACATTGCAGGTGCAAACCCATCATCTTTCAGTCCTTCAGGCATGCTATTTGTCGCCACTTTGCATCGCTGTTCCATTCACCATCCCCCCAGATGATATCAGGCATCAATTCACCGTTCCCCCAGATGATATTCTATTCCTGTCGGTATTCTCACATTCAACATAGTAGCCTGTATCTAATTGTTGCATCAAATTGCGTGTTGAATGAATACATTAAATTAATGGCTCATTGCAAAACCTTTCTGAAGCGAAGATCAAATGATAAGGTCTTTACTTGCAAAGATCGAGAAAGGAGGTCCTCGGGAGAAGTTAACATTGAACTACTCTAGGTCTCGCCCCTTTCCTTTCCTGTGTGCATCTCTTCCCTGAGCTGTGGTCTGGCGGACCTGCTGAGTGTCCACCCGTGCCGCTGCCCAAACTGCACGGGATGTTCTCCCTCTTCTCTCACTTTACTCACCAAACCCTTTCTCTTTTCATTCCTGCAGACTGTGAAATCCAAACTCCCCAGTGATACTGATTAATCAGACAAGAGGTAAAGGGGGAACACTGAAAGCTATAAAGTGCCAGCCTTCAAGGCGGGGGACAGCAGCTCCAGTGGCCCGGAGTGCAGGCTGCGCAGTCAGACACAGCTCATCACAAGCTGCTGCTGCTCATTCACTGCGTCATTTTGAGCAAGTGACTAACAGTCTTTATGCAGCAATCTTTTCAAGTGTGCCCACCTCCTAGGGTTCTTCTGAGAATTCATGCCTCGAAGGCTTACGGTTTGGTACACTACAGACGCTCAAGGACTGTTAGCTAATGTTATTCATAATAGAATATAGAAAGAAAATGTAACTTTTTGTAGATGAGTGGTCAAACAGAATGAGAGGGGAGGAGGGTTTTTTAAAATCTCTTCTGGGATTCAAGGCCCGATTTACAGTGATCTTACGGAGGAAACCTAGCCCTGAGTTATACAGGGATGCAGCCGCCGTCTGTGAGCCCTTCTTCGAAAGCATATTGAAATGTGGGATCAGGAAGCAAAAGCTACATTCTTCCATCTCTCAAACCAGGTAAAAACTATACACCCTGTGATTTTCCGCAAAGAGATTTAAGGGCAACTGTTCAGGAAAAACCAGCTATTTCCTGTTTTATGGAAAAGGCTCATAAATGCTTGGGCTGTAGTCTTTGAACTGAAGCGTGTCAAGTCTCCCATGTCTCAGGTTCACAAAAATTATTAATTGCAAGGCAGAGGCACTCAACAAGAATTGAGTCTCGCAGGACGTTACTGAAGGTTTCTTCAGAGGTGCAAAGAGTGGGGCAGGGGGAGAGGAAATAGAGGCTCTAGCAAGCTGGGCACCAATGGAGAGGTAAGTGTGGAGATAATATTGCCCAATTTACCTCATTTTTAATTCTTCCTTTCCTAATGAGTGATATACTTCCTTTACCCTTTGGCTGTGGATTTCCCAGTAACTTCTTAGATAAGTAAATGTAACATTTTCTCTTCCTTAATGTCCCTCTGAACTAAGGGCTATGCACAAAAACAAAGGTTCTTTGGGGAGAAAACCCCTTTGGAGGAAGCAGTAAGTAGAGTGTGGTTGTTGAGGCACAAGCCTGGAGTAAGGTGGCCTGGCTTTAAATCTCAATTTTATCACTCGGTGGTTCCATGACCTTGGGCATTTCATTTAACCTCCCTGGACCTTGCTTTATTTCACGATGATAATGTGGATAAATAATTTTTACTTCAGGAAATTATTGTAAGGATTCAACAAAAATACCTATGAGACACCCTTCATGTGGTTCTAGCATTCATTATTTACTGTTATTATTTTAATCATTATTTAACTGCTTGTCTAAATTATTAAACTCACGTAGTTTATTTTAATCATTATAATTTTCATTATTTTAACTACTATTTTTATCATTTTATATATGTTTAACAAATATTTGTAATTAACCAAAATTATATAATATTTGTGGGAGATTCTCAATGCCCTATGATAATGCGTCTATTTTAAATCCTCAACAGAAGGAGCACACCCAGCCACAGCTGAACTGTTCCCAAAGCCATTTAGCCACTCCAGGGATCATTAAAGCTGCATCAATGTTTCTGGTCAGGGCATATTTTTCATCTTAGGTTCTTACCTCTTCAGAGCCATAAGAAGTAAGGAAGTAACTTCCAATTTGGTTATGACTGACAGGAAAATTCACCTAGTTATGCCCAGAAAGCAAATCAGTTGACCAGATTAAAGCTGGGTCTGATTTGCCCCTTGGCCAATTCAAGTCCCAGCTGAAGTGAGAAGAGTATCCCACAGCCAGGCTAGAGATGGTGTGATACTTTGAGTCTCCACCCTTTCAAAATGAAAAGCATTGCAGGTTACTCACAAGTTGCTGAGCAAGCACCCACTGGTCCTGAAAGTTATCCAACGGCCCCTGCTACAAGAGCTGGCCTTGGCTTCTAGGTAATAATTTCAGGTAAGGAGAGAAGGCACTGGGAACAGAAGAATAACAGGGAATAAGCTTGCATTTAGTGCATCTGCCTGTGTAGGAATTGCCATACACACTTGTCTTAGCTCAGGCTGCTGTAACAAAATACCGCAGACTGGGCGACTTCACAGGAGATGTTTGTTTCTCACGGTTCTGGAGACTTGGAAGTCCAAGACCAAGGTGCCAGGATGGTCGGGTTCCGGTGAGGGCACTCTTCCTTGTTTCCTCACCTGACAGAGAGAGAGAGAGAAGGAGAGAGAGGATAGAGAAGACAGAGGAGGGGATAGAGTGCTCTAGTGTCTCTTCTTGCAAGGACATTAATTTCAGGACGAGGGCTCCACCCTCTTGACCTAATTACCTCCCAAAGCCCCATCTCCAAATATCATCACAGTGGCGATTAGGGTTTCAACACATGAATTTTGGGGCACACAAACATTCAGACCATAATAACGTTACCCTTCCCTCCTCACTCTTCCCCAGCTCGAGTGAACACTCGTGAAGACAGGGAGCTTATCTTGTGCTAAGCACCCCAGGCCGTGGCTACTCAATAAATTTCTATTTAATTATTGAGTTGAATTTACTGTGACACCAAAGCACAACCTTTAGAGAGTACAGAGGTGCCTGTTCCTTCTCAGTCTTCAGAAGGGATTTTGTTTGTCAAACTACTTCCCTCAATGTCAGGAAAAAGGCACGCGAGCATTTCATGGGCTACAACCCATCCCAGTGAGAATATCTCAACCATGAATAGTGTGTTTACTGGGAATAAATGAAAACAAGGGGGAAAAAGACAAATTATTGGTTTATACCTATAAAACTCACCAGCAAATCATAACTTCAACTGGTGTTCTAGAACTACAGTATTTAATATTTTTGAAGGGAAAAATCCCTACAAAATGTATATCCATAAAGCAAAGCTTTCTTTCCCTTTCCTACATACCCCACCACCTTCCCTAGTAACATAGAAGGGGTGAAAATGATTAAGTTAGCACAGTTCTCATGCCCAATCAGAATTTATAGACAGAGAGCCTTGTTGAGTGTTTAGTGGCAAAATTGATGTTAAGCTTGAAAGTGACATTAATGATTCTATAGGTTAAGGTGTTCTCCCCAGGTAGAAAAAACTTGCAGGAAGAGGTGGGTTCCAGATTTCTTTACTTTTGTATCTGCTATTTAGCTTAAAAAATAACAGTATTACTAGTAAACTTGGTGTCCTTTGTGTTTCTGTCCTGAATCCCACCTACTTCTTTATCTCAAAGGATAACCACCAACGTGAATTTGGTGCTTATTATACCCATGTATTTTTTGTACTTTTGCTAACTATGAGTATATCTCCAAGCAATGTGTAGTATTAGTTTGCCTGTCTATAAAAGTTCGATGAGTAGTATTGTGCTGTATGTTTCTAAAACTTATTCTTTGCTGCATATCACTAAAAATATATTTGCTTACATTAAAACTAGAAACTTCTGTTCATTAAAAGATACCATTCCATAAAGGAGTGGAGTGATAGCAGGGGAAAGAACAAGCATTGGAAGAGGAGACAGCATTTCTAAAGCTCAAAACTAATAAAGGCTCACCTCCTAGAAACTAAACTTCAGTTTATAGCAGGTTAAGACTCCAGTCTATGCAGTCACTTTTCAGGCCTCTGTATGAACACAACCTCGGATGCTCCTAATGATAATGTCATTAGCGCTGGACCCACAAAGTCTTCACTGTCACAATACAGCTGCTCAGTAATGGGGACAGATCAGAAATCGAGATACAGTTCAGATAGCTTGTTTGGATACCACCCAGAAAATGTATCGTCTGTGCCAAGAAGTCCAACTTTACCAACCTCAGGTGGATTCTACAAGCCAGATGATACGAATGAAAAGAAAAGGAAAAGAAACTGTAGGGTAGGGTGAGTAATTGGTGGTGACTAATGGCCTCTAAAAGTAAAATTACATAGCCAACCCCCAGAGTCCTTGGTAACCATATAATTTGAGACCATAGGATGGCCCATTGTGGTAGCGGGAATGGTGGCCCCAGGGAAGAGATGTCCACATCCAACTTCCTGGAACCGATGAACATGACCTTGTTTAGAAAAGGGGTCTTTGCAGATATAATTAAGTTAAAGATCTCAAGATGAGATCATTCTAGGTTATCCAGGTGGGCCCTAAATCCAGTGATGAATGTCTTATATGGCAGCGGTCCCCAACCTTTTTGGTACCAGTGACCGGTTTCATGGAAAACAATTTTTCAAAGTAAGTGTGGGGGCAGGAGGTGAAGCGCAGGCAGTGATGTGCCAGCTGGTTCCTAACAGGTCAGGGCCAGGAGTTGGGGACCACAGTTATATGAGACAGAAGAGAGGGGAGGGGAGGGGATGGGACACAGGAGGGAAGAAGATATGTGAAGATGGAGGCAGAGAGTGGAACTGTGCAGCCAGAAGCCAAGAAATGCCTGGAGCTGCCGGCAGCTCAAAGAGTCAAAGAAGGATTCTCCCCTAGAACCCTCAGAGGAATCTCGGCCCTGCTGACATCTTGATTTCAGATTCTTGCTTCCAGAACTGTGGGAGATAAATAAATTTTTATTGTTTTGAGCTACCAGGTTTATAATAGCTTGTAACAGTCCTGGGAAACTAATACACCCCGTATTCCCTCAGAAAGGCAAAATATTTTCATTATCTAGGATTTCTTTTGTTTAGGCCATCCACAGTGTTTAATGCAAGTTGGCCCCGTCTGCTCTCTGTCAACCTCCCAACCTGCTGAGCTATCGGAATCCTCTACGGGGCACATTTTCTTCTCATCTCCCAAACAGGGACACAAATTTGAGAAATCAATAAAACCTCTCACTCAATGGCTGGATAGCCCCAAGTTAATTTAATCGGGGTCCACAACAAATGATATTTAAAGGCTAAGTTTGATTTTGTTAGTTTACTGTTAAATGAACATCCATGAAAAGTTATAAATTTACGATAAGAAGAAACAAATGTACAAACAGAGATTAAAGAGATTAGCAGTGGAATGTATGAAGAACAATTAAACTGAATCAACAAGAATTGAAAGTGATGTGCTTGTCCACCAAACAACCCTGGGCTGTGTTAGTGAGGAAGTCGTGAACAGAGCAGAGGAGGTGGTAGGTGGGGTCTGCTCTACCCGATTCCTAGCACTGCTTGTTGGGAATGGCACCTGCAAACGTGAGCATGTCCAAGGGAGGGTAACCAGGACTGCAGGGTGTGGGTGTGATGACAAATGAAGGTCAGGTGAAAAACTTGATGATTCTCAGTTTGGAGAAAATCTTTAGAATAAATGTGATGATGTCTTCATGCTCTGAAATGACCGTCATATGAATTCGATTGAGCTCTGGGTACCAGCAGGCAGAAACGGGAAGGGGCTGGACAGCCTGCAAAAGAGACTAACAAGGGGTGGCCAGGGAGGGGGAAGAAACTAAAAGGGTGTTGTCATGGGAGCCATGGGACAGTCCTTGGCCTCGGTCTGGCCATGTAAGTGCAGAAAGACACCATAGCAACATGTGGACTGGCGGTCATCATGGCAGTACACACTGAGATATGAGGAGGGAGAAATAAGGCTTGTCTAGAAAGGGAGAAATCCTTGAATACACCCACATTCACACAACAATATGGCCTTAATTTCAGCTAATAACCAATTAATTGGAAAATAACCCAATGCACCTGGTCTCTGCCTTCATGCAGTGGTTTCTAAATGGTCATTCCCTGCTGCTGCACACATATGGTGGCCATCCGGGAGAAAAAATAAGGGTAAAGTAGTCATCACATCTTTCCTAAATTTTTTTTATTAAAATGCTCTTTCTTTTGTGAATTTATAATGATAGTAGGTGGAAACTGATTTTTTAATCATCTGGTTTGGCAAAATAAAAATAATTGACAATCCCATTTGTGCTATTTTTGAAAATTTCTTCTTTTGGGAAATCCCCAAATCCCAAAACCGTGGCTCCAGATTACACCAAAATGAAAAATAAGATTAAAACTTTGTATTCAAAGACAGGAATCTCAAAATTCTTGTCAAAGAGCTCCTTTCCTAAGAAATTAGCAAGGAAGAAAACATGAAGGTCTGGGCTGTTCGGATGTTACTTATAATTTGAAAAGTATTAAAAGTTTATGTGTGCATTTTTGTTAATGCAGGATTAAAAAATTGTGCGTATACCTATGCATGAACGTATATAAATGGACAGTGGAACAATGAAAATTCACTTCTGTACCACAGTAATAACCACCACAACACAAGCAGTTTCCCCCAAGGAACTTTGTTTCTTTGCCAAGGACACAATCTGCATTCCTGTGATGATACTATTGCCCACGAGAGGGCAGCATATATCCAGATTATTGAGGTGCGTTGACTAAATGATCCGTTTGACCTCGTCTCAGATTGTCAACCAGTCCTTGCCGTTCTTTAGTGCCAGAATACATGTTAGCAATATTGTCCCTGCTTCTGTTTCCACCCATAATATTATATTTTGGCTGAAGAGCCAAGATGGAAAAGGTGAGCAGAGCATATGGCACTGCGTGGTATGTTCTCAAAACACGGACGTTGAAGGCTTGCACGTGCGAGGAAGGCAGGCTTCCCACGAGAAGGAGGAGAACGATCCTGGGATTTTCAGAGAGACGCAGCAAGTGAATCTACTACTCTATTTATTCTTAAACATGGCCTGGTTTGTCACTTGTTTGAAGTGGAGAGAGTTGTCACAATCTTCCCCACTTATCTCCCAGAGGGTCTGTGAAGTTCAAATGAGATGATCATGTCTGGCCCTTCCTTGAACTCACCGCCACCTCCAAAAAATCCTCTCAGCACTGTGACAGCGCTTGCAAACGGGACCAAATGACAAACTGGGCGCTAGCTATACATTCGGGTCTCATTAATACCCAAGTCGTTGTGGGGAACTTCTGAGAGCTATTTTCTAGAAGAGCCGTGATGGCAATAGCGTTGTTGCAAAGTGACTGCGAGAGGCCTGAGAATCCACAGGTGGCCCACGGACAGCGAGGTGGCCGTGGGGGCGGGGGGAGGTGCCCCTGACACGGTGACTCGTGTCACAGCCCGGCCACCCGGCCTTCCAGGCTGGCCTCCAGCACGCTGTGCCCCCTAGGGAGGCGCCGCTGCAACTTCTTGACGGCAGCGGAGGAAAAGGCTCCACGTGGGAAGCACGTTTCATTGCGCTCCATCTGCCTTCGCGGAGGGGACCATGTCGCCAGGAGGGAACGCGGCGTCATGGGGCCGTGTCCTCCCGGCAGGCAGCGGCGCCGGGGGCGGGGGCCTGACCCGCGTGGGTGCAGGTGGCCCCTGCAGCGGGGCGCCGGCGCCCAGGTGGTGCCGCACAGCCTCCCCACGGGGCCGACTTCCAGGACGAGGAGGCGGAGCGGGCCGGAGACCCCCCTCCTTTCCTCAGGACCCCCCCAGCGCCACCTGGGTTCGGGACGGTGGGCTCCAGAGGCCTCTCTGAGGACGTCTCCAAGCCGTGGCCGGCTTCCGGTAAGGAGTTAGCACACACGCTTTTGCTTCAAGCTCTGTTTCCTACGGAATCCGGAATAAATCCGAGTATTTTGATATTAAAGAACGGGAGGTCTTCAGGAAGGGTATGCGTGACCTAAACCACTTCAGCTTGAAGACAAGGCGGAAAGTCACCTCGGGCTCCCCTCTGCCGCTGGAGGTACTGCTGCAACCTCCGCACTGGCCGCCAGATGGCGCGCAAATGCCATCTCCCAGCACAGGGCCGGGCTGCTCGGAGCTCGAATGCCGCCTCCGGAGACTCGCTCATTTTCCCATCCAATCCTGGGGTAAGTGCTGAGGCCGCAGAGTTCTCTAAACAGCAGCGACAGGGGGAGTGTGAGCAGTTAACACAGTGTGCGAACGTCCACTGACAGGTACATTGACTGCCCTTTGAATTTGGGGTTCAAAGGACTCATTTTCTCGAACTTAGTAACATACATTACCAAGGTGAAATTCACATTACATTAACCATTTTGAAGTGGACAATTGAGTGGCATTTAGTACATTCACTGTGTTATGAAACCACCAACTTTATCTAGTTTCAAAACATTTCCATCATTCCACCCTCAAACCCCTTACCCAGTTTCGCCCCCTTCCTCCTCTCTGCTAGACACCAGTCTGCATTTTGTCCCAAGGGGTTTATCTATTCGGGATATTTTATATAAATGGAATTATACAATGTGTGACCTTTCGTGTCTGGCTTCTGTCACTTAGCACAACGTTCTCCACGTCGCAGCACGTGTCAGTGCTTCATTCCTCTTTATAGTCAGAGCTTCTGTGCGACGTTAAACAGCCACGGCGAAAGCAGGTGTCCTTGTCTTGTTCCTGAGCTTAAGGGGAAAGCTCTCAGTCCTTCACCATTGAATCTGGGGTTAGCATAGGTGCCCTTGATGGTGTTGAGGAAGTTCCCTTCTTTCCTGAGTTTTCTGAGTGTTTTTATCACAAAGGGATGTTGGAGTTCGTCAAATGCTTTTCCTGTGTCAACTGAGAGGAACACGTGGGTGTGCCCTTCGTTCCACAGTGTGGTGTATTACATTGCTTCATTTTCTTATGTCCCACCACCCTTGCATTCCTGGGCATATATTACTTTTTAATAAATTTTATTTAAAAATGAAGATGTATATAAAGTGTTACAAGAGTATAGATGAGGTATTAATAGAATTAATTCTGCAGGTTAAGGAGGAGGAAGTGGGAGGGGTGAAGGGGAGGAAGAACAAGAGAAGTCAGCCAGTAAAGACATAGACAAGAAATGACCTTGAGTGACAAGGTGGTAAGAAGAAGAAGGGAAAAAAAAAAAGCCAAACTTTCAATCAGGGTCTTTTTCTAATCTAAGACAGTGAGAAGCCAGTTTCCAAAGATGTTGCTTCATTTTGCTTATCTTTAAAATGCTTACATTATTTTGGCTCTGATTATTATTATTATAATTTCTTATCCTTCTCATATCATAAACCTTTCCTAAGTAGTTACATAGTTTGGGGACCATAATTTTAAATTGTTGCATAACAGACGATGGTTAGGTAATTCTAGTAACCATTTAGATTAGTCTTTACTTTTCATTATCTTTAGAATGCCATGATGACCACAAAGTAGATTATTTATGAGATACCTTCTAGCTCGAAAGTTTTATGCCTTTATGATTCTATGAAATCTGTACCATAGCTTCCTCCCTAACTCCACAAATTCCTAATCCCTAATCCCAGGTAGTTAGAAAACCTCTCTCTCAGACAATTTCATTAAATCCACCATAATTGTTATACGTTTCAATTCAGACATATTTTCTCTTTTCCTGTCTTTGATGAACATGGAAAAAAAAGTGGATCACCTGTCCCTGGAAGAAAGTTATCTCTTCCTATGACTCAATTAGGAACAAGAATCTGTTAAGCCAAACACGAATGATCAGCTATTCTAGGCACAGTGGGGCTTCTCCTCCTCATGGATTTCCTGGCTGTCCCTACCTCAGTTTCTCCCACTAGCAGCTCTTCTCTGATCTTCAGACTGGCAACTTCCTGCCTCCCCTGGTGAAGTCTTCAGGAGTATGCCACTTTGTGAGCTAAAAGTCCTAAGTGAGGCTAGATCGATTCTCTTTTCAACTGTGCACATCTATATTAGTTGTTTTTCAAATCATCTTCATTAGGAGATAAAGAGGAAAATAGAACCAAAAAGAAACGGATCTGTTTACAGACAAGTGCCTTTCCCTGTGTTGCTGGGGCTGAAACCACCAGCTAAGCAGACAGACTCTGGCTCCTTTTTTCACTTCCACACCACGTGAGGCTCTCAGAAGAGGTCTAACTCTGTGACACATCTGAGCACCTAAGGCTCAATCGGTCACCGTTTCCCACCAGCTTCCTTTCACCCCTGGCAGACATCTCAAGGGTTCAGGTTCTGAGCTAGAGAGAACCAGGTTTAAACTCTGACTCTACCACTTGTTCTCTATGTGGCCTTCTGGGAAGTCGTTGAAGCTTCCTGAGCCTCAGTTTTCCTATCTGTAAATGGAGATAATCACAGACCTACTCATGGGGCCTGGGTAGAGCCACAAAAGGGCCAATATCTGTAAAGTGTATCGTACCAGCAGATTATGTGCAGCAGGGATAGGAGTGTCAGACGGCAGTGACTAATTAGACACACTTTCCTGGTTGTCTGCGATGACTACATACATCAGGTGGCTCTAGGGTATGGACTTTCCCAAATCAAATCACCAGCATTTTACAAGAAAGAAAGAATTTAAACCAAAGAGTAGCGATAACTGTTTTCCATCAAGAGTAATTTATCAAATATTCATTGATCATCTGCTTTGTGCCAGACAGATGGGGGTTATAATTTTAAAAGATACAAGATGAAAAATGATGATCCCTGTTCTGCAGATGTTTAGAATCCAGTAAAAGAAAGAAGTCACTGCACATGCGAGAATGAGGCAGGGACCTTGTTGTCAAGCTTTGTGTCCCTGAGCTGTGCAGTCCTCTTCTCTCTTTAAGCTTTGATTGGTATTGTGCCCCCTTTGAATGAATCTAAACCCCTAGAACAAGACCAAATTGGATAATAATCTTTTTAGGCCGAAGGACGGTAGAGTTCTCAAATGAATGGTATAGTTTCTAAATTCTGATTGCTTTAAACTTGCCCTTTTCAACTTCAGTGATAAATGATGACTCATGATGACTTTCCTGTTCACTGTCTGGCCCAAAGTAGAAATCTTGTAGTCATCGTTTCTTTTTCCCGTCTTTCATCACCCACGTCCAGTCTGTACCCCAGTCAATTTGATTCTAGCAGTCACACGTCTCGACTCCGTCCCTGTGTTCCCACCAACCTCACCTCAGCCCAGGCCTCAGTTTCTCTTGCCTGGACTGTTGAATTCATGCTCTCTCCAATTTATCCTGCACAGCACAAGCCTAAGGGAGCTTTCGGCGAGCTCATGCTCAGGTGAATCACATGAGAGATACGAAACAAGCTTAAAGGTGTGATTCTAGAAGCACTAACAGTACATTTTGAGAAACCCTGGAGCAAGTTTTTCCTACCTAAAGGGGAAAACACACTACATTTTTGAAATAAGAGGTCCCATTTCGGCATTTCCTAGGCTTCTAGGAATTTGAAGAAAGCCAGCAGTTGTATATGCGTCATACTTTTTGCTGAGGGTTCTTTTATTTGGATCTCACATTTTTCCACTCATCATTTTTACTCTGGGGCAAATCAAATACAATCACACAAATACAGGTCTTATGATTTTTTACATGCTAATGAAAATCTGTCTTTAGAATGAAATAGCGTTACATACCACAATTTGATTTCTATGTAATATAAAGAAGCCATTTTGTCCTTTGTAAGGTTGAGTACTTAGAAATGAAGAGTCTGCGGTAAAGTTTATTATCAACCATAAAACCACGTAGCAATATCACAGATCTTCTGTGGAACAAGTCAAAAGAGATGTGAAAGGTTTGCATTTTGTCTCAAACATTTAAGTGTAGGTTGACTTTGTTCTTTTTCTCAGGCTTTCAGCCTCCCTCTGTTGTGAGGTACAAACGATGACAGGCGACAGAGTTGCTGCTGTTCAGAAGACCCATGAGAAACAGAGCGTTCATTTTAGACTGCCCTGGACTTAAGGCTTCATCTAGCCCAGGCCTCTCATTTTAGGTGAGAAACCAAAGTTAGAAGAGGAAGAGATTGCCCAAGGCCACCCAACAAGTCAGGTTCTCAGAACACTCCACTGGAAACCCCACGCCGGCTCCAGGGCGCTTGGCTAGTGCACACGGAGAGCAGCTGCACAAAACAGCTGTCACAGTGCCAAATTCTTATCTGCTGGTGTCCTTCAGACTGGGTGGGCAGAATGCCAAGGGGAAACTCAGAGTCTGTGAATTCTAATCCTGGACCTGCTAGTAAACAGTTCTGGTCATAGGGTCTTAAATTTCCCTCCCTGTGTCACAGGCTCTCCGTCTAGCAACTGAGAGATAATGGCCCAAAGTGACTGAGCAGAGGTTCTAGGACATATCCCAGGGGAGCTGAAAAGCAGGATTGCATCCTGCAGGTGCATGCCAATCGGTGCACATCGTTGGTGTGGTTTTAACCTCGCTATGTTACAGTGGCCGTGCAATCAATGTGCAGACTGTTTTCTATCCAGTTCTCCTGACCATGCAAACATACTTTGACATCTGTCCTCAGAGTCCCAGCTTGAACCATATGTGTTGCTTGTCATGCAAATCAATACCTTGAGATTTTCAAAATTCTGAAGAGGACAACCTTTTCAGAGAAGAACTAACATAGAATCACAATGAAAAGCTCCTATTTTTCACATTTAAGGAAAAATAAGGGACTCTGAATGGTCAAGGATATGGTCCTCGGCACTTGCTCAAAGTATGTCGAGAGAATATGCAGATCATCTCAGTGTGATGATGATGATGATGATGATAGACTAACATTTGCAAAGCACCTGCTTTGTGCCAGGCACTGTGCTAAGTGTTTTATATTCACTATTGCATTTAATCTTCACAACAAGCCCACTGGGTAGGATGTATTATATCCTCATTCTACAAATGAAGAAACTGAGGCTCAGGGATTTTAAGTCATTTGTCCATGCTCTTAACCACCACCCTGGATGCTAACCCCAGTCGCTGGCTAGTGATGGAAACCCTCCACCATTCATAGTTCTCTCTGGTGCCTCTAGCTGCTGCTTTGCCCAGCCCTCCTTCCATGGAGGAAGACCTCCATGACTGTCTGAGGCTGGGTTTTGTGCCCTTCATCCCAAAATGCCACCTTGTTTCATAGCACTTGGCAACACTGTACTCCAACTATTGATCCATTTGTCCATTTCCTCCTTTACACCTCTTTGAGGTGAGGCAACTCTCATTCATTTTGGTCTATCCAGTACTGGGTCTTGGCTCATGGCAGAGGATCAAAAATTGTTTCTTGAATAAATGACTGATGTGAAAATTTACTTGACAATATGTTTTGTTTATCTATTGCTGAGTAACAAATGATTCCAAATTTAGTAGCTTAAAAGAACAACCAGATTTTCATCTCTAACAGAACCATGTTCTGTTAGAGATGAATTAGGTCATGTCCTAATTCTGTGGTCAGGAATTAGGACAGGGCCTAAAGGGTACAGCTCACCTCTGCCATCTGACCTCTATGGCTTGTTCATGCTCCACTCAGATGATTCCACGTCAGGCTCAAATGACACCACTGGGATCAAGTGTCTAGGGCCTGTGTCCTCACTGTCAGTTGGGCTCTCAGAGCCTCTCTCCCTCATGTGGCTTCTTCATTTGGTCTCTTTAGAAACATGGTTGGACTTCCTACATGGAAGTTTAGGGGTCCCAAATAAGTAAAATCAGAAGCTGATAGCCCTTAAGGCTTAGGCCCAGAACTGCAGATATTCACTCTGCCACCTGCTATTGGTGAAAGTGAGCACCTGTGCCAGCCCTACACAGGGCACAGAGACTGGGAGGCCCGGTTCACTGGGGACCATCCTTGGTGACAAGGTATCCCATGGTTTAGTAGAACCAACTCCATCCCTCCCCCAGTCTCCAAAGAGATGTTAGTCAAAGGAAGGCTGATCCAAAGAAGGTGGATAGCTCAGTCTCTCCCATTACCACACATTGAGGGAAAACATAATGAAAACACATTAAAAAGTGTGTATTCCCAGAGATCTTCGCCCATGCAAACAGCCTTGTCAGAGACACCCAAGATGCTTTATTCAGAAGCGTAACATTTAGCCTAAGTCTAGCAGTGCACCCCTGGCAATGCAGAGATCCGATCTGTTGTAACCATGGTTTTTCCCATCCCTCCCAGCTCTGTCCTCTTCTCTTTTTATATTTGGGTTACCCACCTTGTCCCCTCAGGCTCCTAAGACCTTTGCTTCCGCCTCTTAGTGCATTTCCACGTTCAGTTCAGGAGCTCCTTAACTGGATTTAGTCAGAGGATTCCCTGTTGTTTTTGCACAAGTGACACTCTCACCCCTTCCCTAACTTTTGGAATAGTTTCTTTAGGGATCATTAAGGGTTATCCAAACTCTTGGACCTCATGTCCCTGACTTTCTATTTTATGGTATCCTTTCTTTGAGTTCGAAGAGGCTTGCTTCCAGAGCATTCCAGGATTCTCTGGGTTTCTGTTACTGTTCATTTGATTTTGTTTCTTTTGTACTCATATTGCAAATCAAGGCATTTAGTTATTTCAGTGACTTGCCCTATGTAAGCTAATAAATATTATCATGAATAAATATGTTCATCAGCCACTTGGCAAACCTACAGATGAAAAAACTCTATTGAGAATCAATGGAAATGATTCCATGTTTCCTTATGTAAATTTCTTTATGAGGATGATTTAATGCTACAATTCTAACATAGCTCTTGGAGAATATTAATATCTGGGCAAAAGAAATGGGATTTTACAGTCCCGAGTTTTGGGCATCACTTTCCCTTTCATCTTTATACAAGGTCCAGGCCTGAGGCTACAAAGGCTCAAAATTCTAGGGTCTAAATAGGAGAGACATGTGTCAGGCAGGAAGAAGAGGAAGAGGTACAGAAATCCTTGAGTGCAGCCCACATGAAACCAGCTTGGGCACTGGCCCTGCCGACTTGCCTGGCTGGACTACAGGGGTGCTGCGTGGAGAAAGCCTGCCCTGTGTAAGTCATTGTCCTGACTTCCCTAGTGAACCTTCCTGATCAAATGTTTCTTCCCATATCCAACCTGGGCCTGATCTACAGGCTCTTGTCCTATTGAGATTGCCGCAAAATCAAGAAAACACGACACTTGCCAAAGAGCCTTAGGAATTATCTGGGCCACTGGTTCTCAAACCTTTTTTATCTCTTATCATTTTACACTTTTAAAAATTATTATAGATCCTAAAAAGCTTTTGCTTATGTGGCTGGCTTCTATCTATTGATATTTACTGGATTAGTAATCAAAACCAAGTGAAAATATTTATTTACTAATTCATTTTTAGAATAACAATAAACTACATGTGAAGATAACATTTTTAATTCAAAAGAATTAAGTTTTCCAAAACATTTTAATGGGAAGGGTAGCATAGTTTTATATTTTTGTAGATCTCTTTAATATCTCACTTAATAGAAGGTAACTGGATTCTCATATCTGCTTTCTACTTCAATCTACTGTGATTGAAAGTCCAGCTTCATACAGATTATATAGATATAGAAGGAAGAAGTATTTTAATGACCATTTCAAGTAATTGTGGATAGTCCTTGATATTATACTAAAACTCTGTAAGTATAGTTTCTGAAAGGTTGGCTATAACATGGAATTTGAAATTATAATAATGAACTTTTAATACCCTGTAACATCAGAATTGGTCCATTGGTCTAGCATATTTCACTTAACATAATGCTCTCCAGTTCCATCCATGTTGTTGCAAATGACAACATTTCATTTTTTATGGCCGAATAATATTTCATTGTGTGTATGTGCCACATTTCTTTATCCATTGTCTCACTAATGTGTAGGAGTTAAAAAAAAATGAACTCACGGAGATAGAGAATAGAATGATGGTTACCAGAGGCTGGGAAGGGTATTAGTGGGGGGCAGAGAGGGGTTGGTTAATGAGTACAAAAATACAGTTAGATAGAAGGAATAAAACCTAGTGTTTGGCAGCACAATAGAGCAACTATAGTTAACAATAGTTTATTGTGTATTTCAAAATAACTAAAAGAGTGAAATTGGAATGCTCCTAATGCAAAGAAATGATAAATGCTTGAGGTGATAGATATTGCAATTACCTTGATTCGATCATTACACATTGTATGCATGTATCAAAATGTCACATGTACTATCAACATGTACAACTATTATGGATTCATAATAATTAAAAATAGAAAAAATTTAAAAATCCATTGGTCTGTTTTGCACTCTGAAATGAGAGGTTTTTTTTAATCTCATGCATAATTTGATGCTGAGTATTATGATCTTTATTTTTAAAAGGAAACTAAATGGCCAGGTGTAGAAGCTGATGTTTGTAATACTAACACATTGGGAGGCCGAGGCACGTGGATCACTTGAGGTCAGAAGTTTGAGACCAGCTTGAGCAAGAGCGAGACCCCATCTCTACAAAAAATAGAAAAATCAACTAGGCATGATGGTATAAGCCTGTAGTCCCAGCTTCTAGGGAGGCTGAGGCAGGAGGATCGCTTGAGCCCAGGAGTTGGCTGTTGCAGTGAGCTGTGATGATGCCACTGCACTCTAGCCGGGCAACAGACTGAGACTCTGTCTCAAAAAAAAAAAAAAAAAGGGAAACCAAATAAAAATTTTTCCTAGTGACAAAAAAAGAGAGGTCAATATAGAGAAATTAGATGCGGCATAAAAGAGCAAGGTGATACAAGTGGCAAAGGGAATAAGACAAGATGAGGATAAAGGATACCTAAACTATCATAGGAGAAAAGGAAAGAAAATCAAGGCTTTGTTTTTTGGGGGAAAAATAGCACTTGTGGAGCATTTCCCAAGTGTTTAGAAAGATTATCTCATTGAATCCGTTCTCAAAACAGTCAGCGAGGTTGGATGTGTTATTCCTGCCTCACAGAGGAAAGGAGAGGTGCATGAGGATGCAGACCCAGGAAACGTGGGACTAGAGCCAGCTACATCTGACCCCACAGCTTGCAAACTTTTTTAAAAAAAGTATTTTTAAAAAATTTCAAAAATAATATACAAACTTTTTAAACAAACAAAAAAGGTAAAATTTTCTTGCTCCTTTTTCCCCACTTCCCTCCCATTCCACTGCTAAAAGTTAGTGATAGTCGATACAAATACCATATTTTTACCAAATGCTCATAATTGCTCCATGACCCTCTTTACCACAAGCAATGCAGGACCCCAGGGCTGGTCCAGAGCTATCTTGGTGACAGCAGAACCAGCAAGGGAGAAGGCTGAGATGGTTTGAGATAACTAGCACCTAAGTTACATGATTACATGTGTATTTCTGGCTCTGGCTACTTTCTGGACCTTCTTAGAGTCATGGGTTTGAAGGATTTCTCTTCATCAATTTTGATTGTTGTGGGAGAAAGAATAAAAATACTACAAAAGGTAAACAGAATACAGAAAGAGATGAATGGAGAGTGGTGAGCGCAAAGATGCAAACACCCTGGTTGCCCACAGGTGGGTATGCAGAAGCTCCCACAGAAGGGAGATGCAGCCAGTTGATCAGTTACAACAGGAGCCAATCCAGTACCTCCTAATGGGTTTTCCCATAAGTGAGAAGCTTGGTAGTGAGAAGTCAGTTATGAATTTACCTGGTTTTGTCCTTCTAATGTGACTCTGAGTTATTGTTTCAATTTTTAATATTTTTCAGAAGTATCAGCCAAATTATGTACCTATTACCTATTAAAATGTGTTCCACTTAGTTGTTTTTTTCATGGACAGGGAATGTCTTTCTTGTTTTTTAACTTTGAAGCATTTATTACCAGGAAAAAAAAAACTGTGCCTGTAAAAATCTCTTTGTAAATTACAAGGGTCATTGTTGCTATCTGTTGAAGGAGTCACCAGACTAAAGTGAAATTGTAACTCAAAGCCCAGTGAAAAAGAATATGCACAAAATCAATTCAACTCCACAACCAAGAGAAACGCCTAAATGTTTCAAAATTACAGTGCCTGAAAGCATTTCTTTTAAAATATTCATCTTAGGAAGACTCTGTAGAAGGGGATTTTTGCTCTCTTCGGGTTGAGTCACTATCACTAATAATAATGCTTTGGTCCCTCAAAAAGCCCCCTGAAGAGTGTTTTTCAATTTACTCATTTTGTTTGCTGTTTAGTGCATTTTACATTATATTCCTTAGATTGGTTTTTCCTCATCTTTTCTCTCACAGCAGTATAACTGAATTGAAGTTACCCATAGGACATACTTCTCTTCTCCTCTTAATCCGCCCCCCCCCCCAGTTGCCCAGCCCCAACTCTCATTTCTCAAACTCAAATCCCCAAAGGAAATTGGTGGGGGGGGGGCAGAGAAGGAAGGCTTTGAGATCCCTTTTTGCCCGTTAGAGCACACTCCAGTCATGGGAGATAAAGAAAAGACTGGTTTAAGGTGCTTAAGGCCTCTCCCAAGGGCAACCATTCATTCACTGGGACTTACTAGAAATTGGCCAATTGGACTCTTTCTTCTTCTTCTTCTTTTTTAAATTAATAATAACATAATTCTTGGCATTGGACATGGAGCAGAAAATTTTTGAGAAAGTTTATTTTTCTTCTCTATAAATTATAGGATTATAAACTGGCCATTAAAATGAGTTCACAGGGTACAACACAATTCTCTGTGTCCACAGGAGTTAGGGAATTGCACCACCTCAATGGTGGGTGGGTAGTGGCGGGAAATCTGTGAGTTTATTCCTGAAGTGCCCTGAGAGAATGTAATTATAGAAACACATATTTTAAATATTATCCCTTTACTTATGAAAATTTGCCCAAATTATTTTCCTGTTTATTCAATAGTGCTTGTTCTTACTTTTATTCCCTGCGAGTGAATAAAAAAGTTATTTTTCTGGTTTTCTATATTTCTGTTTGCCTTGTCTCGTGGGATATTTCTTTCACAGTTGCAATTCAGGCCTCTCAATTGCAGCTAGACCCAGTTTTAAAGACTAGAAACCCGAAATGTCCCACCTGTTTCAAGTGTCTGCTTTTGCCAAAGTGTTTTTGTCTGCTTCTGAATTTCCTTTAGCGGCCAGCATTTAACACGCTGCTCACTGCAAATTAGAAGGTTTGCTTGAATACTCTAGTGTATTTATTCCTAAGGCAATCTTCCCACGTAGGCACTGTCATGACCCCCATTCTATAGATAAGGAAGCTGAGGCTTAGAGGGGTTAAGGCTTAAAGGACCACTAATCCCATGGCAGAGCTTAGATTTCAAGCTGGGTTCTTTAGACATTCAGGTTCTCCTTAACCAACACACTGGGCTGCCTCCTTTCCTTGAAAAGGACCTCATTTGCCGGGAAGCTTTGGAAATGACCTTGACAAAGATCTGGCCTCCAGCAGACACCCACTCCCAAGAAGCTGGCCACCCAAAACTCATGGCTGAAGTGCCTCTGACCATGCTGGGGTTTCCTGCCACTAGTTACTTTGAGTTCATTTTGACCAGAAAGTGCCTGATGCCACAGAAACTGACCAACTTAAACCCTGAGCCTGGCGTCCAGCAGCTGAACACTGGATTAGGGTTCATACCCTCCCAGGGTATGAACAAAAGCCCAAGAAAAGGTTGTCAGAGAGTAGCTCTCTGGAGTTTTGGTTTGGTTTGGTTTAGTTCAAAACAGGAAGTCACACTCCCCATCTCCCTCTCACCTCCTAACTAAAATCCAGCTGCATTTTCTCTCTAGGGTCCAGAAAACTGCCTTTCAATTTTATAAAATAACAGACAGAACTCCAAATTGGGCAGTTAGTTGTTTGAGTAGTTTTATCTTTCATACTTTTCTAAATGTTCTACAAAGAGAATGTTGTTTGTTAAAAAATCAGCATCGTAAAAATTGTATTATGAGGTTTCCAAAACAAAAATTTACTCATTTTGTAAACAAACATTGCAGTGTAAAATGGAAGAATACAACACAGAAAATGAAATGGTGTACGTTAAAAATGCTATATAAACATTTCAAAGAAGAAAAGCACGGCTCAAATACAAATTGGCTTCATATATTAGGGTTTTATTCTGCTAGTTACACCTGAGACCTGTAGACTGTGGTGGGTGGGTTCTTGAACTACTTGCAGTTGTAGGCGCTGGAGTGTGTTTTAGGCTGGAGGAGGCTTTCAGTGTGTGTACGTGTGTGAGAGAGATGCCCGCCTATATTAGCATGAGGAGTGAATGTCTCTCATCACACCCCTGGCCTCAGAAGACTCTTATGGCCTTTATTAGGCCTCTAGTTATTGCCTTCCAGGAAGCTCTGCCTGGCGAAAAATCAGAATTACAGAGATTAATAGAAATGACATTTGGAAATGCAGTGATCCAAAAGTGATCACCACCATTCCACCCACAGTGACCCAATGCCCTGCGGAGAGGAGACCAGCACCTTTAAAGTTAACTTCTACAGCCAAACCTTCTCAGTCAAGGGCACCAAAGACCACATCTTGACGCGTCCCGGGGGGTCACACAGTTTTTACAATGCGTTTTATTATTCATAAAAAAATAAATTTATTTACATATGACATTTCCTGTGGTAGTGCAGAACCTGCCCCTCGCAGGGTCCCTCGGTGCGGAACAGCCCCAGCTGCCCACCCTGCCAGCTCCTCCGCGCGGGGAAGCACGTGGCCGGGGGGAGATGGTGTAGCGGGGTGACAAGCAGACCTTGGGGGTGGAGCCTGATGGGGAAAGTCAGGAATCCGACCCGGGGGTGCTGCAGGGAGGAGCCGGAGGTGGAGAAGTGGGAGGCCTGAAGGAGACCTGAGCCGGGTTGGGGCGGCGGGGCTGGGGAGGCTCGAGCTTAGAAGGGGAGGCCAGGGACTGAAACCGGATTAGAAAGAGGCAGGGAGCTTGGGAAGGACACCGCAGCAGAGAGGCTGAATGGTCCGGAGCGCTCGGGCAAAACCCGCCTGGGGTGGTCTCGGAAGTGTGACTCCACCGGGCCCTGTGCGCCGCGGGCATCGTTCCGCCCGCTAGGATACAAACCTGGCCCAGACAGGCCATTCTCCCCTCTTTGCAACTTAAAACCGTGCCCGAGGTACATCTCACGTCCAGACTTCTGTCTGTACAGCGGATCGAGAGCGCACGTCAACCACTGTGAAAGGCCTGTGTGCCCCGCGGAATCGGGCCACCACGTATATGACCTATCTGGCTTGGCCTGGAAACTAAGATCCTAGGCGATGTGGCGCTGGGCTCAGACGGCAGCCGAGAGCTCGTCTACAGAGCTAAAGCCCGAGGCTGGGTCTTGGTCAGCGCTCTCCACACAAACGGAGGCTCTTTCCGGAGAGGCAAAGCGTCGCCCAGACCCGTGGCAGTGGTAGCCGGGGGCGCTCTGCGGTGACAGCCACGCATCGTCGTGTTCACAGTACCAGGGAAAGAGGAAGGGTCTAGGAGAATCCAGTGGAAACTTCTTCCCATCCCACGCGTCTCCCTTCTCCCCGTGGCCCCCAAACACACGCGTTTAACGAGTAATCCCATCCAGTGAGTTCGAGTCCGCTTAAGCGGTGGTTCCGCACAGTCTGCTGGCTGCGGAAACTTCTTTGGTGTCAGAATCAGGTCGTCCCGAGACCACGAATGGCCATGTCTGTAAAAAACCAAAAGGAGCGTCAGATATTAGAGGAGAAACGACCGACCGTCTCAAACCGAAACCGCTTTCCTAAGTGAATCCTAGATCTCCCTGGCTTTGAGCAGCTCAGATTTTATCAGCGTTCTGGGAACTTGCCCGTCTTCTCTCTGAGCTAGGATTTTAATTTTACCGGATGTTGATAATGGGAAACTTTCGGTGTCCCTTCACGTTTCCTCCTGGGCTTTGCCTGCATGATAATTAGGTGAAACTTGCATGAATTTGGGATTTTGTCGTTTAATTCCCTCCCCCCACCAAACACACACACACACACACACACACACATACAATCACCCACTGAAAGTAGGAACTGGGCTTGGATAGGATCTTTCCCAAGCCGGGAGTGTTGGCAGGTCAGAGAGGGACTTTCCAGACAAATCCCGTCTGGGAAAACTTTGTTATCCTGCTAAATTTAAAAAATCCAAAAGCAGTTTTATAGAGCTTGGCCCTCCCTGTTTAAGAAAGTAAGGCTTGCTGATTCAAACCTGCCACTCTTAGCTGGAAAATGTTGGGTGAGGGAGATTTGTTAATCTGCAACCGGGTAGTAGATTCAGTTGGAACCAAGATTTGCCCCGGAAGTAGGATATTAGCCGATGCCTGTTTGGGGCGAAGCACCAGGCACGAGGATCGGAATGATGCAAACACAGAAGGGTGGATGATTCTTCTCCAGGAAAATGGTTGGCCCCTCCCTTGATTTGGGCGAAACTAAAATGGCCTTCTCGTCCCGCGTCCCAGAGCCCCCACCCCTTTCGGATTATTCCCAGCGGGCTGACGATGCCCGGAGCCCAGGAGCTCCGTGGGCATCTCCTGGCGCTCGCCGGGTTCTCCGCGCCGCGCCCCTACCAGGTTCACCGGGTGCACGTAGCCGTTCTCGTAGCGGTCCTCCTGCAACAGCTGCCGCAGGTGCGCGATGTAACTGGAGGCCAGCCGGAGCGTATCCAGCTTGGAGAGTTTGGTGTCGGGGGGCACCCAGGGCAGGCTGGTCTTGAGTCTGGAGAAGGCTTTGCTCAGGACGCGCATCCGGGCGCGCTCACGGGCGTTGGCCGCGTTCCGCTGGGACTGCTTGCACTCGGCGGCCGAGCCCTTGGGCGGGAGGGGCTTCTTGCCACCGCCGCCTGCGCCGCCACCTGCGCCGCCGCACCCAGCCGCACGGGGCCGCTTCCTCTTGCAGCCTCCCGCGCCGCCCGCTGCGCCCAGAGCGCACTGCTCCTCCTCGCCGTCGGGGTCCTCCTCCTCCGCAGACGAGTTGTCACTGGGCGAGGCGTAGCTGCGCTCGGTGCCGCGGAGGGGCGGCCTCTTGGAGGCGGGGACCGGGTACTCCCGCTGCAGCCCCCGCAGCTCCATCTCCTCCGGGTCGCTCACCGAACCCGTGGACATCTCCTGCTTCCCTGCGCCCACGCGCGCCCGCTTTCCTCCCCCCTGGCCAGTCTCGCCGTTTCCGCCTTCTGCTCCTTGGCGGAGGCGGAGGGAAGGGAGAGCTCCGAGGAGGACTGCAGACCTGAGTCCAGAGACGCGAACTCGAGGTGGGCGGTGAGAGTGAACGCGCCCCGCCACTGACCCCGCAGAGCGCGGACCAGAAGCTGGCGCCCACGTCCCAGCTCTGCGTGCACAGCCGTGAGCTGCGCCTTTTGACAAGACTATTTATCTGTACTCCTTGGAACAAACCACCCCGGGCAAAGAAGAGGGGGTTGGAAAGGGGGGCAAGAGGTGGGGCAGGGGCGTGGAAGGGGTGGGGACCGCTTTTCTGCGTGCAGAGGAGCGGTTGGTGGGGGCAGGGGAAGGGGACGTCTCTGCAGAACCAAGATTTGGGCCCGAGGCCCGACCGACCTTCAGGATGTCAGCGCGGGATAAGTGTGCGTTGAGGGAGTGAGGGGGAAGATCTTGTTCCTACCCACCCCCTCATCTTAGCGGTGGCGAAGATTGCCAGACTCATAGCGACGCCAGGATCGCGACCTCTGCTTCTCTCCCAGTCCTCTCGGCAGAACTCAGTTCATCACTCATAATGTGAGATTGTCTGTCCGAGGCTTGCCCGACAGAAGAGAAAAAGTAAAACAAGCAAATGCCCTACAGTCACCTCTCATTTTCTCCTTCTTTCCCTTTAATACAGCTTTACAATTTTAAAGCACTTTTATCTACAATACTTCGTTTCACCGTCAAGTAACATCTGTAACTTAAATGTTATTATTTCTACTTTGCAGAACTTGAAGCTGAGCCTTGTAGATGTTAAGTATAGGACCCAAACGCACCAGGCTGGTGAGTAGAAAGAGGATTCCAAATCCGTGTTTAGAAATCCCGGCCCGCCAGTGTTCCAGTCTGCCACATGCCTCCCGGCCGGCCACACACGCCACAGGATGTTGTATCTGGTATTTTCCCCTATGTTGAGAGTTCGTGGTTTTGTTTCTAATACCACGATGGGATCTTGCCTAACGCTTTGAGTTATGGTGTAGGGAGTCCATAGCTGTTTTAGATTGTGTATTGAAGAGGAAGCTTCTGGCTATAGAATGCTAAGTTAGCACAATGGTCCAAAGTAAAAAAAAAAAAAAAAGACAAAGCAGCACCCAGAATTATCATGTCCCATTGCAACCAAAAATAAAACACCTTGCCCCCTGCAAAGGAAACAAACCAAAATTGCGGTCTCATCTTTTCCTAACTTGAAGGCCCTTGCAATTGGTGGTCAGGGGATGAGTGCTTTGTTATGGAAACGGGCACCAATGGCCAGCGACTGAGCTGTGTGGCAGTCACTGTACTTGTGAATAGTTCACTGAATAATAAAACCCCTGTGACGTTGGGGTATGGTTATTCCGTTTTACAGTGAGGAAACTGAGTCTTCACACCCGGCTGGCTTAGGTGTTCACTTGACTTTTCCGTGAAAGTCCACAGGCTCCCAAGCTGAGCGAGGTGCAAGGGGACCGATGTGCAGTCAGTCCAGGGCAGAGCTGGCAGAAACCGCTGGGTCCGCCTCCCTCCGCGGGTTCCTACAGCAGAACAAATGCGCCCTGCTCAGTGCCTGAAGTGCTGCAACAGGTGGCTGGCCCGGGCTGACTTCATCACTCAGGCATCATTCCACCTTCATCTCCCAGGCCATGCCTCCCTCACGGGGGATGTTTCACACAGCCCCTCCCGCTCGCCCGCATTGGCAAAGGTTTTCTCTCTGCACATGTTGTCTTTTGGTTGGGGGTGGGGGTGGGGACAGGCTCATTCTGGGACAAGCTGAGTAAAAAGATCGCTGGCTCTCAGTTCTCTCCGGGCTGAGGAAATGCAGGGAATATTTTAGACAGAGCGTGGAAATCTGTCTTGGAGCACTTGAACTTGAACTTGACTCTAGGGTGCTTTGCCAGGCAAAGGAGGAAAGAGAGACAAGGGGGAGCAAAAACGCTGTAAGGGGGAGGTCCCAGGCTAGCTTTTTGCATCGCCTATTGATGACTTGAAGCTATCAGTATAAATACATAGTCTCACACATTAGGGGCAGGCATATAGGTTTTTAAAATCCGAATTGTTTATACAGGTGCAGAACAAAGTCTTTCTTTAGAAAAGATTAATGGTGGGGAGGGCGCTAGATTTCTCTAAACAGTCGCAAAAACTGTACCCAGCCTTAACTCTAAGGGGGTCATGGCCAGTTTCTTTTTTTCTTGAAGGAACTGCCTGACCCCAACAATTCGGGTTTATTTTTCATAGCACTTGCCTCCTCCTCCCTTTTTTCGTTCTCTCTCTTTCTCCTCCCTCCTCCTTCTCTCTCTTTCTCTCCTCCCTCCCTCCTCCTTTCCTCCCTCCCTCTATTCTCTATGAGAAAATCAGCTATTTTCTTTTATTTTTGTTTTGTTGTTTATTTTTCATTTCATTTCCCTCCATTTCTTTGCAGCTATATATTTTTTGCTCTTTTTTTCAAGTTGCAGACTTGTAATGAAGATTCGGAAATGTATCTTATATACATTTCATATTAGCATATAACTGCTTTAATATGTTTGCAATATCTAACATATCTTTACATTTTCAAAGCATCTTTACTTTTCCTTCTCCTTGGAGAGTTACAACAGCCCCTGGAGATTAACAGTGTAAATATAACTATCTCTTTTGAAAGCCCAGGTTTTTTTTTTTCATTGTTTTGACAAGTTACTACACACTACAAATGAATCATAAAGCCTTTATTTTTGTATTTAAAAAAGCACATTCAAATTAATTCCTCTTTTCATATGCTTCACAAACTTTAAATTTGTAACAGGTATTTACTATAGTTTATTGAGTACATGGATGGTCTTTAAATTCTTTAGCAATATTTTTTGTAAATATGCAGTGGGGTAGGTGGGGTTGAGGTTACATCATAAAACAAAAATTAGTATCTTTAATAATATCATTCTGGATAATATCATTACTGGATGTATGACTTTTGGCAATTTGCTTTTTTTAAGTCTCAGTTTCCCAATCTATAAAACGATTTATCATTTTGTGAGGAAGAGAAAGTATGTGAGCAATTGGTGAGGTCAGAGCCTGGAACGTGGGAGAAGATCAGTAAATGCTAGTTATTATGATCACTATGACTTGCCCTGCCCCACACGACACAGCTAGTTAGTGTCACAACCAGGGACTGACCCAGGTTTTGGACTCCAGGGCTTGTTCTGGGTTTTAGATGGCACCAGGCTGTTCCATTTGCTTTGACTGTGGGCTTCTAGGGTTTGAAGTGCCCATTGCACAACATTTCTCACAGTTCCCATAGGGGACCTCATTGAGGAAGAAATGGGTGGTACTTCATTAGAAACGTCCTTTTCTTCCCCCAAGTTCTCTCACCATAAAGTTGCAGCACTTCTCTAAGCCTTACTTTCCTCATTGGAATAAAGGGAATAAAACAGCTAAATCGGAGTTGCCAAAAGGATTAAATGAGATTATGGTGTATGTGGAAGCAGCATGTTCAGGTGGAACACAGAAAGGTGCCTAATAGGTGAAAATACTTAAAAATGAAGTTTGTTGGTTTTTTGTTTTTTAAAGGGACAATGCAGTGGGATGATAATTACAGACATAGAAAAAAAGCTGTTCATTGCCACTTCCGTCCTCTAGTCCTCCAACTGTGTAGTAAGTACTGGGTGAGAAAGTCTAGTGTTAGTGTCGGGCAGGTCAGGCGGGCTTAGGGTTTAGGAGAGCAAGGGCTTCCCCTGTCTTTGGTGAAGGCCACGTCAAAACTGAGTAGTGAGTAGGTGCTTAAGAAACAGTTCTTGGGTGGAAATGTATTTGGTTGGATAGACACCCCCACACAGCACTTTCCTAGTGGTGTCCCTTCCCACAGCATCCTGATGCCCTGCACTACTCTGTTGCCTGGAGGCATTGCACAAACCTTTGGGCAATTGCCTGTACCTTTGATCTGGAGAAACAAAGAATCTAGATGAGCGGTGGCCAGTATGGAAACCATTAGCCGCCAAGTGAGGCTATCGAGCACTTGAAATGCAGCTAGTGGTGTACGATAGTGTAAAATACACACTGGACATTGCAGATAGAATATGAATACACGAATGTAAAATATTAATATCTCATTAATATTTGTAAATGTTAATTATATGTCACACAATGATATCATTTTGGATATATTAGGTTAAATGAGATATGTTACTAAAACTAATTTCACCTTTTCAAATTATTGTAATATGGTTACTAAAAATTTAGAATTGCATATGCAGGTCTCATTATATTTCTATTGGACAATTCAGGGACTATTCTCATGGACAAATTATGCAACTAGGCATTGAGCATCTACCATTTGTTGTAGTGAGGTGTTGGTGAGACTGACTCCCACCCAACTGGAGGACACATTCTCATGGAAACAAGCTCGCCAGTGCAGACAGCAACACATTACGTCCCATTTGCTCTCACTTCTCCCTGTCATCGGGTCTGCATCTCACCACGTGTACTCAACCTTGTATAACCCTCCGCACCCAGATCACGCTGAGAAACACTTCCCACTGGGATTTCCACAGCCCTTTGCCATGGAAACCTTCTTCCCAAGAGGCACTGGACTTGATTCCCCAAGGCTGGGCAGGCCACCCGGAAGCCAGGGATACAGTGCCCAGTATTTGGGCCTTTTGGAGCAACCCCAGGGTTAGAGTGTGACATCCAGGTCAGGAAGAAGAAGGCTTCTGTTCAGTGGTGGGTCAGTCCTGTCATGTGGTATATGAATCTTGTTGTTTGCTGGTCATGTGTGGTCACAGGTAGGGCTCAAGGTTAGGTCTGAATAGTCCAAGGCCAGGGATCTACTTCCCTTATCTCCATAAAGCCTTGGGCCCTGCTCCGTATCCAGGGCAGCCTCTGTCCTGGTGTCACCCAGGACGTCACTACTCTCCCAATGGAGGAGGAAGGGAACTCCTTTCACCTGGGCCCCACCAGCCGCCAAGTTGGGCACCTATGGGAACAAGTCGGAATCCACAAAGTGAGTCTTTTGTCATCCACATGACACAACTGGTCCTCTGATGCTGGTTTATTTATCCAAGAATCGCAGCAAGATTTCTTACCCTGCTCTTGAGCCTTGTGAGGACTTAGTGTAGAGAGAGGCCACAGCCTGGACACTTCAGATTCGCAGAGGATAAAGGTAACAAAGCCAGGACTGAGAGTGAAAAATGGAGCTAGGGTGCGGGGAGGGAAAATGCAAAAGACTCAGAGGAGACCTGATTTTTCTCTGCCTTTCAGGAGAGAGGAAAAAAATCCTCAGTGATTGTCTTTACAACTAAAAATGTAGGTGGCTTCAGGAGTAAGTGTTTTTTAAAACAATATCTCTAGATTTGGGGGAGCAGATGCTGAGAGGCTTAACTGCCCTGGGAACCCCAAATTCCAGCTGGAACCCTCTGTGTCTCCTGCAAAATGACTTGGAATACTCGGGATTAACTTAGCATACAAGCCTAGCTGGCAGAAAGAAAAGGCCCTGTAGGGAAGGCTTCCGGAAGAGGCCTGTCTGCAGAATCTGACACTGAACAATGTTGGAGAATCCTAGCTCTGGTCTGGGTTAGAGCTGTGGCTCTGGGTCTGAGAACAAGCTTATTTGAAAAAAACAAAAAACAAAACAAAACAAAAAAACACCTTGGAGGCAGCCTTTCCCTCTTAGGCAGAAGCTAAGAAAGTTCTGTCTCATGGGATTTCCCCTTTTTAAGTACTTTTGATTTTATTGGCAATACTTAGAAGTGTGAAAATACTCTGTTACCGAGAAACAGCTCTTGAAATTGTAGCCCACAGCTCTGGTCTCCAGTGTGTGGTCCCAAGCCTTGTTTCACTGTGGAGTTAACCTGGGAGAGAAATGTCATCCTACCACGTGGCGTGTCCTGGACAGAGCCCCTTTTGCCGTGGACATTAGACCTCTGCATTTATCAGCTGGGAGGCCTCAGGCCACTTGCTCATGCTCTTGGAGCTGGTTTCTCTGTGTGTAGCCCATGGAAGTTGCCAGAGTCAAAAGAGACTGCCTGCGTGTAGACTCCGGTGGGAACTGTAGAACATTGTATCAGGTCAGTTATTACAGTACTGTTCCCTTCTGTTTCTCTCTCTCTCTCATAGGAGCGCATTCTTTCCCTGCCCCCTCTCTCAGCAGCGGGCCTTGCTCAGAGTACTCTCATTTTAGCAGCTCCCTACCCCAACCCCACACCCCATGGGGCATCCCCTGTACAACTCCAGCTAAATGCCTCCTGGTGCCAGAAGAAAGTTCTCATGTAATAGATACTTTGTGGCGTCCGAGGACAAGGATTCTGTACTGGTTGTCAACCAATTCCTTAACCAACTCATCTGTAAAAGGGAAGTCGAGCTTATTTACATATGACCTTTGTTTCCCTAGTCCCAAGCCCCTGTGACCTCCAACTCTAAAATGAGATCTAACAGATGATCAGACCAGGGAGGTATTTTGGGAAATGTGCCCACTTTTTCTTGATGTTTTCTTTTTCCTTTGGCTTATTTGTGCTGCTCTTTCCAGTTAGCAGAAAAAAACAAACAAGCAAATAAACAAAAAACACCCTGCTACATTCCTCTTTAGGTTTCAGTCTCAAAGGAGAACTTGAGAATCTTGGAAACAGAACTGAGTTAAGGAATTCTCATGCCTTGTTTCATCATTCACCCCTACCTACACCTTCTTAGGTTGCCACTTTTAAGAAACTTCCTTTAGGAAAGAGAGGGACAAAATTAAAATAGATAAGAAACAAATAAAAAGACCAAACTATAAGCTCAATGAAGGCAGAGACTGTGTCTTGTTCATATGGGTATCCCTAATGTCTAAGCAGCTCATGAAAGGAACTACCTAAATATTTGATGATTTGAAAATATTCACAAACACATGAACACAATCTAATCTGTACCCATAATTAATGGGAGACAGGCACTCAACCAATTATTTGTCCTTCATTTAACCAACTTGATTAATTCCTGTGTATTGTAACCCACAGTCAGCACTTACAGGGCCTCTATTACATGTCTCATTGACCAAATGGACTTCTAAAGAATATTTCCTGTTTTCAAATGTAGCTTATGTATCTATCTACTTGTCATACACTGTGCTTGTCACAACCCCCAGAGTTATTCTAAATAACTTAAGAATTACTTTTATCATAAACATCCCAGCAGCACTATTTTCTCCTTATGAAAATAAAATAGTGCTTTAAATACCATTTGTTACTTTTTTTTTTCCTGATTGAAAATAATTCAGAATTTTGGTAAAAGTTCAGGAGATCACAGACCTACCGAGCAGAGATTAAAAAGAGAAAAGAGCCAAGGGTAGAGCCCTCTAATGAACGGCCCACACATTTAATGGGTGAACAGAGAAGGGGAATTCAGAGAAAGGCGGTAATCAGAGAGGTGAGAGGAAAACCAACAGAGTAGTGTTATTGAAAGCAAGGGAGTACTTTCAGGAAATAATGGGTGGGGACTTCCAGTTGAGATGGTCTAGTAAGACCATGTCTTGAAGCTTCCCATGTGCTGCTCCAAGCACATAGCAATGAGAGCAAAATGTAAAAATACAAAAACTAAAAAGAGGCAGCCATGTTCAAAAGCAAGGAAAATGTCTCTGTGGACCGGGAGTGTAACCAAAAGTGAATACTGAGTGGGGCCAAAACTCCTGCCCACTCCTGTGGGCCTGCTCCCACAGGAGCACCTAGGAGTTGAGTTCCTTTGCAGATAAGGGAACAAAGTGATCCCATGTGCAGAGGGAGACTGACCCAGGTGATTAGTTAAATTACGATGCTGGAACAAGTAAAGAAGCAAAGTGAAGCAAGCCCAGCCAGGCAAGGATATTGGCTCTGTGACTTGAGTCAGTTTCCATTAATTTTTTCTCTTCATTATGGGTCACATGTTCCTGCCTCTTTGCATGCCTGGTAACTTTTGGTTGGATGCTAGACATTATGAATTTTGCCTATTGGATGCTGGGTATTTTTGTAGTTCCATAAATATTATTGATCTTTTTTTTCTGTGATGCACTTAAGTCACTTGGAAATAGTGATCCTTTTGGGTCTAAGGAATCAGAGCAGTGCTCATTTTAGGGCTAATTATTCCCCATTACTGAGGCAAGACTTCTGAGCACTCAACCCATTGCCCTGTGAACATGAAATTTGCCAGTCTGGCTGGAGCAGATATTATTCCTATCTCTGTGGGAGTACCTGACAGTGTTCCCTTTCATCTTTTTTGGTAGTTCTTCCTTCAGCCTCTTGTAGTTTCCTTGCATGCTCCTGCTGCTTAGCTGAATACTCCAGGGGGACTCTCTGCAGATTTCTAGTTTCTCTCTGTGTGAACCTCTCTTCTGTGAGACCCTGTCTCACAAATTGTACCTGCCTTGGTCTCCCCAGTCTCTCAGCTCTGTCTTCGCAACTCAGGGAGTCTGTCTGGCTCCTCCTGGGTCCCCCCTTTCTGCTCTCCAGCCTGGAAACTGTCATGGCAATAGCTGTTTCCCATTTCTCAGTATCTCTTGCCCTTCATTGCCTTATGTCCAATGTTTTAAGAACCATCGCTTTATATATTTTGTCTGCTTTAGGGTCGTTTCAGGCGGATGGGTAAGTCTCACCCCTGTTAGTCTTGGCCACAGGTGAAAGTCTTTGGAATGGCACCTTAACAGGAAAATTTTATTTTGTTTTATTTTTGTTTTGTTTTTAAGGGTGAGAGTGGCTTAGGCATGCTTGTATTTTGAAAGGAAGATGCCGGAGAAGAGAAAGAGATTAAATATATTAAAAATATGGGGAAGAGACTAAGGATATTAAAATATGGGGAAAATATTAAAAATATAGGAGTAGTGATGGACCAAAATTCCACAGGAGGTAGAAGGAGATGAGTTAGCTTTGAAGAAGAGGAGATACATCTCTGTTCCTGAAAGGAGAGGAAAATAAATAGTGTGGGATGTCATTGTAGATCAGTAGAGATTTGTGAGAAGTTAAAGAAGTTAGCACTTGATGGTCTCTGTTTTCTCAGTGGAAGGCAAATTTATGTTATCTATCTAGAATGAATGGGTAGGCATGAGCTATTAGGATCAACAGAAATGGGAACTGTGGAGAGTACATTCTGGACAATATAAGAAGCGTCTGAATCGAGGTAAGGAAAAGTATTTGAAAGCAGTGTTAAGGGCTCTGATGAAGTTGACTGATTAGCACTATACCCATTAACAAATGTGAAGTTGTGGAGCACCGTGGTTTAAATGTAGTGGTTTTCAGTTAGAAACAGTTGAATCTTAATAGGATTATCTGTTTACATCTTTGATAACAAGAACTTGCAAGGATGAGATATTAACGGGTTCATTAGGTTTTGATGAGGTAAAGATTTTGGAGTTCAGGGGAGATCTCTTAGGGATTTAGATGGAGCTTCTACTGTTGGGGGCCCCGTGATGTGCAAGAGGGAGGCAAAATGAAGGTATCCTTTTATTTTATCTTTTCAGGGTAAGTAAAGACGGAAGGATCTGCAAAGACATAATACCCCTATGTTGCACAAATCTTGAGGTGTTACTGACATAGAATACAATGTGGAAGAATCTATATATTTCTCATATCTTTCCATTGTGTCTTGACTGTGTAAAATGAACTTAAGACCAAAATACCTGAATGCATGCATACACGCAGACATAAATACAAACTATTCTTCAAAATTCAACCTGGAGGTATTAGAAGATTTCTTTTAACATATCCCACAGCCATTTGGAACACAGCATAGTTGCGGTATTTTAAATCAATAATAAACCTCTGATTTCTCAATGTTAGCTACAGGGCACTCATTGGCGTGTGATGTATAGTTTAACAAGAGCAAAAAGGTAGAGCAGTTTAAAATACACCCCCCGGGCTCTTATTTCCTCACTCTAAACTTCAGTATCCCCCACAATTTACTTACAAAGGTATTGAGGCTAAGAGAAGTGAAGTCCCTTGCTGAAAGTTAAAAAGATAGTTGAAGGGGAACTCGAATGTCCAGAATATGAATCTAACACTCTTGTTACCATATAATGCCTGTGATGGTTAATTTTATGTCAGTTTGGCTAGATAGTTGTGCAAATGTTATTGCAGATGTTTCTGTGGAGGATTTTTTTAAAATATGAGGTTAACATTTAGTCACTAGACTTGGAGTAAAATAAATTGTTCTCCATCACGTGGTGGGCCTCATCCAATCAGTTGAAGGCTTTGATAGAGAAAGACTGACCTTCCAACAAGAGAGAATTCTGCCAGCAGACTGCCTTCAGACTAGAACTGCAGCTCTTCCCTGGGCCTCCAGCTTGCCGGTCTACCCTGCAGTTTAAACTTGCCACACTCCACAATCGTGTGAGCCAATTCTTTAAACTAAATATCTCTTTCTCTCTCCCTCCCCGCCCACTTCTCTCTCTCTTCTCTATCTCTCACAGACACACACACACACACTCCCACCCTATTCATTGTGTTTCTCTAGAGATCCTGACTAATGCAATGCTCTGGACAAAGAATGTTAAATCTTTGACACTTAACTAAATTCTAGAGAATTTAGTAAGCAGGAGAAAGTGCGATGCCAGGCACTTTGTGCTTAAGTCAAGAGTATTTAAATTAGATAAAGGGACAGCGAATCTCCTAGTTCTTAGTACACATTTTAGAAATCATGGAAAAATGAGTCTGGCCAGGGAGGAAAATGCCATAAGTAACTATAAAAATCAACACATTGACTTTTTATATTTCATTTTAATATTGTGCTACTTAGTTGAAAAATATGAATTTTAATTACAAATTTTTCTTCACATTGCTTGGATGGATGTAACCACTGAATCTTTTTTTCATTGAAGTATAATTTGCATACCATAAAATTCATGCTTTAAAAATGTGCAATTAAGTGGTTTTTAAGCATATTCAAAAAGTTGTGCAATGGTTACCACTGTATATTCCTGAACATTTGTATCATTCCCAAACCAAACCCCATAACCATTAGCTGTCACTCCCCATTTCCCCTTCTCCTGCAGCCCTTGGAAACCACTAATTTTTCTGTCTCTGTAGATTTGTCTGTTCTGGTCATACTACACACATGAAATCATATAATTCCATTTAAAAGCCTTCCATATAATCAGCCACAGGCCTTTTATGCCCATCTTCTTTTACTAAGCATAATGTTTTTTTCAAGGTTTGTCCATGTTTTAGCATTTATTGGTACTTTATTTTTCTGTGACTGAGTTATATCTCATTGTATGTATATACCACATTTTGTTTATCCATTCATCAATTTATGGACATTTGATGTTTCCAGTCTTTGGCTATTATGAATAATACTGCTGTGAATATTCATGTACAAGTTTTTGTGTGAACAAATGTTTTCAAGTATCTTGGCCATATACCTAGGAGTGGAAATGCTAGGTCATATAGTAACTCCGTGGTTAACTTTTTGAGAATCTATCACATTGTTTTCCAAAGTGGCTGCACCATAACATTCCCAGCAGCAATGTAGGAAGGTTTCAATTTCTCCACATCCTCACCAACACTTGTTAATTGTCCTCTGTTTTGATTATAATTATCCTACTGGTGTGAAGTGATATCTCATTGTGTTTTTTATTTACATTTTCTTAATGACTAATGATGTTCAGCCTCTTTTTACTTGTTGGACATTTGTGTATCCTCTTTGAAGAAATGTCTATTTAAGTCCTGTTGGAGACCAGCCTGGACAACATAGTGAGACCCTGTCTCTAAAAATAAAAATTAACTGGGCATGGTGGCATTTATCTGTAGTCCCAGCTACTTGGAAGGCTGGGATGGGAGGATCACTTGAGCCCAGGAGTTTGAGGTTCCGGGTTACAGTCAGCTGTGATGACAACACTGCACTCCAGCCTGAGCAACAGAATAAGATTCTATCTCTAAAAAATAAAAAACCAAAAATACACAAAATTCCTTTGTCTGGTTTTAAATTAGGTTTTTGGCTTTTTGTTGAGTTGTAAATGTTCTTTATTATTCTCAATACTAGACCCTTATCAGATATGTGATTTGCACATAATTTCCCCCATGCTGTGGGTTGTCTTTTTGTTTTTTTGATATTGTCCTTTGAAGCAAAAAGTTTTTAATTTTGGTGAAGTACAATACATCCGTTTTTTAATTGGTTGCTTAGGCTTTGGGTTTCATGTCTGTGAAACCATTGTCTAATTCATGATTGCAAAGATTTACCCCTATGTTTTCTTCTAAAAGAGTTTTATAGTTTTAGCTTTTACATCCAGGTCTATGTCAATTTTGAGTATATTTTTGTGTATGGAATGAGCTAGGAATCCAACTTTATTCTTTTGCATGTGAATATTCACTTGTTGCAGCATCATTTGTTGAAAAGACTGGTCTTTCTCCCATTGGATTGTTTTGGTACTCTTATCAAAGATTAATTGACCAAACATGTATGGACTCTCAATGTTATTCCATTGATGTATGTGTCTATTCTTGTAACAGTACCATGAAACCTTGATTATTGTAGCTTGTAGTAAATTTTGAAATTGGGATTCTTTTTCAAGATTGTTTTAGCTATTCTGTGTCCCTTGAATTTCCATGTGAATTTTATGATCAGTTGTCAATTTCTCAAAAAACCCAGCTGGGATTTTGATAGGAATTGCGTTGAATCTATAGATCAACTTGGGAGAATATTGTCATCTTAACAATATTAAGTTTTCTGATCCATAAACATGGGATGTCTTTCCTCTCATTTATTCTTTAATATCTTTCAAAAATGCTTTGTACTTTTTTGAGTATAACTTTTGCACTTCATTTGTTAAATTTATTCCTATTTTATTTTTGTGGATGCTATAGTAAATGAAATTGTTTTCTTAATTTACTTTTTGCATTGTTCATTGCTAGCATATAGAAATACAATTGATATTTTTTTGCATATTAATCTTATACACAGCAACTTTTCTGAACTAATTTATTAGTTCCAATAGTTTTTTAACGAATTCCTTAGGATTTTCTCTAAAAATAATATCATCTGCAAATAGAGATAGTTTTACTTCTTCCTTTCTAATTTGGATGACTTTTACTTCCTTATCTTGACTAATTTCTCTAGTTAGAACTCAAGTACAATGTTTAATAGAGAGGGCAAGAGTGTACACCCTTCTCTTGTTCCTGATATTAGGGGAAAAACATTTATTCTTTCACCAATAAGTATGATGTTAAGCTGTGGAATTTTTGTAGATGTCCTTTGTCAGATTGAGAAAGTATCATTCAATTCCTGGTTTGCTTAATGCTTTCATCATGAAGAGCTGTTGAATTTTGCGATATGTTTTTTTCTGCATCTATTAAGTATGTGGTTTTCACCCTTTATTCTATTGAAATAGTACATTACATAAATTGGCTTGTGAATGTTAAATCAATCTTACATTCCTGAAATAAATCTCTCATTTGGTCATGATACATAATCATTTTTATATCTTGCTAGATTTGGTTTGTTAGCATTGTATCGAGGGTATTTATATTCACAAGAGATACTAGTTTTCTTTTCTTGTGGTACCTTGTCTTGTTTTGGTATTAGGATAATATCAGCATCTTAGAATGAGTTGGGAAGTGTTCCCTCTACTTTCGTTTTTTGGAAAAGTTTGTGAAGGGTAATATTAATTGCTTTCTGAATTTTTAATAGAATTCACCAGTGCATTGATGGACTTTTCTCTGTCGGAAATTTTTTTGACTACAAATTCAGAAATTTTATTTCTTCTCAAGTCATTTTTGGTAGTTTGCATCTTTGTCTGAATTTGTTCATTTTATTATATCTAGATTGTCTTATTTATTGGAATACAATTATTACATAGTATCCCCCTGTGTTCTTTTTATTTCTGTAAGGTTAGTAGTAATGTTCCATCTTTAATTTCTGA
This sequence comes from Varecia variegata, assembly GCA_028533085.1. NCBI lineage: Eukaryota > Metazoa > Chordata > Mammalia > Primates > Lemuridae > Varecia > Varecia variegata. The sequence continues at coordinate 72,485,034 of CM052438.1, read as the reverse complement.
TTTCAATAATTGGAATCCTATCTCTTTTGATTTGGTCAGTCCAGCTAAAGGTTTATTAATTTTGTTGATCTTTTCAAAAAGCTAACTTTTGATTTTGTTTATTTTTTCTATTTTTGTGTTCTCTGTTTTATTTTATTTTATTTTTTCATTTTAATCATTGTTCTCTTCCTTCTGCTTGCAATGGTTTAGTTTGCTCTTCTTTTTCTGGTTTATTAAGGTGGAAGGTTAGGTTACTAATATGAAGTCCATCTTCATTTTTTTGTCCCTCTTTTAAAGAATTTATTTCACACCTATTATACCACATAACATATTATTTCAAACCCTGACATATAACTCACTAATGAGATAAAGCAAGGACAAAAGAATTTATGTTATTAGAAACAAGATACACCATCACTTATACTCTTCGAATATTATTGCAGTTTAATGTTTATAATTTGATAATGCTTTTATGAAATAATCTGCAGACAACTGGTTTCAACAGACAATTAATACTTTTACTCAGACATGATGGTCATAATGGTTTTTGAGGTATAAATTTTCTTTAAAAATTTATTGTAAAATACTCATAACATAAAATTTACCATTTTAAATTTAACCATTTATAAGTGTACAATCCAGTGGTATTAAATACATTCATAATGTACAACCATCACCACCATCCATCTCCATGACTCTTGTCATCTTGTGAAACTGAAATTCTGTATCCAACAAACAATAATTCCTTCTTACTCCCTCCCCCAGCCCCTAGCAACCACCATTCTATTTTCTGTGTCTATGATTTTGACTACTCTAACATCTCATGTAAGTGGAATCATGCAGTATTTGTCTTTTTGTGACTGACTTTCTCACTTAGCATAATGTCCTCAAGGTTCACCCACATTGCAGCATATGTCAGAATTTCCTTTCTTTTTAAGGCTGGATAATATTCCATTGTTTGTATGGTTCATATTTTGCTTATTCATTCAACTGTTGATGGATACTTGGGTTGCTTGCATGTTTTAGCTATTGTGAATAGTGCTGCTATGAACATGGATGTACAAATATCCCTTTAAGACCCTCTTTCAATTCTTTTGGGTAAATACCCAGGAGTGGAATTGCTGCAATCATATGATAATTATAGTTTTAGTTTTTTGAAGAACTACTATACCATTTTCCACAGTGCTGCATCATTGCACATTTCCACCAACAGTGTACAAGGGTTCTAATTCCTCCACATCTTTGCCATTGTTGTTTTCTGCTTCAAAAAAAAAATATATATATATATATGTACTGGCCATCTTCATAGATATGAAGTGGTATGTCACTAGTTTTTATTTATACTTCTCTAATGATTAGTGATATTGAGCATCTTTTCATGTCCTTATTGGCCATTTGTATAACTTCTTTGGAGAAATGTCCATTCAAGTTCTTTGCCCATTTTTGATTTGGTTGATTGTTCTGTTCTTCATTTTAGGAGTTCTCTATATATCCTGGATTTCAATATATATATGATTTAAAAATATTTTCTCTCATTCTATGGGTTTTCTTTTTACTCTGTTGACAGTGTCTTTTGGTGCACACAATTTTTAAATTTCCATGAAGTCCAGTTTATCTATTTTTTCTCTTGTTGCCTGTGCCTTTGGTGCCATAACCTAGAAATCTAATCTGCCAAATATAATGTTGTGAAGCTTTTGCCCTGTGATTTCTTCTAAGAGTTTTATAGTTTTAGGTCTTACATTTAGGCATTTGATCCATTTTGGAGTTAATTTTTGTATATGGTGTGCAGTAAGTGTCCAACATCATTATTTTACATGTAGATATCCAGTTTTCCCAGCACCACTTGTTGAAAAGACTCTTTCCCTCATTGAATTGTCTTGGCACGCTTGTCAAAATCATATGATCATATGTGTGAGGGTTTATTTCTGGGCTCTTTATATTGTTTCTTTGGTCTATATGTCTGTCTTTATGTCAGTGCCACACTGTTTTGAGTACTGTAGCTTTGTAGTAAGTTACGAAGTCAGGGAGTAGGCACCCTCCAGCTTTGTTCTTTTTCAAGATTGTTTTGGCTATTCAGGGTCCCTTGAGATTCCATATGAAGTTTTGAGTGGGCTTTTCTATTTCTACAAAAAACATCATTGGGGTTTTGATAAGAATTACACTGAATCTGTAGATTGCTTTGGGAAATATTGTCATCAAAACAGTAAGTTTTCTAATCTGGGATTAGAAATGCATCAGGATGCATTTAGCATCCTGAAATTATAACACACTAATTTGAATTTATACCAGCTTAACTTCAATAACATGTACAAACTCTGCTCCTTTAATACCTCCACCCCACCACTTTTGGTTGTCAATGTCAGAAAATTATGATTTTATGCATTGTATGCCAAAGAAACATGAAATAGTAATTCTTTGAAATGCATTTATCTCTTAAATTATGTATAAAACAAAGGTGAATTTACAAAACAAAGTTACAACAATACTAGCTTTTAGGCCAATGATTTTTTAAAAGTATTTTAGTCTCTTAAATCATATAGAAAATTAAAAATGCAGTTAAAAACCATTCTTATAATAACAGTAACTTTTATAATTATCTATGTATTTACTTTTATTGAGATCTTTATTACTTTATACAGATTCTAGTTACCATGTAGTGTACTTTCATTTCAGCCTGCAGGACTCCCTTGAGAAATCATGCAGAACAGGTCTAGTGGTAACAACTCCCTGATATGATTCAAATGTGTACCCCACGTTTCGTGTGTTAGAAACTCAATCCCAAATTTGTCAGTATTGAAAGTTGGGGCCTTTAAGAGGTGATCAGATCACAAGTGCTCTGCTCTCAAGAATGGATTAATCCATTAACGGATTAATAGATTAATGGGTCAATGGATTAATGAGTTCTCATGACAGTGGAACTCGTGGCTTTATGAGAAGAGGAAGAGAGACCTGCCTCAGCCTCCCTGCCACATGGTGCCCTGCATCAGGACGCTTCAGAGAGTCCCTACCAGCAAGAAGGCTCTCACCAGATGTGGTGCCTTGCCCTCGGACTTCTTAGTCTTCATAACTGTAACAAATAAATTCCTTTACTTTATAAATTACAGTTTCAGATATAACTGAACGCAGACTAAGACTCCCCCAGTTTTTGTTTATCTGGAAAGGTGTAATTTCTCCCTTGCTTTTGAAGGACAGTTTTGCTGGATATAGGATTCTTGGTTGACAATTTTTTTTTTCTCTCAGCTCTTTGAATATTCTGGTCCACTGCCTTCTGGCCTCTGAACTGTTTGATAAGAAATATACAAGTGATCTTACTGAGGATCCTTCATATATGATGAGTTCTTCTCTCTTGCTGCTTTCCAGATTCTCTCTTTGGCTTTCACTCAAAAGTTGTATTTTTATGTGCCTTGGTGTGGTTCTGTTTGAATTCATTTTACTTGTAGTTCCTTGAGCTTCTTGAATGTTTATATTCATGCCTTTCATCAAATTTGGGAAGTTTTCAGCCATTATTTCTACAGATATTCTCTCTTCACCTTTCTTTCTTTCTCTCTCTCCTTTTTTTTTTTTTCTGAACTTCCACATGCATATATTGTGATTTGATGGTGTCCCACAGGTTCCATAGACTCTGCTCACTCTTCTTCCATCTTTTTTCTTTCCTTTTTCAGACTTATTGATTTCCATTGTCCTATCTTCAAATTCACTGATTCTTTTTTAGGCCTGCTCAAATATGCCTTTGAATCCCTCTAGTGATTTTTTCATTTTAGTTATTGTACTTTTCAGCTTCAGAATTTCATTTTGTTTTCTTTTGGGTTTTTCATCTTTATTGATATTGCCATTGTGTTCATACACCATTTTCTTAACTTTCTGAAAATTTTCTTTTAGTTTTTAAGAATTTTAAGATAGTTATTTAAAATTCTTTGTTGAGTAGACCTGCCATCAGATCTTTTTTTCAGAGGTTGTTTCTGCCAATTTATTTATTTTTCTTTGAATGGGCCATATGATCCTTTTTCTTTTTTTATACCTTTCTTTTTTATACCTTGTGTTTTTTTGTTGAAAACTGGGGATTTGAATCTAATAATGTGGTAACTCTGGAACTCAGATTCTCCTACTTCCCCAGGGTTTGCTGTTTTTTGTTATTGTGCCTTTTTTTTTTTATTGTTGTTTGCTGTCTCTGTTGCAACGATCAGTCTTGAAATGTAAACTTAAGGTCTTTTCAGGTCTTTTCTGAGCCTGAGCCTTTCCCTGAGCATAGATAGTCACTTTATAATTTCTCCCAAATATGCAATTGTTTTTGAAAATCCTAATCTTTTATAATCTGAATCCTAAAAAGGAGAGAAGAGAAAAATGGAGGGGGAATGAAGAACACTGGCCTTTTAAATCTCCTGGAAATTACTTTAGCTAGAGGGGCAGGGGCTTGTAACAATGCGGGGAGGTACAATTCCAATGGCTTTTTATGTCTTTGTCTGAATTTCTGTGATCAGAAGCATTAATCAGTGATACAAGCACAGATCTCTGGTATTTAGAAAACAGGGTTCTTTTTGTCTACCCTGGCTCCTGCAAACTGTGTGCAGACTGCTCTAGTAACATGTGCATGGTTGTCTGCCACGGGGCTAAGTGTGAGGGATGGGTTAAGAGGTGAATGTGACTGAAATTAACCACAATTTACCACCCAAGCCATCCCCTGTAAGTTGCAAGCATTCAAAAATTTCCAGAGTTCCAAAATAGTTCTTTCAGACAGCTTCTGTCAGTGCAATTAAGTTGCTTCCTACTCTGCCGTCTTCCCAGAATCCTTTTTGCCCAATAGGCATGAATTTTACAAACATTACTTGTATTAGCAGTAATGATGGAGCAGGAGAGTATTGTGCCTTCTCCCATTAGCAAAGTGAGAACCACCAATAGTGTGATGAAAGTTGTGACCCTTTCCAAAACCATGGCTCCTTCAGTCTGCAGATGTCAGCCTACCTATCTCCCTGTGCTTGTGGACTGGTTTGGTAATCTGTTGGTTGTCAGGCATTCTTTTGATAGCTTTATGAAATGGATCAATGAGGATAACTTCAAAGAATTTGTACATGGAACCTTGACTAACCCAGGAAGAAAGCAGGACTCTCAGAGCCCCATAGTGGCATCTACCTCACTCCTGGCAGTAGATTGAAGGTTTTGAGAAGCTTTAGCTTGTTAGCACCATGATGGACAGGCTTGCCATAGTCGTTACCCTTAGGAAGTGGGCATTTTGGGCCACCACAGTGCACATGAATTTGATATATGACATAATTATTTGGCCTTGTATCCCAGTCTGCATGCTTTAATGGGCTGGGTAGGGTGGGGGACCCTGTGGAGCTCAGAGAGTTGCACAGGAGCTCAGAGAGCCAGCAGCAGGGACACTGAAGAAGACGCATTACATTGGACTGCTGCCTCCTTCATAGTTCCTGGATATACTTATGAGCACCCATCTTGCTTATCTAGTGGCTGCCACCAAACAGAATGGCCTTTCTTCTTTTTTACTATAGGCATTTGCTGGTATAAATTTCCATCTAAGCACTGCTTTTGTTGTATTCCTTAAGTTTTTGTTTGCTGTGTTTTCATTTTCTTCCATGAAAGTATTTTCTAATTTCCTCGGTGATTTCTTCATTGATCCATTGGTTTTCTAAGGAGTGTCTTCTTTAATTTCCACATATTTGTGAATTACCCAAACATACTTCTCTTACTGGAGATATACTTTGTATTATTTCAGTATTTTAAAATTTATTGAGACTTTTTTATGTCCTAGCATATGGTTTATCCTAGAGAATATTCTGTGTGCACTTGAGAAGCGTGTCCTCTGTTGCTGTGGGGTAGTGTTCTATAGATGTCTACAAGGTCTGCCTGGTTTATAGCAGTCTTCTATTTCTTTGTTTCAGTCTTCTATTTCTTTGTTGATCTTTCTAGTTCTATCTGTTATTGAAAATAGGGTATTGAAGCTTCATGTAATATTGTTGAATTTTCTAATTATTACTTCAATTCTGACATTTTTTGCTTTATGTATTTTGGGGTTATGTTGTTAAATTCATATACATTTATGACTGTTATATTTTCTTGATGGATTAACCCTTTTGTTTTTATGAAATATAAAATATCCCTCTTTAATCTGGTAAAAAATGTCTTAACATCTGTTTTGTATAATATTGATATGGTCATTTTTAGCTCTTTTGTGATTGCTTGGAAGGTACATCATTTTCCATCCTTTTATTTCAAACTATTTGTTTTTATGTTTATTTTATTTGTTTTTATTTATTTTTCCATCCTTTTATTTCAAACTGTTTATTTCAAAGCATGCCTTGTATAGATAGAATATGCTGAATTATATTTTTTAAATCTGTTTTGCCAATCTCTGCCTTTTAATTAGAGAATTTAATCTATTTACATATAAGGTAATTACCAGTGAGGTAGGATTTATGTCTGCCATTTGGCTATTTGTTTTCCATATATCTTATGTTGTTTTAATTCTTCTATGACTGCCTTATTTTGTATTAAATCAATATGTTCAAGTGAACAATTTTAATTCTCTCATCATCTTTTTTTACTATGTATTTTTTGGAATTATTTTCTTATTGGTTGCCCTGGGGATAACAGTTAATATCTTAATTTATAACAATCTATTTCAGATTAATTCCAACTTAATTTCAATAGCATACAAAAATTTTGCTCCTGCAGAATTCTTCCTTTCCTCTTCTTTGTTCTGACAATTCATACAAGTTACATCTTGTAAGCTCATCAACACAGGTTTATAATTATTGCTTTATATGGCTGTTTTTTAAATCCAATATGAGAAAATGGAATTACCAACAAAAATACACTTACCATCTTTTATATTTATATGATTTCTTTTACCAGTTCTCTTTTTTAAAAATCTGGATTGAGGATTTGAGTTACTAAGTGTTCTTTCTGTTTTAGACTGAAATACTCCCTTTAGTATGTCTTGTACAGCAGGTTTACTAGTCACAAATTCTCTAAGGTTTTTAAAATTTTAATATGAAAATGTCTTAATTTCCTTTAATTTTTTTTTTTTTTTTTTTGAAGACAGAGTCTCACTGTTTTTCCCCGGGCTAGAGAGCTGTGGCATCCTCCTGACTTGACCTCTGAGAGTGCTAAGATTACAGGTGTGAGCCATGGCTTCAGCTAATTTTCTTTAATTTTTGAAGGATAGTTTTTCTGGATATGTAATATTTCCTTTCAGCAATTTGACTATGTTATCCCACTGCCTCATGATCTCCATGCTTTGATGAAAAATCAGCTACTAATCTTATTGAGGATTTCTTTTATGTGATGAATAACTTCTCTCTTCTTGCTTTCAAGACTCCCTTTTTGTCTTTGGCTTTTGACAGTTTGATTTTGATATGTTTCAGTGTAGATATCTGAGTTTATGCTCCCCTAGTTTGTTGAGCTTCTGGGATGTATAGATTTATGCCTTTCATCAAATTTGGGCAAGTTTCAGCCATTATTTCCTCAAATATTCTTTCTACCTCTTTCTCTGTCTCTTTTCCTTTTGGGATTCCCATAATACCTATGATATGCTTGAGGGTATCCTATAGATCTCTGAGTCTCTTCATAATCTTTCATTTATTTTTATTTATGTTCCTCAGATTAGATACTCTTAATTCCTCTATCTTCATGTTTGCTGATTTTTCTGCATGTTGAAATCTGCTATTGAAACTCCTCTAGTGAAATTTTCTTTTAAGTCATTGTATTTTTCAACTTTAGAATTTGTATTGAACTCCTTATTATAATTTATAATTTCTATCTCTTTATTAATATTCCTATTTTTACTTTCCTTTAGTTCTTTAGACATAGTTTCCTTTAAAAGTTCTTTGAACATATTTAAAATAGATAATTTAAAGTATTCATCTAGTAATTCCAATGTTTGGCCTTCCCTAGGGATATTTTTCTATTGGTTGATCCCTCCCCCCATATATGAGCCATGCTTTCTTGTTTCTTTGCATGTCTTATAATTTTTTTTGTAGAAAGTTGAACATATTGTATTAAAATAATATAATGTATCAACTCTGGTAATCAGATTTTCCCCCTTCCCTAGGATTTGCAGTTGTTGTTTTTGCTCACTGAACTAATTCTGTAAAGCCTAAATTCTTTGTCAGTTATGGCCACCTAAGTTTCTACTTGGTTAGTTCAGTGGTCAGCTGATGACTGGAGAGATTTCCTTAAGTTACTGGAACCAATAAATCTCCCCGTGTTTGCTGTGGGTGTCTCTGTGCATTTTGAGGCACAGCTTCAACATTTAGGCAGACAGTTTACAATTCTGCCTTAGCCTTCATGTTCTCCTTGTACAGAGCCTTAAGGTAAGCCAGAGTTGAGAGTTCAGGGCCTTTCAGATCTTTCCTGAGCACATGCACAGTCTGGGAATGTGTGAAGTCCTACACATGCTTGTGGCCTTCTTAATTCCCAGGAGGATATTACAGCTTTTCAAAGCCCCCATGGAAATCTCATTCCCCAGCTTTTCACTTTGAAGTTTTCAGTTAGCCTATTGCTTTACCCAACCTTAGGCAGCTGCAAAGTTAAACAATTGCCTGTAATTGTTTTTAACAGATACCTCCAGGGAAAAGACTTCTTGCACTGAGTGAGCTCCCATTCAGGTTAAATAAACACAGCTTTACTGGTGGGGTCTTCAGGGAATTGACAGACAAGTCAGATAATGGCAATTCTCTTGGAATGAAGGAGCTCCACCCCATTCTGCTCCCTCCGGTGGCTACCAGGCTGCTGGCTTTCACTGTGATTGTGAGCTGTCACTTTTCAAGGTTACTGTGGACCTGGAAGAGAGTGAAGTTAAAACACCGTAAAGCTCACTGTTCTTACTGAGATTCAGATGTTATTCTTTTTTTATATTATTTATTTCAGCTTATTATGGGGGTACAAAAGTTCAGGTTATATATATTTATTCTTGAAAAAACATTATGCAGATTGCTGTAGTCCATTTGTTAATTTCTAGCATTCTGAAAATACTGATTCTGATAATTTTTGTGAGGTTTCTCATTGCTTTTATGGAGAAGGGAATTTTGGGAGATTCTACCTCTGCCATTTTTGTTGATACCACCGTCTCCCTCACTGAACCTTGATGTATCTTTTATGAAACATGAGGTCAAATTAGAAAGGCAATAAATTAAGTGCCAATTCTCTTCATGTGTAGGAAGGAGAATGTTAAGAGGTTCCACATAGGTTAAGGAGTTTCATGTTCAGTCTTTTCTGAAGTTTCCAACTTCTACTGGTGTAAGAATCGGGATAGAGGAGAGGAACCAGGGAGCAGCTAGCTACTGGGGTTCAGCATGATAATCTTCATATTGCTTGTCTACCACATCCTCCTGTGTAAACCACACTCCCATGCAATTATATTGTATTTTTTCTCCATCTTCCTCATGAGCTTCTTTGTGGCTAGTCTTTCCATGGCAGAGGTTGAATCATTACCTTGAGACAATCCAGCCAAGGACAGCTGTGTCTGAAAGGCTTTCCTTCCACATGCAAAAAGGAAAGTTACTTAGAGGGACGTGTGAATTTAACTATTTGTATCTATGATGATGACAAGTTGATATTCTCTAATTCTTTTGTAAACAGTTTCTAGGTGAATATAAATAAACAGAATGTATTTAGTTTCTTTCCTTTATTCTTATTTCTTCAGTACTTTCACATACAAGCACAAATCTCCCACTACGACCAAGAAGGAATATTCAGTTTAGTGTATATTCAGTCAATAAGTTCTCTGATAAACCCAGTTAATTTAAGTTAATTCTTTAAGCAAGGATGTAATAAGCACCTATTATGGGCTTGCCATGTGATTAAATTTTTGCTGCCATTCTCCCAGAATTCCAGAACTCTCTCATTCCTTCTGTATTCTGGTTGTGAACCATGAACTGTGGAATTAGCTTTATTTTTATTGCCCCTTAATTCATCCGTAAACACAGAACAAAGGGATCCAGATGGCACACAAAATAGTCAATATTGTTCCCCTCACTCTCTTTCTCATTCTCCTTTTTTATTTGTCTCTCACACATAGTGAACTGGAAAAACTACACAACCAAAGCAAGGAATGTTAAGTGAATTTTTTTTTTTTTTGCTCATACCACTTCCTAGTATGAGATAGGGCACACTAAAGAATGGCCATCAGTTATTTCTTTCTCTTCTTCACTGGCTTTTTCACCACACAGAAATACTTTCAGACACTAATTTGAGATATTGAGATTGTGAGGGAAATTCTCCTCTTGAAATATTTCGCCTCTACATCAAACATTAATATGTGGAAGGTATCATTTTAAAAAATATTTAATCAATTTACTTTGCAGAGTTCAGAATTTTTTGGTTTAATATTGGAGGTAGGTAGATTTCCAAGGCTTGCCTATATACTATGTCGTCTTGTTTCCTCTTTGTACAATAGCAGACATAGTCTACATGTGGCTTGATACTCCCAGTTAATGTGGGGGACAGTGGGAACACTGACAGCTGCCCAGAACTGCTGCAGGGGTGGACGGCTGGATGCAGGTGCACAGACTGTCTCAATTTGACAGACTTTAAGGCTTGCATTATGTCTAGTGATATCCGATATGCTATCCAATGAGGTCCTTAAAGACAACAGAAGCAACACAGTTATACATATTCACCAAGGCATATAGCACCATAGCATTCACTCAGATCTACGTGGATACAGCATCTGTAATGTGTTATTTTTGTGATCTTTATGATCATAGTGTCACAGCAGCTTAGAAATTAAATCATGCACCTGACATTATGACACTGTGTTAGCTGCATGGTTTTCTTTTTGCCTATACTCTGTATACTGCATAAAGATTAAAGCTCCTAAGTTTTCAGAACAATTTCTTGCCAGAGGAGTGCAAAGGATAGATAGTAACTGCTGGATGAATTTTCCTTCTGGTTACATTTGGAAGCTGTAGAATGTTAGAGTGCCTCTGATTTGGTGATTCTATCCTTAGTGTCCCTTGATTTGGGACTAATACCATTCTGCCACTAACCAATTAGACCATAGACCAGTCACTTGACTTTTCTGAATCTCCATCTCCTTGGCTTTAATTGAATTAATATTCCCTTCCCTGGAAGTTATCACAAGATGGTTTGAAGAATGAAATGATAAAATTGCATGTGAAAGTACTTTGGAAATGACTGTTAGAGGTAGGCAAGAGCTAAAACTTCTCCTCCCTGCCAGGTTCTAACCTATAGAAAGAAGCATTACCAGTCAAATGGGGGCTCAAAGTATCAACTTTTTAGGCAAAGATGTAGCCAACAGAATCTAGGCATCTGAGAAATGTAGATTGGAGAATGTGGCTTAGACCTGAGGCCAAAATGGGGTTCCCTCCCTCTTATACCAAATATTACTACAAACCTCTGTAGTTGCAAAGTGAACTGAGTGTGCAGTGTAGCCTTCCTGTCCACCTACTGCAAATTCGAGGACCACTTCTGAAAGGCAGGAGAAACTGGAACACCAAGAGAACAGCCAGCCTCTCCACTGAGTGGAGCAGGCTCTCCCAAGGTGAGTTAGTACTGAGAGACAGGAAGTGCAAAGGTGTGCACCAGGGTAGGAGAGGGGTCTTACTGCAATAGCACAGGAACATTAGAAAGAACTAGATGTCAAGCCACAAGTGAGCAGCACCCTATGATCCCATCAAATAGGGAAATAGACACTCCTGGGAAGTGGAGGCTTTCACCAGACAGATCAGCACCTCCCCTTCCTGTGGGGAGCAACAAGTGAAGGCAGAAAGAGGCTGGGGGTGCTGACTTCAGCACTTTCCAGGAGGAGGAGGTCAGGAGTTTCCCCCTCTATGTATGGATTTATGAGGGAGAGGAAGAGTCCCTCTCCCATCCAACGATGGCAAGGAAGTATGCAAGTGGATTAGGGTTTGCTTTAATTGGTTATATAGGGTGCATTAGAGGTCACTTAAATAGTCCCCTCATTTTACAGGAAGAAGGGACCAAGGACAGGTTGGTGACTGGCTCAGCTAGTTGATGTCAACCTACTAATTCTTAGAAAGAGGAGTTGATCCAAAAAACAGGACCCTGCCCAGGGGGTGTGGAACTTTGTTGGGGGGTCATGGATTACCAGAGAGCAGCATAAGAACACTGGATCCTCTCGGGAACAGAGGAGTGTGCTCTTAAACCAAAGAGGGGGCAGCGGAATGGTTATAGAGATGATCATAATTTTGTTTAAAGTCATTTTCTGTAAATATTAAATTATACCTATGATTGAGACAAGATAAAATCAAGTCATGAGCATGATTTAAATTGTGTAAAGAAGAAATACATATTTCTTTCTCACTGCCTTTTGAAGGCTCATTTTCTTCTGTGTAGTTTTTACCCTCCAGTTACTATGATGGAAACAGTACTCGGGGTTTCATTTGGAAACCGCCACCTTCAGTCCACATGGTAAAGATGTGGCTGACCCACTCCCAAGGCTAGTGGGTGGACACCCTTTTACTAGTCCTCTTGGAAATGAAAATTCCCTTTGCTGGAGAGTTTGCGGCTGAGATGGTATGATGTAGACTTAGAGCTGGGGTTGGCTCTAAGTCATCTCATCTTGTCACCTCATCTTGTCACCGTGAGGAGTGAGTTGGCTGGAGAACAGAGCCAGCGCAGAGTGAAGTGAAGCTGAAAGATGAAGAGAAAAATATTTCTTGTGATATTGTTGAGCATCTCAATCAGCATGCCCAAGGCAGCCTCCTACCACAATTTTCAGTTACGTGGGCCAATAAATTCTATACTTTCCTTTGTTTTTGTTTAAAGCAGTTTAAGTAAGATTTCCATAACTTAAAGTCAAAAGAATCCTGGCTAATATACTTTCACTTTTATACCCCTCAAACACATTATCTGTAACATTTCTCTTTTCTCTTTGTCCTCCTTTCTCCTCTTTATTCACCTAAATATATCTGAGCCTGAATAATAAAGCAGAAATTCATATCCATTTATCAAAAGTCAGGAGACTTTTCTATTTTCTACAATATTTTTTGTCTCAAGACTCTTTAAGCTCATATTTGGTAATATCATAGTAGGAAGTTTTTTTTTGTTTTTTTTGGTTTTTTTTGGTTTTTTTTGCAATTCTTATTGCTGCATAACTGACTACCCCAAAACTGTGTGGCTTCTAGCAACCATCATTTTATCATATGATGTTGTCTCAGAAATTTGGCCAAGGAATAGCTGGATAATTTTTCTTCTCCACATCGCATCAACTAGGGTCACTTGGAGCCATTCAGATGGTTACCGGCCTGATCTGCACAGTCCAAGATGGCTTATGTGTGGCATCTTGGTGGGAGTGCCTAGAAGGCTGGGTTCAACTGGGGCACTTTACAGTTTAGTCTCAGGGCTTCTCCACATGTTCTTTCTTGGTGGCTCAGGAATTCATGAGTGATTATTTCAAGAATTGGGTGTCTTGGGTGTAGGTTGCAAGACTTCTTATAACCTAGACTCAGAAGTCCCAGGATATCATTTTGTCAATGGAAAAAAAAAAGCCAAACTCTGTAAAATAATTTTAAAGAGATTTATTCTGAGCCAAATTTGAGGATCATGACCCAGAGCCATGCCCAAGAAGCCTTGAGCAAATGGACTCCGTGTGGCTGGGTTACAGTTTGGTTTTATACATTTCAGGGAGACAGGGGTTACAGGTAAAGTCATAAATCAATATGTGGGAGGCATACATTGGTTTGGCCCAAAAAGGTGGGCCAGGTGGGCCATCTCGAAGTGGGGACTTACAGGTTACAGGTGGGTTTGAAGATTCTTTGACTTGTAATTGGTTAAAGACATGAAGCTTTGTCTAAAGGCTTGGAATGTTTTGAGATAAGAAGCTGTTTATCAGAGACAAGCCACTGGACATATATTTGTTGTGTAAATTGAGGACCTGCAGGTTTGTCTTGCAAACCCTTAGGCCTGTTAATGGATGTCTCCAAGAAGTGGGGGGACATGATGAGGCATGTCTGACACCCCTCCTCATGGCAGGCAATTTAGTTTTGTGATATCCCTTTGGCCAAGAAGGGGTGGGTTCATTCAGTCAGCCGGTTGGGGGTGAGCCTTAAGATTTTATTTTAGTTCACAATTTCCACCTCATTCTATCAGTTCAGAAAGTTCCTAAAGCCAACCCAGATTTAAGGGGTAAAGGAATTAGACAAGTCAACTCCATCTTTCAATGAGACAAGTAGCAAGCAAGATTTGTGGCCATCTTTACTCTATTACAAAGTGATAACGGTACAGTTGAAAGGGCTTGAGCTTTGGGGTTAGACCAGGGGTGGGAAACCTGTGGCCTTAAGGCCACATGTGGCCTTCTAGGTTCCTAAGTGTGGCCTTTTGACCGAATCCAAATTTTATAAAACAAATTCTTTTATTTTTATTAATGCATTTTTGCTTTTATATTCTTATTTTATTTTTGAAATGAACATATTTAAAATAGCAAAGAATAAAATAAATTTCAATGAAATAATCCTCCCAGATTGACTGGCACAATTAGAACATGAGTAAGCCATAAGGGCTAAACTGACAACTGCTATGCTCATGATTTAGTTCCAACTTTCCCTGCCTGATTGGCGCCACTACTGCATGAGGCTGGTTGGTGAGAGTTTATGGGGGTGGAGTATGCCAGTCTGTTACCAGCTTTTGACAACAGTGCACTGTGTTTCTATTTGAAGTGGAATTTGTGAATAGTTGCGCAGCTCAGCAGTATTTTTAAATTCTGTGTCCTTAATAGCCCATCATGTCAAGGAAGATCAAGAGAACACTAAAGGAAGAAAACAGATTTTTTAATGAGGATTGGGAACTGCAATATTATCTTATTTCTGCTAAAGGTAAGATGATTTGCTTGCTTTGTGATACTGCAATATCAACATTAAAGAAATCTGATGCTTATCAGCATTATAACACTCATAAGGACCACAAATAATTAAAATTAGAGAGAGAGGTGTGAAAGGTTATATTGCAGAAATTAAAAGATGAAAAACAAAAGCAAAGACAATTCTTTCAAGCATCAATAAGACCTAGAAATAATGCCGTACAAACAACTTATAAAAGTAGCTTTATATACTTGGGGAAAAAAGGGCAGCCATTCAGTGATGTAGAACTTGTGAAAGAATGCATTGTTGAAGGTGTAGGATGTTTAAACCCTGATAACATTTCAAAGTACAAACAACTGCCTCTTTCAAGGAGAACCATAACTGATTGGCAATATGAATTAGGCTTCCACTTAACAGAACAACTTCATGCAATACTTCAGAAGGAAAATATACATTATTCAATTGCTTTGGGTGAATCAACTGATACTACTGACTCAGCTCAGGTTTTATACTTCCTTTGGGTCATAAGAGAAGATTTTATTTGCTACGAAGAGTTACTCGCTTTGGGCATTCTTGTGAACAGAACACGTGGAATAGGTATCTTCAATAACTTTCAAAATAAATGTTGTGAAGTTGGAATGAATTTGGTAAATTTAGTGAGTGTATGTACAGATACCCTTTCCAAGACAGGAAAACATGAAGGGTTTATTGCACAGATAAATAAAGTATTAACAGATCCAGATGCTCTCATTTCATTTCATTGTATCTTGCATCAGCAAAATCTCTGTGCTAAAGCTTCTATTTTAAGTAACACTTTGCAACAAGTTATAGGTATTGTTAACTATATTTGTGCAAATGCAACATGGCATCATCAGTTTTGTAACAGGCTAAAGTTGAATGATGAGGTATTCAGTGTGGATTTGTCCTATCATTCTAAAGTGCATTGGCTATTGCAGAGGACATGTTAGCCAAAATTTTACCTCTGAGAACAGATAGTTAAATTTTATGAAGAACAGAATCAACAATTGTTATGTGAATTATTGAAAGAAGATTTCTGTAGGAATGTAGCATTTCTATGTTATATCATGTCAAATCAAAATGAATATTGCTTTGCAAGGTAAAACTAAGTCTACATATGATATGTGGGAAAAAATCCAAACATTTCAAAAATAGCTATCTTTTTTCAAAACACATCTTCTTCAAAAGGAAGTTTCGGATGGACATTTTCCCCAGTTAGCAAAGGTCACTGATGAGCAGGATGATATATGCAAATCATTTGAAGAATCCGTAGCTGTTATAGACCTATTAATTGGAGAATACAATGAAAGGTTCACTGACTTTAAGACTCATGACATCACACTCAAATTAGCATTTCAGCCTCACCTAGTTGATATCACCAAGGCACCTAAAGAACTCCAGATGGAGTTGATTGAGCTCTCAGTGGCTGACATTTTAAAGTCATTAAAATATGGAAAAATTCAGAATACCCACACCTTTGGCAACATGCCCAAAAAATGCTTTCTTGCTTTTCAACCACTTATCACTGCGAATCTACATTCTCCTACATATTTCAAATCAAGACACCCTTAAGATCACAAATGACTCATACCCATCTAGAGCATCAACTGAAACTGTGGACCTCCATGCTGCAACCAAATATTCAAATGCTTTCCAACCAAAAGCAGACTTAACAAAGTCATTAAAAGGTTAGTTAACTTTAAAACTAACAAATAGTTTTTATTTTTTGAAATTAAGTACATTGTGGTTAGATTTATTAAAAATAATGTACATTTTTAAGTGTATCTAATTTCTTGAATGTGGCCTTATTTGGTTACAGCTGAATTAATGTGGTCTCCCAACATGAAAAAGTTCCCCACCCCTGGGTTAGACAAACCTGTCTACAAAGGGCTTTGTTACTCCTGGGACATAATGAAAGCTCTCTCATAGAGTTTTGAGAATCACGAGAAATAATTTGTGTGAAGCGCCCTAGGAACAGTATATAAGTTCCCTTTCTGCCAAGAGTAGGGTCCTTCTCAATTGTAACGGATTATTAAATGTGCTGAGATTTTGTCTCCATCTGTTAACTGTCATTGTGTGGAGGCATTTTGGGTGGTCAAAAACAAATTCATGAACTCTAGCTGCCTCTTCGTGGTTCCAGAGATAACGTTATTGCCGTTAATAATTTTCAGATTGTTGAAGACAATATTAATCTGCCTGCGGCCAGAATCATTTATTTTGTAGAGGAATAGTGTCATCAAAAAGTAATAAATTCAGCATCGTTCTGCAAGGCTGTAGTTCTCTTTCAGGGCGGGTTTCTCTGTTCACTATTGTCCTTGCCACAAACTAGACACAGATCAGAGCTGAGTACAGCTCAGCCATGGGCTCTTACTGTAGAGTGGCAGAAAATCCAGTTGAGAGCTCCACAATCCATCTGTGTTGAAGTATTATCGATGACATCTGGGATCTCTAGTCAGCCTCAGAATTCCCTTGGAACTGACTTCCGTGCAAAGAGCTTGTTCTACATTTGTGAAGGCTCTTCCTCTTGAGCCGCAAACCCCCCTCCCTTTATGTCATTCTAATCATAATAAATTGGCAGTACATGCTGGCTGCCTGGAATGGAAATAAATTGTATGGTTCTAACATAATGGGAAAAAAGAAGAGACATGCATAATACTCATACTTAGAATTACTAGACTCTGGAAACCATTATTGTTACATCCACAGCCAAGTCTGTGGGTTTGCACTTGGCATATGAATTCCTATGTGTTACTGCTGAAAGTTATGTGCAAGGGGTGTTATTAATAAATTATGAGTCTTCTGTAGTATAAAGCTTAATATTTTGTTCAGTGTTTTGCATATAATTGCTAAAGATTGTCCTGAGTAGTAGTATATGAGTCTTGTCATCATTTTTCAGTTGTTTGAGAAAATTAGTGCCTTTTAAATACTTCTCATTTAAAGTTTTGTAAAATAGTCATCCTTTTATTTTTTTTTAATTGTCTCTTAAGATATTTATGTTTTTACTTCTTTAAGTCATCTCATGTTGCAATACTGAGGCGATCTGGAATGTGTGTTGCAAATTCTGCCCTGAGCAGCCGGCCAGCTGGGAGCCCTGCACAGATACCATGCTCCACTGCTGTGGGAAAATAGAAGCCCTCTCACCACTAATGACCCCTATAGATTCAATAAATTCAGAGAGAGAACATATATTTTTCAATTTTAACTATTGAAATTGCACTGTGTATTCTTTTAAAGAAGATGTTTCAACTCAAATATTTGGATGAAACAAGAGAAAGAAAGATGATAAATTATTATTTTAACAATTGATGGTAATACCGATTTGACCCATGATAGATTAAACAAGGTATTACATATCTATCTTCAAATTTTAAGATTGAGATGAAAATAAGCAGCTTTAGGAAGGCATATATTAGGCTGAATGTAACACTCATTTACTCACCGATATGTTAGCACATTATTTTTCTGATAATTCAGGTGTTAAACTAAATTTCTAGGAAGGCAAAAAATTAGATTTTGTTTTATCTCATTAAGTGCTTTACAGTTACTATCAAGCCATTTGAACTGTGTTTATTCCAGTGACATATGGATAGAGTAAGACCTCTTATTCCCCTACATGGAAATATTCATTGAGTAATATTTGTACTGTGCCTTGAATTCCTCCAAAATATATACATTGCTCCCCAAATTCAAGTAAATTTGCTAAATAAGCCCCATGTAATACACAAAATAAAACAATAATTTTGGCAAGATAATTATTGAATATATAATGAGTCCTCATAACTAAAATACCTCCCGCCACTTCCACTTTGTCAAGTTTCCAACTTTCCATTTATTTTCTTTGTTTGGATAAATTTTATCAAACAGACATAATAAATATCTATACACTAATGAAAAGACAGTCATAACCAAAGAAAGCAAGCAAAGGAAAGAATTAGCAGAGAAAATCCATGGTGTTTTATGGATGAGATGGCATATACAATATCATACCTCACATTATCATAACTCACACAGACGTCTTACTTTTTTAATGAGTGACAATAGTAAATCTGGAAAACATCTGCCTTGAAAAAGAACACTCACTGCTCTCAACTTAAAAAATGTTGCTCGGCTATTACTGCATAACAGCCATGCGTATCATATTGTGGTATGAGATGTCTTGGTTGCAAGAAATTAATATTCTCATGTTTGATTTCAGATTGTCTAGAACAAGATCCTAGCATAATTCAAATCATTGTGAAGCCACAGTTGGAATAAAAAACACGATTTACTATTAGCATATCTTCAACTGTGCTACTCAATTTCCCACAATCATTATGACTTGAAGGAAGTTTAGCAAACTATTACGTGATTTTGTTCCATCTAAAAAGAAAATCTGCAATACTAAAAGAAAAATGGAAAATAACCACTCTTTTTTATAACTGACCTTTTCAATTGGCAATCATGTTTTGGCTACACAATTAAAATATATTCTTTGAATCTCATTACCACCATATGGGCAGCTCCATCAGAATTCATTTATCATCATTCCCACCTGTGTTTCTATCATGGATAAGCATATTCTCCCTTTTCTTTCATTTCCAATTGATAGGGATGGAAAGATGAAAGAATGACACTTTAGAAGAAGGAAAACGAAGTAATTCCAGTGTCAACTTGTATATTCCATTGATCCCCCTAACTTTTCCAAGTAGGTCTGAACGTTAAAAATAGCTGTTCATTCATTTTTATTTCTCTTTAAAGTGGGAGGTCAGATCATAGTAGATAAACTGCTTTTGCACTTGGAACAGATGTTCTTATTGTATTAGTACTATATTTTTAATTTCTAAACAGTTGCAAAAGCATAGAGTTTGGTGAAATGTTAATAATTTCTTTCCCGGCTTGGAAGATAAATGTGGTCATGGAAAAGAATTCATTTCTGGACTATTTCAGACATTTGTCATCATCTTTATATTTTTTATTTTTTCATTTCTGTAGTGATGCATTATTATTACAGAGTGTGAAAATTTTCATTCAAGAGTGACTCTATCCAGGACATTATCTAATAGAACAGCTGGTACCCTTGTTCAGATTGACCCTGAACCATAGAAAAGTTTGCAGTCCTCGCAAACTTTTGACTTGTCTTTGTTATAGAGAGAGCAGGGTCTGAATGATTTATTTTGACCATTTAGCTCATCTATTGTTATGTTTGATGAAATAATTCACATAAGCTAGAGTTTTTCCATATACCAACTGGGTCAAGCTCTGACTCGGGGGGATGGGCAGGACATGGGCAATATATACTTTTGTACCCCCATGATAAGCTGAAATAAATAAACAAACAAACAAAAATTTATAACAATAGCACAGAGGATAGAAGGAAGTAAGTGGAACTGTTTTGTAGCAAACATTTTATATTTTACTTTATTAAAGTAGTACAGTATTGAAGTATAATAGATTGTGATATGTTAAACATGTATACCATAATCCCTGAAGCCACCATTAAAAAATGCAAAGAGATGATATGTAAATCCTAATAAAGAAAATAAACTAAATATACAATGTAAAAAAAATAATAAATTATACATTTGGTTCAACCTTATTTTTTAACTATCCAAAATGCCTTCAAATTGTGCAGTTCATTATTTTATTTATGTCTCTGTTTTTAGATAATTCTGTTTAGCTCAAAGCATGAAGAGATTTGAATTTTTAATCTTGTTAGTTCCAGAAGACGAGCCTCGCAGTGTACAAAGAGAACTAAGCCAAGTTTGATGGTAGCTTGTGAATATTTCTGACTCTGAACAGAATCTGTTTATAGTTGTAGTTTGCATGCAGGTGCATTGTGGGAAAGCAACCCACCACTGAAAGTCACACAAGTTCTTTGCTTCAAGTTTTTTAGTCACATAGTAAGAAATTAACAATGCTGTATTTGTTTTCTTTTTAATATTTCTCATATTTCTTATTCTCATACTGTAGGAATGCATTCTAATCCAAGGACACATTCTCATACATTCATTAATCCTTGTGCTCCAAAATGATTCACATGAAAACTCAAAATCAGATGGTTTCATGTGTTCCAACTTAGCTTTTGCTAAAACAGGCGTCATCCTTGAACTTGTCATCTGCTGAGGTATTGAATTCCCTATTTCACTCAATTACATGATCTTAAGAATGTGGCCATTTGCCATTTCTGTCTCAACTTTGAACACATGTTTTTGCATCTAGCTGCTCAGCTTTAGGAATCTCTCAATAATAAATGACTTACTGGAGGAAAGAGTAAATCATTTAATGAGCTACCTAAATAATACATAAAAAATGTTGTTTATCTTTAAAAATAAAGTATTGTTAATGCAATGTTTTTGGCAATGACAGGTTTTAACTCTTTAAAGCATGCTACTACAGTATCTGGGATAAAAATTAACTGTTTAAAGAGTAAAATTTTTTTAGTCGTAATAATAATTTTTATTTACTTATTGAAGTTGTATTTTTATACAACTTCAGGATGATATTTTTATAGAAAATTAGTTGTCATATTCTTCTAATTTAAAACAGGATCCTGATATGGAATATTCTCATTGTACAAAGTTTATTTTCATGTATGTTTATTGTGGTACTCAGTTTTCTTCTAAAAATGAAATAGAAAATAGATGTTAGTTTCAGACATTTATAATTAAATGATTAAATGAAATTAAACATATTTTCTCTCATCTGTTAGACTAAAAGGATATTGATTTGGGATATTGAATAGGTGCTCATTAAATGTTACTAAATTGATCTGAATATTTTGTCAGATGTAAAACACCTATTTTGTTTTTAACCATACAACCTTTGACTAAACTATAAAATATAAGGTTATACCTACATTTGTCCTATAACTTTCTTACTTTTCAGATCATTTTCACCTAGTCCTATCATTTGAACCGTCTGCCGTGATGGGTGTAATAATTCTTATCAGTCCATTTTCCTTGCTTGAAGTTATACTCCTGGTTAGTTAATTACATAGTAGAAACTGGAAACTAGTTTTTTTTTTTTTTTTTTTTTAACTTGTAGGCCCTTTAACCTATACTTTTCACTCTTTTATGAGAAATGTTATGTAGGATGGGTCAGATTGCCTCTTTGTAGAAAAAGACTTCTGATTTCAGCTCAGAGATGAAGAGAGCTGAAAAGTTCATCACTCCTACCCTAAAGAAGCTGGTGAGTTAGAAATTAATCATTTTTCTTGAACCCATAAGAGAATGGAGGTTGCAGGGCAAACACTACCCTAAAATCTGGGGAGAGACAAGTGCCTGCAAAGAAGTTGCCAAACTCCACATAAGCCAGTAAGAAGACTCAGCTGGAGATTTTCAATGAACCTTTAAAGGCCGGGTGTAACTGTGATGTCCCTGGGGGCTGCAGACATATGTGTGTCTGGAGGGTCACATCCCCTTGTAGGATATTCCTGTAGGAACTCAGTCAGGCACTCACAGGGAAAACTGGAAAGAGCCCTAAGAAAAAAACTTGCCCGTGATACTGGCTGGAGCAGGAGATCAAAGGCCACTGCAGTAACATTGCCAGACTCATCTTCTGCATCATCAAAGGAAAAAAAGCTTTATTATGCAGGGGGAAGGGAACAAAACTGTAGACTGAGGCCCCTGAGGGCAGGGTGGGAATATGTGTTAGTCCCAGCATTACCTTGGGAGAAGGAGCAGGAATATTTGTGAATGTCACAGCCCCAAGACTCAAGTTCACAATATCTGCCTAAATCTCGACTTAATAAGGACATCAGAGAACACCTCCTTCCCCCACTCCCCTACCTCCATTACCCTGCCAAATGGCAAATAAAATTCCGAGTGGAGTACAGCTGGGGAGAGCTGCAAGAGGCAGATTCTCTGTTGCACAAAGGCAAGACCTAAGCCAGTGGGGAGGCCCGAAGCTAAGCAGGAAGCAAACTTCAAACCCAACCCTGCTTTTGACTCAACTAACAGAGGCCCCTAAAGACCTAGCAGAAGGAAAGGAGTGCTCATCTATAAGCATAAAAAATATGTTTTAGTCAGATCAGGCTACTATAACAAAATACTATAGACTGATGACTCAAACAGCAGGCATTTATTTCTCACATTCTGAAGGCTGGAAGTCCGAGATCAGGGTGTCAACCTGGTTGAGTTCTTGGTGAGGGCCCTCTTCTGGCTTGTAAATGGCTGCTTTCTTCCTGTATCCTTGCATGGGGTGTGTGTGTGTGTGTGTGTGTGTGTGTGTGTGTTGGGCAGGGAGGGAGCAGTGGGAGAGAGAAAGAGAGAGCGAGTTCATGAGCTGGTTCTCTTTTCCTATGAGGGCACTAATGCCATCATGAATACTTCACCCTCATGCCCTCATCTCAGTCTAATTACCTTCCCAAAGCTCTACCTCCTAATACCATCACATTGGGGGTTAGAATTTCAACATATGAAATTAGGGGGTATATATTCAGTCCATAACATTATGTATCTCAGTATCTATTGTCTTAACATGTGTCTAACTGTCAACTAAAACTTTAGAGGCAAAGAGGCAAGAAAAAACGTAGTCTAAAGTAATAAAGGAGTCAGCAGACCCAGACTAATATATGAACTAGATGTTAAAACTATCAGATGGGAAATTTAAAATATTAGTTTTACTATAGTCAATATGTTAAAGTCATTATTTTTTGCTTTAAAATAGTTTATTACTTGTAAAACATAGTAGAGATAACACGAGTAAAAACATGAACTTACCAACTGCAAAAATACAATATTTTGGTGTCATAATTTTATAGCATGCAACAAATAAGAATACTCTATTAATGTGATATCTTGATTGATCATAAGATTTTTCTGGCTCATTTCTCTGCAAAATCATTTCTGTAAGTCATTTTTCTGCAAAAATCAAAAAGGTCATCAAAATTTATACTTCTAGAATCTTCATTTTTCAATCAATATAATTGAATGGACATCAGTCATTCCTGGCAAATGAAACATCACAGTTTTTTTTTCTGATTGCAAATTCTGGTATGCTTTTAAAAAATTGATACATAATATTTGTACATATGTATGAGCTACATATGATATTTTGTTACATGCATAGGACTATCACCTCAAGCATTTATCATTTTTATCTGTTGGGAACACTTTAAGTCCTCTCTTCTACCTATTTTGAAATATACAATACACTGTTATTAACTATAGTCGCCTTACTCTGCTATTAAACATTAGAACTCATTCCTTCTATCTAACTGTATGTTTGTACCCTTTAACCTACTTCTGTGCATCCTCCTACCCAAACACACCTCTGATAGCTATCATTCCACTCTCCACTCTCATGAGCTCAACATTCTTAACTCCCAAGTGAGAACAGGGGACTGGCTTATTTTACTTAACAGAATGACTTCCATTTCCACCCATGTTGCTGCAAATGATAGGATTTCATTCTTTTTTATGGCTGAAAAGTATTCCATTGTGCATATATATCACATATTCTTTATCCATTCATTCCTTAATGGATACATAGGTTGATTCCATATCTTTGTTATTGTGAATAGTGCTGCAATAAACATGGGGGTGCAGGTATCCCTTTGATAAACTGATTTCCTTTCCTTTGGATAAATACCCAGTAGTGGGATTGCTGGATCTATGATCGTTCTATTTTTAGTTTTTTGAGAAACCTCCATACTGTTTCTCATAATGGCTGTACTAATTTACATCCCCACCAACAGTATATGAGTTCCCTTTTCTCCTCATCCTTGCCAGCACTGTTGTTTTTATATTTTTGATAATAGCCATTCTGAGGTAAGATGATATCTCATTGTGTTTTGATTTGAATTTCCCTGATGACAGTGATGTTGAACTTTTTAAAATATACCTGTTGGCCATTTGTATGTCTTCTTTGGGGATATGTCTATTCAGATCCTTTGCCCACTTTTTAATGGGATTATTATCATTATTATTATTATTTTTGCTGTTGAGTTGTTTGAGTTCCTTGCATATTCTGGATATTAGTCACTTGTTGGATGAATAGTTTGCCAATATTTTCTTCCATTCAACAGGTTGTCTCTTCACCCTGTTGATTGTTTCTTTGTTGTGTGTGTGGCCTGTGCTTTTGAGGTCTTAACCATAAAATCTTTACCTAGACCAATGAATGGCCTGGAGTGTTTCCCTTATGTTTTCTTCCAGTAGTTTAACAGTTTCAGGTCTTATGTTTAAGACTTTAATCTACTTTGAGTTGATTTTTGTATATGATGAGAAATAGGGGTCCAATCTCATCCTTCTGCACATAAATATCCAGTTTTCCTAGCACCATTTATTGAAGAGGATATCTTTCTCCCATACATATTCTTGGTGCCTTTGTTGAAAGTCAGTTGGTTGCAAATATGTGGATTTATTTCTAAATTCTCTATTCTGTTCCATTGGCCTATGTATTTGTTTTTATATTGATACCATGCTCTCTTCGTTACTATAGCCTTGTAATATATTTTGACCTTAGTTAGTGTGATGCCTCCCCAGCTTTGTCTTTTTGCCCAGGATTGCTTGGCTAGTCAGGCTTGTTTTTGGTTCCATATGAATTTTAGGATAGTTTTTTTTCTATTCTGTGAAAATATCGTTGGCATTTTGATAGGGATTTCATTGAATCTATAGATTGCTTTGGGTAGTGTGATCATTTTAGCAATATTAATTCTTCTAATTCATAAGTATGGTATGTCTTTCCATTTGTGTCCTCTTCTATTTCTTTCATCAGTGCTTTGTAGGTTTTTTTTTTTTGATAGAAGTCTTTATTCCTATTTTTTTGTAGCTATTGTAAATGCGTTTGCCTTCTTGATTTCTTTTTCAGCTAGTTCATTATTGGTGTGTACAAATGCTACCGATTTTTGTATATTGTTTTATATCCTGTAACTTTTCAGAGTTTATTTATCAGATCTAAGAGTTTTCTGGTGGAGTCTATAGGCTTTTCTTTATATGAGATCAGAGCATCTGCAAAGAGGGACAATGTGACTTTTTCTTTTTCAATTTGGATGCCTTATATTTCTTTCTCTTGCCTGATTGCTCTGGCCAGGACTTTGAGTACTATGTTGAATAGGAGTCGCGAAAGTGGGCATATTGTTTTGTTCCAGTTCATAGAGGAAAGGCTTTTAGCTTTTCCCCTTTCAGTACAATATTAGCTCTGGGTTTTGTCACACATGGCCTTTATTATTTTGAGATATGTTCCTTCTATGCCTAGTCTGATGAAAGTTCTCATCATGAAAGGATGTTAAATTTTACCAAATGTTTTTTCTACATCTATTGAGATGATCATTTGGTCTTTGTCTTTCATTCTGTTGATGTGATATATCACATTTGTTGATTGGAGTATGTTGTACCATCTTTCCATCCCTGATATAAATCCCACTTGACGATGGTGTATTATCTTATCTTTTTAATGTGCTGTTGGATTCAGTTTGCTATTGTTTTATTGAGGATTTATATGTCTATGTTCATCAGGGATATTGGCCTGCAGTTTTCTTTTTTGTTGTGTCCATGTCCCTGTCTGGTTTTGGTGGCAGGGTAATGCTGGCCTCGTAGCGAGAGTTCCTTCCTCTTCAATTTTTTGGAATAGGTTGAGGAGAATTAGTGTTAGTTCTTCTTTGTAAGTTGGGACTTCTCATTAGAAACCATGTAAACAAGAAGACAGTGGCATGATGTCTTTAAAGTGGGGAAAGAAAAAAAAGGCTGACTAATATCCAGTGGAAATATCCTTTGAAAATGAAGCAGAAATAAAGATTTTCTCAGACATACAAACACTAAATCACCACTGACTTATTCTACAAGAATTTTAAAGGAAGTTCTTTAAGAGAGAATAAATAAATGCAGTCATAAACTTGGATTTTTACAAAGAATGAAGAACAAGAGTAAAATGGAATATTTTGTCTTATTTTTAATTGCTCAAAAGCTCACTACTGAAAAGCAAACACTATAATAATATGTTTGCACCATTAATAAAAACAAAATATAATATATAACAACAATGGAATGATACAAGGAATGGGAGTGTTTAATTGTGCATTAAGTGGTATAATATTATGTGGAAGTAGCCTTATTAACCATTACAAAGTTAAATGTTCAGAAAGAGGTATAAATCCTCTTTAAGGAAGACACTGTCACTACTGTGGTCTACACTTCCTGCTCCTAACTCACCCACTGCTTGCTTTTGCTGCAGACCGAGTTGTTCAGGAAGTCATGCCTAAAAGCCAAGGTTTTTAAGGATACTGGAAATACACCAGTGGAATCAGAAGTGGTGGTTCACCACATTAAAATTACCCTATCCAGCTGCAATGTAAAATCCCTAGAGAAGGTATGTGCTGGCTTGATCAGAGGGTCTAAAGGAAAAAAACCTCAACGTGATGCTTACCAAGACTCTGAGAATCACTATGAGAAAAACTATCAGTGAAGGTGGTAAGACTTGGGATTATTTGCAGATGAGAGTCCACCAGACTCATTGACTTGCACAGTCTTTCTGAGATTACTCAGATTAGTTCCATTGGTACTGAGCCAGGAGTAGAGGCCGAAGCCACCATTGCAGATGATTAAATCAATGATTATAATAAATTGATTATCAGTTGTTAAAAAAAAAAGAGAAATAGAGATATAAATAGTAAGGAAGTAGAGGAAATAAAATGGAGTCATAACATGCTCAGTTAAACTCAGGGAAGACAGAAAGTGAGCAAAACAGCCAGCAAGAGAAAATGGAATAAATAGAAGCCAGCTAGCAAGATAGTGGATTTTAAGCCAACGATCACAGCGATTGCTTTAAATGTCCAAATACATCAGTCAAAAGGCAAAGATTGTTAGGTTGGATATAGAAACAAGACTAAGTTACATGCTGTCTACAAGAAAACCACTTCAAATATAAAGAGATAGATAGATTAAAAGTAAAAGTATGGGCAGAGATATACCATGCTGACACTATTGCACCACACACACACAAGAAAAGCTGGAGTAGCTACATTAA
The DNA here is from genome assembly GCA_028533085.1 of Varecia variegata. Taxonomy (NCBI): domain Eukaryota; kingdom Metazoa; phylum Chordata; class Mammalia; order Primates; family Lemuridae; genus Varecia; species Varecia variegata. The sequence goes on along the minus strand of CM052438.1, from coordinate 72,457,300 downwards.
ATTCAGTCAAAGTAGACTCCAGAACAAGAAGTATTATTAGAAATAAAATGGGACATTACATAATGATAAAGGATTAAGTTCTCTAAGTAGACATAACAATCCTAAAGTTGTATGCACTTAATAGTAGAACTTCAAAATACATGAGGCAAAAACTAACAAATTTACAATTATCATTGGTGACTTCCACACTCCTTTCTAGGTATTGATATAACAAATAGGCAAAAAATCTGCAAGGCTATAAATGATTTGAACAGCACTATTAAACCAACTTAACCTACTTGACATTTGTCACTCCATCAAAGAACTTCAGAATACACGTTCTTCTCAAATGAACATGGAATATTCACAAAGATAGACCATATTCTGGGCTACAAAACAAACTTTAACAAATTTGAAAGAATAGACATAACACCAAGTATGTTCTCAAATCATTACAGAATTATACTAGAAATAAAAGAGAAAGATACCTGGAAGATCCCCAAATATTGGAAATTAAACAATACATTTCTAAATAAACCAATTAAAACAGGGAAAAAGATTTTAACAGACACTTCATCAAAGAACACATATAGGATGAAAATAAACATATGAAAAGATGCTCAATCTTATTTGTCATTAGGGAATTTCAAATAAAACAAGAACGAGATATCACTACACACCCATTAATACTACAAAATGGCTCAAAACAAACAAATACCTGACAATACTAATTGCTGGCAAGGTAGCATAGCAACAGAAACTCTAATTACTTACAGGTATGCAAAATGATACAGCACACTTTGGAAGACAGTTTGATAGTTTCTTTCAAAGTTAAACATAGTCTTACTATACAACCTCACAATCACACTCCTCCTAGGTATTTATCCAACTGATTTAAAAACATGTCCACACAAAAACCCACACATCAATGTTTATAGCAACATTATTTATAATCACCCAAAACTGGAAGCAACAAAGATGTCCTTCAATAGGGAAATGGATAAAAAAATCTGTTTATAGTCATACAATGGAATATTATTAAACAATGAAATGAAATGAACTATCAAGCCATGATATTGGTAAGTTAAAGAAGCCAGTCTGAAAAGGCCACATATTGTATGATTATAATTATATGAAATTCTGGAAAAGTAAAACCTATAGTGACAGTAAAATGATAAGTGTTTTCTAGGTATTCAGGGTGAGGTAGATAAGGATGGATAGGTGAAGCACAGTGAAATTTTAGGGCGGTAAATTATTCTGTATTCCATGTAATGGTGGCTATAAGACATTATTCAATTGTCAAATCCATAGAACTACAGTACAAAGAGTGAAGCATAATGTATGTAGTGTTCTAAAAAATCTTATAGGATGTTGGAGGATTCCTGGATGGAATGAAGAATGGGACAAAACAATCTAACTATATTACACTATATTACAAATACATGGGACAACCTCAGGAAGGGGGTGGGGAGGAAAGGTACTGGTAAGTAATGTTGGAAATGAGTAGAGTGTCTAAGACTGTCTTCTAGTTGATGAAGTCATTTCCCACAGGGGTATGGTTTAACAATTCTGATACCACTATACATGTATACTGGAATTGAACAATAAGTAAATGGATGGCAATGGTGGGAGATGGGTTTCTCGTTGGAGAGAGAGGTTAGAGATGAGCAAGGGGAAGAGACTAGAATGATCGTGTAGTAACAGATAAGAGTTGAAGATGTCATTATGAACTTGTGTTTCACTTAATACAGATACAGACGATTACATATAGAATGATCTATATAACTATACATATACACAGGTTGATATACCACATATATCCTCTGTTAGCTGAGGGCCTGAAGCAATGAAACCTCAGTAGCAACAAGTATGCCTAGTACCCAGATCTTGATTTCTCGTATCATTCTCCAGTGGAAAAGAACAGGGCGCCTTAGAGAAATAGCTGATTCTAGCCCCGAGGCAGGAAATATACAAGATGAGCCTGGAGTATATTCATCCTGTAGTGCTACACACTAAAAACTATAAAACTGACAATAATGTGTCTAAGAGACACTGGAATAGACATATTATCTTAGAGCCAGTTGAAAAGAAATTCAATTTATAATTAAAAACCTTCCAGAAAAGAACACTCAAGGCTCAGATAGTTTCCCTGAATAATTTTTACCAAATATTTAGGGAAGAAATAATACACATTCCTTAAAATTTCTTCTGAAAAACAGAAGAGGAACTTTTCCAAATTTATTCTGTAAGTCCATCATTACTCTAATACTGAAACTAAAGAAAGAAAATTAAAGGAAAACTACAGAACAATATCTCATGAATATAGACCAAAATTCCTCAACAAAATTAGTAAAGTGAATCCAGAAATATATAAAAAGTATAATATCCTGATCAAGTAGGGTTCATCCTAGGAATGCAAAGCTAGTTTAACATTTGGTAACAAATTAATGTAATTTGATGTATTCATAAGCTATACAAGGCAAGGATGTTCTCTCTTATCACTGTTGTTCAACATTGTATTAGAAGTTCTAACCAGTTTGATAAGACGAGAAAAAGAAACAAAGAAGATAAAGATTAGAAAAGAAGAACTAAAACCATCTCACTTTATGGATAACATGAAAGTATATGTAGAGAACCCAAGAATCTACACAAAAGCAGTTAGAACTGATAACAGAGTTTAGTAAAGTTGCAAGATGTAAGGTCAATATAAAAAAGTCAATTGTATTTTTAGTTACTCACAATAAATAATTGAGATATCATTTATAATAGCACCCTCTCTTCCAAAAGATATACTTATTTATAAATCTAGCAAAAATATGTGTAGGATCTGTATTGTGAAAAAATGCAAATCAGTGACATAAGAAATAAAAGAAGATCTAAATAAATGAAGATACACACTATGTTCATCTCTATAAATAAAACATAAGCTCAATAAAAACTCCAGCAGGATTTTCTATGAATATCAACATATTGAATCTAAAATTTATATGGAAAGGCTAAAGAAATAGAATAGCCAAAACAATTTTGAAAAAAGAAGAACAGAGTTGGTAGACCTACACTACCTGATTTCAAGACCTAATATAAAAACTACAATAATCAAGACAATGTGGTATTGGTGAAAGGATAGACATAGATCAGTGAAAAAGAATAAAGAACTCATAATTAGAACTACAAAAATTTAGTCAACTGATTTTTTGAGAAAGGTGCAAAGACAATTTATTGGAGAAAGGATAATTCTTTTCAACAAATGGTGCTGGAACAATTGGACATCATATGCAAAAAAATGAACCTACACACACACCTCACACCTCACACAAAAATTAACTCAAAATAGATCGCAGATGTCTGTGTGAAATGTAGACATATAAAACTCCTAGAAGAAAACATAGAAGAAATTCTCTATGACCTTGGGTTTGGTGATGGGTTTGTAAATATGGTACCAAAAGTGTGAACTAAAAACAAATTAATAATTTGTATTTTATCAAAATTGAAATCTTTTGCTCTGAGACAGCCACTATTATGAGAATGAAAGGACACTCCATAGATTGAGAGAAAATATTTGCAAATCACATATTTAATAAAGTACTTCTATCCAGAACATATTTTTAAAACTCAATAGCAAGAAAACAACCCACTTTTAAAAAATCTGAGCCAATATTCTCCATAGATACATGGATAACAAAAAAGCTTAACGTTAGGAACATAAAAGTTAAAGTCACAATGAAATGCCACTGCACACTTATCAGATTCGTTAGAATAACAGCAGCAACAGTGAAAGCTGATGATAGCAAATGCTAGCCAGGAGCACCGAGAACTCTCATTCGTTGCTGGTGACAAATGATGCAAGTTGGTTCAGCTACTTTAGAGACTAGTTTGGCAGTTTCTTATAAAGTTAAATATACACTTTCCATACTACCTGTCAATCACACTCCTAGAAATCTACCCAATAGAAAACTTATGTTCACGCAGAAATTTTTACATGAGTATTTATTCAATCCTTAATTATAATCACAAAAAAAATCTAGAAACAAGAACAGGTGAATGGATAAATAATCTGTGGAACATAAAATGGAATACTCTCTGACAATAAAAAGGAAAAAAAAACCCTAAACTATTGATTCACACAATATGGATGACAATATGCATTTTGCTAAGTCAAAGAAACCAGACCAAAAAGGTTACATATTGCACGATTATAAATATATGACATTCTGGAAAGGAGAAAACTACTGGAGTCAAAAGCAGATCACTGGTTGTCCCAGGCTGAGGAGGTAGTAGGGGTTGACTACAAAGTGCGAATAAGAAACATTTTAACTAGGATGTTGGGAGATCCCAGGATGGGAAAAAGACTGAGATAAAGGAATGTATAGCTATTACAAATGTATGACATAATCTTACTGAAGGAGTAGGGGGAAGGGAACTGATTTAAGTTACAGTGGAAAAGAGTGTTTTGACTGGATACTCTTAGGCTAAAGAATAAAAAGAACAGTACACACAAATTGTATTCTAGTTGATAAATTCAGTTTCTCACAGGGTTAGGATTTCTGAAACTACCTTACATGTATATGAGGGTTGAACACATAAGTAGATAAATTGTATGTAATGGGAGCAACCTTCCCCACTGTCAAAGAAAGAAGTTAAAAACAAACAAGAGGTGGGAAGACTCACTCTGTGAGAGGGGCCAGAGGCAGTGACACACTAGTAGCAATGAGCACACCTAGTGCCCAATCTTAGTTTCTAAATACCTTCCTGTGATACAAGAGAACACATTATAATCACATAGAAGAAACTTTAAACAAAATTTTATTTTATGATTTCCACTCCAGGCAGTTAAATCAGAATCACTCAGGAGTTTTGGGGGTGGTTAGAGGGGGATATACAGATATAAGTATTTATTTTTAAACACAACAGATAGCCGAGTATGGTGGTGTGCACCTGTAGTCTCAGCTGCTTGGGAGGCTGAGACAGAAGGATCCCTTGAGTCCAGGAGCTTTAAGACTGCAGTGCACTATGATTGCTCCTGTGAACAGCTACTGCACTCCAGCCTGGGCGACATAGTGAGACCCTGTCTCTAAAAAAAATAAATTAATTAAAATAAAATTGAAAACACAACAGCTGATTCTCATATAGCCAGTATTGCAAAACACTGTTCTCAGAAAAGAAAGGATATATACTACATTGATCTAAAGTGATGTGGTTTAGATTCCCTACCTTTCTACAATGCCCAGATGTTCTCACATTTCTAATAGATCTCAAAATAAAACTATGTTTTAGGCATGTAATTTCAAATAAGTAAATGCCAACTAGTACTTTTAGGAAAAAGAAATATTATATCATCCATTGTAGCTATTGTAATTTACAAAAAATTGTTTCACTGGCTTAGACAGTATATACATATATACGTATGTGTATGTATGTTAAATCAAGGAGAATGAGATATCTTGAACATATATCTCTGCAGTTCAGAAATAGCAAAATATATAACTCACAAATTCCATGCGACAGATTTGACTGTTTATTGTAATAGAAACTGATTGAAGAGAATTATTGCTAGAATTTTTTTCTGGTCTATACAATACCTAGAGATTAAGTAGATTTATCACCTGGGCTATCAATGGTGAATTAACATATGAAACGAAAGTTTTGAACCCAGCTGGGATGAAGTCCAGGGAGGTGACCATTACTGTTCTTTCACTCACCATGGATTTCCTCCTTCAAATTGGATCTTTGTGTTTTCATTTGGTGTGTAAATCAGGAGGTTATGTTTAACCCATCAGGGGATTTTAACTGGTGAATGGTGAGAGCTGAGGGGTAATTATTACTGGTGACAGTATAAGGTGCTCCAAACATTCAGCTTCAGCTTGGATAAAAATCATTTATCTTCTTTGTATCTAAAATGCCAGCAATAATATTAATCAATTATGTGTTCCTGTCTGGTTGGCTTTTTTCTTTTTCTTTTTCTTTCTTTTTTTTTTTTTTTTTATAATGGAGTGGTTTTTGTGGGAGGAAGGGTGAGACAGAGAATTCATTACAGAGAATTATTTGTTGTATAGAGTTACTTATTACTGATGATGAACTATTTTTATGGGCCATTTACTAAGACTTGGAAATGATTTGCCCGCTGAAATGAGAAGAGCATGAATCTCAGTTCTTCCACTTACTACCCATATAATCTTTGGTAAGTTTACCTCTGGGAGTCTCTGTTTCCTTTTCTATATAATGGGGATAATAATACCTGCCTTAGTAGAGCTGCTGGGAAGATTAAATGAGCTAATATGTGTAAAGCACATGGTAGCTACATTCTAGTTTTCCTTCTTTCTGACTAAATGCTTCCCTCTACATAGCCATATTCCCTTGCTCCTCTGGTTCACCGAGGTCCTGCATGGTGTCTGCACTGTATTCCCCTCCCTTTCTTTCTCTCCACTGTCATTAACTCACCTGTGCCCTACTCCTTCCGGTCACAGCATATTGACTATTTTACTTCTTAATTTTTTTTTTTTAAGACAGAGTCTCACTCTGTTGCCCAGGCTAGAGTGCCATGGTGTCAGCCTAGCTCACAGCAACCTCAAACTCCTGGGCTCAAGGGATCCTCCTGCCTCAGCCTCCCAAGTAGCTGGGACTACAGGTGCACACCACCACTCCCGGCTAATTTTTCTATTTTAAGTAGAGATGGGGTCTCACTCTTGCTCAGGTTGGTCTCAAACTCCTGAGCTCAAGCAATCCTCCCGCCTCGGCCTCCCAGAGTGCTAGGATTACAGGAGTGAGCCACCGTGCCCGGCCACTATTTTACTTCTTTTGCCTCCTCACTGGTTCTCCTATATCAAGTTAATATTTATTGAGTGCAGTGTTAAACTCTTTAGATGTATGTCCACTTAATTATTTGATCATTAATAACATAATTATGGCCACTTAATCATCACAACAATTTTATTTCTATTTTACAGATGAGGCAACTGAGACTTCAAGAGATGAGAGTCTCCTTGGTCTCCTAACTAGCTCATCTGACACAACCAGTTCACTTTCTTGGTGGGCTCCAGGTGGCCCACAACGCCCAATCTCCCAATCTCAACTTCTCGGAGCAGAACACGGGACTGTTCATGGTTGGGCTGCATCCTCATCTCCTGTCACTCTGCGCTCCAGCCACACACAAAGCCAGTGCCAGAACATTCCATAGTCTTTCCTGCTTCATACCTTTCAACATGCTATTCCTTTAGCTTGAAATGCCCTTTTTCTTCTCTCTCCATGCCTCTTGGCAAACTTCTGCTTCTGCTTTGTTGCCTGGCAAAGATGTCAAACCCTCTGTGAATTTTCCCTTGCTTGTTACAGGCCCTTCACCTTCCACAGCACATTGTACATACCTGTTACTATAGTACTTTTCATCCTGTGTGGAGATTAGTGATTTATCTGTCTCTTTCACTACATAATTATCATCTTGTTAATGGAGAACAGAATTTCTGCCATCCAGGTGGCATTTAATAGTGGGTTTGTATGTGTGTGTTTAGTTGAAATTTTCATTAAGATAATTTTAGATTCACATGAAGTTGTAAGAAATAATAGAGATCTGGTTCCCACTTTGCCCATTTTCCACCGATGGCAACATTTTGTAAAACTACAGTTAAGATATCAAAATCAATGATACGATGATTTGTATTGTTGATACAAATCAATCAATTTGGATTGATACCGTCTTGCATTCCCACCAGCAATGTACCAGTGGTCCAATTTCTCTGAATTCTTCAACGTTTAGTCTTGTCATTATTTCATTGTTTTAGCCACTCTGACATCTCATTGTGGTTTTAATTTGCATTTCCATTATGGCTAATGATGATGAATAACTTTTCTTGTGCTATTTGGTGAAATGTCTGTGAATGTCTTTTGCACACATTTTCTAATTGGATTACTTGTGTTTTTTTCCTATTGTTTTGATAGTCTAAAAAATACATATTCTAGGTATTAGTCTTTTGTTGGATGCAGTTTTCAAGTATTTTATGAGTCTGTCGCTTATTTTTTCATTTTCTTCACATAGAATTTTATAGAACAAAAGCTTTTTTTTGATGAAGTCCCATTTATTAAATTTTCAATTTATGAATCATGCTTTCATGTCAACTCCAAGAACTTTTTGCCTAGAGCTAGATTCCAAAGATTTTCTTCAATTTTTTTTTTCCTAAAAGTTTTATAGTTTTATGTTTTACATTTACGTTTATTACCCATTTCGAGTTAATTTTTGTCAGGCCTGAGATTTAGGCCAAGGTTCATGTTCCTTTTCTTACTCTTCTTTCTTTCCTTTCTTTTTCTTTCTTTTCTTCCTTTCTTTCCTCCTCTTCCTCCTTCTCCTCCTCTTTCTTCTTCTCTCTCTCTCCTCTTTTTTTCCATCTTTCCTTTCTTCATCCCTCCCTCCCTCCCTTCCTTTCTTCTTTCTTTGTCTATGGATAGCCAATTGTTCCAGCACCATTATTGGAAAAACCATCTTTCCTCCCTTGAATTTCTTTTGTATTTTTGTCAAAAATGTGTTGAGCATATTTTTTGTCTATTTCTGGGCTCTCCTTTCTGTTCTACTGCTATGTGTCTGTGTCTTCACAAATATCACACTGTCTTGTGTGATCAACTAAATAATAAGTACTGAAATTGGGTAGACTGATTCCTCCCACTTTAGTCTTTTTTTTTTTTTTTGTCAGGATTGTTTCAGCTGTTCTAGAGCCTATGCCTTTCTCTGTAAATTTTTAAAAAGTTTTTCTATGTCTGCAAACAGGGATTTCTTATAGGAATTGCATTTAACTTATAGATCATTTTAGAGAGGATTGACATTTCTACTATATTGGTCTTCCAATCTGAGGACTGTATGTCTCTCCATTTATTTAGGCCCTTTGATTTCTTTCATTAGCATTTTTTATTCTTTAGGAGATATTCTGTGTGTGTGTGTGTGTGTGTGTGTGTGTGTAACTAAGTACAGGCAGTCCCTGTGTTACAGATGACCCAACTTACGGTGTTCTGTGCTTATGAACAGGCTCTCAAGCCTACCCATAATGATAGTTTATAATTAAATAATTAGATTAATAATCCAGGAACTAGTTTCTTCCACCCATGTAAACAAATACACATGTTGAAAGCGGTACATAAGTGCAGCCTCTTTACACTAGTGGCTAGTTTCACAGATAGATACACAGAGAAGCAGCTGATAGAAACACAAGAATACAAAGAACCAGAAGATCCAGAGCCAAGAAAGAAAGTTTCTGACAAAAGAATTAGCTGAAGGCTTTTGTCTCAGAGAAGCAGGATTTGCTAAGCTTGAGGAGCAAGATCCTAACATTGAGCGGTTTACAAAGGTTTACAGTGCAGTTAGTGAGAACATCAGCTGCTACAAGGCCACTTGTGATGAAAACAAGAAAAAGGCCGTGCAAACAACCCTCGATACCTTTTTCAAGAAACCAACTTCAGTAGTGAGCTCCCCTCGTCCGGCAACAGAATCAAACCCTGATTCTCCTCTCCAGCACCATCTCCATCAATATCTTCCAATGAATGTCAAACCTACCTTCTTGCCTCAAAAATGCCCCTGCCAGTACGCAAGACAATTGATGCACTCACATTAGGTGAGTGTTAACTTTTAATATTCTTTTCTGAAATTTCTTCTATCTCCTATCTAAATTTTGTATGAGTTTGTTTTTATGTTCTGTTTGTTTGAATTAAAAGAGCACAATAATTTCTGTAACTTATTATTACAGTACAGGGGTATTATTATTACAGTACTACACTGTATTATTATTACCATATGTGAGCCATTATAATATTGTTGTTATTATTATTATATATGCACTGTTCATCAGGGATCCAAGTTACATACAATTCCTACCTAAAGATGTTCTTAGGAACATATCTTATCCATAACCCAAGAACTGCATTCATTTCATTTTATTTGGAACATTTGTAAAGGGCATTGTTTTTCATTTCTGTATGTCCATTGTTAGTAGACAAAATGCAATTGATTAGCTGGGTGTGGTGGTGTGTGCCTGTAGTCACAGGTACTCAGGCAGGAGGATTATTTGAGCCTAGGAGTTTGAGATGACAGTGAGCTATGATCACACCACTCTACTCCAGCCTGGGCAACAGAGTGAGACCCTATCTTTAAAAAAATTAGAAATTAAAATAAAATGAAAAAAAAATGAAGAAAAAGGAAAAGCAATTGATTTTTATGTGTTGATCTTATATCCTGTAACCTTGCAGAAATCACTTATTAGTTCTAGGAGATTTTTGTACATTCTTTAGGATTTTCTATGTAGACAATAGCATCATCTGTAAATAGAGATTGCTTTATCTCTTCTTTTCTAATCCGTATGCCTTCCTCTGATCTTGCCTGAATGAAGTGGTGAGAAATTCCAGTATTACGGTGTATAAGAGTAGTGAGGGCAGACATCCTGGCATGGTTCCCAATCTCAGGGGTAAAGCACTCAGTTTTTCAACGTAAGTATGATGTTAGATGTAGATTTTTTTGTGGATGTTCTTTATCAGATTGAAGAAGCTTCTTCTATTCCTTTCCTCTGCCCTTCGTTATGGGAATAAAAATTTAACCAATTCTTTTCCACCTTCAAATGATATGATTATATGTTTTTTTCTTCTTTAGCTTGTTAATATAGTGGATTAGTCATTGACTTTTGAATGTTGAACCAACCTTGTATACCTAGAATAAACCTCACATGATGAGGGTGTATAATTCTTTTTATACATTGTTGGATTTGGTTTGCTAACTTTTTAAAAGAAATTTTGCATCTAAGTTTATGAAAGGTATTAGTCTGTATTTTTATTTTTTGTACTGTCTTTGTCTGGTGTTGGTATCAGGATAATGTAGGCCTTCAAAATAAGTTTGAAAGTGTTCTGGAAGAGATTATGTAAAATTATTATTAATTTTTAAAATGTTTGGTAGACTTCTCTAGTGCAGCGGTCCCCAACATTTTTGACACCAGAGACTGATTTCATGGAAGACAATTTTTCCACAGACCAGGGGAGGGAGGATGGTTTTGGGATGATTCAAGTGCATTACATATATTGTGCAGTCAAACCTCTTTGCTAATGATAATCTGTATTTGCAGCTGCTCCCCAGCACTAGCATCACCGCCTCAGCTCCACCTCAGATCATCAGGCATTAGATTCTCATAAGGAGCACACAACCTAGATCCCTCGCATGCGCAGTTTACAGTAGGGTTCATGCTCCTGGGAGAATCTAATGCCACTGCTGATCTCACAGGAGGCGGAGCTTATGCAGTGATGCCCACAATGGGGAGCAGCTGTAAATACAGATGAAGCTTCACTTGCTCACCTGCTGTTCAGCGGCTCCCCTCCTAGTGGATGGCCCAGTTCCTAACAGGCCATGGACCATTAGTGGTCTGCCGCCCAGGGTTTGGAGACTGCAGCTTTAGTGAAACCATCTGAGCCTGAAGATTTTTGGGGGGAGAGATTTTAAGTACAAGTCCATTTATTTTATGATTATAGGTTTATTCACATTGTAGCTTGTGGTTTCTGAGGAATTGGTTCATTTCATGTATTAATAGGTTGTCACATTTATGAGTATAAAGTTGTTCACAGTATTTCTTTATTTTCTTTTTAATGACTATAGGATCTGTAGTGGTCTCCTTATATTTTATTCCTAATATTGGTGCCTTGTCTTTTTTTTTATTTTTCAGTCTTACTAGAAATTTATCAATTTTATCGATTTCTTTCCACAAAATCAGCTTTTTATTTCATTGATATTCTCTTTTTTTTTTTTTTTTTTGAGACAGAGTCTCACTCTGTTGCCCGGGCTAGAGTGAGTGCCATGGCGTCAGCCTAGCTCACAGCAACCTCAAACTCCTGGGCTCAAGCGATCTTTCTGCCTCAGCCTCCCGAGTAGCTGGGACTACAGGCATGCGCCACCATGCCCGGCTAATTTTTTCTATATATTTTTTTAGTTGTCCATATAATTTCTTTGTATTTTTAGTAGAAATGGGATCTTGCTCTTGCTCAGGCTGGTCTCAAACTCCTGAGCTCAAACAATCCGCCCACCTCGGCCTCCCAGAGTGCTAGGATTACAGGCATGAGCCACCGCGCCTGGCCGATATTCTCTCTTTTTTCTTTTCATTTTCATTGATTTCTGTTCTTATCTTTATCATTTCCTTCTTTCTGCTTGCTTTGGGTTTATTTTGCTCTTCTTTTCCTAAATTTGGAGGTAGAAACCTACGTTACTGATTTGAGACCTTTTCTCATTTTGGATACACATGTGTATTGCTACAAATTCTTTCTCAGCCCTGCTTTATGCATCCCACATGTTTTTGTATATTGTTTGGGGTTTTATTTTATTTTCATTCAGTTCTACATATTTTTAAATTTCCTTTGAGATTTCCTCCTTGATCTGTGGATTATATAGATGAGTTTTGTTTAATTTCCATGTATGTAGTGGTTTTTTTCCTGATGTTTTCTGTTATTAATTTCTAGTTGATTTCATTACAGTCAGAGAAAATGTTCTATGTAATTAAAATTCTTCTAAATTTCTTGAGGTTTGTTTTATGGCCCAAGATATGAAATGCTTTGGTGACTGTTCCATGGGCACTTGGAAAAAAAAAACTATTTTCTTCTGTTTTGGTGTGGGGGTTCTCTATATATGAATTAGATCCTGTTGGTTGATTATTTTGTTAAGATTTATATTCTGCTGATTTTCTGTCTGGTTATTCTATCAATTGTGTGAGGGGACTGTTGACATTTGAATTATAATTATAGATTTGTCTATTTATTCTCTTAGCTCTATATGTTTTTGCTTTGTGTATTTTGGAGTTCTGTTGTTTGGTGCATATATACTTTGACTCAAGTAACTTTCTTTGTTTTGAAATCAGCTTTACCAGGTATTATTATAGCCATTTTTTTAAAATTAATGTTTGCATGCTGTATCTTTTCCCATGTTTTTACTTACAAGCTGCCAATGTCATTGAATTTGGAGTTTCTTATAAATACCATACAGTTGGATTGTTTCTTTAATTCACTCTGATAGTTCTCTCTTTTGATGTATTTAGATCATTTGCATTTAAGGTAATTTTTGATATGTTAGTGCTTAATTAAGTCTACCACTTATTTTATTATTTTCTTTTTCCCCTCTGATTCTCATCCCTCTGCTTCTCTTGCCTTCCTGTGGCTTGTTTGAATATATTTTAGAATTCCATCATGATTTATTTTTGAATGTTTCTTTTTGCATAGTTTTCATATTGGTCACTCAGATTATGATGCTATATATGATATAATCTGCTGGCATCAATATTTTATCACTTTGAGAGCAATGTGGAAACTTCTCTTCTGCTTAGGTTCATCTGCCTTCCCCATTTTTAAAGATCACTGTCTTGAGTATGAAATAGTAATAGAATTTTTATTTCAATTATAATATATGATTTATAAAACTCAGGAGGATTAAGATAATCTATTGCATGCATTCATGATTTTTCTCTTTCTGCTATTCATTTCCTAATGCTCCAAGATTCCTTCTTTCATTAGTTCCTTCCGTTGGAAGAAATTTCTTTAGCCAAGCTTTAAGGATAGGTCTGCTAGTGGCAAATTCTTTTAGATTTCCTTTGAGAGTATTTTTATCTCCTTATTATTCCTGAAGGATAGTTTAATTGGATGTAGAATTTGCATTTAACAGTTCTTTTATTTCAGCACTTTTAAAATATTCCTTTGAATCTCCAAGGTTTCAGGTCAGAAATTCACTGTCATTCAAATTGGTGTTCTCCTATAGGTAATATATCATGTCTTTGGGGCTGCTTTCAAGATATTTTGTTTTCTTTACTATCTAAAAGTTTAATCATGATATGTCTCAGTGTGAGTTTCTTTGCATTTATCCTGCTAGGGTTCACTCAGCTTTTTGAGTCTGTAGGCTCGTATGTTTTGCAAGGTTTGGGAAGTTTTCAGCTATTATTTCATCAAATATTCTTCCAGCCCTGCTCTCTTTCTCCTTTCCTTCTGGGACTCCAATGATATGAATTTGGAATGGCTTTTATTGTCCCAGAGGTTCCGGAGGCTCCACTAATTTTTTTTTTTAATCAATTTTTCCTGTTGTTCAAATCAGGTGAATTCTGTGGTCTGGTTTCAAGTTTACTGAGTGTGTTCTCTGTCATCTCAACTCTAATATTGAGACATCCAAAGTTTTGAGTTTCTTAAAGTTTGTCATTTCATTTTTATTTCTATACTTTCCATTTGGTTCTTTTTTATAACTTCTGTTTCTTTGCTGAGATTTTATATTTTTTTATTTGTTTCAAGAGAAATTGTAATTCATTGTTAAGTAATCATGACAGTTACTTTAAAATCCAATAATTCCAACGTCAGATTCATCTTGGTCCTTGCATCAGTTGTCTTTTTTCATTCGAGTTATAATTTTCTCTGTTCTTGGTATGATTTTTGATGTTCTGTTGTGTCCTGGACATTTTATCTATTGTGTTAGGAAACCCTGGTTCCTATTTGAATCTTTTATTTTAGCAGACAATCACCCTGTTTAGGCTTAACATACAAGCATAGGTCTTCTTTTGTGGGCTGTGATTCCAGTGGCAGTTTAATTTTCAGGGGATTTGTAATGTTATTTTGGTCTGATTGGTTTATCTGGTTCAACTGGGGCTCTCATTGGTCTCTGATTATGCCTGTGGAGATGGCAGGGGCTTCCCCAGACAAGGCCTCCAAGTGTCTCTCAGTGAGAAGGAATATTGGGGGATACCCCTACTGGTGCCCTCCCCGCAGCTGTCCAGGTGTCTCTGGGGATAGGGAGGAGAGTCTTGGGTTTGCAGGGACAAAGAAGCTTCCCTGACTGGACCACTTGTGATTGTGTTTGCCTTGCTGGCTCCACCTGTCTATCTTGGTGTCTCTGAGGATAGAAGAATCTTCTCAGGCCAGTGGAGACAAAGAGGATTCCTGAACCATGCTGCTTGCTGTAGCTGAGTCTCTCTGGCTGGATCTGCTTGCTCATCTCAACATTTCAGAGGAAAAGGGTAATTTCAGACCAAGTGGCAAAGGAGTGTGCTTCCCCCGGCTGCTTACTTTTGACAGAGCTCCCAATCAATACCCCTTGCAGGTAATGTTTGGATTACCTGATGCTGTTAGAGGAATTTCCACTTAACCTGAAGGAGAAATGAGCCTACCTTACCTGGCTGTCTTCTTCTGCTGCATTCCGGGTTAGAAAATGCAGAGTCTAGGTTACCTGCTTTCATTGGGTAGAGGAATGCAAAGTGCTCAGCTACTATACCCTCTGGTCCTGGGGTCCCAAACCACTATACCTTTGGCTTACCATCTTTTAGAGTTCTTTGGTTGTCTCTTGCACCATTTCTAATCTTTTTAGCTGTGCTTCACAGAAGAAGACAGGGAAAAATAGGTCTCTGCCATCTTGTATAAAGAGGAAGCCCTTTGTTTTGGAATAGGTATAGTACAGAATTAACGTGTAACCTGTCCTATGTATCATGTTTCCTTTTAATTTTATTTGCTTATTTCTAAGCAATATGTTACCTTCCCAGATTTGTCTCAGGAAATTCCAGGAATCAGGTCAAAAGGGATGGAGGAGATATTTGGAGATAAGGGTCTTACTGAAATGTCCTCTTCTTTATAGTTACAGAGCTATCGAGAGAAGTGTAGCAGGGATAATAAAAACAAAAACAGGAAGGATCAGTTTGGTTGGAGAGAAGAGTCGGGCTTAGAGTTAGCTATTAATTAAAGAGGATCTACAAGTGCAATCTAAATGTCAGATAATCAAATATTAATTCTTTTTGAGTTCAGAAAGACTTTCATAATTACTTCTGAATATAGGTGTGGCCGATATTCTAGACTCACTTCGAGTAAAATGATGAAGCCATTCTGGGGAGAGCAGGCTCAGGTAAAAGTGGGAGTGTCAGGCTTCTGCTCTGCAATTGATCAATCCCTCCAGCCTGCCTACAACTTACAGGAAGAGATGATTCTAGATCTCTTCAAATAACATCAAACTGTGCATAATTTTAGTATTTAGAGTATTTTTGTAAATAAAGTGAGATATCAGCACGGTCAGTGCTTAAGTTGAGTTCCATGGCTATACTGACTATATCTTCATAATTATTTGGGTAATATTTCTGATTGTATGTAATGGTATTCTTTTCTATGATGAAATTTATTAATGTTACATCTAGACTTGTTTTTAAGATGATATGAGACCTACCTTCACATATTTGTGGAAGAAATTTAGAATCATGCTCTGTTTTTTGGCTTGGAAACTATAGTAACTTTAAGTTTAGTATTGGCAATGAAATTAATGTAAACAAAGAGATAATACTGCCAAGAATAATTAAATACTGAATTACTTCATGATTTTTTAGGGTAGTACTATTGATTTATGATTGCCCTATTGATATATGATTCCACCTGCCTAATTGCAACATGACTTCTTTTTCCTTCGTTTCCTCCTTCCCTTTTTTCTTTCCTTCATTCTAAGAATTACCCCTCCCTCACTTTGTGCAGTCTTTTACTGTGGGGACATTTTTAGGTAGGTACCTGCTTCCTTTCATGGACATTTATTTTCCCGCCCCCTGTACAAGGCTAAGCAGCACGCATGGAAGGGAAGGCTGAGGTCTGTCATTATAGGGTGACATACTGACCACTCTTCCTGCTGTGGCTTCTCTTCTTAGCACACCGTGATACCTTCCTATCCCAACTTTGGTTCTCCAAACACCCTTCTAAGAGAACTTCAATATGTTCATTCTTCATAATTAACCATTTATCCAGATAGCTGTTGCTTACAACATAGTATCCTGGCTGATGTGGTTTGCTTTTTAAAATTTAAATGGTTTTAGTCACTAATTATTCATATTGCAATATTTAACTTAGATCTCAGTGTCTATTTGTAATTGATGTAAACACATAGAACTGTGAAATAATGTGGAATAATGCCAAATATAAAAGAAAAGTTAGGTATTAATAGTTTCAGAAGAAGAACAATTATACTTACCTGGGTAGAGAAGGGGAGAGGAAATCAGAAAAAGATTTGTGGAGAACACACAGAATTTGAATTAGGCCTTAAAAAGTAAATAACATTTGGATACATGATAATCCAAATTGAGCAACCAGTTGCTGAATTTTTTTTATGCTGATCCAAATAGACCTTTATTTCTGCATAATGTGCCTTGAATGTCCTTTTTCATTTTCACTACCTATATATTTACCCATTCTAAATAGGTACAGAATAGATTCTGTACTCTGACACAATCTGATTACCTTAGACTGACATGAGTATAGCCCTGTCTGCCCTGAAAGAAAGTGATGGCAATCGTGGTGGGACCAAATGGCCTGGGGCTGGGGACGAGGACACAATCTGACATATTAGTATTAGGTTCTCTATAAGATGATGCTCTCCACTGGGTTTTAAAAAATAGTTTTTGGTGTCTTCTAAAGCCACATTAAGTTTTATTCAGTTACAAAACAATACAGAGATATAAATGTTCAAATGCACTCATTTGATTGTGTTGGGGGAATTGCATGACTCCCAGGAGACCCACCCATCTGTGCTATGCCTATGAGTGGTAAGGAGTGGTATCAACTCAAGGAGCATAAAGCAAACTCGTAAAGAACTTCTTTGTGTGTTACAGAGATAATTTAGCATATTTATTATAACGACTGAAGCCAGAGAATGGATTTCTACATGGAATGTTATGACCTCACTGAATATTGTATTTCGCTTAACTCCAGAAGCAATGCAGTCTGTATCGTCATAAATTATAAAGAACGGTAAAAGTGACATCTGAAGTATAGCTAATAGACCGAAAAGAAGTGTATTCTAACTATATTAAGGAATTAATTTGTGACATTGTTGAGATGAACAATGACTCAAAAAGATGATTAATTCTGAAAACATATCACAACATAAATTTTTAAAATTGTGACATATATCATGCCTATAAAAGGGTATAAAGGACATTTGTACACACTTTAACAAATAGTAAAATAAATAGTCATATTCCTAGCACCCAGTTTAAGAAATACAATATTACCAATATCTTTATAGTCCCTATTTTCCCTCTTGGGTCCCTTCCCCTCCCTCCCTTCTTGAGAGAGTTGTGAGCTTGAATTTTGTGTTTATCATCCATCTACCTTTCATTATGATTTTATTACATGTGTATATCTATACGGATATTTTAAATTTGTATGGTGCCGAAGCATATGTAAATGGAATCTATTGTATGTGTTCTTCCGTGATTTGCTTTTTTCTCTCAATGTTATGTTTCGTATTTAAAGCTATAGTTATTAATGTTTACTTCTATATAATGTTCATTTGGAATAATGCCCCACAGGTATTTTTATTCATTCTAATTATAATGAACATCTGTTTCTGTGCCTACTCTTAGTAGATGCTAACATATAGAATGTGAAATAATTTAGAAATATGATTTTTCTATTTTATTTTTTTAGAACCACATGAGCTCAGAAGGTTTTTCTATTTTAAATGTGAACAGAAATGTGATAGTTTGTCTAGAATAGTATCATATAAAGTTTTCTATGACCTCAGTAAGACATAAATCGGCTTCTTTCAGAAAATAATACTTTGATTACAAGGGATGCCCTTTGCTATTTTTTATTCCATTCCACTCCATTTCATTTTATTAAAAACAATTCTGTTTATGTCCCTCTATATTGATTTCTTGAGCCACTAATGGGTCATAATTGGCCAAGCAGCAGTTTTTAAAACATTGTGCTAGACCAGCAGTGCAATTGAGGGGTTGCAGAATCAGTACACTTCCAGCTTTGTCAGACAGGACTTCATTGATTTCCAGTCAGCTGTGCTGAGTTGCTTTCCCAACAGCAGCAGCACGTGGGTTCCCTTTGCTCCACAGCTTTGCTCATTCTTGGTATTGTCAGAGTTTTTACATTTTCTGGTTTGCTACATTCCATGTGTTTAATAAAAGAAAATCGAACAGAAACCCCACTGTTAAGCTTACCAGAGCTAATTCAAAGTAGAGTAAATCTACTCAGTCTACCAATAAAAATCACAAATTCAGAAGAAAATCAGAAGTTACCGTTTGGGGGGCATATTAGTAAATGAGTTTTTAAAGAAAATTTTAGTTTATGCTAAATGTATACCCTAAAAAGTGAACTGGAATAGATCCCAAATGGACTTTTGGGGGGTCTCCAATTACTTGTCTGGATCAAGAGTCAACTACAAAAAGCATAAACCTGTTGCTGCCAAAAATCTACTTTGGGCTTAATCTGAATCAACAGAAATTTTAGCAATACCAGACAGGCAGTCAATGAAAGGTGTGATTCTGGGCTTTCAGAGCTAGAGTCTACAACATATTGAAGGAATTCCTGGTGTTGTTTTTCCACTGTTTCTATTTAAACCTGGGCAAAGCTTTAATTCCCCTATTTTCCCGCTGTCTTCAATGAAGAATGATAGGAAGAGATTAGAATAATCTGCTTCTTTCACTCTTAATTCTAAATCCTTGAGATAAATTTCTGGTGTACATGGCTCTCACTAGTGGTAAATTAGGGGCTTGGGAGGCAGAGGAACTTGTAGTCTGTGACTTGTGCCTCTAACCGGCATATGGAGGGTTCAGGAGTGTAGGATTTCTAAATTTCCATGCAGGCAGGCCTGGAGAGGTTTGCAACATCCCCAAACCCTCAGCCATTCCCAATGCTGAGGCAGATTAGCAAGGCCAAGGAAGTCAGTTAAGTTATCTTCTTGTAGACAGGCAGCAAATTTATTTATGGCAAATTCTTTGGCCACTCGCCAACCCAGAACACTGTTCACACAAAACTGGTTGGGGAGGGGAGGCAAAGAAAGGGACTCGGTGAAGCTGAATCCTGGGTCACAGCCTCGCTGGGGCTTCCTACGAGGAGTTTTTGAAGAGCCGTGCGGGTAAAGCTTTTCTATTAATAATACTGCTTAAAAAAGATGTATCCCAACAGTAGATGGGTCTTTCTGCTTCCTGGAAAACAGTATTTTATAGAATTTCAGTGACAATATTGCATTTTGCAGAGCAGCACATATGATCCAGGAATTACAGGAGTAACACCATAGGAGTTAAGACAGGCAAGTTTTGGTCCTGGCCCTGTTGTCAGGCAATTAAAAAAACAAAAAAATAAACAACTTCTATTTAGAACTGGTCAGAGAGGTTTTTCACGCCATTCAGTTCCATCTATATTCACAGGTTAAATGCAACCTATAGCGCCTTTGGCCATTTTACTCCCAGATTGTGTTCCCTTCTTTAAAAAACCAAGTAAACAAACAGGTAATCACTCATAGGGGTTCTCTCCATGTAGAGTATTTTCCATCAGTTGACTCTGAGTTCTTAAAAATTAAAGTTTTAATACAATTATTTGCATATTCTTATTTTAAAGAAATAGCTTCATTTAAATGTGAGTCTAAAGACTGAAATAAAAAAAACAACATATTTTAAAGTTATTCTTAGGTCTAACACAGATTAATATTCTGTTAATGACATGAATTTATCACTCATTCATCCAACACTGTGCCAGGCACATACCTGGCATTTGCAAAGTTCTCTCACGCATTATTTCACAGAAGTCCAACAGGTATCTGACGGTGTCTCGGTGGATCCACCCAGGTCAGGAATTGCCTGGGTGCTGCTAGAGACTTGCTCAGTGAGGCTGAATCTTGAGGGTTGCTGTGGGGAGCGAGGCAGGCAAAGGAACCTGCAGGTGCTGGGATGTGAGCCACAATTCACCCGTCCCTCCCGTCATCCTGTCTTGAGCCAGTCCCTATGTTTGGATGACAAAGCTGGGAGGAAGACAGCACTGGAGTGCTGCCAGAGACTTACCACGTCATCCCTCCCAGGAAAAGCCCCCTGAGTGCCGCAGCACAGCCAGGAGGAGGAGCTCACAGAAACGTCTCCTGGCGGAGCTTCACCTGTGCTGAAGGCTGGGCGAGGGAAACACTTTGCACAGGTGGCTCTTTCTAATACCACTAAAGTAACAAGCCCAGGTCTGTGTACAAGAAAGGGACTACCAGAATGACCGGGTTTTGAAATGACCAGGTCTTACCAAAGTGGATTTATCACAAACCAGAAACTGCAGGGAGGAAGTCCCTGTGGATGGGGTCTTTGAAACCCTCAAAGGAATCACCCACAAGAAATCACCCACATATGGACATTCACCATCCAGAACCCCAGCACCATATTGCTTTGGCCACACAGGACATTGCCCTTTTCCTAAGATCCCTCTGCTTTCTGTTCTTCAAAATGTAGAGATACTGGTCTGACAGATTTCACCCAGGGCAGCAAAGAATGATTTACAAAGTGTGTTGGACAATGGTGATGTTTAAAAAATAAAGCTATTTTCATAATTTTACCACCATTGAGCCCAGCTCCTCAATAAACTGTTTACTTCTATACGTGAACAAGTTAAAGAAATCAAAAATAGCAGAGAAGATTGAATTTATTTTGCCTCTACTATTCAAGTCGTAGCCTCTGCAGTCATGTTCCAGTTAGACTCATCCATCATTCACTATGCATGTGAAGAAATAGATGTCCTGTCCACGTCCTTGCTTTGACA